>JAACJP010000003.1:1200000-1800000 GCA_013368375.1 Tricholomella constricta | reverse complement strand
CCACCACCACACGACGACGGCGACGGCGACGACGGCACGACGGCCACCACGACCACGACCACGACCACGACCACACGACCACGACCACGACCACGACCCCACCACCACACGACCACGACCACGACCACCCCACCACCAGACGACCACCACGACGACCACCCCACCACCACCACCCCCACAACGACACCACGACGGCACCACCACCACAACGACCCGACGTCGATGACGGCGGCGACGGCACGACGGCCACCACCACCACCACACCACCACCACCATGACCCCACCACCACACGCCACGACCACGACCACCCCACCACCACGACGACCACCCCACAACCACCACCACCTCAACGATGACGACGGCGACCACGACGACGGCCGCAGCACCACGACGACAACGGCCACCACCACAACCACCACCACCTCAACGACGACGACGGCCACCACCACAACGACGGCGACCACAACGACGGCCGCAGCACCACGACAACGGCCGCAGCACCACGACGACAACGGCCACCACCACAACCACCACCACCTCAACGACGACGACGGCGACCACGACGACGACGGCGACCACGACGACGGCCACTACCACACCACGACCACGACCACCAGCTCCAGCACCCGACCAGCACCAGCCAGCACCCGATCAGCCGACGGCCACCACACCAGCACCCGACCAGCACCAGCACGGCCACTACCCCGCGCGACGGCCCCCACAGCACCACCACCACCCCGACAACACCACCCACAGCACCACCAGCACCCACACACAGCACGACGACGACGGACGATGGCCCCCACAGTGACGGACGACGGCCCCCACACCACCACCACCACCACCACCACCGCCACCCAAAGCACGACGAACGCCCACAGCACACGACAACGATGGCTACCACACCACCATGACCACGACGACGACGAGGGCCACCACACAACCGCGACCACCATGACCACGACGAGCACCGCCACACCACCACACCGCCACCATACCACGATGAATGCGGGGGTTTAGAGTTAGGGTACCGGTTGCGGGTGCGGGTGCGGGCATGAGTATATAGGACATACATATATTGTTGTTTCTACTTGATTTGAAACAACAAGCCACTTTTTTCTAATTGAAACTGTACTGCAAGTTGAAATGAAAGAGTTCGGACTTCATAAGGTTATTGTATGGACAAGATTTCATAAGTTAGAATACATAGTCCTATCAGAGTCTTACGGAGTCCTACATAGTCCTATCAGAGTCTTACGGAGTCCGATCGGACTTCATAAGCTTATTTTGTAAACAGAACTACATAAGTTGATGATTTGCAATAGTCTGATCAGAGTCCTAGGATGGTCCTAGGATGGTCCTAGGATGGTCCTAGGAGTCTGATCAGAGTCCTCGGAGTCCGATCGGAATAGGTGAGGGAGTGTAAAGTACTGAGAACCGTCTATATTTATGACTCGTAAAGTGATCTCCATAACCAAGCAATTCACTACAAACCTGTTGAGCTGACAATTCCTGATGCGAAATCATGGAATGGGCGCATTTTTGAAGAAGCCGCTTTGCTCGAACCGTAATTTCATCTTCACAAGGATCGTATTCGCCCAAGCGTTCGATCGCAGTCTCCAAAGCCGCAAATGCCACGTGAGTCTTCAACTGAGTTTTCGATATGTAATCAGTAATGTAATAAATCATGGCCTTTGCTGAAGGGCCGGAACCAACAAACTTAATGTCCATGTTGCAACGTACATTTTTAAGGATCGTGGCATTAAAATTATTGACCATACCATCTAAACATCGCAAAGTCATCTCGCCTGTCTCTGGGTCAAAATACGACACTGGTTCGTGTTTTTCTGAATCAAGATCAAACCGACACTCTTGAGTCTCGAAAGGCTTGCAATACTTATAACATGTCTTGTTATGACGATGGACCTGGCACGACTTCACAAGATTCCGTAAATCAATCGCTTCTGCTTCTGATGTCAAAGATGTTCCATTCAACCCTCGCAACGACAAAGGATGAAATTGTGATGATGAAACACTGATATCTTCAGGTGCAAGTGGTATTTCATTTGAAATCGTATCATCGAGGAAGCTGAAAAGTCGAGAACAAAACTCACTCCCATCCTGTTCCATGGCCCGGTTTTTAATTTCGTTTGGATTCAAACCGCCTTCAAGCCATATCAACATGTGACAATGAAGAGTTCCTCTCCCTTGAGCTTCGACACAGCCATAATAGCCTTTGACAACACCAAGGACGCCACCTTCAATATCAGAATGCGATGGATCATATCTCAGCAAAGCATGAATAAAAGCATTCATATATATATGAAAAAATTTGGCAGCAGAGACTGGGTCCTTTGCTACAAGCTGTGCTTGATCTTTGAAAAGAGGAATTTCATGAACTGCCATATTGTCTATGTCAAGCTCATGACTTGCAAGGAACTTAACTATAGGATTATAAACATCGGCAGGGTTGATCGTGAGATAAAAACTGGGAAGGCCTAAATGAAGCATCAAACCTTTTATTTCATTTCTTTTCATAATATTCGACGATGCAGATCCAGGAACACCCGCAGTAATGACGTTTACCTGGCGCATGAGAGACAAAACTCTCTGTTTGTCATCGTCATGAGCGGTAACTACATCGCCCTGAGAAACACGTTCTGTGACACGCTGCACAGCTCCAAGAGTAACTGACGAAAATGTATTCGCAATGTGGTCAAAATTTGCCTTCTTGACCTTCAAACTTGTACTCAACAATGCAGACCGCCGTTGCAAAATGTTGAACGCAGTGAACATGAACGAGTGATGCTCTCGAAAACGCCTATCTGCCAAAGAAAACAGATATCGCACATGAGACTTGAATGAAACACGTGTTTTACGACGACAGTTTTCAAGGCCACCTATACCATAAGGAAAGAGAGTTGGATACATCATGGGAAACAATTCAGGGTTATCAAACTCATTCACAGGATTAGGTCCATGGGGCAGCTGAATATAGCCTCCGCCTCGTTCAGTAACATGACGTACAGCTGCAGCTCTCAGCTCTTGACTTGAAACCATTCCCTCCGTATCGGCAATCACAACATGCTGAAAAGGAATTTCTACTGGCATATTTTCCGGTTCATTTTCTGGAGCATCGTACCGAGACTGTAAACTGTCCTGCACAATAGTAGGCGAGATGTGCTCCACATGGTAAGGCAAGCACGGATTTGCATCTATTTCTGACAAGACAGATTCATTAATGTCGATATCGTGGTGATAGAGATAGAAGGCCTGTGGATGCTGTACACAACAACAAAACAACTAACAACTATAGGGGGCGAGAAGTGTTAAAAGTTCCCAAACACGCAAGTGTGCAGGGCTAAAAGGATGGTTTGGACGAAGGTAAAGACGACCCGACTCGATATTAGTCGAACCGACGACGATGCGACGAGCGTGATAGTATGCGATAGTTCCCAGCTGGAACGGGTCGGCGACGCGACTGTTGATGTCGGTGACGCGACAACGAGACGAACAATGCTAAAACGGAGAACTCACGGGTTCGGGCGGCGGTTACGGGTGGACAGATACGGCGGTTTACAAGATTTACTACAGTGGCGACGGTTACGGCGGTTTGCGACGGGTTTATACGATGAGGACGGTGGAGTGTCGCTACGCGGCACTCTGGGCCATTAGAATGTGAGAGGGCGACGTTGTTTGGTGTTGTTTGGCAGCAGCTTTGGCAGCTTAGTCATAGCATTACTCTTTTGGACATTTCGATACAGAATAATCATCTCATTCTGCCGTCTGCGCTCTCAACTAAGTCAGGTCGAGGGATCAACTTAGCCATCTCCATCTGGTGACGACAGCGATTCAGCCTCATTTTAAAGCAACAAGTAATCGAAGTTTATTTTTTAAAGCTCAAAGTCCTCGAAGAAAAAACCCGAAGCAAAGAATTCGCGATCAAAGGAAGAAAAGACAACTCCCTCGAGCTGGCCCATCGAACACAGTTTAGAATCAACGGTAGATTCGCCTCTCGAAGACCAGTCAGTCCGTTACCCCCCTCGAGTGCTCCATCTAGTTCTGCAGCATCACCACAACCGGACTCCTTGGGCTTCGGATCGCACCGCTCAACACCGTTCACATCACCGGCACCACAGATAAACCCACAGCAAGCGTTCCTAGACCCGTCAGAAATGGCTGCCATGCTTATTGAACCCTTTTGGGGAGACCTTCGGGAAAACGAGAATGCGCAAGATTTTTGGCGAGCTTTCTGCCGGGCCATGGCCGGCAAAGACGACGCCCACAAGCTCGCGGAGTTCGAGAATTTTCTGCACTCGGACAGCGTCGCAGACGAATGGTTTTCGGGACTAGACCCAGCGGCGAAGTCGACATGGCCGCTGCTCAAAGCCGCATACGACGCAAGGTGGCCGAAGGCTACAGTGGTGAGGAAAACGGCGACAGAATATGAGGAGGAGTTACTCACGACGAAGTTATCGGAGGACGAGTTGGGGGAGATGAAGGTCGTTTCGGGGCGCAAAGTTTACACGCATGTAGCGTGGGCGGACGAGATGGGGCGACTGGCCAGGGAAGCAGGGGTCGAAGCGGGGGCGGTCTACATAGGCCAGGTCAGGAAAGGGTTGCCGGCCGTCATCAAAGCCAAGTTAGCCGATGAATATCAGACATGGGCGCTGTTCCTGGGAACCGTGAGGGGGATCAGCGTAACATATATCAAGGAGAGGGTGGCCGAAGAGAAGAAGCGGAAGGATATCTTGGAAGCCGTGAAAGGCCAAATCGCGCAGCTCGAGACACCCAGGACAACACTCGGGCGGCAGCTCGCGAACACCACGTTGGGTACAGCGACCATACCGCCAGCGGTGGGCACGACCCTGTTCGGGCAGGGCAGCAGCACGAGACACAACCCACCAGGCACATACGGCAGGGGACCTCCCCGCCAATTCACTGCTGAGGAGAAAGCCGTGTTCCGCGCCAGGTACGCAACACTTCCGCATCACCCGGATTCCGAGGCAGGACGGCTGGCGCACCAGGCGCAGCAACAAGCGTGGGCCAAGGCCCACGGAGCTGGAGGACCGGTAACAGAGCTCACACCTTATCCGCTGAGGCCGGGTACAAGCAGAGTTAACAACAATGAATGCTACAAGTGCGGTATCAGTGGCCGCGACCACCCAGGACACGGACACCTTAGCTTCAACTGCCCAACACCGGACAACAAACAGCTTCACCCCCACGAGCAACGCTGGAGGGCCATCTGCACCAACATGCTGCGCGAACCCAAAGATAACACCAGGCCGGTGCGCTTTGTGGCGATAGACGATTACGGCACCGTAGAGGAAGTAACGGAGGCGGGAAGCGCGGAGGAAGCGGGAAAAGAGGGTGGGCCGTCCGCGTAAGCATGCAACACCGGACGGCCCTGGAAGCGACAACGAACGACGGGGGCAGGGTCTCCACTGGCGACAGGGTGGCGGAAGGAGACGCAGTCGAAACCCGCTCTGTACTTCTTGACGAATCAAACATCATTAATCTGTACACCGCGGGACATGAGCAACAACGAGACAAAGACGGGAAGAACATACAACCTTTCGTGCAAACCATAAGCTTGGAGGGTCCGGGGGGAGAGGTTGTGCGAGTCTGGGGGATGTTCGACGATGGGGCCATGGTGGCGGCAATGTGTAGTCGGGTATATGAGAAGGTGAAACACCGCTTGGGCGCGACGAGACCGTCCAAAAGGAAACTCCGAATGGCAGATGGGAAAGTGGTAGAAGCGGAGGCAGTATGGGAAGGGATGATCGGACTGGGCAGGGTTCGCATACGGGGTTCCTTCGAGGTTTTCGACAGTGGGGGAAGCTGGTCCTTCCTCTTCGGCAAGCCGTTGATGGTCGCCTTTGATGCCGTGCATTACTACCGACGCAATGAAGTCACCATAACGGTGGGCGACACAACGGCGATGCTATCAAACCAGTTCAGCAATACGCAGTTTGGCGACCACATAATACATTACCTTGGTTTCGGTGAGGCGCACCATATCGATGGAGAAAGCACGCAAGGGGAGAGAAGGGCTGTGGGAAGTGGGCCAGAGATGGGTAGGAACGAGCAGGAGGATGTCGGAACAGAGCAAGGGTGCGCAAGGTCAGGGGCCCCAGAAACGGAGGAGCTCGGCAGCTGGAGCATAGCCCCCGTATGCTTCGTATCCGAGGATGCGCCATCCGACGACCCAGGCCCATCCATGCCTGCTAACACGATCAGTTCGGAAAAGGGCATATATACACGGCGAACGAACCCGTTTCAGCCAGCGAGAGTGGCGGAGGTGTTACGGCAGGTGACGGTGGGGGACGATCTGTCGGAGGCCGAAAGGGCGGAAGTAAAGGCTTTCATAGCACGAAACGCTGATGTGTTTGCGTTGTCAGTGGGGGAGGTGTTACCGGTTGAAGGAGCAGTGCATACGTTAGACATTCCGGAGGAGGCGACATTCTCGAAGAGGGTTCATCAACGGCCACTCACTCCACCACAGCGGCAGTACCTGCATACGAAGATCAATGAGATGCTGGACGCCGGCGTTATCGAGCAATGCGAACCTGGACAAGTGAAGTGCGTGTCGCCGACGACGTTGGCACAAAAGGTCCATACTTTCCGATGCCAGAGAGGCCACCAAACCGGCCGGTTGCAGATAAAGAAGAACCCGAACCTAAATGGCGTATTTGTCAGAATTTTGCGGAGATCAACAAGATCACCAAGGTCGCGCCAATGCCGCAGGGCGACATTCGCGCCAAGCAGCAGAAGTTGAGTGGGAAGAGATGGGTCTTGTTGTTTGACTTTGCGGCGGGGTTTTACACAGTGGAGGTGGCGGAGGCTTCAAGGCCGTACACCGCCTTCTACGTCGAAGGGCGGGGGTACTTCTGGTACCGGAAGATGCCCTTTGGCCTAACAGGAGCACCGTCAACATTCGCACAGATGACCGCGCAGAGCCTGCACGACTTACTAGTGCAAGAAATCCTGGAACTGTTCGTCGACGATGGAGGCACGGCGGCGGACAAGTTCAGAGACATGATGGGGAAGCTGGAGACCATTTTCGGGCGGTGTCGAGAGAAAGGGTTGTCGATTTCGGCCGCCAAAACGCTGCTGTTTGGGACTACGGGGGTGTTCGCAGGCGCTTCTGTGGGCCCGAAAGGTGTGCAACCGGACATGGCGAAACTGACGGCGATTGTCAATTGGCCGCAGCCAGAGGACGCACAAAATCTTGCAGCATTCCTGGGACTAGCAGGCTGGTTTCGAGACTTAGTGCATGGGTATGCGAAGGTTGAAGCACCGTTGAGGAACTTACTGCGGGAGGTGGAGATACCGGCCGGAGCATCGAAGTCGGTTTATCGGAGGACAATGGCGAATTTCAAGCTAGTGGACAGGTGGACTACAGCGCACTCGGAGAGTTTCCTCGCGTTAAAAAAGATACTCACGTCGGAGCCGGTATTGCGCGCACCCAAGTGGGATGGAACGCCCTTCGTCGTCACCACAGACGGCTGCATGGACGCATTCGGTGCAGTGCTTGCGCAGCGGTTCGAGACGATCACCCCCAATGGCGCGTCCGTCACGAAGCTCCACCCCATAGGTTTCGCATCCAAACGAACCTCCACAGCAGAGGAGAAGTATAAACCGTTCTTGCTGGAGTTCGCGGCCTTGAAGTTTGGTCTGGACAAGTTCTCGGACACTGTGTGGGGGTTCCCCGTTATCATTGAGACGGACTGTCAGGCGCTTCGAGACGTACTGATGAGCGACAAACTGAGCGCTACGCACGCACGATGGAGAGACGGGATCCTAGCCCATCAAATCATCGACGTACGACACGTCCCAGGGAAAATAAACGTAGTGGCAGATGCGCTGAGCCGGAGGGCAGAAGGAACGGAGAAGAAGGCGGGAGACGGCAGCGAGTGGTCGGTCTGCGAGGACTGGGAGTCAGTGACGGGACTGGTTCACGACATCTTCAGCATGACAACACTAACCGAAGGAGAGGCATTGCGGCAGAGGTTTGCGGAGGAGCCAGTGTTTTTGGAGGTCGTAGAGGCTTTGCTGGAGTTGGACCACGGGAAGGACGCACAAGACAGGAGGCGAGCGAAGCACAGGGCGTCGGAATACCTCATCGAAGGGGGGAAGCTGTGGCGAGTCGGCGGGGGACGGAGGGCCAGGGCAAGGGCACGAGTGGAGTGTGTCACGAGGAAGGAAGCGATTGAGTTGGCAAGGCTGGAACATCAGAAAGGAGGACACTGGCAGCGCGATGCCATCAAGAAATGGCTTACCGACACGATCTGGAGCCCAGGGTTGGATGCGTCCATCATCCTGGGCATCAAGGATTGCGGGCACTGCAAGAATTTCGGGAGCACTCACCTGCATGCGCTCCTGAATCCCATCACACGGCGGCACCCGTTCGAGCTGTTAGTCGGCGATTACCTCGCAATGCCGGTAGGGGTGGGCGGCTACCACACGGTCGGTCTATACCTCGACACCTACTCTCAACACGTGTGGGGGTACAAATACAAGACGTCAGGAAGTTCGAAGACGACGGTCGGCGCTCTCTCAAGCATCTTCCACGGATACGCGCCGGCGGAGACCTTCATGGCGGATGGGGGCAAACATTTTGACAGTGAGGAGGTACGAACCTTCTGCGCGGAATGGGGCACGACAACGCACGTGGTGGCCGCCTATTCCCCGTGGGTTAACGGTCTGGTGGAAGGAACCAACAAGTTGCTCCTGCACGTCCTGAAGCGGTTGTGCTCACCAGGGTTGGGGGAGGATGAGTACGAGAAGATGAGCGCAGCGGACCTGCCAAGGACTTGGCCGAATCGTTTTGATGAAGCGCTAAAGATTCTGAATTGGCGCCTACTACCAGCCTTCGACTTCACCCCGAAAGAATTGCTCTTGGGCCTCGTAGTCAATACACCACGCACGGCGTTATCGGATAGCACGGCGGCGCTGACGGGAGACGCAGTCACGACGCAGATGGCTTACGCAGCACAACAAAGACTAGACGGCTACGCGGCGGCCGTCAAACACGCCATCAAACGGAAGAGCGCTTTTGACAAGCGCGTACTTGCCGAGTTTAAACACGAGGTGGTATTCGAAAAGGGAGACCTAGTGCAAGTGTACCGAAACGATCTAGACTACACGTTCAAGGCGGACCGGAAACTTTTACCGAAATGGTCTATACCCCGCCGAGTGGTCGATCGCAACTTGAATTCCTACACGCTGGAAACGCGGGAGGGGGACAGTATAGCGGGCAACTTTAGCGCAAGGCGGCTGCGGAGGTTCTGGCCAAGGGCCGGAACGAAGTTGGCGGAAGAGCAGGCAGAAGTGGAACGGCAGAGGCGACAACGGCCGTCGCAACAACAGGGCCACGAGCAGAACCCGACAACGCAGGGCAACGGAGCGCAGCTTGAGGAGGAGAATGATCCGACGTCAGGGCAGGACGACGCGGGCGTCGCCACGTGAAGGGGGGGCACATGGAGTGTCGCTACGCGGCACTCTGGGCCATTAGAATGTGAGAGGGCGACGTTGTTTGGTGTTGTTTGGCAGCAGCTTTGGCAGCTTAGTCATAGCATTACTCTTTTGGACATTTCGATACAGAATAATCATCTCATTCTGCCGTCTGCGCTCTCAACTAAGTCAGGTCGAGGGATCAACTTAGCCATCTCCAACGGTTCGGAGACGGCGGAGACGATAGTTTTTGAGCTATTAACTCTGAACGTGAGGGAAAATACGAGCTATAATTCACTGGGGGGGTTTTTGGTACTACATGGGTGTGTTTTATATAGTAAGGTAAGTTTATCATCTTTTAGTGCGACCACGCAGGTGTTTCATGTCGGGTCGTCGCCAAGTCCGATACCGCGCGACCCGTTTTCTGAGGGACCGGTTGGGGTGTCGCGTTTATCGGTTGATTTGCAGTATCGGGTCGGACATGAGTTAGGGAAGCTTGGCGCTGCGGAGTTCCGTGAGGTAAGCGGATCCGTGCCGTGAATAGGAGGCGGAAGAGCGAGCCGGAGGACGCGTCATGGGTGGTGCCCCAATCGGTTATTGACACCTGACATACAAACGTGCACCATCACGGGTTGATTGCGTGACTATTCCGAATCCCGAAGGCTTCAAAGAGGGTCGGCCGATCCAGGTCAGTCGCATTTGAGTCGGCGAGTCGGTCGGTATCGTCGCGAGCGCTCCAGGGCTGTTTATCGTAGTCGGGCAGTAGGTATTGCCGCGAACGCTCCTGAGCAGTTTATTGTGACAGGACAGTCGGTCGGTGACCAGCCACGGAGGGTGCACATCAGTGGTACAACGGGTTATAGCGCTTAAGCCATATCAAAGCTGCTCGTACCCTGTCTGCACGCACAGACAAAGGCTTAGCCTTTTCACGCAGCCACTGGAGAGAAGGGGGCTTTGAACCTATGAATATGACACACACAGGGGTGACTATATCCTCAATCGAAGGAGGGAGCATAGACGCAATGACCCCAGGATCTTGAGGGTAAGCAATGCAATGCCCTTTCAAACCTCGCTGTTTAAATGGGTCTTCTCGATCACTATCTTCCTCACGCAACTGCACGATCCAACATTTGGCTCTGCAGAGAGAAATCATCGACTCTTCCATTGGAGTCAAATCTTGAAGGACATCAGGAACCGCACCTAAAAACATTCGATTAGCCAACGCATACTTAGGCATTTTGCCCGCAGTCAAAGACAGAGAACAAGGTTTACATATTGACAGATTCAGATCGCCGGAAGCGTCATCTTCCACACCTTGAGGATTGACCATGACACCACGCAAAGGCCCTGTCTGATAAGGCAGGAACCTCTGAATAGGGTGAGGAACATGACAGTCATCGGTAGCATCATCCACATCCATACAAAATTCATCTTCATCGCTGTCATCACCGCTGTCACCTTCATAGGATGCTGGATGTGAACCAACAGACACGTCAACTCCAGAACACCGCAACACGCCAAGGTCGATGCTTTTGACGGGTACCTTTGTCAAGTCAGACAACAAAGTATCTCTTGAACAGGACGCACACGGAGAACATCGCAAAGCATCGCTGGAAGTGGACTCTCGAAATAAACGAGTAACTTTGTCCTTCAAACTACCAGATATCAGGGAAGGCCACTCCTGACGCACACGTTGTAAACGAGACTGTGACCTATCAAGCACAACCTGAGGATTACGATGCACAGCCTTACCCTTCAACAAGGTATGTGCATGACACCTAGCAACTTTTCTCAATCTTGCCAAGCCATATGTCTGATCAAAAGCAACTCCATGTTGTAACAATAGACACCGCAAGGGCTTGAGTGCCAACATAGGTGCAACACTGTTCAACAAATGTCCAACTAATAACTCCGAAGAACATGTCCCGTCATCACCCCTGACAGTGTCTGTAACGGCAATGCAAGCTTCCGGATATACAGTCATCGAACATCGTCCACTCAGAAGATGATCAAAAATCACATCTCGAATTTCGGACACCTTGCCAGCGACAGAAATGCCATGACTGGCCGCAATCAACAAGAGCTCTTGCTTAGCAATTCCTCCAGACTGTCGTAGAACACAGTATAGATCTGGATTACTAGGTTCACAAAATTCAGCCAACAATTTCTCCATGAAAGCCAAAACCCCAATCCGAGAATCAGACATGACACCATGACGACCTAAACCAGAAGCAACAGTACGAAGAACAGTAATGGGAATCACCGGACTTCGAAAAGCATCCAAGAAACATGACAATATCTGATGCCGTAACTGACGCACAGAATTCGATCTAGCAATGGCATGGCAAGCTGATCCAGTGCCTCCAGCACACAAACCAAAAACGACATGATGAGACAGTATCTGCTGTTTATGCACAAATGAATTGCCAGAATCTAAACCATGAGCATACAAAGTGGTATCTAAGACAGCGGAATCAAACAAACCCACGACAAATGCAGAAGAGGAAGGATCCGCAAAAACAGACACAACACTCAGCAACGCAGAAGGCACAAAGCATGAAGATGAGGACGTATCCTCCACTCCACGATGTTCAGGTACAGAGGGCAACAAACAAGGTTCAGATAGAGGTAATGCATGGCCTGAAAATCATCAGCAAATAAATTTTTAAAGAGGAAAGTAACTTACGAAACTGACTGGAATATGTCGTCAACGAAAATGTCTTCAACGAAGGCGGCGAAAACCCATGTGCCAACTGACACTCCCGAAAAAGAGAAAACCAGTCAAGCCCAAGAAGCAGACTATCAACAGAGGCGCCTGTAACAGACAGCACACAGGTGAAACTGGAATCGCCCCACGCTGTTAGAGGACGTCCGGATGGGCGGAGGCGAGCGACGAGCTACAAGCCGGCGCGAGCCAAGAGAGTCCTGAATGCGGTCAGGTGAGCAATCAACAGTGCAAAACGTGAGGAGGGCGACGAGAGAGCAAGCTAAGAGTCGATCAATGTATAAACCCGAAGATACTGTTATTGTTCAGGTTGGAGATATTCTATCTCCAACCCAGGCTTATATACTACATCGCCGAGCCAGTGACTAAGGCGGTATGTAAAGGCGCTGACTACAGATGAGTAACAATTGTCCAGCTGACTGATAGGAATCTAAGTAGTGGTGTCGGTGTAGGAGTAATGGCTACGAAAGGGGCGTAAGAACAGTATGGCGGTCAGCAAGTATGTCTAAGGCGGGGGCCATGGGGGCCGATGACAGAGAATGAGAGACTAAGCGATAATAGGAGTGGGTGCACGGTGCAGCCCCTTACATCACCCCCCCTCTAGCGGTCGTCTACCACGACGAACTCAATTTCTTCATTTTTTGGGCCACGGTGTCCCCCGTCAGGCCGTCTGGCGTGGAGCGATTGGGCTGGGGACGGGAGTGCCAGTCGTGGCGCGGCTAACGTCCATCGGCGTTGCTGGGATACTGACTGACATAGGGGAGGGGGCCGCGGATCGAGCGAGCGGAGAGGGCGCACGCGTAGGGTTGGGTTGGGTGTCCATTGCGGTCCGAGGCGTGGGTGCCGCGCTGGGAGGACGCAAGAGAGCGTCATGGGTAGGGGAGCTGGTGCCGGTGGGGGCGGCCACGCTGCTATACGACGGCCTCAACGTAGAGGTGATAGGAGCTGCCGGCTCCCGGTAAACGGTCTTAAGGGCGGGGGGTAAAGGTTCCCAACGAATCGGGTCAGGGGGGGCTTCCCGACGAGGAGGGGCCGGTGCTGCAGGGGCGGCCGGCGCAGACTTGGCCTTCTTCTGCTTCTTTGGTGTGCGCACGCGTTGACGAGCAATGCGCTTCCCCAATACAATAAGAGCATCACCGATCTGCCGATCAGTGCCCTTGATAGAGACTAGGTGCTGCCGTTCCTCGTCTGGCCCCATGGTGAAGGCCGAGACGCGAGCGCCGGAAAGGTCGTGGATTTGTTTAAGTCCTCTTCCTCGAGAGCCGACGATGTGCGGCATAAGGGAGTCTGGGAACTCCAAGCCGATCAGATATCGGTCAACTTTTCCTTCCATAGAGTTAATGAATTCCCCAGAGAGGTGGAAGGACGAGGGGTGGCCAGTGTTGGCGTTAGAGCGGCCGCTCTTGCAGCGAGGCAGAGGAGCGGGGGGAGGGGGTTTGTTAGACGATGGAGGGGCTTTAGAGACCGCCGCCGTAGTGGTGGTGGCAGCGATGATGGTGCCCGCTTCAAGGGCCGATAGGCGCGCTTCCATGGCCGAGAGTGCCAGTCGCGTCTGGCGTACAACGCGAGCCATGTTTTCCAGCTCTTCGGCAGGGTAGATCCCGTCAAGAAAGATCTGGGAGGCATGAGGGGTAGGAGTAGACATCGTCAGAGTTACGAGAGGGTTGGGGTGTGTGAAGACACGGAGGGGTTAGGTGTTGGTGCGACGAGCAAGAGGGGCGGGCCGCGTAGGAACCTGAACAACCTGTTAGAGGACGTCCGGATGGGCGGAGGCGAGCGACGAGCTACAAGCCGGCGCGAGCCAAGAGAGTCCTGAATGCGGTCAGGTGAGCAATCAACAGTGCGAAACGTGAGGAGGGCGACGAGAGAGCAAGCTAAGAGTCGATCAATGTATAAACCCGAAGATACTGTTATTGTTCAGGTTGGAGATATTCTATCTCCAACCCAGGCTTATATACTACATCGCCGAGCCAGTGACTAAGGCGGTATGTAAAGGCGCTGACTACGGATGAGTAACAATTGTCCAGCTGACTGATAGGAATCTAAGTAGTGGTGTCGGTGTGGGAGTAATGGCTACGAAAGGGGCGTAAGAACAGTATGGCGGTCAGCAAGTATGTCTAAGGCGGGGGCCATGGGGGCCGATGACAGAGAACGAGAGACTAAGCGATAATAGGAGTGGGCGCACGGTGCAGCCCCTTACACACGCGGAGGTGATGGCGACAGATAATGGAGAGCTGGCTTCGCTATTCACGGAGAAGGGAACAACAGTGGTCAAGCGAGTGTCATCGAACAAAGCTGGATAGGATGTTCCATCAACATAAAACAAAAAAGGCATAGTCAGCAGATAGGGAACCGAACGCAAGCAGGAGAAGAGAGATTTCGAACAGTCGCGAAACAAGGAGGGAGCTTTGAAGTTCAGACACGGAGAGAACCGAAACAATAAAAGTGAGATGGAAGGCAATAGAACGAAATGACGCGACAATGATGCAATAGCACGTGAACACGTGACAAAATGTGCGACCTGAGCCATGAAGTTTCCAGGGGCAAAGGGTGTTAAAAAACCCACTACTGAAGTAGCGGGAATCTCTTCCAGGTCCTGCTAATCTAGCACATCAAGAATGGTGCAGTCGCTTCGATTTCGAAGAAGGGTGCTCAGTCTGAGCCGCCGTCGACGTTGCCGGTCATTTAAATTGGAAAACAAGTGGTGAAGCAAAAGTCAACCTTCTCCGTGCCGCAGTTGAGTCCTACCTTGAGCACAAACATGACAGAAGCCCTGTACCAGCTCTAGAAGGCTCCACAGATGCACCAGAAGACGAGTATTCTGATGAGGAATGCTTGACGGTGGATGATCTTGAGGCATACAATGAGGAAGTTGACTCAGAGGATGATTATTACCAGGAATTAGATCTAATTTGTTGCCTACTGTACTTTCAAGATGTAAAATCGATATCCCAAATTGTTTGAGACCAGGTGAGGGGTGAAATAGCGACAGAACAACGAGACGGTGGTGAGCGAGGGTGAGTGCGGCGGAATTTGGGATTTGATGGATTAGTCAGCTAACAATTTTGGTTGGCGCTATTGCCACTCTTATCTCATCGTCCAAGTCCACGTCAAACAACGGCTTCGCTTTTACCTTGCGCTGCATCGGCTTTGTCGTCAGAGGAGCCAGTTCCTTGGGGAAATACCTTTTACAGATGGCTGGGGCCGTCTCTCGTCGGTATTCACGAAGGTCGGGATCGGAGGTAATCGCGGCTGTGGGGCTGACCTGTGACGTTCTATTTTCAATTCTTCTCAGCAGGAGTCTTGAGGGCGGAATTGTTGATGTCTTCAAGGTATACAGCATTGTCGTCGATTACAACTGGCCCTTCTGGTGCTTTCCCCTTGGTAGATGTTGAAGTCGAAGTTCTGGACAAGTTGGGTAAAGGAAGGGGTAAAGGATGAAAAGTCCTGACGTACTGCTGCGGTGCCCGAGCGTGATTAAGGGCTTCCTTTCTCGTCTGGGCAGCAAACACAAGAAGCCTAACAGGTGGGCATTGACCAATGCGCGGCCGTCCTTGTCGCGCATGGTGGCCTGAAACTGGTAGATCCAGATGCTTGAATCAATAGTCATTGCTTGGCCCTCCATAGTTTCAAGCCTAGGTTGAATGCGTCAGTGTGGGTCTCTGGCAGATACAAGACTACTTGCATGACCGGGCGATTGACGCACAACATCAGTAAATCGGGAAAAGTTGGATAAATGGTTGTTGCAATTACAATTGTTTGGTCAGGTTATTGAGCAACGAAAATGCGTTATCAGGGACTCAGAATGATTGTGATGAATAGTAAGTGGTTGAAAAACGGGGTCATCATTATTGAAGGTTACACTTTGGCAGAATCCTGTTAACAGATTTGCCTTTCGTGTAATTATTTTGGTTTCTGACAAAACTACTACGTTTGGTGTTTCACCAAAACATGATATTTCTTTCACGAGATGGATTAGAGCACAAAAAGACATTCATCTCTTGCCTGTGCAAAATTTTAATGAGCGCAATTGAGCACACCCGGACCGCACACCGAGCGGGTGTGCAAGCGTGAAATCGTACAAGTCGTTGAAACTCAGTTGAAGCTCAGCTCCGGAAATAACCCGCCTTGACAACCGTTGAAGTTTTCCCCCATCTTTTCGTTCGCTGGTGTCTTCCTGCAGCCACTCATGTTTTCATGTCTTTCTTATCTGCTCTTGCTTACTCTTGCAGCCAGGTCTTCGTGATCACATCTGTCACTGTGATTGTCCAAATTGTGGGCACCAAGCTTATTGGCACGAAGAACCTGTATTTGGGCACCATGTTTTCGAGAATTCTATTTTTTTGTTTATCTTTCCCACAGGACCTGCGCAACCCGCCGATGTGGCCTCGAGGTGCAACATCAGGCTCGCTGTCCCTGTCCCATCACTTGGTGCGCCCGGTGGTACAGTTGACCTCTATTCTTTTCTTGCCGAGGTATGTTTCTAAACGCATGCGTGATTCATCTCTTCTGACAAAACTCGCAACATCAGCCATACACATCACGACTTCATGTATCATTTATCCTGCAACACTTCAGAATCTCCCGACCTTGTTGTCCATTTATGCCCTGTAGAACCAAGTAGCCTGTTGTAATATACAATTAATATATGATTTTCTGATATTAAATTCTGAGAATTTTGCAAGGTTTCGAGGATGCGTGACTATTTGTGTCCATGGGCAACAGCATACAACTGGTACAATTCAGGTCATAATTGTCACAATTACGGAGGTGGTACAAGATTATGCACAAACGGCCCCCAATTGTAAAAAAAGACCCTAGCTGTTTATCGAATACTGGGCCTTACAAGAAGTGTTAAAAGGTTTTTGTAAATTGAGGGACTTCTATCAAATTATACCACTTATATTCCCCTTGTAACCCATTGTCGAAACTTTCCCAATTCCCGCTACTTTAGTAGTGGGTCTTGGGCTGACAGACGCCTTATTCCAACCTCGCACAAAAAAACAGGGTTAGCACGTGCCTCACGTGATTGTTTCCCACCCCTCCCTCTGAATTCACCCGATAGTTTTCTACGGACTGCCGCCGCCCATGTCATTATCTGCAACGCATGCTGTCATCGATGATGTTGTTCTCGATGTTGTGCTTTCGCCTTCATCTGCTTTTTCACGTGCATCTTCTGTTATGTCCCTCCTGCCTCTTCCTTGTCTTGTGTCTGTCATCCGAGACGTCACTTCCTTTTCAACTTCTGTTCATTTTTACCCTGACTATAACCTTTCGCCAAATTCTATTGTTTTAACTGCAATTGAACATTCGAGAAATATTGCATCCCGAATTTTGGGAATCGACGTTTTCATAGTAGGTTTGGATGAAGAGCGAATGCAAAACTGACTCAGATTGTGAAAACGGAACAAAAATGAAAATTAAAGTGTGTTCACAGCACATAACAGACGGACATTACATCTTCATAAAAGTGTGTTTGTTCACAACACATAACAAACTCACTGTACAGCTCCATACAAGTAGCGGGCCCTGCGGCGGAGCGCGCTCACACTGTTATGTAGTGATGAACATCGCAGCGAAAGAGCTGGTCACGCGGTCACGTGCAATAGGCGTATATGATCTCGGACCAATGCCCCTTTAACTTAGGCTTGAATGGCGACTACATGGACACCGACTCCTCTTGCTCTGGGCACAGGAATACCCGTCTTCCAGTACGACGAAAGAACAATCTCATCTGTATTCTGGATCCATCTCATCTATATCTGGATCCGAAGCTTTCAAGGCAGGCATCAGCCATAGAGACAAAGCACGCTGCATTGTCTGCGGGCTCCCTAGTCCCCTCGAGTATGTGCGTATTGTACCTAAAGAGGAAGACAAGAGGGTGTGTGGTTCTTATTACTCATCTTCTCAACCATAACAAATTATTCCAGTGGGAGTTGTTGCGAGCAAAAGGATTGATCCCTTCAAGGGCCAAGTCTGTGGTTCACGAGCCAAGGAACGCTATCCTTCTCTGTCTAAACCACCGGGTAGGATTTAAGAGTCATCAATTCTACATCCGTTGGATCCCTACAGTATGTTGTCATTCACTCCAACCTTTGCTTTACTAACTGAACCCCTTTACTCAGTTTCAGCGCTTCGTATTCATCAATCACTCTGCAAGCAGTCATCTGGTGGAATACGATGGTCGTGCAGTCCGATTGTTTACTGGTGACTCAAGGACACCATTCCATGGTTCCTTTGTTGACCAGGAAATGCGTGTCAGAGGTCGATACCCATATGGGCCAGAGTTTGCAGATCACCCAGTCAACCTCCCAATCCAATGGCAAAGCTGGATTGATGACATGCCTGGTGAGGACAGTAAAGGAAGTGATGGTGGGGATGGGGAAGATGGGGGAAATGATGAGGATGGGGGGGATGATGAGGAGATGGAGGATATGTCTTTGACCATTGTATTGAAGCACCCATGCCAACAGGATGGCCACGACGACACCATGGACAACAGTTTCCAGTCAAATGTGCAACTATCCCACCAACCTCAATTGCTCAGACATCTCCAGCCATTCCCCCAGGAACCAGCCACTATCACTTTGGTGGACCCAATAGCAAACCCGGCTGAACTCGAGGCTATAATATGCTCTGCTCGCCAACAACCGAATTGGAGAGCCGCTATGATAGAAGGTGAAACATGGGAGGGTAATGCGAATGAGAATATAGAGAAGTATAACCGACTCAAATTCAATCCCCCTGCTGATGCGCCATAAGCACCTCGCACGTTCTGTGAGGTGCTTATGTGAGCCTAGGGATAAAACTATTTGGAGACCCCGTTTCAAGAAGTTTTCTTCCGACAGGATCTGAAGAACGGTCGACTATATAGACATATATACGATAGCACTCAATAAATTAATAACACCATGAAATATTTCGATCGATTCATTACATGTAATCCTTTTCGTCCATATCGCTCAAGAACCAATTCGCCTCAGTCTTAGCTCGGAGTTCCTTCGGGAGCTCTGTCAACACCCTCAGCTTTAGCAGCTCGGCAAGGTTCATGGCCATCTTGTAGTGTTCGTTGGACACCCAGGTGTCCGTCCCGAAACCAATAATGCCTTGGCACCCCTCAAAATTCTCGTCCGCTAATTGCAGCTTTGCGCTCAGCTCCTTCGTCTCGCGTAGGTCCTCAGGTTCGAACACGACTGGACACGGCACACCTTCCCCCGTAAGCAACCCCCATATCTCCGTTGCCTCTATAAGCGAAGCCTTCAGCGCGTGAGTCTCACCCTCCCATGGAGCACCGGCTTGGTAGTGAAGGCGGCCGATGAACATGGACAGAGGGTCCGACAACGCATCGTGATGGAGCTTGTTGTATTTCTCTGTGTCCTTGACGTAGTGGAAGTGGACGAGACGGCGGTGGTAGAGTTCCATCGCGTGGCGCTGCTCGAATTGGTCTAATTCGTCCATGTTCGCCGGCAGTGAGGGTGGGATGAGAGCCTGCGAGACCGGATCATCATAGTTCTGCAAGCGACCCGGTATATTAGCGAGGAGAAAGGGGGGTAGGATCGAGGCGTGTTGCCAGTCGAGCAGGCCCACGATTTTCAACTGATTAGAGTCTGACGACGTCGACACGATGATGTTGCTCGGCTGGAGATCGGGATGGCGGATACAGAAATGATGGGGGGCTGAGTTCTTGGGGACGAGCAAGGATGCGATGAGAAGGTAGCGTTCGAGATTCTTGACGTGGTCCGACGGTGACTGCTCCTTGTGATCGTAAGACTCCCTTCTTTCACGCTGAAACGGTAGTAGCGGTCGACCGAACCGTTCTAAATACGCTAGTTCCTTGCGAGCTCCTGCTACGAGCGCTGCCTCGGCGCTTTCGTCTATAGTCTCGATCAGTTCCGGGAGTTCAACAAAAGAAAAGGCAGAGTGGCGTACACGGTCCCCTGTCCACGTCGAGCTGCGACCTCCTTCCGAACCACATATGCAGTCTGGCATCTAGACCGACGCAGAATCGCTCGTCGCTGAGCGGGATGCCTGTCCTCCCTGCCACCTTCTCCAGGTCGCTGGTATAGTAGAGGCTTCCACCAGCCGGAAAACGAATCGACATCATGCGAGACTCGAGTTGAACAAGTTGACGCAAGATCGAAACGATTTCCTCATCCTCCAGCTCCAGCCACACGTCGCTGAGCTTCGTACCTCTCACATACTCCATGAAAATATATTCCGTCTTCGCAGCGTTGTCCGACGAAGGAGAGTAATCGTAAACCTCGGGAACAGGCAGCCCAGAGGAACGGAGGAAACGCATTGTGGCCACTTCACTAGCGATAGCGTAGAACTTGGGGACCGTGACGGGGTATGGGATGCGGGCTACCATCTCGAAGCCCCCATGCATGGTGATGAGGAAAGTCCGGTTGAAGCCGCCCTCGGCGAGCTTCACAAATGTGTCGATATCTTGAGGACTACGACCAACAGACTGCGCCGCAAGTCGACAAAGCTCGTCGACGTCGAACTCACGTCTGCGCTCTTCAAGGCGAAGGTCATTGTTGACGCTGAATGTGCGAGATCACGGATTAGACATATACGTCAGAGAACAACATGTATAAGACTTACAGCCAGCGTCCCGATGTATAGTTGAAGAGATCATCAGGCCCGGGAGAGTCTGACGTGCCTGAGAACGCACGACGCGGCAGCTGCCAACAGGTCCGAGTGAAGTTAAAGACTGAGGAGGAAAGATGTGCTGAACGCAGCGAGGAGAGAGGACGGCGCAGAGGCGGACAGATTGAGACTGGTAGCAAATTGAAGACGAGCCTCGCACGCCCGAGGGAGTAGTGCATGTAAACGTATGCGGCAAGTGGATTCAATTACATACTCAGATAGAGGCTCCTAGAACAAGCACGCTCATACCGCTTCGATATCAATGCCGCATATCTATTACAAAACACTAGAGCGTACAATCGTCTCAACAGTGGTTCCTTCATTGGACCAGAAGACGTCAGCACTACCCCACCCCACATTCAATGTGAGAGGAAGAAGTCATGTCGGACAGCCTGCACATGTACATGAATACCCTCCCACCACTCACGACAGCAATAAATCCCATGGTTTGCAAAGATAAGTGTAAGCCTGATTAACCGAATCTATCCACTCGCATTCCCGCGACACACGAGTCTATTCTCCCACCACACTCACATCGTTTCCTTAACATAGTTAATGCCAGACACAGATCGACCGAACCCAGCGGCGCATGGCGAGCTCTATGAGGCTGGGATAGTCCTCCGGAGGAAGGTCATGGTAAGTTCGCTGTTGGCTCTGTATCGTCTCATCATACTTAGCTGCGAGGGTGGGTTTGGCCCGTGGTAAACCAGGGAGACGAGTATGTCGACAACCAGCTGAAGAAGGTAGGCCCTGTAGCCGACGTTATCACGTTACTGTTGAGTACAGTGTCGGTGGATGGCTAGGGCACGTCCGAGTTCATGAGACCGATGCAGGAGGTGTGTATCTCCTTGTTGGCACCTATTGCATCTGAATTTGAGCTGGGGGAGCAGCTGGCCACAGAGGTGCGTGAATTCTGAGTTGGATCTTTCTTGCTGGCGTCGGTAGAGATGGTCAATACAGGCGGCGTGGGGCACGATCTGGACGCGCCCCGGACTGGAATTGAAACAGCGCAGTCTAATCAATGTCGCCTTGTTGGCATCGCAAGGGAAATCCGCAGAGGTTCGTGTTCAGGCAATCATAAAAGAAAGAGCATAGATCTGACTGGTGAGTTCCAGCTCGGAGCTCATATCCGGTGCGTATGGAAGGCTTTGTCGTCCATGAGAGAGGTCACTGACGTCCGGAACACAGAGGTGCGGTAAACAACGGAGCAAGTGTGGTGGAAATAAGGGAGACACTGCTGCAGACTGCGGTATATTGTGGAATTCCGACGGGGATGGAGAGCTTCCGGGTTGCGGATGCGGTGTTGGCGACGTTGAAGGAGGAAGGCAAGATTTAAAGATGTGGATCACTTATTCAGACCGGAGTGTTGCCAGCGAAATATCTTGGTAAATATGCGGGTTGCGGAAGAGTGGCTCGAGCTCGAGCTTTGGTCGCCATGTCGTTGACCGGAACTTAGCAGACAATGGGCACGTGATGCAGCCACCAGCACAGCTCGAGCCTTTTTCGTTTCTGCCAAGCACTACCTTCGGGTCTCTCTCTCGTCCCGTCCTCCTAAAAGCACCAGTGCAAGCTATACCCGGATACACCTATACACATCTAGAGCCCCACCTTGCGGTCGGTTTCATGCGCAGTGCACATTCACTCTCTTTCTCTCGACCTGTCTATCCACTATGAGCACCACTTCCACCCCCGACCCACAGCCTAGTAGACCGAGTTCCAGTTCAAGTACAAATTCAAGTTCCGGAGAGAAAGTTGCACACGCAGAACTACAACATGCACAGCCTATCAAGAAGCTTTTAATGAGCTCGTTCCTCACCCCAGAGATCGTGTCCTATTTCATCGGTGCGTGCTCAAATACAACCAAGGCGTCTTTTCGTCGTTCTTTTGATCCTTACGGGTTGAGCGATATGTTAACCTTCATAAATACATACAGCGGGCGGATGTGCAGGCGCCGCCTCGCGCACAGTTGTCAGCCCTCTCGAGCGACTCAAGATCATACAGTAAGCGCCCCATTCCATTCAATCCCGTTACAACCCTCTCGATCCTCGGCTAATGGAATCACGTTGTGGTACAACAGACAAGTGCAGCCACGCACATCGGACGGGCAGTACAAGGGTGTTTGGCGGAGCCTGGTGCGCATGTGGCGGGAGGAAGGCTTCAAGGGCTTCATGCGCGGCAATGGTATCAATTGTTTGAGGATCGTGCCGTACAGGTGAGTTCGGGATTACTCCGGGATGGGGGCAGATGCCTTTCGCCGCCCCTACCTGCATCCCTGAGGCTTGTGGATGGCCCTGGAGCGCGCGCGCTGACCTCGTTGATTGTAGCGCGGTGCAGTTCACGACGTATGAGCAGCTGAAGAAGGTGGGTGCACTTGCGTCTCAAATGAACATTGACGTCATTGTGTCTTCCGCGGTAGTTCTTCACGAAACATGGGTCCAAGGAGCTCGATACACCCAAAAGATTGGCAAGCGGTGCCCTCGCAGGCATCACCTCTGTCTGTTCGTCAATTCCCTCGTGATTTCTGATTTACCTGTATTGATCTATCTACTGCAGGTTCAACCTATCCCCTAGATCTTGTTCGTTCCCGGTTATCTATAGCGACCGCCTCCATCGCCTTAGCATCTTCTACGGCGCCCACTGCCTTCTCATCAAGCCTGGCCTCAACATCCACCAGTTCCGGTACCCTCCTGAATCCCTCCGGCGGCACTTCATTACCGAAGCACGCCGCCGCGCTCTTCCACACAACTTCGCCCGCGCGCAGCGCGTCCACCGCGGCCGTCGCCGGCTACACAAAAGCCGAGTTGACGATCGCCGGGATGACGCTGAAGATCATGCGCGAGGAGGGCGGTGTGCGGGGGCTGTACCGCGGGCTCATCACCACGGCCGTCGGGGTAGCGC
This sequence comes from Tricholomella constricta, assembly GCA_013368375.1. Lineage (NCBI taxonomy): Eukaryota > Fungi > Basidiomycota > Agaricomycetes > Agaricales > Lyophyllaceae > Tricholomella > Tricholomella constricta. The sequence goes on along the minus strand of JAACJP010000003.1, from coordinate 1,776,268 downwards.
CGTACGTGGGCATTAACTTTGCGGCGTACGAGTTCCTGCGCGGGATTATCACGCCGCCCGGAAAGAGCAGTGTTTCGAGAAAGCTGGGCTGTGGGGCGTTGGCGGGGACGATTTCGCAGACGTTAACGTACCCGTTTGATGTGCTGAGGAGGAAGATGCAGGTGACGGGGATGAAGGGTGGCCAGGTCAAGTATAGGGGCGCGGTGCATGCGCTCACGAGTATCTTGCAGGCGGAGGGTGTGAGGGGGCTGTATCGTGGCTTGTGGCCGAATTTGCGTGAGTGTTGAAGTTGAGGGCATTGACTGATTGATTGATTTTGCGTTTGTGTAGTGAAAGTCGCGCCGAGTATTGCGACGTCGTTCTTCACCTACGAGCTGGTGAGTGCTGTGTGCGGCTTGTGCGGCAGGATCGTATGGAACGCTGATATGTCTCGCGCGGCTTGTACAGGTTAAGGACCTGCTCATCCCGTCTTGATTGATAGATTGCGCTCTGGTAACTTAGACTGGATGGATGGATCATGGCTTGGATCGGGTTGATCTCGCGCCCGATCTTTTTCCGTGTTCGCGAATACTATTACTACTATAATACTCGGACTACAACGATGTTTGCAGCAGCCGCGAGAGGCGGGCGTGCTTTAGAGAGAGGATAGATTTGGGGCGTTGGCTTGAGTGTATTGTATATAGACTTGAATTGGAGTGTGTAAAATTCGGCAGAGGCGTGTTCTATTATTGCTGCGTGCCGCATGCGCGCGTTGATAGATAGCTATCATAACCTGTTGATAATATCAACAGATTTATCTGCGAGGTGAAGACAAGCGACCAGCCACATGGGGTGGTGGAGACAGCTGAATGTTCCCAGGAGTCGGCCCACGCATCAGACACTGCCAAGAATGACAATGTGCGGAACTGGTGTCGATGGCATCATGGTGGTGGTGTGCCTCTGGAGCTTGGATAGCCTCCTATCTCCAAGGCAAGGCAAAATTTGAGCCCAGACGCTGTCCCCTGTGGATGAGGCACGCGAGGAAATCGCAGATTTTGCGAGGTCCGGAGATACCTAGGCGCGAAGAGATGAGGGCTAAGCGCTGCGTTCAGGTTGGGCAGGGTTGGACGGGAGTCGTGGGTGTAAGAACACAAGGTGCAGCGCGACGCGTAGTCACAAAGTAATACGTCGTAGGGGCGTTTATGATAATGAAAAAAGAGAACACGACGGCAGCCCCTGTACATACACATGAGCTTGATCTCCATTTGTGTGATGAAAGATTTGGATGGGAGTTGTTTGGTTGTGATGAGAAAAGATTGTGTGATTCTGGAATTGTCGTGGCAGCGGAGCCGGGGGGTGGACGTACTGCTCGCTCCTTGGTCTTGACGACAATACAGTTACTGCTCGCGCTCAACATTCATGTCTGTAATATTCTAGAGGTGAGTCTGGAATGGAATGCTTAGTCCACATACTATTACAATCTCCCACAAACTATCACAACTGTCTATCACGTCTGCCTCATTGCCTCGTCGTGTTCGCTAATCGCCCTGCAGAATACCCTAATATCTATTAAGCTGCCACGATGCTGCCCGGATCCGACCACTCTGCGGCCAGCAACCTTGTTGGTAGCTCACTATGGCCCTCTGAAACGTCTGCCCACCGTGCTCGACCCTCGAGCTCCACCAACCAGCTCACCGTCACCACCAACATTCCTCCCCGCTCCGCTTCCCTTGCCTTCACCGCCGCCATGGGCCAATCCTTCAGCAAGTCTAATACGGCTACACTCTCGCCCTCTGGCCCTCCGCCGTCACCCTCTACGGCGCAGCGCGGTCTCACAGCCGCCATGGCAGGTGGCATGCGCCTCAAACGCGCCTTTGCCAGTCGGGGCAAAAAGTCCGTGGACGCGGGTAAAACAGTGATCATGGACCGCTCAATATCTCAGGACGAGACTTCCGAGTTCCACCAGCACCTCCGCCAGCAGCAGCAGCAGCGCATCCAAACGACGCCGTCATCCTCCTCGTCCCCCGCACAGGTGATACATCCCTCCTCCTCATCCCACGACGCAGCCCACCCCCGCCGTGCTAAACATCTCACGCAGCTCGCGACCCAGGTCTTCTCGTCATCATCCAGGAAGCTCACCAAGCCGTCCCTCCAGCAGCGCGAGCTCCCCCCTCCGCCGCAGCCGCCGCCCAAGCCGGTTTTAGTACCGGAACCGCAGCCGCAGACGCCTGCACGCCCGCCGCCCCTCAAGTCGACGAGTGATTTCCGTTCGTCTATTATCCCGATCAGTCCGGGCATCTCGGATGCAGTCAATTACATCCGCATGGAGGCGCGGGACGCTCAAAATATCCAGGAACATGTGGTAGAAGACAATAGATGGAAGGCAAAGGAGGAAGCAAAGAAGAAGGAGACGAAGGAGAAGGAGAAGGAAACTGAAGCGGGACAAAGACAAGGGGCTGACCCGGACAAAGGCGATTCGGTGGATAAAGGCGAGTTGAAAGATTTGTGGAGGAAAAGCGACTCCACGATGAGCCACCATACTATCCGTCCTGGAGGCCGCCCGTCGCGTCCTGTGTCCATGGCTGAGTCCCTGCAGTCGAACCACACCATTGTGCCCGTCAACAAGCGGCAGAGTGCCCTCATCACCGATGCCGACTTTGGTATGCCGGAAGAGGACGATTCAGACGGCTCCGTCGAGGACAGCAGCCATAGCAATGACATTGCCACGAGCAACACTTCTTCTACCACCGCTACCAGCACGTCCCTTACACCTAATTCCCAGCACACCGGTTCCCCCACTCCGTCGATCAAGGCGAGAGACCGCCGCTCCATGTCGCTCAACATCTCCACACACGCCGCCGCTGCATTGGCGAAACACAGGCTTCCACCAACACCGTCCAGCGCCTCTGCCGCTAACCTCACACACTCCCTTTCTGAACACTCACCTCACATCTCCCCGCCCGCCATGTCCGTGTCGCCCTCGCCCTCGTATTCGCGTGACGGCCCACCACCTACCGCGATGGGCTCCTCTTCCTCGGCACCACGACAAATCCGCCATAACAACAACAATAGCAACAGCAACAACCCATACACGACCTTTCCGCCCCCGCCCGAACCTACACCGATACCGAGGCCTGCGTCCCGCCTCGATCGCGACCGCACCCTCCCCGCGCTCCCCGCCCCGCCCCGCCAGCCGGCGCTCAGCATGACGGGTGGCCTGGGGCTCGCGGCGAAACGCGCTGTGGAGAGGATGGGGCTTGGGCGCGCGTGGGGGCTTGGCTTGCATGCGAGCCCGACCCCGACCAACAACGCGAACGTGAATGCGAACGTGACTGCGGGTTTGAATGCGCATCATGGAGGGGGCGTGGCGTCGGGGTATAGCTCTGGTGCGAGTGGGAATGCATCGCCGGCGTATGGCGGTGGTGGGAAGCACGGGCATGGGGTAGGGATTGGGCATGGGTACAGCAGCAGTGCGAGCAGCGCGTACGAGCTGACGCGGACGAGCTCGGGGCAGTCGTCGTCACACCAGTCGGGGCTGCACCAGCTGCAGAAGCCGAGGAAGCACGCCGCACATGCGCAGCTGCACCACCGGAAGCACACGAATGCGCCGTCGATATCGTCGGTGTCGACATCGGCGTCGGACGTGGAGGGGCAGGAGGCGAGGACGGGGCCGAATTTGGGGAAAAGACTGCGGGGGCCGTTGAGGAGCGGGGTTGGGGCGGGGCGTGGGGGCGGGGTGGTATTTGGGAGGGAGCTGAGGAGTGTTGTCAGGGAGACTGGGGTGGGGGTGGGGAAGCCCAGGGTGTGGGGTGGGAGGTGGAGGAACTGGGATGGGGGCGAGGAGGCGGAGAGGGGGGTGGGAGGTGCAGAGGAAGTTGCTGGGGAAGGACAGGTGGGGGAGAAGACGAGGAGTAGGAAGGGGAGTGTAAAGAGGGGGCAGCTGAAAGCGTTGGAGGAGAGGAAGTTGCCGGCGCTGGTGGTGAGGTGTGCCCAGCATTTGTTGATTTGGGGTGTTCAGGAGGAGGGCCTTTTCAGGTGGGCCGTGGTTCTTCTATTTGGTACAACGAATTTATGTACTCACTCTACTGGTCTTACAGAGTCCCTGGGCGCGCGTTTCATGTTTCGAAGCTACGCGCTGAGTTTGACAGCGGTGAGAGATCTGCCACATTTATCTTTATTGCTGAGCTCGTTGCTAACTTTTACTATCCTTTTTGGTTTTGAAGGCGGCGATTTTGACATGGCCGAGTGTTCTCCTGGGGATCTTGACCCGCATGCCGTCGCTTCCGTCTTCAAGGCCTTCCTTCGCGAGCGTAAGCCCCGCTTTCTCTCTGATCCCCTCGCATCCTGATGCTAACGTTGCGCCCCAGTCCCCGAACCCATCCTCACGAATGCCCTCTTACCCTACTTCGATGGCGCCATGATGCAGGAAAATACCACCAACGCCAGCAAAGACACCGAGAAGGGCGATTCCACGCGCGCACGTAGCAACTCCCGTGGTCCGGGTCTGCCCTCCAACCCTCGGAGCAGCACCAACATGCTCGCCCTGCACAAGCCACCCTCGCTCACCACGCTCGCCATGCCCAGATTGACCGGCCTCCCGCCACCCTCCGACACGCTCCGGAGCACGTTCCAGATGCTCCTCGCACAGCTCCCCGAGGAGAACCGGGATCTCATCCGCACGGTCACGGAGCTTATACGCGCGACGGCGCATGATAGCGTTGCGACGAAGATGCCGCTGAGTAACTTGTTGTTGGTGTTCTGCCCGAGCTTGAATATGAGCCCGTCGCTTTTGCGTGTGCTGTGTGAGGCAGAGGGGATTTGGGAGGAGGTGCCGGTTGTGGTGCCGAAAGAGGAGGATGTGGTGCTTGATATTCGCAAGGAGGCCGAGGCGGAGGCGGTGGAGGTGGAGGTGGAGGAGGCTGCAGAAGAGGAGTTTGATGATGCGCGGGAGGATGCGGCGGAGGATGGGGAGCGCGAGAGTGTCCTCAGTGTCAGTGTGGGGAGGACGTCGGAGGATGTGCCGAGCTCCGTGGAGTATCATGCGTCCACTGAGGACGTCGTGCAGAGGCATGCGGTGGCGAAGGTTTATTTGGATGTTGGGGATGATCGCTCGTCGATATCGCCGCCCGTTCGTCGTCAAGCTGCACATACTCGCAAGGGCTCGGTCGCGGCGTCGTCTCTTGGGGATGATGGGTCGTCATATCTGTCGACTTCGGAGGATCATGAGAATCCGTCGCGACATTACTCAGATGTCCATTCGCAGTCCATCTCTCCGCCGCTCCTGACTTCGTCGGCTGAATCTTTGGATACCCCGGCTACGTCCTCTCACCACGCGTCTTTGCCTCACCTCCCTTTCGAAGATGGTTTCAAGGCCCTTCAAGCAGGAGCATCAAGCCCCCGCATTGCTGAGCTGTCCCCCATGGGATTGTCGTCCATCACACCTCGCAGGCCAGTCATCAGCAACCCTATTCCCATTACTGGGCCAGTACAGTTCCCCTCGTCGACGACATCGGAGAACCCGCCATCCCCTTCGAAAGTTGATAGACGGCGCTCCATCCCTCTCTTCTCCCTCCCAAGTCTTTCCCCAAATACCGCTGCGTCAGGAGACTCAGATCTCCCTTCCCCTACCCTCTCCTTGGCAGGCCGGGCAAAGAGACTCAAGAAACCGTCCCTCCACCTCTTGTTCTCGAAAAAGTCGTCCTCGTCGCTCTCATCCCCACGGGTGGCATCGTCGCCTTCTACATCACTGAGGCCTGTCATCTCGAGTCCCTACATGCAGACCCCGCGTTCGGCCAGCGACTCTTCGGTCTCCACACCGCTTTCTGCGGTGACTGCGCCACAATCAAGTACGTTCACGCTTCCGCCCCAGCTCGACACGCCCATTGAGAATTCGCCGCTGCGGTTCGGGATGGGGCTGGGCCTTGAGGTCGTTGAGACGCCTGCAACCCCGCAGAAGGAAAAGGAGAGGGAGAACGAAAAGGAAAAGGAGGAGGACAAGCAGCCGCTAAAGGCTGTACCTGCCGGACCGCGACCGCTGCCTACCCCTCCAGTGTCCGCACTGCAGCAGGGATCTGCGTCTGTGACGTCCTTGGTGCCGCCTCGTGGCCCGACCCCAATAGCGGATCGGTATTATCGCCCCGGCTCGCCGGCCCCCTCGCTCTCGCTGTCTCTGTCTCTGTCTCTGGCTTCGAAATCACAGCTTTCGGTAGTGACACCACACCACGAATCCGAGACGGCTCCGGCCGCTGCTGCTAGTCATCTGCGCCCGAACCCGACGTCGCGGTCCAGAGGGATGTCGACCTCTAGTAATGCGTCGTCGAACCATTTGGGATTGATGGATGATGATGAGCCGGAGGAGGATTGGACGAGGAGTGTGTTGCTTGCTGCTGATGTTGAGGGTGGCTGGGCTTTGGAGATGCCTGCGGCGGCTCGTGGATGAACCCATACACCCCCACCCCCACCGTCTCACTCTCGTTTTCATTCTCTTCTCTTCTTATTGCCGTCTCTGAAAAACGAATACCCCAGTTCTGCAGCGCCGAACGAAGTAACTCCCCCCGGGAAGGCATGGTATGCCTTCACCTTCCTTTCCTTTCTTACTGTTTTCTTGCTGGCCTCTCCGCGTGCGGGTTCACCAGTTTCCTCATTTCCCCAATTTACGTGTCTCGTTTCATTCAATCACACTATCATATTATATCCCAGCTATCACTATCCCCCCCCTCTCCCTGCATCGACAGAGCCTGCCTCTGAAGTATCAGTATCTCCATCGCATGTATCTACATCATCCTCATCCTCATTTCATTCTATTCATTCCCAATCTTTTCTTTTCTTTTCTTTATTACCCATCCCACTCGCAGCATTATATACGCACCTGGACGTTATTCTTGTCGCTTCGCTCTCTGTTTTGTCCATCCTCCCTCCCTCTCTATCTCTCTCTATCCCTCTCGCCTTGGATCTCTCCCCACACCACACCACATATACACCACACATATACACACTCACACACACATATTATATATATATGATGCACCGATATTCTGCCTACACTATTCTCTCCACGTGTTGAAATATCTTTTGTTTCATTTTGAAGAGGTCTTTGATGAATGAGTGAGGATGTTCTCAGGGTTGATGTCGATCCTGTCCGCCTCGACATAAAATTGTAACGTCATTTTTATATACAAATACAGCTCAGGGTCGCCTATACGTTATGTAGATGATCGAGGCCTATAAAAGGTGCTGTAAGGGTTCTCACAAAACGCGAAGCTGGTCTTCATCATCCCATCCCATCCCATCCGTGAAGCTGGTCTGTCGGGTGTTATTGCCACCTTACCCACTCTTACTCCACACGTTTCGATCGCGAGTTCTGCGAACAGTGTCGCCATCACTGCAATAAACCCCGCCATGCGTACTGGAGGTGGATGGTCGGAACATTGACGCCAGTGGTAGGAGGTAAATAATGCTTACGGCCGTCAACGAAGACGCATAGCGAAATCGACTTGAAAGATGACCGATGGTAAGCACAAGGATCTTAAGATGGAGGGGATAAGATGAAGTATCCCATCCCCTCCATCATGGACATGATCGCAAGATTAACGAAGTTGTCCTACATGTAAAGAAGGAAAAATATGGACGGTCGATTTAACAGTGGCAGATGGAGGAGGCCGACCATGGCAGTAGTTAGTGAGAGATATAATTCCGTCGATAAGGAAGAGCGCTGTAATCCAGAGATGAGTAATTTTTTTATTGCAACCATACGCAAAAAAACGAATGGCTGGATTGCATGAGTTTCTGGAGAGAAAAGTGAAGTATCATCAAGCGAGTTAGCTTAGCCCGCCACTTGTGGCGTAGATCAGAAGGCCTTCCCCAAACAAGATTACTCATCCTATTATCGCGAACCAGGTTAGTTCAAGCTTTTCAGGTCCTCATTCCGATAAAGATTTATGAGCCCTTCGATGCAAACTTCAAAGACTCGCCATGTTATAGCTTTCCAATTTTACCCGGAGATTTTGTCGTGGCAATTCGATAGTTAACCTTTTGAACTTGAAAGCAGCTGTAGAAGAAGAACATGGTAGGTTGGGAAAGATCGGACTTGGCGAATGATGACGTCATCAACGCGCCCCATTTATCTGGCTGTTAACACCCATCAGCAAATTCGGGAGGATTGGATAAGGCCTTATGTACCACATAATCTGCATAAAGTCCATATGCCCAGTGAAATTTCACCCAGGCCTTATAACGGACCATTTTATTGACAATGGTCACAAGATTATGGACATTGACAAAGTTTTTTTGCCATTAGCTACCATTGTAGAATGAGCACATCTCGCGCTGCTGCGGCTGCATTTTAATAATTGTTCTCGAGCTCGATGTAGCCTTAAAGTAGATCATGGAGGAAAGCAATATATTAGATGTTATTGTTGTACATAACCAAGCCCACCCTCCTAGACACCTTCCAACCCACAGTACACTTCAACGGGCTTCGAGATTGGGTGGTCAATTAACCTGTTATCAAGCAAAGCTTCTGACCCGAGAAGAGACTAGTGGTGACTTATTCATCATGACAATGCGGGCATCTTGAGTTCACTTCGTCAGCTAGTGTGCGTATAGGATATATAAAAAAACTCACAATGTCAAGATAAGTTCGCATAAATGAGACGCGAGGCCGACAGTAGAGCGACAACATGTTCAAGTGGAGGTCAAGTGCTTCGGAGTGTAACTGTACTGAGGAAGTAAATGTTAGTAGGACGCAAAGGCAAGAAAAAAAGACGAAGCACCTGGATTAGACTCTCGAGCTGACCCTGATAATTGGTCAATCCACACTATGGCCTAACATGAAACAAGGCAGCATCAAGAGCAGATGCGGTTAGTAGCTTGGAAGGAAATCGAGCCAGGAAATTGAGCGAGACAAGTTTGACAAAGAAAAAAAAAAGGGAGATGCTCGTGCCCGACAAGGGGGTGCCAACAGAACAGGCAATCATGATACATGGTGGATCACGAGCATCAGAAGAAACATCTGCCCAAAACATGATAAAAAGAACATTATTCGAGCGTGCAGCGGGCCTCGATGCATATGGAGAGCAGAGAGATTGAAGGAAAAAGGCGACGTGGCATATCGGTAAATTTGAAGCGGAGTGTGAATGGACTTGACCGTTTTTTCATCTCTCCATCAAACGATTTGCCGAGGGGACAGTTTTGCCAATGTAGTATCAGGCAGTTGCAGGTTTACAATCCTTTCATCAGGTAGGTGTAATGTTTATACAGTCAACATCAGCTTTGTGTACCATTGTCAATTCCATACCTTCCTGATGAACAACTTATATACCATTATGACAAATTATATGACCTTATCTTTTGCCATCATTCTGGTGTATTTCACCTGGGAATAACAGATACTCACGATTTTGCTGATGCCGCGTTCAGCCGCGTTCCCTTCAACCTTTGCTTTCTCATCGCTGATATACAGCGAACTCGCCCGTTTACTCGCCGTTATACACAGCCTCGAAAGTTTAAGTCTTCAGTATCGCCATCACGATGGCATCCGATGCTCTTAAAAAAGTCCAGAACAAGCTTTTTAGAGGTGGTCCCTCTGATTCCCAACCGCCCCAAGATCGTGAACCAGCGCTCACCATTGAGATTCCCAAACCGCCTCCAATACCCACTCCACCACCGAAGCTTGGGAAGTCGTCGGACTCTTCGCCGAAGGATACGGCAGAGGCACAGACCCACCGCCAACGACTGGCGCAACAATTGGGTGGAGAGTATCAAGGCGCGGAGAAGTACCGGTTGTTTCAAGATGGAAAGAAAGATAAGCACTGGAAACGATGGGGTCCTTATCTGAGCGATCGGCAATGGGTGAGTCCAAAGGCACGATCTGTGATTGAACGTTAACCACTTCCTTCATTCACGACAGGCGACTGTACGCGAGGATTATTCCGCAGATGGAGATGCCTGGAGCCATTTCCCTCACGAACACGCGCGTTCTCGCGCATATCGCTGGGGTGAAGATGGCATAGCTGGGATCTCCGATAACCACCAACGCCTCTGCTTTGCTTTGTCGCTTTGGAATGGGGAGGACCCCATCCTCAAAGAACGTCTTTTCGGTGTCACTGGACATCAGGGCAACCATGGTGAAGATGTAAAGGAGCTATACTACTATCTGGACTCAACTCCGACACACTCTTACATGAAGTTTTTGTACAAGTACCCCCAGAGAAGGTATCCTTACGAGGAACTCGTGGCTGAGAATCAGCGACGAGATCGCGAAGTTACTGAGTACGAAATCTTGGACACCGACGCGTTTGACCAGGATCGCTATTGGGATGTTTTCGTCGAGGTCAGTGTTCTCGAATGCCATTTTTTGCTTTCTAATTATGATATTTATAGTACGCAAAAGACGCGGATGACCCTGACAGCGTCTTTGTCCGTATCACGACATACAACCGTGGGCCCGATCCTGCGACCCTCCATATTATCCCTCAGTTCTGGTTTCCTAATACCTGGTCGTGGCCTATCGACAAGCCTCCCATGCCGTCTCTTACAGGCTCAGTCCGTGGCCCAGACGATAATCAGGTAGGCTGTATCACAGCGCGCCACCCTAGCCTAGGCAAAACGCACCTCTACTGTCTCCCGTCACCCCCTCCCGTAGGAGCTTCCACCAACTTTGAAGTCGACCCTGACCTCGCCGCAGTCGAGCCTCAGTTACTCTTCACCGAAAACAACACAAACTTCAGCCGGCTCTACGGTGGAACGAATGAGACGCTCTACGTCAAAGACGCATTCCACGACCACATCATCCCAGGGCACCGCCCGCCAGTTTCAGAATCCCGCGAGGAGACTTTCTTTTCCCCGCGTATCCGATCCCGCACCGCTTCCTCCTTCGGCACCGAGGCCCCCAACGTCCCTGAGTCCGGGCCCTGCACGCCCTTCCCCCCAACACCCACCTACGTCAACCCTGAGAAGAAGGGCACCAAGGCCGCCGCGCAGTATGTCTTCTCTGACGTTCCAGGCAAGGGCGGGTGTGCCGTCGTCAGGCTCAAAATCACTCCGGCGCGCCTGGGGAAGGACCCGACGCTCGAGGATGAGGTGCTGTTCGACGACGCAGTGGAGGAGAGGAGGCAGGAAGCAGATGAGTTCTATGGAATGACTATGATGGGTCCGATCAGTGATGATTTGAGGCAAATCATGCGACAGGCACTGGGGGGCATGTTGTGGACAAAGCAGTATTATAGGTTCATTCAGAAGGAGTGGATTGAAGGTGATCCTGGACAGCCGAAGCCTCCGCCAGAGAGAAAGTTTGTGCGGAATAGGGTATGTGCTTCTTGTGCTTTTCTGCTGGGTTTACCTCTTGATGCTGATATCCGACAGGAATGGAGGCATATGCATATTGAGGACATCCTTTCCATGCCCGACAAGTATGTTTAACGCGCATATATCTATATTTTGTTGATTTCGCGGCCGTATTGCAGATGGGAGTACCCGTTCTTCGCAGCCTGGGACACGGCGTTCCACTGCATACCCCTGGCCGTCGTCGATCCTGCATTCGCAAAGTCACAGCTTGATCTCTTGACGCGGGAATGGTATATGAAGCCCGATGGCCAGATCCCTGCCTACGAGTGGAATTTTAGCGACGTCAACCCGCCTGTGCATGCTTGGTATATTTCACTTCTACATGTTCCTGCTCCTCTCTCTGATGGCCTTAATCGGCGTATGACAGGGCGACGTTCCGCGTGTTCAAGATCGAGCGCAAGTTGACCGGAAAGGAAGACCTGCCGTTCCTTGAGCGCGTGTTTCAAAAGCTGCTATTGAATTTTACTTGGTAAAACCCGCCTAGATGTATGCGTAGCCGCTCTCTGACCTGGGTGTTCCGGTCTAGGTGGGTAAATCGCAAAGACCAGGGTGGCAACAATGTCTTCGAGGGTGGGTTCCTCGGGCTGGACAATATCGGTGCATTTAATCGCTCGGAGCCCCTGCCGACTGGCGGGACGTTGCGACAGGCTGACGGGACGGCGTGGATGGCATTTTATTGCCTGAATATGTACGCTGGATTTCTGCTTCGGTGGCTAAGAAGCTGATTTGGTCAAGGTTGAACATTGCCCTTGAGCTCGCTAAGCACAATCCAGTCTACGAGGACATCGCGTCCAAATTCTTCGAGGTCTATCCATTTTACCTCCAGCTCATGGCTTAGCCGACTCACGCAATACTTATACACAGCATTTCATTTTCATCGCGGACGCCATGACCTACAAAGAAGGCGACGACGAAATTAGCCTCTGGAGCGACCGGGATGGGCTGTACTACGATGCGATTGAGTTCGGACCGGGAAACGCTATGCAGCTCCCCGTGCGCAGCCTCGTTGGGCTCATTCCCCTCTACGCGACGCTCGTGCTCGAGCCCGCGGTCCTCAACCGTTTCCCGGGCTTCAAGAAACGCGTCGAGTGGTTCACTAACAACCGCCCCGATGTGTCGGCAAGGAATATGGCGAATATGAAAGGTGTGTGAGCCCCTTTTATGTGAACGAGGGAGAGGATGTCTGATTGAATGACACACACCCGGTGCTGTGTAGTCGGCGGGAAGGGGCAGAGGAGGTTGCTGGCGTTAGCAAGCAAGGAGCGCTTGGTGAGCATCTTGGAGAAGATGCTGGACGAGGACGAGTTTTTGAGCGAGCATGGAATCAGATCGTGCGTTTTTCCTACTTTGATTTCCCGACTACGCTCATGTGTGTTTTTGCTCATATAGTTTGTCTAAGAAACATAAAGAACACCCTTGGGGTATGGATGTGAATGGTCAGCGCTATGAGGTGGGTTATTGGCCTGGAGATTCAAAATCGGGCATGTTTGGTGGCAATTCGAATTGGAGAGGTCCGATCTGTGAGTGTGTATCCCTGGTATTTTCTCCTCATGTAGCTCAAATCGCGTACTTGACAGGGCTGGCCACGAATTTCCTGCTCATCGAGAGTCTGCAGCGGTTCTACCAGTATTATGGCGATGACTTGCAGGTAAAATACACCTAAAAAAGCTTGACCGTATACAATGATTGAATATCGATGCTCTTCATTCCAGGTAGAATGCCCCACTGGTAGTGGCGACTACATGAACCTAGTTGCCGTGGCGGAGGAGATCCAACATCGCATAATTCATATTTTTGGCCGTGATATGGAAGGCCGCCGCGCGACAAATGGAGGCAACGCTAAGCTTGACCATGATCCTCATTTCCGCGATTATGTCTGGTTCTACGAGGTGCGCGATTTTCGTGTAAGGCGTCGGATGTTGGTTTAAATTATTTTCCTTCTAGTTCTTCCATGCTGACAATGGTCGTGGCCTTGGAGCGTCGCATCAGACTGGCTGGTAAGTCTTTCGTTCACTCTTCCCGACTTCTTCGGTGACAGACAGGTCATTTTTAGGTCCGGCCTTGTCGCGTATCATATTCTCCAGAGCGGAGCGAGCTGCCGTCTGCCCAAGACCCCGAAGAGTAAGCCATTCATTCCCATCATTCCTTCGCGCCATCTTAATCCTTATCTCGCTAGCCCCCCGGGGTATCGCTCATCATTATTTCGATGACGTGAGTATCCTTCTTTGTTTGTTTTGAAGTCAAGCTAAATGTCATTTTCCGCGCCACAGGTGGCAGATGCTGTTTCCGAGGCGGGCGACGACGCCAAATCCGCTTACAGCGCCTATGCTGATTCAGTACACACCTTAGGCGATCTCTCCCCTGATGCTTTATAGGTTCGAAAACGCAGTGCAGATACGGTACACAATAACCTCATGAGATGCATAAAACCTTTGACCTTTGGACCTGTGGGTGATTGTAGAAATAATGGCTTGTACGCTGTAAACCTTAAGCTTGGGCAAATTGTTAACATTAGAGATTACGAACAGAATTGCAATGCGATGTTGTGAAATATTCAACGAACGATGTAATACTGTTGCGCTGAGAACATGACAGTGATAGATAAGATTCAATTCCCACAACGCATCACGCTTGTGTCCTCCGTTCAGGTGCCAGGTGTTCAATCACCAACACACACAGACCAGCCTCCACAGTGGGAGCATCTGGGAGTGGTTTCGGAGACTTAGAGCTCTGAAATCCACTGTGTGGGTTGCCCATCCTACTTGCTTTGTTGTCTCTACATCAGTTGAATTCTCTACATCGGTTGGACCGACGAGCAGAAGATAAGGTCAGTTCTTTTTTTCTGGCAGCTTGTCTGTGTGTCTATCTAATATGGCTCATGGCTCTCTAAATATTCACTGGCGCATGCAGTTTATGCACAGAGGCAACATGTGCTCTTTGACAATCTGCTCAGTGCTATTGTAGTGTGGATGCTGGGCGACTGACGAACTGACTGAGGTGTGGGTGTGGGGGCGGGTGGTGTGAAGAAAGGAGGTGTTAGAGGAAGGGCCAGACGCCTGGCCGGTCGCATACTTCATCCCAGGCATCTTGGTCCTGTCCTTTAAATCTGCCAGCGGGCATCCACCCCGTGCGATTTGACTCGTCGTTCCGCAAGTCCTTGGGCAAGTGTTTCCAACGTCTACCCATTCATCAGTGCCCTAACATTTATTATGACACAACAGCCCCGCTCATGACCAACCTCCCCGCCTCCCAATCATGCCTCATCTTCTTCATCGTCACCCCAATCGTAACACTGACACTCACCTCGCCTGTCCTCCGCCAAGTCTTCTCCGCCGTCAAAAAAGCCCTAAAAACATACTCTGAAGCTCAGATCCACTGCCAGTTCATAGCAGGCTGATCCACGGCAACATCGGCAACCCCGCCTCCGTGTTCTCCGACCTTGAACTGCTTTGCGGCTTGATTTACAACCGCATCCCGGTGCCCGTGGACCGCCTGATGTTGCGGCGGTTCTTCAAATTTGGGGAGCGCGTGCGCAAGTACTTCCAAGAACTGGTGCTGACGCTTGCACGCCCTGTCTACAAGAAGGTCTTGTTCGTGCACGCGCCTCTGGACGTCATGGACCACAACACGTTCCTGCAAAGTGAGCCCGTGCGGAAAGTGGATCCTAGTGGTGTGCATTGACCAACGGGGGGCGAGGCACATGATTTGGGTGTGTGGCTGACGCAGTCACCCGGTGAGGGAGAGTCAGAGGAGGTTTCGGACAAGATGTTCTTGGTGAGGAAGATTTGGGACTTTGTAGTCCAATTTGCGGAAAAAAGCAATTGTAGAGTGGAGGATCGTGTTGTCTAGGCTTGGGACGAAGCAGAAGGCGATTTGGAAGGCATGTCACTTTCTATGTCTTACAGGCTGAAATCTCATCTACCTTTAGCATGGACGACCTGGATCGAGGCCAAAAGCCGTGCAGTGCATATGGCAAGCGTCACCATACTGTCTGTGGAACCCGAAGCGCTGTGGACGTTTTGCTCAATGCAACCTTAGCCCAAAAGCCCGCCAAGCAAGGTGCCGAACCTAACTCGATGTGCTTCGATGTCCAAGAACCATCTGCAAAACATATTCACCGATATTTCGACCATCATCTATGCTGTGTCTTCATATAACACTCTACCCCAATCTCGCCCTCTAACCTTTGCCGACCTCGACCTGTCCCTGCCTTTTGTTCCCGAACCTTCATGCCCATCGACACCATCGACCCTCCCGGGACAAGACCAACGACCCCCCATCTTCTTCATTACCACACCCTCTCAGCTTCCTACCCTGCTCCCAACCCTCATATGCATTCCCGCCACCTCCTCTCCCACCGCCATTTCAATGCTGCACATACATCTGCTGCATACCACGCCGCCGCCCTCTTCAACGGCCACCCAGAGGACATCCCCTCCTGACACAGCGCCATCACGCGTAACTTTCATGAGCTCGCCGTCCTCGCAGGCACGCGGTGGCGTCTCGGCGTCAGTCAGTCATTGACACGCTTGCCACCGCCGCCGCGTGCCACCGACTCCAGAACCCCAGTCTGTGCCGCATGCCAAGATCGACAAAGGCAAGGGCAAGATGACCACCAAGACCACCGCTGCACGATAACAAAGAGGAGTCAGAAGACAAATCCCTCGAGCTTACGCCCTCGCTTGAGGCCTTCTTACGATATTGTTGGATAGTTACAGCTAATTGAATTTTAATTGACAACTATACAATTACTACTTTTTCATGATTGCTCTTGAGCACCTAAGGGTTTTTGGTATGAAATATGTCGTAAACTGGATGATTGCAAGAAGATGAAACAAGAGGACAGACAATTCAGCTATGGACACAATTAAGGTGCATCAGCAGGGGGATTCAGTCGGTTGTACTTCTCTATATTCTCAATCGCAGTCCCCTCCCATGTTTCACCTTCTATCATAGCTGCTCTCCAATTCGGTTGTTGGCGAGCAGAGCACATTATAGCTTCGAGTTCGGCTGGGTTCGCCATTGGGTCCATGAAAGTGATACTAGTGGCTGGTTCCTGGGAGGATGGCTGGAGATGGCTGAGCACTTCAGGTTGCTGAGATAGTTGCGCATTGAACTGGGTGTCGTCGTGGCCATCCTGTTGGCCTGTGTGCTTCGATACGACGGTCAAAGACATGTCCTCCATCTCATCATCACTGGTATGCTTTTTCTGGCCCCTTCTACCCTTCCCACCATCCCTGCTGTGACTTCCTCCACTGTCCTTACCAAAGATATCATCAATCCAGGGTTGCCATTGAATTGGAAGGTTGACTGGGCGATCTACAAACTCTGGCCCATAGGGGTATTGACCTCTGACACGCATTTCATGGTCAACAAAGGAACCATGGAATGGTGTCCTTGAGTCATCAGGAAACAATCGGACTGCACGACCATGGTATTTCTCCAGATGACTGCTTGCAGAGTGATTGATGAATATGAAGCGCTGAAACTGAGTAAAGGGGTTCCCCACCAGTGAGTTAGTAACACAAAAATTGGAGTGAATGAAAACATACTGTAGGGACCCAACGGATGTAGAACTGATGCCTCTCAAATCCTACCTGGTGGTTTAGACAGAGAAGGATACCATTCCTTGGCTCGTGAACCACAGACTTGGCCCTTGAAGGGATCAATCCTTTCGCTCGCAAGAACTCCCACTGGAAGAGTTTGTTATGGTTGAGAAGATGAGTAATAAGAACCACACACCCTCTTGTCTTCCTCTTTAGGTACAATATGCACATACTCGAGGGGATTAGGGACCCCACAGACAATGCAGCGCTCATTGTCTCTATGGCTGATGCCTGTCTCAAAAGCTTCGGATCCGGATTCAGTGGAGATTGTTCTATTGTCGTACTGGAAGACGGGTATCCCTGTGCCCAGAGCAAGAGGAGTTGGTGTCCATGTATTCGCCATTCAAATTCAAGTTCAAGTTCAAGCCCAAGTTAAGGGGCATTGATCTGAGTCCGACATCTATTGCACGTGACCGTGTGACCAGCTCTTTCGTGGTGACCTTTTCCCTTTTGTTCAAAGTCTATGTAAGTAACCAGAATCCTATCAAGCCCGTAAATCTCTACGTAGACCTCGCTGCTCGCTTCTACACCCTCCCCTCGTCACCCCACCTACCCCAGTCTCCTCAATCTTGACCCAAAGTAAATTTCGTAATTAAGTACGATTGAGATGACACGGAGTCAACGGCGTACCATGACCTTCCGCCGGAGGACTATCCCAGCCTCGTAGAGCTCGTCGTGCGCCTTTGGGTTCGGTCGATCTGTGTCTTGCATTGGCTATGAAATTGTTGGGTGTGTGGTGGGGGAATAGATTCGTGTGTCGCGGGAACGCGAGTGGATAGATACGGTCAATCAGGCTCACGCTTATCTTTGGGTGGTGGGAGCGTATTCGTGTGGATGGCTGTCCGGAATGACTTTTTCTTCTCACATTGGATGTGGGGTGGGGATGTGCTGACGTCTCTGGTCCAATTGGATTGACGTATTCTCGCATCAGTGTCGATTGTCCTTTTTAGTGGGCTGCCATGTAAATGCAGCGTTAATTGTATTTACAGCGCTATATGTAGAGGCCCTCCAGAATTAGAAAACCTGCTTGTTCAGCGTCCAAGTCCAGCGTCCTCGTAGTCACGCCCCGTTGCCGCCAGGACAAGGCCCAAATTGATCGAGTTTAAACAAGTTTACATAAGTCCAATCTCCGGTACGTTACAGCCAGATTCATATCGATAGGCCCCTCCAGAAAAAAGGATACATAGGGCAGAGTCAAAAGTTAGTCCCCGGCCGAACGGCAATGGGCGAGTCGTTCACCGCTTGCTCACTAACTCCAGTTAAACCGCCGTATATGCTTATCGGTAGGCCCTTCATTGAGGTAACGCGCCCATTTCCGCCCGCTCGGCCCGCGAGACTTACGCAGGGAACAAGATGCGACGCTCAGCGCGTACACGGATCTACTCCCCATCTTGCTACTGCTCCCCTCGATCATGATCGAGCTCCCTTGTCTCCGTGACGAAGGTGAGACCCCGCACCCCTTCTAGTCTCGCCCGAAAATCTGAAGTCCCCTCCCACCTACTCGACCTCAGATTTTCTGGGTAAGCAGAAGTTGCATTATCCGTGGCATACGGTAGACGAGAGCTACACGGTTCAATTTTAGATTTTGACGGTAGACGAGAGCTACACGGTTCAATTTTAGATTTTAAAGTCAACCTCGGCTATCCCGGCTATCCGGCCCACATCCACAGTCTGCCTCCCCGCCTCATTAACATTGTCACAACTCCCGCACTGACCCAGGAGACCACCGATCAACCCGCGTACTGCTTGCAGGTGGAGCCGACAATGCTCAGGTTTTTCAGCATCCCATGGTCCAGCGGGTTTCTAGGCTGGATTTGGGTTGCCGAGATGACGAAAACACGACAACAAGCAATGGGGATGATCAAGGACGGACGATTGTTGATATATATATATATCTGTATCATTTCAATTGCATAAAACTACATGTCGACAGTTTCCAATACACCAGAAATCTGAGTGAAAATGCTCCAGCTGTTGTTCCAGGTAATGTTGGGGCTTCCGATGTCTTTGTATGCTGCCTCCACTATGGGTTCAAATTCTTCTGGTACCCAGCGAAGAAATGAATCTCTGGAGCCAACCTGTTCAGTGAGATACTCTCTCATGTCATCAATGACATCTTTGGGAACACGGATAAGACAGTCTAACCCCCCATAAAGATGAGGATGGCGGATAGCGTCACTGGGTACATGACCGGACAACATCTCCTTCTCCTGTTGGGAGCGAATGGTGTGATCGTTCCACCAGTCACGGAACTCATCCAGCTCAGCTTGAACAAGTGGAGGGAAGATCCAGTTGAATAAGTCCCTGCATAATTTGGTGTTTAGTGCGGCAAGCAGACTAAAATTCTAGAATATCCTTACTTGTGGAAAGCAACGTTGGGATTGTAAATATGCTCTTCCTTTCCTCGTAAAATATGGGCCTTCATATTCAGGCCTGATTTTTCTCGGAGCCATCGCCAAAACCCTTCAATGACTGTGTTGTGGACACTTTTCAATAATGCGCATGGCCAGTACACTTCAGGATCAATATCTGGTGCAAATGTCTCTCTAACACCTGTGGATTAGATAGAGTATGCATTTGTCAGAAAGTAATTACTAACCTGAGCGCTCGCTGCAGAGCGTACTGCCATGCTACCTCTGTCCCTTTATCTGTCGTAAGCTGGATGGATGTCCCTACAAGTATTCCTTGTCATGACTATGATACGACTGCGAGCTTAATGAATACTCGCCTCCCATTTCTTCAACAAAGTCAAGGAACAGATGGCCTATCGCACCAGCTGAGCGACAATCTGGTACAACAGTGATTTTCAGTGCGTTGCTGCCCCATTTATCTTTGTAGGCATAGATCGGGAGTCCCACATCACCCATCTTTAATGCCTGTACACCCATCTTCTCATGCCCGTCACAGGACACCTCATGGAAAGGGCCAATAGATGTCAGCCCTTTGCGTGGTATTTTACCCCGCTTGTTCCCCGGGTAACGATGAGTAAAGCTTTCCTCGCCAACCTCCAACATAATAGATCTAACAGTACCTCTGTGTTTGCAAATTTTCAGTATTAATTTCTAGCGGTAGGAGGTGCAATGGCCCACCTAGGGATCATAATGCCTTTGGCGATTAACTTTTGCTTTATGTACCTAGGGCCATTATTTCCTGCTAAGTCCTTGTCGACTTCGTCTATGACCGCCTGTCGAGCAACCTCAGGTGCGGGTGCGCTGCGCCTTACAGACGGTATCTCCAATCGGCGTTCCAGTCTATTCAAGATAGATGTGCTTTATAAAACCATGTCAAATGAGTTCATGGTCAGTGAAGTATCTTAACAGTCACATACCCAATAACTAGATTATGGTCTTCTTGCAGACGGGTAAGCTTCTCTTTCTGTGTCAGAGTCTGCTTGACGTATTTCAAGAGGCTACTTTTGAGCACATCGTCCGGTGGGTCTAAAAAGAGCCTTTACAGTCAACATATTGGAACAATATACTTCATGTTAACACACATATTTTTTCACCGTATCCATTTTTTTCCTTTGGGATTAGGCATGCTGAGATTGTCGTTCTGCGGCGTGCAACTGAGATTGCTTTGTGCGGAGTTGCCAAAACCAACAGGTTCGTAAATCATATGTCTTGGCAGACCTCTTAATTATTCCCCCTTCCTTTAGTCCTCACAATGAGTGACAACCTACCTCCCGAGTGCTCTGACTGTGGACTGAGATTCTCTGGCCGTCAGGATACTGGACCCAAATGCTTGAAGTGCATTAAGCTTGCTTCATGTAAGCTGGACTCCGATGAATACAAGGAAATCAGAGTGAGGCACCTCAGTTCGACATTTGGCATATTTAACCTGAACTTCTCAACAGCAATGGCTGCAATGTGCCATTTGTAGCATGACCCGAAGGAACATGATCAGTGTTCCTTCTGGCCGAATTCAAGTATGCACCTCGTCTACGTGTGTTGCAACAGCTGCTCTGCCAGCTCAAACTCAGATCACAGCTGGGAACGATGTTTCACATGGCATGTTTACTTATTCTACATATTCCATGCACATAGCTGACATATAATCCAGACAATGCCTTCCGCACATCGTCCACAGCAAATACTGTACCAGAAACCTATCACGCTTGGTCAGCTGCAACGATGGAGCGGCTTAGGCTTGTTTCTCAGAACAGAAAGGCAGCACCTGGGACTGCTCTTTCGACCTCTGCTCTGCATCACCATGAGCATGGTGGTGGGACACCGGGAGAGCCAAAGTATACTGTAGCCTGGCAGGTAAGTTGTTTCAAGTTGCGCTCTTTAGTGTCTACAATTTCACTTATATTTCTAGGTTAGAAATGGAAACAAACCCAAGTCGATTGATTCAACATATGGCGTGCAGGTCAAGAAGTGGGCACAATCAATATTCATGGAAGGTCAGACGATATATAGTGTTGGTCACGATAAATCATTCTAACGCTAAATCTTCTAGACATCAAGTGCGACTTCCTGAATAGTATCAATGGTAGTTGGACAAGCACTTACGGACATCCATTGAACACGTCAGCATTTATTTCGAAATATTTATCGCATGCCAGCTCATTCATTGTTATAGTGATGAGACCTCAATCCGCTGGGCTACCAATAATATTCTAGACACCGGTACATCATCCATGACTTTGGGTGAATTCTGTGATTATCATCGAGCACCATCTTGTGCCTCTGTACACTTTGGTGTCAACCACGTCCCTTCATCGTTCAAATCATACAAGAAGGACAAATCACCATTTTTATGTCTTGAGCTATATGTTGACTACCAATCGGTAAGCATATGCCTAATTTAAATACTATAACATTGGATCCAATTTTTTTTGCCTTTAGTTTCAGCGTCGAATTGAAAGGGAAACTCAGTCGGTTGAGAATGAAAGTGTATCTACTATGGCATTGTCGGCATTGGAAAGCGTGGCCAATCGTAAAAGAGCTCGAACTCAATCGTCCGCTTCTCAGGTCCCTCCCGGTGGTGCTCGCCCAAGGCTTTCTAATACCAGGCCATCAGCAGTAAATGGTATGTGTCTCTTCCAACTTAAGGAAAATTTAGCACCAGCTGACAAGTTTGGTAGTCCCAGTCTCGCAATTCCGCATGTCGACACGTGGCAGCACCTCTGGGCTTCTGAAACGCAGTGCTGTAGCGCTTCATCAGATAATCTGTGTTGCTGACAAGTTGACAGGTGAATGCCAGCTTGTAAACACAGAGTTGGTTCTGGACGGGTTTATCTATGATAACCCTTTCAAAAAAGGAAGTATGAAGAACGTCTACGAGGTATGCAGTGCTATTTTCTCTCAACCT
Source organism: Tricholomella constricta (assembly GCA_013368375.1). Lineage (NCBI taxonomy): Eukaryota > Fungi > Basidiomycota > Agaricomycetes > Agaricales > Lyophyllaceae > Tricholomella > Tricholomella constricta. The sequence continues at coordinate 1,754,027 of JAACJP010000003.1, read as the reverse complement.
ACCTCCTAAAACCATCTTGTGCAGTTTCATCTATCAGATGGTGTACAACTTGTGGCGAAGCGCTTTTTCAAACTGAATCATGAGTCTCTATTGACAGACATCATATCTGTCGCTGACAGCAGAGTCCAAATTGAAGCTGAATTGATCAGGCTTACATTGGGAAAATGGTTCCTTGAATCATTCTATCATTATTGTCACAAGAAAGGAACCCGTGTCGACCAGGGTAAGCTTGTACGATCACTTTGCAATAGCTTTTTTGACATGTCTCCGCAGCCCTTGCCTTTGCTGAAGCATATCTCGGTCAAGAGAATGGAATGTTCTCTGTAGCCTCTGGAGTCCCTTCCGGAGACCTTGAGGGCATCACTTGGCTTGTTGAGACCAAGCGTCCGATTGCATACACCAAATACAGCGGGACACTGATACACCATTCGGAGAGGCCTGATCAAAGAAGCCAGACAATCTATGCTTTTGCCCATTTTGTCTATGGATATAGCAAGCGTACCATGGTGTTTGCAGATCTTCAAGGTGAGTCAGTGACAACTTGTTGTATATCGAGATATCGACATTGTTTCTCAGGCACTGTAGCTCGTATGAATGGGGAAGACGGTCTGGTTCTTTTTGACCCCATGACTCACACTTTGAATGGGTAGGTAGGACGAAAATTGGGACACATCCTGCATTACTGAAACTGTACTTCAGGGATTCTGGCGTCGGTGACTTCGGCACTGAAGGCATCGAGAGCTTTTTGAAGGATCATATGTGTGGTCATATCTGCAACAGTCTAGCCCTTCCTCAGCTTTATCCGCTGCGCATTGAAGACTTCAAGCAATATGTAGAAGAAATTGAGGAAGAAGATGATGCGCAAGAAAGTTCTGACTCGGAGGAGGACAACGAAGATCTCCAGGTGCATAGCTAAACATTCATTTGCACTTACCACTTTCAGTATACCAGAAGACCTTTTACCTATATCAACCAATACCCATTCACACTCTCTTGAATCTCTAACCTGTCCTTTCCTTAATATCCTATCTACTTTTTAAAGTACCATGATACCAAGTTATGTATTCTCCAATACATACGTGTTCGCAAACACACGTGTTCGCAAGCAGCGGTTGGTGTCCTTCTTCATCTTCATAGTTTTGCCGACAGTCCCTTCAGCATTGTCTCCTGCAAGTGTCTGCCACAATGTGTCCTACACCAAAGCCATATGTATGCATGCAAGACTCCTAATGCTAAGCTTTTTTACCGTTTTCCTATACCCATGCAGGGATATATAACATCTTTGCAATCTCCTCCAGAATCCGCTGCGAGTCCTCGGCCCATCGCGCATGAACTGCCTGCATCATCTCGAAAATGTGCACCTGAATCCTGAAACCAAACATGCGCAGCGAAGCGATCAGCATGTCGTCACACGTTGTACGGTGAGGTTTTCACTGAGTGCGGCGAGCTCGACAGCGATGGTATTGCCTGCTTTGCTGATCTCTTCGCGCATGGATAGAAGGATGTCGGGGCACAGCTCCATGATGCGTAGGCATGCGAGACGGTCCGTCTGTAATTATAATTAGCGTGCTAAGTCAGATAAGAGACAATGGCAATGCCAATTGAGACGGAGTGGAAATACCACGGTAGGGAGATGCGAGTCGCCTAGCCCACATGTCCGATATGTGTAGATTTGAATAGACGGCGGGCGAGAACTACGAAGGAAGGGAAAAAAACAAAAACTACAAAGGGCACGACGGCCGAGCGCCGCCCAAAACCACACAATGGTATCGGGCGGCAGGGGTAGGGCCCATCTGCATTGCATGGGCGCAGTGCAGTGGGCGTTGGGCAAGAGCCCGTGACATAGAAGTAAATTGGGACCCATAGGGCCCAGTCCAAGCGTACAATCAAAAAAAGAAAAGAAAAAGAAAAGGCTACAGGGTTGGGTCCTCTACGCCACACAAATGGATGCAGTGCAGCGGGCGGGTGCTTCGAGTACCCTTAAAATCACACCGAGAACGAATAAAACTCAGGCGATGACCGTGCGTGCATGGAGCGGTCATTCGGAACATCCAGCAACATGTGGTATGGGAGTGCCCCCTTGCAGAGGATAAGACCGCCATGAGCCCAAACACCAATGAACATACGGATGCAACGAGAAGGAAAAAAAAAAGAGAAAAAAAACGACAAGGAAAACGGGCATGGGGCTGGAGTGCATCCCAGATATTGAGCAAGACACGCGTGCGGACGCGAGGCCGGGGACTGGAACAAGGCCGAGCAGATCGTCGTGAGCCACATCCCCCGTCGTACCTAGCACCGCCGCCGCTTTTGCCACTCTCTGCAACAAAAAACATTGATAAAAGAAGACACGGGGACCCAGCCGCGATAATAGATTGCCAACAAATTCTTGATCATACTTTGAACGCGTCTGGAGTCTCCACACGGACCTAGAGAAGTCGGACGGGTCATCGATGCAGAGCACCTCAGTGAGAAGCCGCCAGGGGGTGTGGAGGTCCCAGAAGATGTTGTGGAGCATACGCGGTCCGTGCCAGCGATGGAGACTGATAATGCAGATGGCTTGAGGGTCGAAGGAGCATGTGGGTTTGGGTGTGGGGAGAGAAGCCCGTTGCTTAATAAGGCGGTTTTCCTGCTGAGGTCCTGCTGAGGGACTGCGAGAGGAGCCCTTCCTCCGATGCGGAGGAGCTTTGCAAGAGGCTGTCTTTGGAAATTGCGGCGGCGGGTGCGAGACAGGAGGTGGATGCGCTCGGACTGGGCACAGGGGAGCCATTCGCCGATGGTGATGGAGAGTTGCTGGGAGTTCTTCGGGGTGAAGGGAGAGGGAAAAGTTGATCTTCGTCCTCTTCCTGGATGGGTGAGGACCTGGGTCGACAGCTCGGAGGATGCGGAGATAGAAGAGGAGGTGGAGGATGTCGAGCCCTCCTTCTGGAGAGGTCGGTTCGTTAAATAGGGTGCGGCGGAATAGGGGCCGTTGGGGGAATGAAACACAGGTGTAGCGCGGGGCGAAGATGAGGGCGACCGGAAGCGCAACAGCTAGGGCCGTATCATCTTTTGGCGTACTCGAGGTGGAGATGGGAAGAGAAGTCGGGCGCACAGACTTGTGATGGCCAAAGAGGGTAGCGACGATCGTGTGCAGTTCACCAGGCAGGGCAAAAGTGGTTTTGGCATCGGCGGAGACGTAGAGGTGCTCCTCCCCCTGCTGTGGGACCACGAGATGAACCTTTAGGTGTGTATGAGCATTTTACAACCCTCAAAACGATTTTCATATGTGCACGCACCGTGGAATTGGGACCTTGAAGACGACATGTGTCTCTTCGGGGCTGAGAGTCGCATGCGATGATAACGTGGTAGCTTCACCCTCTGAATCACTGGATCTCTTTTCCACAGAGGCAAGATGTAAGTTTTCGAGGTCTTGCGCCTTGAACGTTCTGGGATCAGGATGCATTCGCTGTTGAACCGAACCATACGACTGTTGCCGTCCAAGGTCATCACTTGAAATGGGATATGGAACGGGGCTTATAGAAGTAAGCATTATGCGCCGCGAGATGAATTGGATAGTACCAAAAAAACACACACACCACAGCTCAGAAAGAGTAAGACCCGTCTTTTCCAGAAGTCAGATGAAGACAAGCTGCCATAAAAAATGAACTGACCTCATCTTCTGGCCATCTATCCAACCCATGTAGAGAGTCCAATTGATGTAGAGACAAGGACAAGTAGGATGGGCAACCCACACAGTGGATCTCAGAGCTCTAAGTCTCCGAAATCACTCCCAGATGCTCCCACTGTGGAGGCTGGTCTGTGTGGGTTGGTGATGGTAGGAATTAAACATGAACACCTGACAGTCACCTGATCGTGATTGTACATGCACCCGTTCGCTCGTGCAGGTGAACCCTTATGGAAGCCCACCCATGTATGTTATGCCTGTATGTATGTATGTCCCGAATCAGCCTCTTCGAGTCGAATCAGAGGAATCTCAGTAGGACAGGAGACGAGGTGTGGACAACAGTATCACTGTTCGATATGGTATCTCTTTCATATCTTTAATCGATTTTTTTTTCGGTTCGTCAAATAGTGAGGAGCACCTCTCCACCCTCGACCCCTGCAGCTGCCGGTGCGCCCATCACAAGAACCCCACCACCGACTGATACCCCCCGCCCACCCCCAACCGGATTAGGAAGCCCAAGTGCCCCCATCGATGGCGGTACGCCTCCTTAAGTTCTATTCCGCGACACACATTCACGCTGCCTGTATTCTTCACAGGCAAACTGGGCCTCCTGCCGAAACGTCCCATCTCATTATTGCGCTCCCAATCTCCGCCTGCGGGCCTACACGCGCCGGGCCTTGAGACGCAGTACAGTCAACAGTCGCAGGACGATTCGGACGGGCTGGAGTATGCGGAGAACCCGTTTGATGAGCCCAAGGCTAGGAAGTGAGTGATCCGCCTTCCACGAGTCCTGGCTGGGTATCTCGTCGTTGTTCGTCGTGCTCCTTCCTTGCTCTTCTTTCCAATAAACTATGAATGCCTAGATCTGGGATGTATATATGTACTGTATAGGCTTACTATGTATGTAGTTATGGATGTAAGTATGTGGACTGCATTTTGCGTCGGAGGGAACGGCGCGACGCTGGAATTGAAAACGTGATTAGGCATATTTTCTGCTGAGGGCTCCGCTGATTGTCGTCCTTGAGACCTGAGTAGTTTGAGAGTGCACTAACTGGACTTGCGGCGCTATAAAGCGAAAATGCGAGCAAATGCGTGCTATTGGGCGGGTATAACATAGCAGGGTGGAAGCATTTGTCATTGGGTCTAATGTATGTATGGCGACGCGATGGCACCCGCAACGTTAGCCACAATGGACGCTTGCGCCTTGAAGTCCTCTGCCGCGCTGACCATCAGGAGGCCCAGTATCGGAGAAATGCGATAAGCAATTAGTGCGAAGGGCTGTATGCAACGTAAAGAACGCACCAATCAAGCCGAAGAGGCCCATGATGCTGCCGAAGACTTCCACGACGAGAATCTTGACAAAGAGGTTCGGGTCGGCAGCGTCGGCAAGCGCGGCCGTAGAGCCTGTGATGCCGACTGCGATGCCACAGAGGAGATTGCAGACGCCGACGGTGAGGCCACCCCAGAAGAGTGCGTATCCTGAAGAAAAGGAGGCATTAGTTGCGCCCAATGGAGAATGGAAAGGGTGGAGGACAAAGGAACGTGAAAGGGGGGGGAGAACGGAAGAGAGCGGACGTACCGGTGAAGTAGTTTTGGGGGGTGTAGAGGAGGTGCTCTGGGACAGGCTGGATCTTCGCAGAATACACAATTCCGATAATCTATTGTGAGGTCTAAATGAGCCAGAAGTGCATCTGAAGACGTTCATTTATGACATACGTCTCCGTAGGCGACGACCTCGCAGAAGATAATGCTGGGGAAGCAGAGTCAAACTTCCGGCTACACCGAAAACGAGGAACACTGTGTTCGCGGACCTTATCAGATTCTTAGTGGTAATGCGGGGAGACCTGACGCCTCCTCCGAGAATAGACGAGCCGGTCACCATGATTCCCCTACGCGTCCGACGTCACTTGTCAGAACTCACCGCAGCACAGCAAAAGTACGCACCATCCAGCACCCAACACACTCAGACCAATGCACAGGCCAATCCCAGTTCCGGCCCACGCATATGGGCTTGTCTCCTCGAGGAAGCGGCCGACGTTGAATGCCTCGCCAGAGTCTGAATATCATAAATGTTTGGCGACCACACCTAAACCAAACCCTTGCTGATCGCTTCGGTCTGCCGATTTCCCCCGCCCTCCTCCTCCCTTCCCAGCACCTCATTCTCTTGCACTGTTTCTATGCCTTGGACCTGTAGATCTGAACGCAGTTGAAACACCTGGATGGCTCCGTTGGCGCCCTTACACTATCAAGGCAAGCTGTAATTTTCATTTCTATCGAGGCATCATCTAACCCCACCGTGTCAAAAAGGAACTTTGAAATTTCGAAGCTCAACTGGGCCAATTGTCCACTGCAACCACCGAGCGGAAAGACCCAGACGTTGGAGCACGCAAGGACATTCAGGACGGCGTTGGAGCACGCGAGGACATTCACGGCAGCGACACTCGTGATTTAAGAGAAGCGAGGATCCTCGTGCTGGCTGGATTGGCAAGTGATGGTGCTGAGGAGTTTCACTCGTATGTCCATCGCCACCAGCCACCGTCCAGAATCTACTACCTCTGATGAAACATTGACGACGGATGGGCCTTCAATTTTGAGAAGACACTATGATCCTTTGTCAAAAAGTGTGTCGCTTTACCAATCCCGTATTTCTGCAAACTAATTTTTTTTGCAGGCGAGAAGAGGCCCAGATCCTCTCGCGGGAATTGGGCGTAGCTTTCGAGAACCTTCGAGTCCAGGGGTTGGGGACGACCACCTCGTATCAACCGATGCTGGAATCTGTTCTGAATCCCTTGTCGGCCATCGAAAAGATCCGGGCAATGCACAACCCACCTCTGCGTGATATACTCACAGGCTTCGAAGGCGTTGTTTGTTCGGCCAGGAGAAATGCTTCGTGAGTTCTTGCACCTAATTATATCAGACCTCCTGGCGGCTGACAAAAATAAACACAGTTGTCTTGGGTCGGCCAGGTTCTGGTTGCACCACCCTTCTTAAGGCCCTGGCCAACCACCGCGACAAATATCATTCCGTCGAAGGTGATGTGCATTACAACTTATGCCCCAGGAGATAGCCAAGCATTAACGCGGTGATGTTCAGTATTGTCCTGAGGACGACATCCACTTCCCGGACGGGCAGGGCGACGGCGAACCACCGCGCCCAGTCGAGCGGCGGCTCCATTGCTTGCAGGGCGATGAGGTTTTGGGGCGAGGAGATGGGGGAGCTTTGCCCGCCGATGTTGGCTGCGAGGGCTATTGCGAGCTGTTGTGATAGCAGATTGGAGGTTACCAATTACCCTATTGTTACAGACGTTTCCGACGGGGTTGTGTATGTATACTCACGATTAGGCATGGGCCGAATGCAGATTTGGGGGGGAGGTTCCGGAGGATGGGCTGATGACCGTGATTGTGATGAAACTGATACAGACCGGTCGATGATGATGTATGGCTGTTTTCAAATTGTGAGGACACCAGGAGTCTGTGGTCCCGAAATGCCATTGTCGGTTGTGGGGAGGACGAGGTCAGCCTCGTGTCATGTCCGAATTGTCAAGGGATCTTGTTTAACTGTGTAACATGTCGACTTGGCTTCAACTTGGCATCGATGCGTTCAAGAACTTTTGGGCATTTCATGCGTTAATTGATGAAATCGCGTCCATCACCCGACTAATGCCAATCTCTGTAGCTTGTTCCCAGTCTCATCTCAAGGCAACTTGGTGATACCGACCGTGATACTAGAGAAAATGCCACGCTGTCGCATTGCTACAGGAGGAGCCACGCAAAGTCGTTCAGCTCGCAAACCGCACTTGATACATGGTACTTGATAGCAGCCTTAGCCTTGCTCCTCCTTCTCTCCCTCCTCTTCTCCTCCCTATCCCCAGCCTCCCCACCCTTCCCCTTCGTCTGCGGCCTACTCAGGTCCCTGAAGTCATCCTCAAAGTTCACACTCTGGCGCTTGATATGCTTCCCCTTCACCGTAAGCCCGCTCACGCCCCCGCTCCACCCCCCACTCACACTCTCAGCACCGCCCCCACGAACGCCCACACCAAGATCGCTCCCGTCCTTCGGCGTGAACGGCGCGCGTCCACTGCTCGAGTCGCCCATCGGGCTTGCAGGGCTCTCTCGGCACGCAGCAGCGAACGGCCGCCTCGGCATCGCCACGCCATCCCTAAGGTGCACCCGCATACCGTATATGATGTGCTCCTGGGGGCTTGTATTAACGTTCAATCCGACAGGTACTCGAGAAGACAGGTCTGTCGATTTCAGATATCAATTTTCACGAGATCAACGAGGCGTTCGTGAGCCAGGCGCTCTACAGCATCAGACAGCTCACCATCCCGATGGACAAGATCAACGTACACGGCGGCGCCATCGCCATCGGCCACCCTCTCGGCTGCAGTGAGTTTCTTCTTCTTCTTCTTCTTCCATGCACACTCCCTATCCTACGCCTTCCCTCCCTCCTTTGAGCGCCGGACTCTTGCTGACGCTTGCACCCCGATAGCTGGATCGCGCCAGGTCGCGATGGGCCTCAACATTGCCAAGCAGTACGGAGCCCGTGTGTTCGTCACCAGCAAAACGGTGCGAGATCAGCGGTGGTTGGAAGGGGGTATGGTATGAGTTGTCGTGTGCCTGTGGAGTTCAAGTTGTTGAGACGGCGGAATTAAGATATGGGGTATGGCATCGCCCCCGCCTCCATCGTCGCCCCCGCCTCCCTCACCGGCCTCCGCCATGGCCATCGTCGTCGCCCCCACCTCTGTCATCGCCCCCAACTCCGTCGTCGCCACCACCTCCGTCGTCGCCACCACCTCCGTCGTCACCACCACCTCCGTTGTCGCCACCACCTCCATCGTCGCCACCACCTCCATCGTTGCCCCCACCTCCGTTGTCACCCTCACCTCCGTCGTCGTCCCCACCTCTGTCGTCGCCCCCGCCTCCCTCACCGGCCTCCGCCATGGCCATCGTCGTCGCCCCCACCTCCATCGTCGCCACCACCTCCGTCGTCGCCCCCGCCTCCCTCACCGGCCTCCGCCATGGCCATCGTTGTCGCCACCACCTCCGTCGTTGCCCTCACCTCCGCCATCGCCCCCACCAGCTCATTGCTTCCACCACCTCCCTCACCACCACCCGTATGCACACCCGTATGCCATTCACTGTCGTCACACCACCTCCACCATGTCCATCGTCGCCCAACCATCATTGTCACCACCTCCAACCCCAGCTCCATTGCCCATTGTTGGCCCCACGTCCTTCCTCTCTGTTGATGTATGCAATGTATTGTATATAGTAATGCATACAATGTATTGTATATAGTAATGCAGTGATTTTAAATGGCCCAATACCTTGTGCGCAAGTTATAGTGTCTGCCAACATCTCGATATTTCACTGCTCGCTGCACATCCACTCTCCTATTTGTGCTGTGGTTGCCTGTGCTCATAGCCAATCTAGGTTGGTGCTTCCTACTGTTTGCGGTGGGTGCATCTGGCAAGGCAGGCAAGGAATTACTGCTTGTTCCTCCAGTGTTCCATGATGACTGCCTTGGCATGATAGTTCCATGCAGGTCACTGCTGTAGAATAGCCTTGGGGAACAATTCATCAGCTAAGGATCATAAGGCTAGCACAAGCAGAAATCATACCAAAGACAGTTCTCGATAGTTTCAGTTTACACACCCCATTTGGTGTATGAGAAATTGAATTCATCTGCATGACATCTCTTCTTGAATTGCATGCAGATCGATATGTCGAGGTCGCGATCATGGTGCTGCTGGCTGATGTAGTCAGTGCATACAAACAGGTTACTTCCAGTGGTTCCAAGCCTATTGAGTGCATCTTTGTCTTCAGAATGATGACCAACATTCTTTGTCCATGGCCAGTACATCCCGCGTGCAAGAGTAACCAAGGTATCCGCAGCCTGGCCAGGAAGCAGTTGATCAGACATGCTGATATGCAAAATAGAAAAACGCACATAAGCATGTTCAAATAGGTCTTTGATATCCTGATCTGTATCTCCATCTACACCCGCATAAAGGGTGTATGCATCACCAGCACGGCCACCTTGCGGGACCCGAGAACCAATAGCTCGCATTTGCCCATACTTCCAGCATTCAAAAGAACGGCCTCGTTTAAGTGCCTTGAGTCTGGTTGCATTCTTGTGGTGCTGCATCAGCCGTCCCAAGGTCTGGCTTGCTGCAGCTTGGAACTGAATAGCACCAACCTATAAAATTATTCAGTCAAGTTATATGTCTGTATACAGAGTGATAGACATACCATTTGATCCGTGTCGGCATCTATAAGTAAAACGACATCCCTTTTGCATGTGCTATATACAGCAGGGCGGTGAGCAATTTTTTTCAAGTCCAGCTCTTCTGGAGTATAAACTCCTGCTTCCTTCATAAGTACTTGTCCTTTCTATCAGGAAAAATGAGTGGTGAATTAGAAAGCATAAAGAATGACCATACCATAGACGGCAGGCGATCACCAGCAGAAGCACATGTCAATGCACATCCTTCAAGATGCGCCACATTGCGCTCAGTGACAAAATGAGCTACAATGCAACGGTCATCTGCGGGCTTGCCTATGCATCGCTTGCAAGTGTTCCGTAGAATGCTATCCGCACTCTTGTGTTGGACACCAGATGACAAATTGATTTTCATTGTGTCATTGGGCTGGATAAATATTAACTCTGGTAAAAAGCAAAAAAACTGGTTCACACCTTGCTAGAGTTGAAGGACTCTGGAGAGAATCGGCGATGTAGAGCTGGTGAGGGTAAAGTACCAAGAAGCTGAACCTTGGTTGTATGATGAGCAGCCTTCCTAGTAGGTCGGTTGTACTTTGTCGAAGCTTTGGCGGTAGATGCTGGTGGACGGAATGTCATATCCAAGAGTTGCTTATTGTCACTGCACAACTTTTGTGTCTCCTGCAAAATCAGTGCTAGCCTAGGATGAAGTGAATGTCCCCAGGTAGAAATATTGATGCCACGGATTTCACGATGCACTTGCTGAATATTCCAGTTACATGGCTGTTAATCGGTCAAATATAGCAAACTTATATTAGAACAATGCACATACATAGATGTTTAATCTGATCAGACTTGGCTTCAACCATGTATCCCATGCAACTTGAAAATTGGCAAGGTTTACAAAGAGGAAAACACATGACGGGTTTGACGTCGTAGGAATGATGCAGTCGCGTGCACCAATAGCATCCACCAGCATCTTCAGATTATATGGTGTATGTTGATCATGGCACTGGCTGGTGTCCTAGCAGGAGTACATATCAGTTTTGCTTGCTTCAATTAAAAGAACAAAATACCTCGGTAAGATCCACGTCTTGAAACACATGGCTTGGGGTCCACTTCTCCAGGATTTCACCAAAGGACTGCTTCCAGGAGTGATTGCGAAAACTATACGAAATGTATGGGCGGGAGCATTCCAGCTCAGTATCCGGTCGACATATGTGAGCCAGGATGGATGCTAGATTAGACTCTTTCACTGCTGTAGCCCATGAGATAGACTTTGAGATGGAACGTGATACCGTGCGCATCTCGCGTAAAGCAAGAACAGCTGCATCTGGTAGTAATTCAACCTGACATTAAAAGTAAGTTGATTATATGAATATGAATGAATTTGTTTGACCTCGTCATCTGTATTGTCCAGTTGAAAGAACAATCGCAAGTCAGCTGCCCATTCCGCGCAGAGTGCAAGCTGGGCAACTGGGTGGACAATCGTGCTGTTCCATTCAGAGTGATTCCGTGCAGTGAGAACAGGTCGAGCGAGTTTCTCATGCACAGAATTGTCCTCTGTATCCGTATTGTCTTCTTCCACATCAAGATCTGGAGTAAAAATGTTGAACTTAGAAGGCGCCTATTAAATATTTGAGTACAAGTACGGAAAATAATAAACCTGACTGACTATGTTCAGGGTCTGAGCTTGTATCAAGTTCAAACACTCCAGAGCAGCATCAGGCTTATCGCATCTTTGCGACCAGAGTACGTGGATGAAGAGGAGAGCAGCCTCAGGAATAGGCACATTCAAACCACAGCTTTCAAGTGCCCAGCCTGGCAGTAGGATAGCCTGGAACCGAAAAGAAGCCTCAGAGCTGTGAATCTGATCAAATCAAGCTATAGTTCTCATACCCATTCCTCAGAGGTCACCAAGTAATCTTGTAAAGCCACCACAAGCTTAAAGAATAGGGTAGAGAACTTTCTGGGAGATTCAGAGGATAGAGCATCCCAGCTACCAAAATGTGAGGCTAGTAGGGGGTGAGCCAGGTATTGGCTGTTGATAGGCAATAGAATTGGAGGTGGTGGTCTGGAGCCCATGATCTACAGTGATCAAGGGAGATCAGAACAAGGCATCTAACAAAAATTCCAATAACCACCTCAGAATCAAGCTGTTTAGACAATCAGAGGCAGTTGAAGAGGGAGCACAGAGGAACTGGCCGGGCTGTGAGAGCGCGCATCGCGAGGCGGCCTCGCGATGTGATTCACACGGTATCGGAAATTGCCGGTTCTGCTCGCAAACTGAAATCAAAATCTAAAATTGAACCGTGTAGCTCTCGTCTACCGTACGCCGCATCTGAACTCTGACACCTCAGACGGTCCAGGTTCAGTCTTCAGTCGTCATAGCAGTCTTTACAGCAACCCACCATCCTCCCCATATCACCTCCTTCATGATTCTATTTCTTTTTTACTTACAAACATTCTACTATACTCCCGTAGTTACGAACATTTGTAGCGTTTCCCGCGAGAATCAAGCCTATTTTCAGGGCTCCGCCGCTGTTTCAGGGCGAGCCCGTGTCCGGCTAAACCCGTCCGATTCCCCTTGAGTTAGCCTTTCAAGACGACCGAAGGGTGATTAGCTTTTGTTTTTCATACATCTTTGTACGACCTCAACTCACAGATGATCAATAGATTTCGCAGGCCGCGGTGCAGTTGTATCCTTGCAATGCACCAGGCTAAGCAGCGCAGCGAGTGATATATTAGTCTGACCATTGATTTTGCGCGGCGGCTGCTTGTCGCTGCCTCCGAATCCGAGTCTGCAGCCTGAGGGCGCGGGGCTCTCCCCGAGCACCTTGGCCTACTCATTTTGTATCACAGCGTGTTTCATCCGGACCGAGGTCTACTCGCGTCCCTTGGTCGATCGAGAAGACATTGTCAACTGATTTTTTTTATGGCCTCCCAGTCGGGCAAAATATAATGTCTGTGGCGCCAACGCATTTGTCGAGACGTCTGTCAAAAAATCTGTGCAAAGCCGCCTGCTTGACTTTCTTCATCGCTCCTCTAGGTACGAGCCTTCGGTTCTTCTTAGTGGCTTTGAGACGGAGAGATGTCAGATGCGAGGGAATATAATCCTATATACGTCTATATAAGCAGCCATGCGGACTCACAATGGCAGAGAATGGGTTAGATGCACCATTCCCACAGTGTGTGTACCTTTGTGGGGGGGCAATAAGCCTGACTTGAAGTCCATCGGACCGTTGTCACGACCGGCCCTAACGACCCCCCCTAAACTCACACCCACTACGCTTTCCCACGCATGTCTACTGTATATATATGGCACCACTTTCTTTTCGGACTCTTCACCTCGATATTACCAAATTGTTACGACTAGTCTCTGTTCTTGTTCTTGTTCTCTCTCACTTTCTCGAATCTATTCTGCTTCACTTTCGTATCGCTTAAGCTTCATTCATTCAAAGCAAGCTCTTGCGAATGTCATTGTCGACGCTCACGACCTCCGAATAACCTTCGGAGCTCGTCTTCCTCGACAACGTCAGGCCTGTCCGCTTCGGTGTTCTCGGAATAACTCCGCAACCAGCGTGCTACGCAAGGTCCTAACAACCATCTGCACAATGTCTCCCGCATTCAAGTTCCCTGTAAGGACACAGGTCCATACTGGTCACCTGTTGTTGGCATTGTTTGGCAACGCCTTCGGCGTTGCCTATATCTATTGTTTATATCTATTATTTTAAGTAGATCTTCGCAACTTCATGTATACCTAGCAACAATGACATCTGGTCAAGCTCGTGTATAGTGTGAAACGCGAGGTATCCCCTGTAGCACCGCTACATTTTTTTGAGCTATCCAGCTCTACTGCTATATACAGCTATATCCCGCTATATCCCGCTATAACTGCTTCTTTTCTTAATCTGGCCATACAAACCCCTTTTGGCCAACACCGACATCTTGATATGACATCGAGAACCACCCAGGACCATGCGACATGCGCATGGACACACGAGGCCGCGGACACGCGGCCACGTCATTCGTCGGAACCGCAGCTTGCGGCCCCGAGAGGCTTTTCGATGCTTGAAGCATCGAAATTGATGCCACGTCACACGGCAGAACCGCCGGCGACGGCTCCCTCGAGCAAACTCCAGCCGTATCTATGGAACGGCCCAGGCGAATCTTCGTCGCCTCTGCATGAAGATTGGATCGAGCTCGCCCTTTTACGGCGCGAGCTCCAGTTATTTTGGCCGGCTACTAGGATAACCGACGAAACTCAACGACGGAGGCTCGAAGCACGAGCCGAACGCATTATCGAACGGGACTATGGAATGTCTTGTATTGATGTAGGACATACCGAGTACCTACATAAATATATGGATGCGTTACGCGTGTCTTATCGAGAATGTGCGGCCAACAGACCGCACCGATTATGAACACTACACCCTCGACTTGGGAAGCCAAACTCGAAGCGACGACAGACGTCCAGAGCGAATACCGGCGTCGGAGGCTGCTAGAGGCCACCGAAAAGTTATACCAGAAGTACGGTGCCACAACTATGCACCGTATGGCGGTCGGCAACTCGTATGCTGACAAAGTTATCTCGACACTTCGTGAGGTCGTGGAACTCTATAGGAAGCGGCATCCGAAGGACGCACAATGAGGGGCATTGCAGTCGTGTGATGCAAGTACGATGGCGCCACAGGCGCAATCATCGACGAAACCGGCGGGACCATCAAGTGATGGTCCTAAGAATGAATGTTCGAGCGAACATTCGAGCGGCTTGAGTGCTGCCCCCTTCAGATCCATCGTGAAGCAATCTGAAAGACGTGAGGGCAATGGCCTCGCATCAGTGAACGTCACATATCGTGGTGGACACGAAGACCACGACTTGCGAGCACCGTCGCCAATGCATAATCAACATATGCAACAACGTTCAGAGCCCAGACATGAGGCCCCCAAACAGGGCAGTGTGGAGGGCAGCGTCGAGCATCGAACGATGCTAAATGAGATGCGACCTGAGGCGAATGTTGTAGGTGGACGACATTCTGGTGGGGAGGAGAGGTATCAGACCAGCTGCCATCCCACAAACGAGACAATGAATGAAATGTCGCAGAGCGACGTCTTACAATCCATGATGCCCAGCAAAGGCGCAACATCCGCTGGCAGGAAAAGCGCCAATGGGTGTGGTGAACGCCCATCGAAGAAGATTGAACGCCATGGGACGACAACTGCAAAGGTGCAGATGCCGGCATACCTGGAGACGGACGTCCACATTGCGTGGTGGATAGCACGACACATCGACGACCGAAGCGACTGGAACGAGACGTTCCGGGAGCTAATGCACGATCGACCGGAAGACGATGTGCGCCGGGTTTGGAGGTGGGTGATGTACCACCTCCGGCATCACAGAGAGGAAGTCCGTGTGGACACGGGGTTAATGGGCGTCAAGCATGTTCCAGAGATGGCGTCAAGCGCTGTATCCGATGATGGATCTAGTGACCGAATCAGTGAGGCTGGAAGGTCAAGATCGAGTTCGCGAAATGGACAGGAGCGAACACGCACCCCCGACCATGTCCTAGACTGGTTGGAGGGTAACTCGAGCACCTACTTGTGCAGTATTAGCGCGAGTAGGGACAACTACAACATGGTGGTACCGACACCATCGGCAGTTCAGAACGAAATGCCCACTGAACAATTGGCGTGTATGCGCCAAATTGTTCATCGCACATATGGCGATGAACCGGAAGGGGAAGGCGACGAGAATGGTGAGCAGTCCGAAGGTCATTCAGAACGCTCAGAAGCATGGCATGTCCGAACATATGAATGTGAGGACGCATGCCATGAGTACCAGTATTTCGATGAAGACGGGAAGGAAATTCACGTCTACGAAGTGGAGAGCAATGGAGAAACCAGCGCTCTCAAGGCAGAATATGATAACTATCCTGAACGTGGTAGCTATCAAGAGGAGGAGGAGAGTGGCGCTGAGCATAGCGGCTCGGAAGATACTCGTTTTAACAACGAGCAAGAGAGTGGCACTGCACATAGCGGCCCAGAAGATGGTCGTTCAATCGACGAGCAAAGCGACGAAAGCGCTCGTTATGATGATAACGAGTGCAATGACTCTGATTGAGCGTGTTGGGCTCATTGTGCCCAACAGTTCCTATCCAGGTCTTTGAGATGCGATATGAGACGCATCAGTCCGGCAGCCGTATCGGTTATGTGTCGACGTTGATAACGTCGAGGTGGCAGCCTACGCGACTTTAACTACAGTCGCAGCGATATCCATCGCTGAAACCCTTGTGGCGTATATGTCGGCGCAATAAACAGCGCCTCAGTCTTCTGCGGTAGTTCAACCAGCCCTGGTCTGGCAGTCGCAATAGCTGCTGACAAGGAGTCGAAGACAGAGCCAAAAAATTGATGAAGCCATAAATCACCGGCTGACGACTCGATTGGCGACTATTCAATCAACTCAGGCACGATAGTCATTGTTGGGCATTATGTGTCCAACCCTAGCCAGTACGTTTCCGGAACATGGACGCCAATTCCTCAGAGACTGGAGGAACAAGCTGTGGTCGACAGCATCGACACTATGTTAGGGCTATGGACCTAACATTATCATTATTCCATATTGTCGGGGTACCAATACCCAGACTCGACATACTGTGGTGCATAAAATATGCGCAATACACTTGACTATTGTTGCGCGTAATGTACGCTCAATATATATGACATACTCACCCCTCGACATCCACCCTGGTGTAAAGATTGTTGAGTGCAATCTTAAAGGGGGGTATATAAGGACACAGGTCCATACTGGTCACCTGTTGTTGGCATTGTTTGGCAACGCCTTCGGCGTTGCCTATATCTATTGTTTATATCTATTATTTTAAGTAGATCTTCGCAACTTCATGTATACCTAGCAGAAATGACATCTGGTCAAGCTCGTGTATAGTGTGAAACGCGAGGTATCCCCTGTAGCACCGCTACATTCCCTCAGCGCTTTGGTTCGATAGGGCTGGGAGCCATGGGCTACCCCATGGCTATCCAGCTACGCCGAAAGATACCAGCCAGTAGTGAGCTCACAATTTTCGATGTCAACGAAGCCGTCTTGCGTCAGTTCGAACGAGAAATGGGACATCTTGGGATTATCAACGTGGCATCGAGCTCGAAAGAGGTGGCGGAAAGATCAGTGTGTTCGCTGTGTTCGACTCATGACCACGCCTGATCAAGGAGACATACAGGCTCCTAAAACCAGCCGCTCGAACCGCTCGATTTCGCAATTCAAGTGGCCCACGCAGTTTGAGCCCGGATTTGTTTGTTTACATAGAAGTTTGTGTAAGTTTGGTATGATAAGGTAAGATAAAATCTCATATGTAACATTGCGTGGGCCACTTGAATTGCGAAATCGAGCGGTTCGAGCGGCTGGTTTTAGGAGCCTGGGAGACATAGAGCTTTATCATTTCCATAGTTCCCGAAGGTCAGAATTGCGCTCGTGTTACGTGTCGAAAAGATCACATAGAGCTGAGGCTGAGAGAGGACCCCGGCATATGCCTATATAGGTCTGATCCTAAATTGCCAAATTTGGGCAGAAGTGTCCGCAACATTTTGGGTAGGTAGTGTACGCATTGAGATCGGACCTCATTACCCAAGTAAAAAGTGTGCGCAACAAGGATCGGACATAGCTGGTGACTATGGGTGTCCGCATAGAGGATCGAACCTCCGTTTCGACGAAGTGTGTCCGCATTCATTCATTACGACAGGATGTGTCTGCATCAGGATCAATTATTCACCGCAACTGAGTGCCCACGAAGCAGATTGAGTGACAATAACAGCTAAAGACATCCTGGGCATTTTAATCAGGCTGTAACTCGTTTCGGAGCCACAAACCTATCTTAATACTACTTAGGGGATGGTCCAGGGATATGCCCGCAACTACATCAAACCTTGACGACCCAGTCCCATCCACACATCCAGCGCGCAGGTGTCTGCAGCTGGATCGGACCTCCTACTCGACGATGTTTATGTCCTTTTTTGGATCGGACCTACTCTGAAAAAATGTTCATATGTACGCTACTTTGGATCGGACATGGGCCCGTTTTCAGACCCAGATGTGTCCGCAGTCGGATCGAACATATGTAGGCATATGCCGGGGTCCTGCTGAGAGACGCAAGGGGGTGTCACATGTGACATTCCTTATATAGGGTTAGTTAGTTAGTCCAAGCCACCAGGTCGTTAAAAAAAAAATATGACATCAGTTTAAAGGGACTTGTCCTTGGCCCAGGACCAAAGCTGGGCTTGAATGGCAGTATTCATGAGAACTGCTCTCATCCAAAGGTATATAAAGCACTAGTTTTATAATTATTGCTTGAAAAGGGTGTGGGAAGTTCAGGGTCCTAGGCTTATTGAACGTCGCAACATGGTGTCTTAGTATATGGACCTACTGCAAACCACTTCTTTATTGTGGCAACGTTTCGGGCTGCTTACTATGTCTACTATTCTAATCTGACAATCATGTATACTGTTCCAAGTGTAATGCACAAGTCAAAGATTTTAAACAGTGGTTCCATTCATACCTTGGTGATTGTCAAAGTTTCAGCTTCAGAAGTGTACAGCTTGAGCACTGCATAACTGGTTTCTGTGAGGTATGCAACAGGGAAATGTGGAGGAGGGACAACATCGAGAATGATGTCAACAACAACAGTCGGGTGACCGGACCGTGTGCCAGATTACCTTATTGGGTAATTAGTTCCCAGCAATAGTTAGTTAGTCCAGGAGATTCTCCCGTTAAAAAAAAAATCGACCCTATATGCTTAATTTTTTTTCCGACACCCCCTTGGAGAGACGCCAACAGGCATACACGTAAAGCTGTTTACCTAGAGCCTGAGATGGGCCTGCTCGCTGCCTCAGACACATCGGGAAAGATCTTCGTTGACTGGTAAGCCATGTGGCAAACTTACGCAACACACTTATCATGTCACCTTGGAAGTTCTACGATCGACCCAGCAACGTCCCTGGCCATCGGTAAAGCTGTAGCAGCCACCACCCCTTCCACTGGCACACCTCCCAGGTTTTATGATGCGCCTGTCTCCGGCGGCACCACCGGCGCATCGGAGGCAATCCTCACATTCATGGTCAGCGCCGCACCCAACAACCCTTACTTCCCCCTGCTCAAGGAGATGTTCTCCTACATGGGGACGTCTATCCACGCCTTGGGCGGGCCAAGCCTGGGCCTTGCAGCAAAGCTCAGCAACAATCACCTCTCGGGCATGATTGCACTGGCGACGGCGGAGGCGAAAATAGAACTTATAACAGGTACCAGAAAACCCTAAAAGAACCGAGATGCCTGTGAATGCGGGCGATCTGAGCTTTTTTCTCGTCCGAACTCTTGATGTCCTTGTTGAGTGGTATCGGGTGGAGCTGGTCGCGACAATTGTAAAACAAGAGATGGGCCAGGTACTAGTAGTAGAGCGTCATGATCATCGGGAAGTAAAACCCATGCGAGTGACTGAACATGAAGTGATAGAACGTTTAACTTGTCTCCAACTAACATTTTCCGGAGAGGTGGGAAAAGTATCTGTCCCATGGCTTAGTTGGTTACGGCGTCCGACTGTTAAACTCTCCAATCGGAAGATCGAGAGTTCAAGTCTCTCTGGGACAGTATTCTTTTCCATGTTGTTGTTTTTAACATGGTTTCCAAGTCATCCACTTTCCGATCTACGAGGATTTATCTATCACATACGACCATAACTCAGCACATGCTTGATACCCTGTGCTCAACGTTCAACTCCACTACTCTCAGTGTTGTATACAGTGTGTCGACTTTGAGCGGAGTCGATCATGTGACCTGCGCACTTGGCGCACCTCGGTCCAACGTTTAGCTCCACGATCTGTACTGATACTACAGTACGACAACCTCGACATAACGTTCTTTGTACAAGTCTAGACATGGACCACGGACCGGGACATGGAGGGCACGACATGCTTATGTGTTCAATGAACATGTTGTGGTGCGGACTTTCTCAGTTTAGCAGATAAGCTCCCTTGACGAGCAATTGTATTCCCTTTCATAGGAACACCCAGATCATCGATACTTGCATCGTCTTTCCCTCGTGGCACATCCGTTCTCACAGGGGCTTCGTTGTCTCGTGCCTCGTGATCGTCGCTCTGAGCGTTCTCTATGAATATCTCCGCGAGATTCAGAAGAAGTACGATCTGCACCTGGCGCGAGCACTGGTGACATCTGCGAAAGGAAAAGGACGAGCAACACCCGGCGCAGTGAGCGGACGGAGCAGCCCTGAAGTTGACTATGAAGAGAGAGGGCTGCTCAATGGGCGGAATTTGAAAGGTGTTACGAAGGGGTTCGTCATTTCTATGTCTTTCCCTTCTATGGTCATATTGTTCGTGCTAACGCGAATCTATAGGACACTCGTTCCTCCCTTCGCCCGTGTGGTTCGAGCGGCGCTCTACGGCGCCACTGTGTTCCTGTCGTTCTTCCTCATGCTCGTTTTCATGACATACAATGTGAGTTCCTTCTCACGCTTTCAACCCGCTTCATTGATAATATGGAATCGAACGATAGGCATACCTCATCGTTGCAGTTGTCGTTGGCGCAGCAATTGGGCACTACGTCTTTGGATCGACGATAAACGTGAACGCGGTACTGACGGATGCAGTGGGGCCTAGGACAATGGCCTGCCATTAATCTAGTCCGCAGGACTGTACATCTCTGGCGGGAATCTACTTTGGATATGGATGGAGGAGTACATGTGCTGTACTTGTTTGTACTAACTGTTTCGCTTTGAATGTATCTTGGTTATTGCATCGTTGGACAGAGGAAGGACTCGTGACTTTACGAGCCTTGGCAGAGCTGGGTCGAATACTTACCGAGGGGTCTGTAGCTCAGAGAGCCATTGCGGCCAGAACTCTAGATCTGCCTTCGTTTGACTCCCTTGGACCTTCGTGTTATCAGGTTTTTTATCTCCCATAGATAGCGCGCCACCCAACCCAGATGACGACAAACCTGGGAGTTTGATCCAGTTTCTCCAGAATCTTACTTCCGAGACGCACGATATAGCCTTACAGTAAGCGCAATCCACATGTTCGTTTCTGTGTATGGAAGACTCTCCAGTGCGCTGGTCAGGTCGCTCCTCAGGGCCTCAGGGCCAGGCCTCAGCGCAGGCCTGTCACATGACAAGTCGAGACTCCATCTCATTCATCCAGTCATTTATCCTCTTCAAAATGGTTCGCCTAGTCTCTGGATGACATTTTGGAAAAGGATAACGCTCGGGAGATTCATGTGTAGCTCCCACACTGGCGTCCTTTAAATTATTGGGTTTACCTGGCGCTATGGATGCGATGTCACTTGCAAAGGATGACTTCTGACAACAAAGTGGCACTCACTTGGCGGCCAAGGCTCCCTATTCTCCTTGTTCGAGCGCCTGGCCCGACGGAACCAGAAAGACATGATGTAGGGCACGAAGAAAGGACTCGTGAGTGGAACGTGCTGTCGACGTGATGGTCGGTCCAAGGAAGTTGCGCCCGATCACACACGTTGTCGACTGCCACATTGGTCACGCATCTTACAGATTACGAGGAGAGCGCTCCAGTGTGCGTAGCCCTATAACTCAGACGAGATCTCATACTAGCCCTACTCAATTTGCAGATTATTCCGCCAGATTATTGCTTGGCAGAAGGTGAGCTGACCCGGGAAGCCACTTCCTTCACAGGTAAATTCAAGGCCATACTACGAGTATGTGTACCTTGCTAAGGTTCCAGAAGAGCGATCTCTTCGACGACGCCAGGTTGTTGCTACCCCCATGCGATGACTCGGGTGTTTTGAGGAAGTAAATCAAGTAAATTCAGACGAGGCGCCACATGAAGGACCGTATTGTCCTTCAACAGGAACCCAGTCTCCCTAAGTCAGACCAATAATATCACAGTGTCCCTCGGAAGTGGGTAGAGGGCGACAGTGACGTTGAGCAAGCCTGCATTACTTCATAAGTACTGGTTTCTGGCGTGATTAACTGAACCGATCGACGCCTTCCATACCGATGAGGATCACGAACGGTTTCCTAGTAATGACAAAAAAGACGGCGGGAAGGGTTCCAAAGGCAAAGGGCCCCGCCCCCAAGGGAAAAGCCTCATCCCAGGAGACGAAGAGGCTCATCCCACTTCTACTCATGTCTCGATCAACGTTGCCCCTGGGCCCTGCCGATCGATGAAAATATGCCTGGATGGTAGATCCGCGAGAGCTGAAGCTAAGGGAATTCAATGAAGGCCATATGCGCAGATTTGTGTGTAGATGATTCTCCAAGGCGCTGGTCGCTCCTCTGTACAAGATGACACATACATAGCCATACATAGCCAAGAAATTCACTCATAAGATGTCATCTGTGCTTTCAGTCCAATTGCAGAAACTCTGCATGCGTGCAGGAAGACGCAAACCACTCGATATGTAGAGGTATTTGCACACATGCCCTCAGGACTCCGACTGAGCCTGCGAATCGACCAAGACCAAGGTTTGCTGATGGATGCCAGAAAATTGGATTAGAGAGTAGAGATACAAAGATGAATCCACAGCGAGGCGGTGTTATGCAGCCTTCATCTCTGTGTCCTCGTCTTTCTTCGTCAGACCCTCAGCGAGCAGCAGCGCATCAATCTCGGCGGGTTTGTAGATTTTGGCCTTGGGCTGCTTCGTGACGGGGTCCAGTGTTAGGACCGCGAATTCCACTACGCAGGGAAGAGGAGAGACGTCAGCATGGAAAGATGAGGGGGAAGAACGGCCGATGTCGAATTGAAGAGAAGAGGAGTGTAGACTCACATTTTTCACTGCCGAGCGTTGTGCTGTCCATCGTCTTGCTCATCGTCCTAAGCACAAGCCCAATAGCATCCTTCACCTCGATAGTGTCTTTGTACTCCTGCTTGAGAAGGCTCTGTGCTGTGCCGTTGTTCGCGCCGATGCACGTGGCCTTCCAGCCCGAGTAGTTGCCCGACGGGTCCGAATGGTACAGCTGGAAGTGGTAGTGCGGGTCGTACCCGGCGTAGAGGAGGGACACGCCGAACGGGCGCAGGCCTGTCACATGACAAGTCAGTTGTGCGAGAAGGGTGCGATGGAGGATGGGCAGCCGTACCGCCGTACTGTGTATACCCCTGCTTCATGTCGCACAGACGCTGCGCCAGTAGCTCTACCGGGATGTCTTCGTTGTACATGAGTAGGTGCCGCTGTGCCGCTGTCCGTGCGTAGTTGACGAGTGAGTTCGCATCCGCTGTCAGTCCCGCAACGCCGCCGATCACGTTTCTGGTGACGGAGCCAAAGATAAGAGACGTTAATAGGACGACCCAGGACAGATTCTTTCCCCCAGAAGAGAGTAAGAAATAGGAAGGTGAAGACGCACGAGTTGAGTAGATATATCTTCTCGCCGCTCCCGCCGTACCCGCCATCCTTCGCACCTGAGAGATCGAGCAGCTTGCCGGTGACCTTCTTCTCGGCGGCCAGTACAACACCGTCCTTTGCGAGGACGCCGAGGACGGTTCCTGCGTGCGAGATGGCTTCCATGGCATATTCAACTGCAAGTGTAGGTTGATGAGATTTTGGTGATCGACCGCTGGATATGAGTGGTTACTGACTCTGATAAAGCCGGCCTGAACGTCCAGCAGATAATTAGCCAAGAATGAAAGAAGAAAACGGAGTAAAAGGACGCACCCTCCGGCGAAAAGATGGTTGTGCGACCTGATTATAATTTGAGTGTCATTTCGGTTGATTTATCTCTTTGCTGAACTCACTGTCGTAACGTCTTGCCTAGTGTGTCCGATCGCAGTCAGCAGTTGAATTTGGATGCAGAGCTATGGACTTACCATGGTGTAAGTGGGAAGAGGGAGAGGGAGAGATCAGGATTGAGGAAAGAACAGGTGACTGACGCGTTCACGAAGCATACGCGTCGCTCGCCCAATTCGGATACTGCCGAGCCCCCGGCATAAATTACAATTATATTATCCTCCTTTCTATGTCTAAATCTTCGCCATCGCCTCTATCTTACCAACATCATAGCCAACCAGAGTACTCAAGCCCTCCACCGCCTTGCGCACCTGCTCCTCAGTGGTGTCCTGCAACGATACCACCACCACGCCCTCCTCGCCCACCGGGCTCTCCAGCGTATTCAGTTGGCTCTCCAACATCGACGCCTTCATAAAGTGCCCAGCGCGCTTCTCCATCCGTTCAAATAACACCTTCTTCGGCCCGTCGATGAACACGAAATACGTCGTCAACGCCCTCGGCGCCTGCCCATCTCCAACCGTCCTATGGCCCCGCAGGATCTCTCGGTAGTATCTCTTCAATGCAGAGCTGCTTATCACCACGCCCGGCCGCTTGTTCTCTCGTACTATGCTTGCATCATCGCTCGGGGTTGAGCTCAAGTCCCGATCGAGCGTCATGCGCTCGGCGGCGGTGCGAATGAGCGCGAGCCACGGCTCCCGGTCCGCATCAGTCAGTGGCGTCCCGGAGGCCATCTTCGCGACGTTCGTGACGGGATGCAAGTCGTCGCCCTCGACATAAGGAAACCCCAATGCATCTGCGAGCGCTGCTCCGAGCGTCGATTTCCCCGTGCCCGATACGCCCTGTCCATGCACAATCATCAATCAGTTACGTCCTTTCTATGTTTTTAATTTTTTTAATTGGGAGATCGGGATGGAAGGGTATTGGGTAAATGAGGTATCAGGAAGCAACGAAGTTAGTACAAAAGCAACATGGGCAGTGTGGGTGATCACAAGACAGGCGCGAAAGATGGGGCACTGACCATCACGACGATGAAAATGGGCTGCGCATCGAGATCGCGCACTGATCCGTTGGTGGGCGGCATGCTGGCGGTGCGCTGGGCTGGTTTGTGCAGGTGTAGATAAGTTATGGACGCGTATGGAGGGGGTATATTAATGCAAGGAAATGAGACCGGAACAGCTTCCTCCAGGAACTTTGTCGGGGGAGGAAATTCGGACCCGGGACCTCGGTCCGGGTTCCGATTTGCTTCCCTCCTCCATCCACAGCCTCGATTTGGGGTCTCTAGGTGACCGGGCGGCAGGATAATTTTTTATTTCGGCAGTAAGGTACAATGGCTACTATTACGTATGGGGTCTATCTATGTTGTCCTACGTACACGCAAAATCGGGGTGCCTATGGTGTCAATGCACAGCCAAGGTGTCACCTACGATGTAGATCCTGCAGTTACTGTATATGTGATGTAAATTTAAAGCAGTGTCCACCGCCTCAGATATCAGAAGACAATAACAACGGGAAATGGCAAAGGTGTGCAGTGGGAAGAAGAAATCAAATCAACAAGGAGAGATGAATTGAACTTGAATTTGGGGAATGAAGAATCAGGATGAAATCATGAGATGAGATGAAGTTGAAGTCGATGATGGAACTCGGAAGCGCGCTAGGAACAAGGGGGTGCAGATGAACGAGATGGAAGTGATCAAGATGGTATGGATGGATGCAGTCCGATTAGTCAATGATAGCGATAGCAATAACAGTGAAGGGACGGCGCGGCAAACGCAGAAGGAGATACAAGAATACAAAGGAGAGACAACGGGGGGTGGGGGGGGAAAACGCGGAGAAGGTGCAGATGGGCTGGAGACGGGCAGTGAGAGTTGATACAGTACGGAGGAATCTTCTTTGTCATTGTTCTGGGACTGGACTGGGGGAGGTGGGAAATAAAGGAAGATAACAAAGTGTGATTTGTAGGCGGAGCAACGCATCATGGCACCAGCAGGGCATGTGTTCGGAGCAGAATCATCTCTGCCCAGCCTCGGCAGTCGCCATCGATGCAAACATAGCGACGCGCGATGCATCCAAACCGGAACGCAGGGTGGGGGTATAGTCATCAAGATCTCCAAGATTTTTCACGTCGGGGGCGACGCCGCTGCCGCCGCGGGCCCAGGCAAATCCTCGACCCTCGGCGAAAAGTTGATAGAATTATACGCAGGCGGCGGTATATCATACGCCGCGCCCGAAGCCTGTATCCCCACCCAGTCCTCCGCGTTCTTCAGATACGGCCCGCCGTCCGACGAGTCCCTCTGATCCGTATTGCGGTCGCGGTCGCGCGCGCGCGAGCTCGACGTCGGCGGAGACGGCAGCGTGCGTTGTCCATACGCCTGGTGCGGCCACTTTTCCCCTCCGCGTAGCGAGTGGCTCTGGCTATGGCTCCGCGCCCGCGCCATTGGCACACCTGCAAACCTGCTGTCTGTCCGGACAGGCAGCGGCATTGGAGCTGTACTAGTCATCATGGTCGGGGGCTGAGGGAGCTGGCGGCTTGGTCTGCGCGGGGTCGTGGCGGGATCGAGAGGGCGGCGAGAGCCTGAGGCGGCGAAGTTCGCTTGTTCGTGTGCAGTCGTCGGGGAAGTCATTGGACGTGGGGGAGTTGATCGCGGGCGGGGGATGAGCGGGGGGACCGGGGGAACAGGAAGTTCGGGAAGGCGTCGGGTGCCGCCGTTCCTGCTGCTGGTGGAATGGGAGGAGGAGGGGCGCGAGCGCGAGTTGCGGTTCGATGTGGGTGATGTACTGAAGCGTACAGGGATGGGTGGCACGGGCGGAATATCGTTCTCGTTGTAGAACGAGGGGTCGAGATAGGTGTGGGAAGGGGCGGAGCCGCGAGAAAGGGGATAAAAGATGGATTCGGCGGACGGGCTTGTCGGCCGTGTAAGGGTGGGGGAGAAGAACATGTGGTCACTGGTGTCCTCGGAGCCTGACGTGGAGGGGGCGGGGCTGGAGGATCGTAGCGTTGGATACAGTGGATGACCGTAAGCGACCTTCGCCATCTGTTCAGCGGACAGTGGTGTTGGTGTCAGGACATCAGGAGTTGTAGATCCTGAAGACATTGAGGAATGGGAGGAGCGTTTGGGGAAGAGAGGTTCGCCATACATGATTTTTCGCCATTGCAGATTAGAGGTTGAGATGTTCCCAGGTGCCGATTTCGGCGGTGACATTCCAGGAAGGTTATCAGGGTTGCCAATCGGAATAACGATGTCCTCGAATTTCTTCACAAGCATCCAATCTTGGACGTCAGTGACAAGGAATAGTGCTGTTACCAAAAGGTAATCAAGGAGAAGAATGGATACTCCATGGTGAACGAGCATCGGGCGGGCATCATACTTGTCATGTAGTGTTTCAAAAACGTTGAGACGTGGTGGCAAGGAGTCCACGGCTGGGTCAAGTATTGCGATCGGACCCTTCACCGCAGCTGTTGTACACTACGATATTTTAATTCAGTCGGGGGCCAGTCAAAGAGAGGAATTACGACTCACCCAATACGAGTTCCCTACACGTCTCCATTTCAGATTCTGCGAGTAATTTGGGATGTTAAACTTCCTGGGGCCGCTTTGGTTTGGGAGACAGCTAATCAGTAAGCGGGTAGGTTATAGCAAACGCGACACATACCTGAGAATGCTACCGCGTTTAAGGAGAGTCTCGCTTCCTTTCCACCGCAGCCCTCTCATCTGTATGAGAACTCCGTCTGAGATGCCCTTCCCTTTTGCAGGGGCAGTCTTTGGCCATTTAATTTCTGCAGTCCTGGTATCGCCATCCCAGGGGTCTGCGCGCTTTATTGTGGTTGTTATTCCGACAGTCCTGATAGTGTACAGCGGCTGCTCGGTAACATCATCGGTGACAAAAGAATCCAGGAAGGTAGACGAAGAGAGCTTTAATGTGAGCAGCGGTTGTTTGTGGTGGGCTGGCGAGTCGTCGCCATCCATCCGCCGGAGGTACGGTACGACCGAGGATAGCACGGAGGTGCGAGATGACGGTCCAGGCTGGGACGTGGAGAACTTTGAGGACGAGCCAGGGCGTCCTGAGCGTATGGAATCCATGGGGAGGTCAGAGAGTGCGCCCTTGACCAGTGAAGAAAGGGATCGGGAAGAGCATCAGGCTGAGTGAGAGAGACAATACTTCTTGAGAAGATGCCGGACGCTTACAGCTGAAAGGTGCTGAGGTAATCGTGTAGAATGAACCATCACGGAAAAAAATAACGCAGGTCATCTGAGACGTGATGGCATGTGTGATGCGCGGCTACGAGGTGGCGAGGACAGCATGGCTCCATCAGATTTTCCCATACATAGCAGGAGTTGCCAGTTTATCGGACATGGCCCGCCCAACGCCGTATCGACCTTGTGATTCTGCGATGGGGAGTTAACCGCCGCACCTCTTAAGCGATACGGGCGCTTGAGAAGAGGGGATAACGGACGAGGGTTTCCGCAGATACAGGGACGGTACGCAGATCAAACGCGAGCTCATGGACGCCAGCAACGAAGGCATTGTGGCGGCGGGGCCACTCACGTAATCATTCAACTGCACAAACAAATACCAACTTCGCGGTCCACATTTGTTTTCCAACCTGAACCACCACCATCGCTGTATCTATAATCTGTTTTGATAGCCTCGACTATGTCTTCTAGTGTAACTGACCCCAAGTATGTCCCCCACACCCATTCCATTTTGGCGCGTCTCCTGATCCGTCGTCTCCAGAGCCACCGCCACCGAGGCTGGTGACAACAACGTCGCATCGCCGAACAGCAAAGGAAAGGGCAAAGCCCCCGCCGCTGACACGAGCATGGAGGAGGAAGAAGAGGAAGAAGATGATGATGACGACGAAGAAGAGGAAGAAGAAGACGAGGAGGCGGAGGTTCGTGTCCACTCGCGTCGCGTCGTTACTTCTTCGCTCCCCATTCCCTCACGCGTCCTCACACACGCGATTTTCCATCTAAGAATTACGCGTTCTGAATGTCATATCGTAACAAGGTCCGTTACTGACGCGTTATATGCAAATAGGAAACTTTTGAGGAGATCGATCCCTCTGCCATCCTCAGCACTGGCAGACGCACCCGTGGCGTCAAAGTCGACTACACCTCCCAGGAGGCTCTCCAGCGCGCTGGGCTTCAAGGAAATGAAAAGGACGAAGATGAGGACGAGGATGTCGAGATGAAGGACTAGTGCAAGAAAAAATCGTCGCGTCGCGGCGGTACTGCGACTGACCATTGTCCCATCTGATGTCACGGTTACTAGTAAATTCTCCTCTACTTACCTCCGCCGTACGCTTTGCACATTGTTTTTCATTCTTTTGATTCTTTTTAGAAGCTTCCCCAAGTCTCGATCCAAATATACTCCCACTGCCCGACTCCACATTCATTTATCCTCATACGCCCGTTCCCACAAATCAAATACTTACATTCCCAGATCCCGCTTCTGACATGGCTCGTCAACTGAAGATTCCATCGAAAAGCCGCATCGCCCCGCTACTGTTGTTCCCTGCCTCAGTGCCCAGCCCCACCACATATATGCCCTTCCTTGGTTTGTCAAATCCTGCCGTACTCCCTTCTCCCACATCATGTCTGTGTGTCCACCCGACGCCCTCCGCGCTCGCATGTCCTGACATACGTTATGAGCATGCTTCCCGATGTCCAGTAACCCCGAACGCGCACGGGCAGGGAATTCCAGTTCCTGATCCTACCTAAAATAAGGCGTACATCGCATAGGCACTTGCAGTATACAATTCACAACAGCCGCCAAGCCGTCAACTGGCAGGCGTCAAGTCTAAAATGTAGAGACTCGGGCCCCACGATGGCGATGGCGTTAAGGCGGATATTGTACTTTGTGGGGTGTGTCAATGTTAGGAAAGGGTCTCCTAAGCTGAAGTAAGGCTGTGTGAACAGCGACGTCAGTCAATTCCTACGGAAGCTCTCCCACTTGTCACTTTCTGATCATGACACCGTTTTGCGAACTCACGGTCGTATCTTCCAACAGAAAAAAAGGCGCCATGGCAAGCCGTACTTGATGATAAATTCCCGCAAGCGCACGTCGATCTCCGAAACTAGTGAGGGACGGACGCCCCTATGTACATCTATGACTCAATGTACTTACCCGGATCGCCGCTGGACACGGCGAGACCGGACTCCAGTCTAAAGACCATAGCTGCGGAATCGAATTCGATGCATTTGGCGAGCTCCATACCTTACTGTGTACTGACTCTTGGCGGCTCGGTATGACTTGACTCTACTTGATTGCCCTCCTCGCTCATCGCTGCTTCTTCGTCTCCAGGTCCAAGGCTCCACTGCGCCCGACGTTGACGTTCCTTTCACCAGCTCGGATGATATTTTATTTTATTCTGGACTGACTGGGCCGCGGCGGAGTCGCTCATTAATATTGGCCGTTCGAAATCGCTCCGGGTACGGCGGACTGACTGAGGCCTCATCGCGTTTGCCCATTGAAACACGTTGGGTGTGGTGTATACGGTAGATTACATTACCCTTTTACACACGGACATTTATATTGACCATCGCATCGTGACTATGGCCTGCATGCGCAGAAGTCACCGTTCTTTAACAAAGTTCAAATGTTTCTAAAGATCCCGCCACAGTGCGGGTCCGGGCATATGTCGGTACAATGAACGAAATCAGACCGTAGGGATTGCTACTCAGTACTCAGTACTCAGCCCGCTAGAGCATCGGACAAAACACAACGCCGCCACCGCCGCTGTCGCCGCATCCCTCCGCTCAGAGCTCGGGTTCCACGGTGTCTTCATCCTTTTCTGCCCAGGTCCCATGTCACTTTTGCTTGTTGTCGGCGTCGATGTCCCGGCCAGGCCAGAGCGCCAAGCCGAAGTTTGCTGGTCATGTTCTTGATGCTCAGCCAGTGTTCTCGCATGGGGACCTGGGCAAGGACTTAAGCGCTGATCACGCCGATGCGCACTCTCTTTTTTCTCTTTCGCTTGGGACTCACGAGTCGCGAGGGGACAAAATGAAATACTCCCGGATCAGGGCCGGCATGAGCATCATAAATCATCATTGGCGGGATCATCATGTGTGCGCTCGCGCGCGCGCTGTTTAGCATTTTACGCGGCGGGCCTGGCCATGCGGCTGCGCGTCGGCAGTATGCATAAGAATAAGCATCGCGCTTCGGACGATCCTTGCTCTTTGCATGTCCATCTGATCACATTTTGCTCCCAGGAACTGCTAGCAAGCGTCGCCACGAATCCGCCCGCGGAGCATCGTGTGCGCCCGACCGAAGAACGCCCGCAGCGGTCCGTCGGCATATGTTGTGCGTATATATACATAGGTCAACTGACTCGCACAAGACGAGCTTTATCGCAGGGGAGCGTTCTTGTGTTGGTGGGACTCGCCGGCTCTTGCATCGAGTGCTTCTGATTCGTTGGCGAGCGAAGATAATAATCTGCCCTGAACACAAGCACTGTGTCTTTGGGAAGATTGGTTTGTTGTCTTTGAATGGTCACGATGTGGTTGGGGCTGACTCTTTGGAAGCACGGACTCGGGTGGACAGGAGAAACGTAGGGGCGGGGATTGGGTCGGAAGGCCGGAGAAAGGCCGAGAATGGCACAGGACTGTATTTTGACATGTTTGTTTTGCGGGCAATATATTGCCACGTTCTGCCACGTATTCAGCACGAAAGTCCACGTACTCGTCCTGCGCTGCGCAGTATCTCTGTTCCCTCAAGACACGACTCCTACCATAATCTCAACGTAGTCTTCCAGCAATGCATCACTTCATCGACCCCGCTTCGCTCTCACCATCAGCCGAGTCAGACTGTCCATCTCCGTCCCCCTCTGCCTCCGGCTCCAACCCCCGTAAACGGCCCCGCACCGAATCCTCGTCCGAGGAGCGAAAGGAGGCCCGTGCACACAGAAACAGAATCGCCGCACAAAACTCTCGCGACCGCCGCAAAGCTCAGTTCCAGTATATGGAGCGCAGAGTCGCCGAGCTCGAAGAGGAGAACAGAGCCCTCCGAGCCGCACGTGGAGTTCCCCTTCTTCCCGTCTCCGCCTCGACAGCCTTCAAGACAGAGGAGGAGCACAAACGTCTCGAGGCAACCGCCCGTGACCGCGAGAATGAAGAGCTCAAAGAGCGCATCAAGACGCTCGAACGCGGGTGGGACGCTGTCATCAAAGCTCTTGCCGCCCAAGGCCTTCCCCTCGCCAACCCTACCACAACCTCATCACCGCCCCCACCAACATCTTCAACAACAGTCGCACCACCCCCTATCTTCCCCCTCTCACCCGCCCCATCCCATTCCTCTCTCGACTTCTCCCCCTCTTCCGCCTCATCACCCCTCGACACTCCTGAACCCTCTTCCTCCGAGCAACAGCACGAGTCCACTCGCCACCTAGCACGGGTGGCGACCATCGGCGCCCCGCGACCGATGTCCCTGCAGCGGGTGGACTCGACCTCGACCTCAATCTCCTTTTCGCCAGCACCTCAACTACAACAAACCCGCATCCCCCTACTTCAACTCTCCCTTCAGGTACAGGCCCGGCCCACTCAGCCGAGCCTGACGACGCGACCATGGAAAACCTTCTCATGGAGATCCTCGCCTCGCCCCTCCCTGCCCCTGCGTCCCCATGCCCTGCTGCAGCGACCGCCTGTGGGTCTGCCGCGCAAGAGGCACAGGAGCGCGCGGCATCGGCTGCGGGTCGTGCGGCGGAAGTAGCCGTCATTTCTGTTGTGGAGGGGGAGGGGATGGGGGCTGGAGCTGGTATGGAGATGATGGATTTGGGACTAGGGGCGGGAATGGGGATGGTCACAGGTGTGGAGGGCACAGACCTTGGTCTGGGCGTGTTGGGCAGTGATTGGGATAATGGACTGGAGATGCAGCGCATCCTCGCGTCGCTGGGTGTGGCGAGCGAGTATGAGGCGCAAGAGCAGGAAACGGAGCAAGGCCTGAGCGAGCTGGAGCTTGAGATGGGGTGGGGGTATGGTGCGGGTGTGGAAGGGCTGGGTGTCGGCGTGTTTTGAGCAGGGACGCGATTTGAAGAGTCGCTTTTTCTCCTCTCCCTGCCTTTCCGCCGTGTATATATATGCATGCACCCATAGGAAGACGGACGTGGTGGACGAACGATCAGCGCGGGGCCTCGCCCTGCTTTTCGCCTGCACCTCGCTTCAAACATCCGACAATTATCATCCGGGTCTTGTCGCAGCCTCCACCTTCTTCCCACCATCGTCACCAGATTTATACCGCACCCCCGCCTCCCCCCATCTCGCAGCAGCGCTCGCTTGTATCATCATCCAGTCCCACCAACTCGACTTCTCTGTCTCA
Organism: Tricholomella constricta; assembly: GCA_013368375.1. Classification (NCBI taxonomy): domain Eukaryota; kingdom Fungi; phylum Basidiomycota; class Agaricomycetes; order Agaricales; family Lyophyllaceae; genus Tricholomella; species Tricholomella constricta. The sequence continues at coordinate 1,721,064 of JAACJP010000003.1, read as the reverse complement.
ATTCAATCAAGTCTCGGTCTCCCAGCTATTTATTTCTCCCAGCCTATCCTATCTGTTATCTATCGTCCGTCTCTTTCCTCTTTCTCCATCTCTTTCTCTATTTTTTTTTTTGGCACACAGGCATATCACGTACATACATTCACTCCTCCCAACCCATTCCTCGATTCCTTCAATCCTCTTCTATCCTCGTACACACACACATCTACGTACCTACATACCGCCTCTCCGTGAGGGCACTCCAAGTACCTCCCCCGGTCCCCATCCCACCCACCCCCACCGGCCGCACGCCACGCGCGCTACACGCGCACAGGTGAATTCTCTGCTCCTCTTCGGGGTTGAGTAGAGGGCGCCTGACTGCGCTGTTGCGCCGTGGTTTCTCGTGGTCCGGGTCGTGGCCGTGGTTTTGTTGGTATACTTACTTACTCTTTGGTACTGTTGGTACTTACTCCTGGTTGATATTGTGTTACGTCGGAGGAAAGGGAGGGGAAGGATTTTGGAGGGAGGAGACGAGATAATGTTATGTGATTTTTTGACTGTGATCTTCGTGTGAACATTGCGAATTGAATATTAAGGCCGAGGAGCGGTGGTGTCTCTCGAGTGAGACATTTTACTCTCAACCAAGTACAGAAGAAAATTTGGGAACGGAATGAGCCCGAGGAGCGCGTACGTTCAACCAAACAAAAAACGTAAATGAAAAGACCGAAACTCCCTGTCTGGGAGTCGAACCCAGCTCTCGCGCGGACCATGACACTCAGTCTCAGTCTGACTTAGATATGACAGGCGCGTGTACTAAACCGATATACTAACAAGGAGTTATTTGTGAGTCGACAATACGCTTTACAGTCGCAGTCTCCCTCTTATCCCCACTCGTCGTTTATCAGTCTGTCTGTTCGATTTTTTGGTAAGCGCGAGGGACATGGATTAAAGGCAGACTGTCACGATCGGGGGGTACTAAGTGTAGGCAGTATATTTGAGGTTTTGCCGAGCAATTGAGATTTATTGCGGTCCAAACCAAGGGGGTGTCGGAAAAAAAAATTAAGCATATAGGGTCGAATTTTTTTTTAACGGGAGAATCTCCTGGACTAACTAACTATTGCTGGGAACTAATTACCCAATAAGGCAGTCCGGCACACGGTCCGATCACCCGACTGTTGTTGTTGACATCATTCTCAATGTTGTCGCTCCTCCACATTTCCCTGTTGCATGCCTCACAGACCCAACCAGTTATGCAGTGCTCAAGCTGTACACTTCTGAAGCTGAAACTTTGACAATCACCAAGGTATGAATGAAACCTCTGTTTAAAATCTTTGACTTGTGCATTACACTTGGAACAGTATACATGATTGTCAGATTAGAATAGTAAACATAGTAAGCATCCTGAAATGTTGCCACAATAAAGAAGTGGTTTGCAGTGGGTCCATATACTAAGAAACCATGTCGCGACTTTCAATACACCTAGGACCCTGAACTTCCCACGCCCTTATCAAGCAATATTTTTGAAACTAGTGCTCTATATACCTTCAAATGTTGAGCAGTTCTCAAAACACAAGCCCAGGTCTGCTCCCGGGCCAAAGACAAGTCCCTTCAAACTGATGTCATTTTTTTTTTAAGGACCTGGTGGCTTGGACTAACTCACTAACCCTATATAAGGAATGTCACATGTGACACCCCCTTGGTCCAAACAGTTTTCAACACCCCGAAGGGGGCCGGCCGAAACTCAAGCTCACTACGAAGGGACTGTGTAAGGAAGAGTAGTGGTAGGTAGAATGTAAACGACGTAAAGATTTAACAGAAACTGTGAGCGCAGTGTGAGATGACGATGTATCGGTAAGGGAGAAGGGGGGCCTGACCTGCGAGCGCAGGCATCTCAGCGCCCGCGCGCGCAATTTAATCTAGTTGAGAACAAACCTGGTGTCAGTGAGATTAGATGGAAACATGATGCGAAGTCGAAAGGGAATCTAGTGTGAATCAACCCCGGGCAACCATCCCCCTTTCACGCTTGCCCAATCCATCTATGAGGCAAAAATCAGAATCTTTAACAACGCAGTTCTATTTTACCTAGTTCTAAAGGGCGGCGCTCTAGCTCTAGTCTTTAAATAATGCCGCAGTCTTCCAATTTCATTTTAGCAATCCCGATCCCGATATCCCTCTCTCTACTTGATACTTACGCATCGTCCTTCTCTGCACGCTCGTCCTTGAGCCGCGTCCAGTTCAGGCGTTTGCCGAGGAAGAGCGCCACCCATGTGAGGGCGAGCAACACCGGGACCTCTACGAGGGGCCCGATGGTCGCCGCGAGCGCCTGGTCGGAGCTCACGCCGAACACTGCGATGGCCACTGCGATTGCTAGTTCCTACAAGCAAGGAAAGGGGGGGAGAGTGTCAGTCTCATCTCTAAAATGTCGGCAGATGACATGGAAAAAGGTTTGGAAAACCAAGGAAAAGAAGAAGGAAAAGAGATAGGAACTCACAAAATTGTTGCTTCCTGCGGTGAACGACTGCACCACGGCCATTTCGTACCCGAAGCTCTGGCGCGGGCCCGATTCTCTTCGCGTGAGGTAGAAGATCATGCCGAAGGCCGCGGACCACATTATCACGAAGTACAGGATCATGGGGACGAATACCCGGAAGACGGGGCCGAGGTTGTGGACAATGTGGTGGCCTTGGTAGGCGAACATGACTAGGATCGTGTAGAGGAGGCCTAGCAGGGCGAGCGGCGAGAAGAGAGGAAGAAATTTGGTCTCGAGGAAGGTTTTGCTGGTTAGATACCAGACGCCGTAGCGAGTGACAACACCAGCGACCAGGGGGATGCCGAGATACTGCGAAGGAGGATGGTGAGGTTATTGGATAACATGACATATATGACAGGGAGCTGCACGGACGATGAGGACGGATATAGCGACTGCTCCGTAAGAAACATGAACATCGGGCTGGTTGCTCCCTCCAATCGTGTTGATGAACAGCAGGGCATACGGAGAGTAAAGAATGATCTGCAGGATGGAGTTGATGATGACGAGAATGGCGCAATATTCAGGGTCGCCTTTCGCCAGTCGATTCCATATCATTACCATGGCTATGCATCGCGCGAGCCCAACTAGGATAACACCGGTCCTGTACGTTGGCAAATCAGGTAGGGTTGCCCATGCTACGCCAAGCATGATAAGCGGGCCGACGATCCAGTTCAGAAACAGTGAGATCCCAACGTGAAGCCAGATACGGGAGGTCGTAAATAACTTCGGGAGTTGCTCGTACTGGACCTTTGCCAGGATGGGCCACATCATGACGATGAGTCCAATCGCGATCGCTAATCAAACGGGCGTATGAGACCTTAGTATCTTCAACCAAAAAGGTGACACTTACGAACGGAAACACTGTCAAAACGAACAGTATCGAAGGTTTCCTGGACATTGGGCACAAACTCGCCAATGACGACGCCGATAATCATGACCAAGATGATGAGAGGAGATAGCAGCTTGTCCAGTATCCCCAACTCCTTGAATATTTCTGAGGAAAGAAAATAAGGCTGCAGCACGACGCAAAAATATGTGGAACGGTTGTACGCTTAGGCGCAATCTCCTCCGTTGCAGGGCCAGCACTGTTGCTCGGCATCCCTTTCGCAGGGATTACCGTAGACTGTGTAGTTTCTAGGGTTTTCTCGCTGATTGGCATCTTTAGATGTGGGGGGTTATGGAGAGAGGGAAGGAAGAGACATGGAGTGAGTGCTGGTATTTGAGCTTTTGATTTGATTTTGAATATCGTCAAATTCGTATTCACGTGACGAGGGCTGAAGCGCTGATGGCTGAGGCTGAAGATGGGCAACGATGAACAAACATTACAGGAAATGGAGCTCGCAGTCAGCATGGAGTTCCGTATGATTTTGAGGAGAAGGGGAAGAAAAAGCACCTTCAGTCCCTGCGGTCACCTAGTGTAGGCTGCACGCATATTTCCGCGACTCTTCCATGTATCGTCTGTATGGGAGGCGAATCCTAATAGACCCTCTCAATAGAATCAGTAGCCATGTTTTGGAGTGTAGTGATGAGATGGCAGCGCGGAACCTGTGTGAATGAGCTGTATTCATTTCCCTGTCTCCCAACTCACGCAGAACCAACAGGATTGTGTTCGACCATGGATGAAATCATGCAGATGCCTCAGATGGGGGTATATGGGCTTCATGTTCCATAAACCGGTATTAAATGGGAAGCAGGTCGTGATCGTCGCGTGTGTATGAAATGGGTGGAAACTGACATCGCTCGGCCACATGAATATACGAGACGCCTTTATACCGAGTCTTCATGAATCAAGGGTGCCTTCCGCATTGGCGATAATGGTCCAACAAGCCCGACACTGATATCTACCGCCGTGACTGGGTTGAAGGCAAACTTTTGGACCATGATGATATTAACGCAAACGATGAAAGAACTATAACAAGCAAAATATGATATTTCGCACTCACGAAGCCCGTCCGCTACTTGGATGACTTGTCGTAGAAGCGCCCCCCACCAACACTGCTTCCGGTACCACCTTCGCCTCCACCTCTCCCTCCGACGATGATCGTGTTTCCACTACTGCTGCCTCGTTCTGCGCCTTCTTCGGTGTCAGAATCGATGGCCACGATAGCAGCCGCTTCTTCTCGGGCTCCGGTTCCTCAACAGTCTTTTGCCGAGCCACCCTGAGGAGGTGTTCAGGCGAGAGGCCCGAACCACGGAATCGGCCAAACGCGGCTCGCGACTCTTTCTTGCTGAGAAAGACACCGACCGAGACGTATGGTTTTAGCTGTAATGTTACGAAGAATCACTGGTAAGAAGGTGTTACAGGGAGCATGACGCAGAGACAACGCACTGGTGAAGAGAGAAGCTCTTCTAGCGGGGGCGCGACAAAGACACGGACTTGCTCGTCGATTAAGCGGTACTTCGCCTTACCCCCAATAACATGTTTACCGGGCGCGCCTGTGCGCAAGCCACCGGGGAGGAAGGCCTGCCGTGTGCCTGGTATGTTGGTCAGTCCGTTTGTAGTGCCGACAAATGAGACTTGGAGCAAGCGCACCCTTGTAGTAATCTTTGTTTCCCCTTTTGGTGGTAAGAGGTCTCCGCGAGGCCTTGGAGAGCCGGGCGACGGTTGGGAACATTGAGAATGATGAGGACGGAGGTGAGGATCAACGTCAAAAAAGTTGTGCTATGCGGACGATGAAGTTCTCACGCCCTTCGGTCATTGACCTCATCGACCTCGACATTGCAAATCGTCTTGCGTGCTTTAGCTCGTGGAAAGGCTGCTATTTAGCTCAAAAGAGATTCTAAATTGACCAACGAGACTTTGTTTACGCGCACAAGTACCCGCTGTAGTTAGCGAAGGGCGATGGTCATTTTTACCGCTGAGATGTGTCAATGAGCTGGAGCAAGGCAAACTTGTCTAGCGATGTCACTGTGAACTAGCTCCCCTACACGTAACGTTAGGTGCGCCTTGCAAAACCTTACCTCGAGCACCAAGCCATTGAGAAAGCCAAGACTGACTCCGGTCAAATTGTCGGTGTGATCAACGAGGCCCAAATTTGGCCCAGGTTAGTCCTATTTAATATTCTCGGATTCCACCTTCATCCGTATCCCTTGGAACACGAATACGAGACTGAAAAGGTTCCATCTATACAGCGAGAGCGAGAGTACGACTATCACGATTCACATTTGACTCCTAACCCATGGCGAAGAAGGGCAAAGACGACGCTCCCACAGCGAACAGCGCCGCCAACCGTGATATCATCCAACGCCTCAACTTCCTCTACCAGGCCAGCGTGTATCTCAATACTATCCCATCCACTACGCCCAGTACTTCCCAGATGTCCAGCGGGAGTAGCAACGCGAATATAATTTCCGATAAACCAAATGGCAGGAAGAAAGGGAAGAAGGAAATGAAGGGAGCGAATGCAGTCAAACGCACAGCGACGGTTAACGATCTAGCAAGGACGTATATTGCAACTATGAAAACTGTTGGGCAGAGAACGACCGTCAAGATGTACGATTTCATCATACCATACCATCATTTTCTCTCCCGCTCATCCTGCTTATCCACTATCTTATCTTTCTCCAGTGATCCAGCCGTGAAACGCACCTTATGCAAGGGCTGCAACTTGACTCTGATCCCAGGTGCGACGGCCTCGGTACGCGTCAAAAGTATGTCCTCCCCCCCCGCGCTGTCACTACTCAACGATTGTATATTTATCACGTACAGAATCTCCTGCACATGGTCATATCATGGTTTACACCTGCACCGGCTGCAATACCCCTCGGCGCATCCCTGCACCTCCCACACTCAGTGCAGGCAATACAAGGACAGAGACCCAAACCGTAATTGCCTCCGGCTCCGAACCCGCACCCTCAGAAAATTCGACTGCGGCCGCAAACGATGCTCCCATGGACGTCGAACCTGCTTCGGAAGCAGGGCTTACAAGAGCAAAGGGTAGAGGCAAGCGTGTAAGGGTACGGCCTCGCGTACCACCGTTGTTTGCGCGCGACGTAGGGCATGTTGTATTTTGTGGGAATGAGCGGTTGGTGGAGGAAGGGCACGGGGATGGGGTCTTCATCACGTAGCCAAGAGGGACTACATTCATCGGATCCGCAATCTATCGGGTAGGACGCTTTTTGTTCAACTATACCGGGAGGCTGTCGACTGACAATCCTACGAAAGGGATGAGCTCGAAGGCATTCATGAAGGACTCTGTTCTTGGATGCAAAATGCTAGTCTCGCCATTTTCGTCGACTTCCATGTATTTGGGCGCTCGTCTGGACCACGTTTTCGAGGCCTGCCATAGCACGTTCATCCTCAACTAATGAGGCGCTGCTCTCCAGATCGTAAACTGCATTACAAATTGCCTTCTCGTACATACATCCCGACAAATCCTACAGCCTAGAGCTACATGGTACACATTGTTTGATCATACATATAGGAAGTCTCAAGAAGTCATAGCGTTCCGAGAAGTCGTGAGTGGTCATTCATCCAGCCTCCATGCATTCTCCTTGATGAGTTTCTCCCGCTCAAGCAAGTATTTTCCTGAGCCGCGGTGAATCAACAGTGTCATTGGGAGAGACGCAAGCCCGACACACCCTCTTTGTACTTCTGCGAATGATCGCTCGCCTTGTGGTAGAACCAGCCTATACGGTCGTTGCATCCTAGACAGAAGACATCCGCGACAGTGTGTATGCCCGTTCTGTGAAGAATGAGATATTTCGTATTCCGTTTCCGTTATTGGTAATGGATAGATGAAAAAAATGCGAGCGTACAGCAACGGGCGTTCTTCACGCCTTCCAAGCCTGATATTTTCCGCCGAGTTCATGAGGCTGTTATCACAATGGACGATTATAAATTAGGCGTAGATTATCTCAAGAATCTGCGCTTACTAGCCCCGCCCATCCCGCCCCGAGAACGACTTGCTGATAAGTTCATCCTGGAGCGCCTACAGACAATTGTAAACCGAAGTCTGAGAGCTTATCCAGTGCGGAAAACGCTACGCAATGCGCACAATAGTAGCAGCACACTTGGCGCACGAGTAGGTGGGCTGATGTGCGTACGTCTGCACAACTTGAGGACTATCTGATGCCATAAAATGGGGATTTCTGGTTCCAAAGATGTATTTGACGCTATGTGAGGTCCTACCGCATGAATGGCTCCGGCAGATGGTCGTGAGTGTCCAAACTAGGTGAAACTCGACGGCGCGTGAAAGCACCCAGAATGGGGTTAGGGTTTCGTAATTGATTTCTGGCTCGACGTGGAACACATTCCGCTCATTGCCATGCACAATGACGAGCTGCCGCACGAGGTGATCCTCGCCATACAGCGTGTTCTTGAAATCCACGACGATGATGCAGGGAGAGACCCGTTTGACGCGCTAACGCTATCCACAGCGTTCAACCCAGTACCTGTGCTCAATGACCTGTTTTCTGACGGTACGTCAATGCTCCTTGATCTTGTTCCTCCCGTGATGGCTGGAAGTTTAATTGCTCGTCTAATACTAACGAAGGATATGAGCAGAGGCTTCCCTTGCACATTTGGACACGGTCAGCGCTCGCCTAATCGAGACACAGCGGGAGCTTCAGACAGAGATAGATGCGCTGCAGGGCGAGCTGAGGCGAAGCCAGGATCCGGAGAGGGTGCAGCTTATACAGGAGATGATTTCGGTATGCTTGGTATCCTATATTCCCGACAGCGTATGAACTAAAGTTATATGCTATCCGTACAGGACCTCCTCGGCCAGATGTCACGCATTCGTGAAAAGGCAACCGAGTCAGAGGCGGTGGTGCGCAATATCACGAAAGACATACAGGTGTTGGATACAGCGAAGAAGAACTTAATTCTTAGTATGACTACGCTAAAGCGCCTACAAATGCTTGGTGTGTACAAATTCGAAATGGTGCTTTAGCCGCATATCATTAACACTATATGTCATTTCAGTAAACGCACTGACTCAACTCGAGGATCTCGTTCGGGATAAGAAGTACAGCGAGGTCGCGCAAACACTCGCAGTCAGTTCCGTCGTGACGTGAATACCCCTTGATAATGCTAACCGGCATGTCCGCAGGCAGTCAAACAAATCTCCGCGACCTTCAAATCGTACACTGCCGTGCAGCGGGTAGCGCAGGTTTGGAAGCGCATACAAGAGACCCAAGGGGACCTCCGGAATCAGATCGACGCCGACTTTGACGCGTTGTGCGTGACGTTGCCCCAATTCTTTCTACCTAATCGTTGACCTTTCTTCCTTCTTTTTGTCCCTCCACATACTCAAAGCATCCTCCAAGACACTTCGAAATGCGTCAAAGCGCCCCAAATCGCCGACGCCTGCCTCGTTGTGGACGTCATTGGAGTGGATTTTCGCTCGCATCTCATCGATCGTTACGTTGCACTGGAGCTTAAAGAGTATCGTCGCATCTTCCGTGCGACGGATGAGGCAGGCCAGCTCGACAACATTTCCCGCCGCTTTGCGTGGTTTCGGCGGATGCTACAGACGCACGAGGTGGAGCAGGGCAGGGTATTCCCCGCAGAGTGGAAGGTCGGATGGTATCTTCTTGCCAAATTCGTCGATATTACTAGGTGTGTAGTTGGATATTTGAGAGGACTTCTTCAAAGGTTGATATCTGTGATTGCAGAGATGATCTGACGATGCTTCTTGCGAAGGCGGGAGCGTCGCTCACTGTCAAGGCACTCCTGGATAATCTACAGATAACAACCGAGTTTGAGGCTGCGATGTCAAAGAAATGGGCCACGAGAGTACTTTTTTTCACTATCTTTTGGTTTCCCCTGGCCCACATTGTCTCGTCTAGTTCCAAGCCATGCTCGACGCCACAACAGGCACACACGCCGTCCCGCTCAAACCCATGTCGGCCACTTTCGAGCCTCATATGAGTATCTTCGTCGATGCCCAAGACAAGTCCGTGATTCTTTTCCGTTTCCGCTCGCTCAACTACTCATGTCCACATCAGAGTGCTCGCAGACATGCTCGCCCCGCATCGCAAGTTGAAGTCAGGCAAGCTTCCCCCACCGCGGCCATCCCTCGATGCCCCAGGTGACCCTGCAGAAGACGACTCACCTATCCTCGTCCTGCCCTCCTCGACGGACCTGTTCTACTTCTACGCGCAGAGCCTGGAGCAATGTGCGAAGCTTTCAACGGGCCAAGCTTTGTTTGACTTGTGTACGCTGCACAAGAAGTGGCTCAGAATATATGCAGGTACGCCTGGCTTGGCTTTCCCCTGCCACTATCGCAATTTGATGCGTATCCCTCCTCAGAGGATGTGTTGATCGCGAGCCTCAGACGGTGGGCCGCCCCGACTCCTGATTATGTCACTACCCAAACTGACAGCGCAGCACCACAGAGCGCCGTCTCAGCCCCAGCCTCGCCGTTCAACTGATACGCGGTTCGATCCCCAGGATCTAAAGCACGCATGTATGCTCATCAATACTGCTGATTACTGTCTCACCACAGCACTGGAGGTATGTCATGCGATGACGATAGAGCCCTATGAAGACGGCTCATGCAGTAGCTTCTGTTGTAGCTAGAGGAGAAGATACGGGAGAAGGTTAACGAGGAATTCAAAGAGCGTGTCAGTCTTCAGGCAGAGCGGGACATGTTCGTAAGGTGCGCATATACCTTTTGAACTTGATACAAGGGATGCCGATGTTAAAATGCGATCCTCGAAGTGTTATATCCGCGGCTATCGTCATCCAGCTGCGCGAGCTCGAGTCGGCGTGCGACGCAGCGTTCGCAACGATGGCCCGCACGATGTGGACTGCATCGAGCCAGGTCAGCGGGCAGTCGGCGTATGCAGGGGAATTGGTAACCGCCGCAGAGCAAGTTATTGAGACTGTGAAGCCGCTGGTTGAGCAGAAGAAGTACCTACGGAACCTGTTTGATAAGGCTTGCAGGTTCGAAGCATTGCTTTCATCAGAACCCCTCGGAATCACCTCAGCTGATGTATCTTTCTACAGCCTCATCTTGGCCAAGTTCACGACTGCAATTGTTAAAAGCCGGCCGTTGAAGGAAATCGGGGCTGAGCAGGTGCGCATGTCCAGTTTCATCCCGTTGATGGAATGCGCTGATCCGCTGTCGTGACAGCTTTTGATTGATCTTCAACAAGTCAAAGGGTATCTTTCGAAAATGCCTGGAGAAGCTTTGATGACAGCAAGGTAAAAACTAGAACTTTAGCATCTGTCCTTCAAGGACACTAATCACCAAGGATACTAATCACGATGCGTCGGTAGTTACACTCGCGGGCTAACAAAGAGCACCACACGACTAGAGGCGCTGCTCAAGGTTATTGTTACGCCTGTGGTTCGTGCATTCGCCTTTTTCAATTTTGCGATCACATTAACAGACTCTTGTAGGACCCGCCCGAGGGCTTCATCTTAAATTATACCCTCCTTATCGGCGATGCCTCTTTTTCTAATTTTCAAAAGGTAAGATACTCAAATACCCAATGCATGAAGCTGTTTTCATTTGAGTCTTTCAGATTCTTGACCTCAAGGGCACACCTAAAGCTCAGCAAAACTCTCTTCTCGACGACTTCCTCACCATCACAAGCACCAAGACCGACCTCGACAGCACATCCTTCCTTTCCTCACTGGACATGGAACCACCAGGTCCCGGCCAGCTTGGAGGGAGCCTCGTCAGTCCAGGTGGTAGCCGTGTCTCGCTCCCGCAAGCCGTAAGTGGGGAAAGCATTTTTGCGACAATGACGTCGCCGGCATCGGTGGGCCCCATGTTCGGAAGCGGGGCAAGTTCGAATGCTAGTTCCCAAGGCGGATCCGGGATGGACACGCCCACCCGTGGTGGGGAACGTCGTGAGGTGTTTTCGGACTTTAGACGTTTTGTGAGCTTTGGGTTGAGGAAAGATTCCATGGCACCTTCATAGAAACGTAGGAACATTCATCATGAGCATCGTTCGCAGTCGGAAATTGTTCAAAAGTATTCGCTGTACAATCGCAGATAGAGACCCGTGGTTAGACTTGTGTTTATGAACCGATAGATGATTTGGTATCAAGCGAGACGAATATTAGAGCACTCGTAAATTGACGCATAAGCACCAGGGTGTCGAAGGTCGTTCTCTGGCAAGAAAAGGCAGAGAAAAGGCAATTATGATGGTCAACCTTTTGTATGTCCAAGACGCGTCGGTTCGTTGCAGCCTCATCGAACCTCATGCCCCCGCAATCAGCCGGTCAAAGGTAATTGCAGTTAGCCCTGTAACATACGGCGAGTCTGGCATCTCTTGATTTGACCCAAGCCTTCAATATGGTCTTGATAGAGCAGCGATGTTGAAGGCCATGAAGGTTTAAACGAGCGAGAACCGCGAAAATGCTCCTTAATGATCGTTGAACGTTATATTCTCCATTGTAATGAATTCGTGATGGATGAAAGCGTAAACAGGGCTGAAATCGGATGTGGTCGTATAGAATGTTGAATTCGAAGGAAGCCTACAAAAATCGCAGAGTAATAAACGCAAGTGCCGAGTTGGACTGAGTTTGGATTCGAGTTTAGTGTAGTTTGTAAACGGACATTCGATCTGCAGCCCCGCAACGCTCGAAGTGATTGTAGATGCAAGCCATTCCACAATCGCTGTCCGGGCCTTTGACAACGTTTGCAATTTGTGCAGCAGTGCCACACCCTGCCCGCGGGAAACGAAAAACATGAACGAAAGGAAACGAGAGAACGAAGCAAGTAACCTACAGCATTCGTTTCTGAATTCTACTCCAGCATAGGAGAAGCCCGCCTTTCCACACGCATCTGCGCAGACCTCAAGAGTAAAGAATCGAGTGTCCACTATTGCTCGGTAAGGGAATACTTTCGCGGTCTGGGAATCGCTAAATTGGTGGCGGGCGTTAGTGGGGGTGGGTTGGACCAGGAAAACGAAGAAAAAGGATATGTACTGGTAGCACCCCTGATAGTCCCATTGTTGGCCAGCTGCCAAAATTGTTGCTGGTGCACTAGTCGGAGAGCTACCCAGCGACACGATCGTTAAACGGTTCGCAGCGCCGCATGGCTGAGAGGCGTTTCCAACACATGGTGTGTTGCATTCGAGATCGTCAACCTGGACGGCGGTATTCTGAAGGACCCAATCACAAACTTGAGGAGGGAGAGATCAAGTCAACGAATCCTTGAGAATGCAAGCAGCTTTTCTCACAGCATTGTGAACCGAACTCCAACCCGACATAAGCCAAGTTGTAATACCCAGTCTGACTGTTGCAAAAATCGAGACAACCTTCAATGGTACCCTCGACCGTACTTAACACAGTTAGAGAGCGAGCTCCGGTGTTATCGCTGCCCACATATCAGTCCAGGTTCAGAAGCAACATAGGGAATGATGGGACTGACGTGAAGCATCCTAGGTAGCTGTACCACCCCCAGAGCGTGATATCGCTCGGAATCGACAGACCAGGAGGAAAATCACGAGGTTTTATGTCCCGAACTGCAACGACACTAGCATGGACAGGCTTTGGAGACTGAGCCCTACGGGTTCGCTGCGCAAGTGAGAGATCCTACCTGTATCGCGAACAGCGAGGCAAATAGTACCGTGATAGACGAAGAGATCAGCATGGTTGGATCGGAAACGGCAGTCTCACTGCACTAGAGATCCTGCAGCAGTGTCCCATCGAGGTTTTTATAGCTCCTAACACCCAGGCACGGGGAAGGCAGCGTTCGGACCGCGACAATTCATCTAAAGATTCTGAGCCCAGACTGAGTGCTGAACGCTCGCCCGTCAATCACGTCAAAGTCATTGCAAGTATCCGACGTGCTACCGCGACGGCGGCGGCATTGGTAAGACTTCGCAAGCTGGTTTATCAAGTCAAGGTGTTGTTGCAAGCATTTTCCGCTGAGGTGCTAAGACAAGGGGCAGGGTACCTCTAGACTCGTCACAATGTTTCTTTGGAGAGTAAATATTCCGTGGTCACTAAAAATAGAAACTTCAGACAATACAGGAGATGCAGCAAGATGACGGATTCGGACACCGCGCTTTACCTGGAGCTGGACGTGATGTCGACGACAGATACAAATATACCAACGGAACATGGAAGGCTCAGGGCAAGCGACTCAGGCGGTACCAGGATAAACCTGCACGTTGAAAAGCTAGATATAGATTGATTTATATCGATACAACTGAAACGGGTATGAGAAAGCAAAAAGGACGGATTTAAGCCAGAAAATGGGAGAAAGTACAAAAGCGTACGTACAGTACAGAGAGTCCGAGAAGAGCGTAGATAATATGCCAGGAGGAGCAAGACGTAGTTCACGTTCAATCCAATGTGGACGTGCCTAACAGGAACGACATGTAAAAATAGAAACTTGAATTTCGTGAATAAGTCAGTCATTGCTTGACATGACAAACAGGAACGAGCGTGCCACAATTACAATGAGTGGAGGTTAAGGGTCGGCGGACGTTGTTTCCGGGAGTGGCGGATGAGGAGGAAGCTGCGAACTGTTAGGAGCACTCTGGGATTCCCCCGTTGATGTGCTATGTCGAAGCTTTGATTCCGTGACAGACATTGGTACGCTGTCAGTAGGTGAGCCGAAGGCCGAGAGTCGAAGCGCTCTAGCGGGATAGCGGTCCGTTGGCCGGGGTTCAATCTGCGGGAGGATAGATTGGCGAGACGGCGAGCTGATATGGCCTTCAGGATGGTGAGGCGACGGTGGCAGAGATGTAGGGTAGGGGAAGTACGGAGCGGGTCCTAATGCAGGAGAGCTTACGGGGACTGAGACGCCAGATGAGTTGCTCTGTGTGAGGTTTGTTGACTGTGTGAGCGTGTTGCTCCATCTTGACTGTGGCTGCCGATGTCGGCTTTGCGCTGAATATTCCGATGGCGCGATGGATTGGGTGCGATACGAACCATCAGAAGAGCTGCTGAAGTCCAGGAACGACGTCGACTGGTTTCGCGCATGACCATGGGCTTCAGATGTCGGGGGATTGTTCGGAGGCGTTGAGTGAAATGCAGAACGGACGTTTCGAAGAGGCTGTTTCGTCTCAGAACTTCGTTCGTCCGATTTGCGTCCGGCAATGCTTCCTGTGTGTCCACTTGATCTGTTTTTTCGTGACGAGCTTCCCGTAAAATCCACCATGAATGGGCTTGCTGGGCGTACGTCTAGAAAGGCGCTATCTGGGACTTGGGGTGAGCCTTTGTCCTTTGGCTCAGGCGCTGGGATAGTGATGGGCCGATTCATGAGTGACGTGACATCTAAAAACGATAATTCTGCATTTAGCGGCGTCGATCCCGATTCTGCAGATGCAAGTACGTCTGGAGGGTCGTTTGTGCGGTTCGGAGCTGTCTCTTTCCGTGGCTTTCGATCTCGACGGTAACCAGAAGATAGAGGCTCAGGGTACTCGCTTGTGCGTGGGCTCAGACCACGAATCGCTAAACGTGCAGCTGCGGATCCAAGAACGCTGGTCGCATCATCCGAGCTATACTGAGCGCTTCCCCGATCTCTCGGTGCAAGAGGAGAAAGAAGGTCTGGTGCCGAAAGCGGTTGTGCGGGCGACCTGAAAGGCTCGTAAATGTGGGTTTTATTTTCCTCAGGTGAGTCAGATTTAAGTTTTCTGTGGCTTGATAATAAACCAGCGCTTCTCTGCCGGCTATGATCAGCTGATGATGAAAGGGTCGACTGAGATACCGAACGAGGGATAGAGCGAGATGGCGAGACGGCGTTGGGGTTCGAATGCCCATTCGAGCTTGCGATGGAATAGGACGGAGGGGAAAGTTTTGCTGCAGGAGGGGGAGGGGTATTCATGTACTCCAACGAGGTCAACTCTGAAGTAAGAGGGGGCTGTCCTTCGGGTGAAAGACGCGATGGGCCGACATCCTTGTCTTTGAAGCTGTCAGCGCTAGATTCCGGTCTAACGGGAAGTTCGAGGGCAAAGCTGGCAGACCATGAGCTTTCGCTCACTTGTTTTGGCTTGGCTTTCCTCTTACCCTTTCCATGACTGCGCTTGGAGGATAGCCTTGACGAAAGGGTGAAAATAGATGACTTGGCGCTAGCCCCCCTGCCTGCGGAACCAGAATGTCGAAACGAGATCCCCAGTCCTTGAAGAGTTCCGAAACCCCCTTCAACCTCCTTTTTCCATCGCGCGAAACCGGATTTCCCATTTGATCGCTGTGCTTGATGCCCGGAAAATGCCTCTGCACTTTGCAACTCCAAGTCGTCACCAAAATCGGGGGGAGCGATGTTAAGGACCCCTAAATTTCCTGCCTCCTGCTCCTTTATCCTCCGGCGCTCCATCCGGGCCTGTCTGGCACGGCGTCTACGCGGCCGAACGACGAAGAAAAAGAACAGGGAACCGCTTATAACGATAAAGCCAAGTATACCTGCGAGCACTAAGGCTGCAATGGTTCCTTTCGGATGGGTTATCGAAGGTAGCGGGGATGAGCTCGGGAGGGCGCTAATGTAAACTCAGTAAAAGGTATATAGGGAAGGATGCGGTAACAAACGTCGAGGACTCAACAGCATAAGCCTTGAAACCGCCTACTTTCAAGGACAATTCACCGCCGTCCTCATTTATCACTTGAACGTCATGGGGTTTGAAGGGATCAAGGCCAGTGGCAAAAAAAAGTAAGGAGTTTGGGTTGGAAAATGAAGACCTGCCCGACAGGGTTGACTTCACGTTGTCAAGGACGACAGAGTATGTTCCCGCTCCAGGCGATGTCACACCATTGAGAAAGAATGATGCTCCTAAAGATGACCATAAGTGAGCGCCCAGACTAGCCAGAACAAGAAAACCTTACCGCTGAAGGTGACCTGTGCGACATCACCTTTGATGACTGAATGATGATATGATTCGTTGAATCTGTTGTGGAACGACCACTGGCCGAGAAACGATATGTTGCGGTCATTCACGGGTTGCAGATCGAAGGCTATGCTATGAGTGTATGATGATCAGATATATCGTGAAGGTCTAGTGATTCAGCTACATCTGGACTCACTTTGATGATGGCGCGTTCACGGTCGAGATAATTTGAGCACTGTCGAAAAAGACCTTAGATGTCCCCGGTGTTTCGTCTGCAGGTATCCGTGTGCTCAGAGATATGTTATGCGCGGAGTTGGCAAGGTCATGAAAAGCAACGAGTATCCCGGCCTCTTCGTCGACGCCACGAGGCGCTTGAGATATTCCATCGAGGGTGATCTCGTAACCTGCCTGGTTGGTGGTATAGCCAAGTAGTTGAATTCCAGTTCCTAAGCGCAAACTTATTATCTCCAGCGTCGGTCTCGAAGTCCT
Organism: Tricholomella constricta; assembly: GCA_013368375.1. NCBI lineage: Eukaryota > Fungi > Basidiomycota > Agaricomycetes > Agaricales > Lyophyllaceae > Tricholomella > Tricholomella constricta. Next base: position 1,704,335 of record JAACJP010000003.1, on the reverse strand, counting down.
ACCGAGTGCTCACCTCTCCAAGTTATGGATATAGTAGCATCATCAAGAGATGTGGCATGGAAGCTTGTCCCGACCCCAGTTTCGCCAGGGGTCTGCATGAAGCCGGTATCGCTGAAGACTGGGTTCCACCCTGCCGTCAAATTAACAGTGGAGAAGGTGTCGCGCAGTGGCAAGTACAATATTGAAGGAGACGTGTCGTCGACCGGGAAAGGGAATGTACTGTTTGCCATTGAATCATGGAACTCTTCAGTGATATCTGAAGAAACTGGAGCGGCGCTAAGGATCGAGGACACCCGTTCGAAAATACGTAGCACAGACTTGTCTCAATATCGAATTCGGACTTGGAAAGAGGTTTTCCTAGGTCGGTACACGTAGAGATGTCAATCTAGAAGCAATTAGAAGTTAAAGGAAGGGCAAGTCAAGCTCGTCTGGCCGTCCTGCAGTTGAGTCGTCTCAGACAATGGTGGTAGCCGGAAAGTAAGGCTGAGAGGCGCCGAGAATGATGATTGATATGATTTCTCCAGGAGAGAAACTAGAGGACGACATGCTATCCCCATGGCAGGAAAGGGAACCAGGCTGTCAATCTGGGTAGTAACAAATACACGGATCAATATTATGTAATATTATAAGTCCAAGCTAAGTCGGTCAACTGACTTGGCACAAGGACCACCTCCTCCACCCCCGAAACCTGACAGTGACATGACGATTGTGTGGCTTCCAATCCAGCTCATGTGCTCAGCCAGAGGTCTCTTACTTAGATCTCTTCGCAGTCATTAAAGCTCCGAATGCTACCATCAATCTTTGACCAATTGCCGACAAATTGTCGCTGCTCGGTGGCTTGAGATTCACCATCGGATATCCTCGGATATCCCCCTTCGGCTCCCTATATTGGGACGTTGGCTTTTGTGCTGGAAAGTATTTATATCTACTTGGCCTTCAGTTTTTTCATAACGGACTGTTCATTGGATTGACAGGTGCCTTATGATATCAGGACTGGGAATAATCCAAGGTCAATGGTCGGGTCCATTCCCGCCTTTTTACCATGTTCGAAATTCACCGTCTGGGAATTTGCCCCTGGATCCAGCCTTATCTCAAGCTATGCTCCTCTGCATGGTGGCAGGCGATAAGCACTTTATTCTTCATTCGGAGAGGACGTTGGTCTCGTTGTCAAGCTCACAGTTCGGGTGTGTATATTCTGCCTGTCTTTGATCTCCTTCGCTGGCCGGCCCGCTTAGCGTTGCTCAGCATTTACAACCATGATGGATTTCCTTCCACGCAAGGTTGGTGTCACATATGCCATACGATTGTGCACTGCTTGAAAGGAGCTCTAAACCAATTTGGCCTTGCGTTCCGAGAACAACGGCCGCTCGTTGATTGTGGCTGCGAGCCGTTTCAGCTTTCTACATCGCTACACTCGCAATATCGGCGACTGGGTTATGTCATCAGCAACGCTGAACGAACTTGACACCTGCTGTTTTGACGCTTTCGTCTATTTTTGACCTGCCAACCCACAAAATGAAGATAAGATCTTGGGCTGCGCTGACAGTGCGATTCTGTTGGGGACATCGCGCCTTCAAGGGACCTGAGCCTATTCCTGCGGTCCTTTTTTCTTTGCAATCAAATCACATCGATGATCTCGACCACTCTTCTCGTTCTCGCAATCAGTCGAGAAAGCGTCTCGAAGCTACCTCGCTCCGAGTCCTGCCCGAATAATCTCTCCGTGTTCTGAATCTTCTCGCTAGAAGTTGATCACTTCGATCCGAAATGAAACTCAGACAAGGAACTTCAGAAAACGATATCTGAGCGCGTCAGCCCGCTTTTGTTCATTGCTTCCCCTCAACTGCGACATCTCGTTCACGCCTACACGGAGTCCGTACCACTGCATCAAGGCCCAATACAATCCGAGTTTCCGCATGCGCTCGTTGGGCCGGGACTAGACCTGACTAGACCTTGTAAATCTCTTTCTGCGCACGTTTTGATGGAGAGACAAGTCATCTTTGAGGCTGTAAAACATGAGGCCGATTACAACGGATCTCGACCGCGACGCCTGGCTTCCCCGCACGCGTGAAAATGACGTTCGGCGAAGAGACCTTACTGTGTCGCTGGAAGATTCAATCGATAGGATTGGAATGTCCCCCATGACTCCCCCATAACTTCATCTTGATATATGTCTGTCCGTGGAAGTCTAGAGAATGGCCGAAGGCTCGTAAAATCCTGGTGTGTTGTTGTGAATCATCACATTGATTTGCTGATAACATTTTGCTCTCACCTGAATCGGTTCGCAATAAGCTCGACTATATTCGTATGTATCCCAGTATATTCGGCAGGCACTGCGAGCGCTTCCTTTAATTTCTACATAATTCTATTCTGCAATCTCCACTCCCTTTCCCATTCAACCCCTTCCTCGTATCAGTCGCCGCCACCTGTGCCACAACTTCAAACGCCACCCGTGCTCTTCCGGGCACCAACTCACCATAATTCACATCCTCCCCCGCCGCCTATTGTTCCGAGACCGCTATTGCCTTGAATTTTTACTATTTCTTCAATCGACCGCTTGATGTGCCTATGTGTCTTTAAAATTTGTCGCTTGATCTTTCCGACGCTTTCAAGAGTAGAGCGACATTGCGAGCGGAAGCGGTGTTATTATCAGTATTCCGTGAGAAGTAAGTCCTATATCTTCATATGTGGGTTCTACCAAAGACCATGATTACACATTGGCGGGTGAACCGCGATATTCCCCTGGACGCTGTTTGTGTTCGAGGCGGACTCTACTGATATAATTCCTCGCGTCGTCATCCACCAGACATTCGTGTTTGAAATGGGCCAGATGATGAGCTAGCAAATGTGCTACTCATCTGGAGCGACCTTCGAGGACCAAGTGAAGGTCTAGAGACCATTGGAACACTCGGAGGACAGTGAAGGATGTTTGGTCCAAGTTTTGGCCAAGTGTAGGTGCACAATGTGCCTTAGATATAGTCCTACAGCGTCTGCAAACATATGATGGATCTGCTTGCCACTCCCATTGGCCCTTATTAGTACTTACTGAGCGATGTATTGAAGTGGTACTGGTAGCTTGCGCGGCTGTGTGTATAAAATGCCTCGGTGAATTCGAAATAGGTTCGCGGGTGAGCGCTTGAGCAATCGCCGATCGATATTTGGATCCGAAGCCGTCACCAACACTTTCACGATCGGAGCCGCAAACATCGTCATCGTACCCGCAACATCAGCGCTGCAGCCTTGATCCTATATCTCTCCAGTTATCTTTATCGCCGCCCTCAAGGACCTAGAAATAAAGAATCTGATATTCATCTGATACAGAGATGTCCATCCCTCCAGTGTCTTCGAACGTTGAATCTAGTGGCTCAAGAGCTATTGAACCTTTGCCTTCGAAGAAGCGAAGAACACCAGGAGCATGCGATCACTGCAAGAAGAAGAAGAGTATGTAGTGGCGCTTTGACTTGCGTTATATTGTTGGCTGGTCAGCGTCCTCTTCCATTGTACTGACCTCCCCTATATGTGATTTAGTTCGATGTAAGCAAGCAACTTCCTCCGACTGGCCTTACGCTCCTGACATGGACATCTCACAAGGTGATAGCGCTGAAAAGCTAGGGAATCGATGCAGCAACTGCATTCAATTCTCGTTAGAGTGTACGCATAAAGAAGTCACCAAAGTATGCATGGCCTGGGATTGTGGCTCCTAATAACGATACTGAAAACAAAACCAGGCTCTAGGATCTGCGAAAAGGTAACTTATTGCTTATCCAGTTCTAGGGAACGCTAGCTGAAAGTTAACCATCTCAGCTATGTAGAAAGCTTAGAAACTCGGCTTGAAAAGATGGAAAAACTCCTGAACAGGGTATGGAGCACCTTACAAGCAATAACGTCTATTTATCCTTTCCATGCACAGCTGCTACCTAGAGCTGATTTAAACCGGGAGCTTGAGAGTATTAATGACGTCGAAACCCCTTCAGAATTTCCATTACTGCCTAGGAATGACGATGATATACTGGAAGAGGAGCTTGTTGGAAAGATGAAAAGCCTCCACGTGGATCCTCCTCAAGGCCGTTTTTTCGGGAAATCAAGGTACTCCCTCGATCTACGCTGTCATAAATATTTACCTCAGCCACTTTAGCGGTTATCAGCTGGTTCAGACAGCGCTAGATATCAGAGGTGAATACATTGGCAAGGACAAGAACCGTGCAATGTCTTCGATGAAAGCATCATCACGCTCCGAACTGTGGTCTACCCCTAATGTAAGTTATCATATCGTCGACTGCCATATCACAGGTGGCCACTAAAAATGACGTTCAGTGGCATCCGTCCCGATTCGAAACACCAAAGCCGCCCAGTTATCTATTCCCGGATGCCGACCTCTTGTTGTTTCTCGTAAATGCATATTTTGAGCAGATTAATCCTTTTTTCCCCCTTCTTCATCGTCCATCCTTCGAACAGTCAATCGCTGACGGTTCCCACCAACGAGACACTTATTTTGGAGGGACTGTCTTACTTGTATGTGCCCTTGGATCGAGATATTCTGAGGATCCACGTGTTTTATATCCTGGCACAAATTCTCCCCATTCTGCGGGCTGGAAGTGGTTCGAGCAGGTTGAGGTCGTTCGGAAGTCTTTTGTTGCGCCACCCTCTTTGGGCGAGCTTCAAAACCATGCAGTGCGTTCTCTTTTTGTATTTACGAGGCTTACTTCAACATATACTTTCCAGCTCTCTATTCTGTATTCTCAGTCGACTGAGACACCTCAAGGATGCTGGACCCAATTGGGAATGGCACTACGCATGGCGCAAGAAGTCGGTGCTCACCGACATAGAACGCTCAAGGCTCCCACAGCAGAAGATGAACGGTGGAAGCGCGCTTTCTGGTGAAGCTTTTCACATGCAAATGAACGTTTGGACTTTAACTTTGAGTCAAAGGGTGTTAATGTCCCTCGATCGCCTCATAAGCTCGTTTTCAGGACGACAATGTGTCTTACAAGAGGAGGGGTAAGTTACCTTGCTTTGACACATACTCTCTACTGACGTGCATGGTCTGTTAAGCTACGATGTTGATCGACCTATAGAATGTGACGACGAATACTGGGATCTCAAAGATTCATCACTTGCCTTTCAGCAACCCCCTAACAAGCCATCCACAATTGCGTACTTCAATTCATATCTTAAATTAATGGAGATTCTTGCATATGCCATGAGAGTAATTGTGAGACTCTTCCGTTGATCTACTAGATTTGATCTTTCTCACTCAGTTATCATCATCACAGTATTCGGTCAAGAAATCTACTTTCCCCTCCAGTGGACAAAGTGCACCATACCTTGACCAGAAAATCATCATGAATCTGGATTCTGCAATGAACAGCTGGATGGATTCTGTTCCCGATCACCGTCAGTTCATTCTTCCCTCGAAAGTTATTAGTCTTATATTCTCTTCAGTTCGGTGGAATGCTTCTTCGCAAGATGAAGTCTTTCTAAAACAATCTGCAACCTTGTATGCCACATATTACCACTTGCAGATATTTATCCATCGGCCCTTTATTCCTTCCTTCCGCAACCCTTCTTCAACGACCTTTCCCTCACTGGCTATCTGCACGAACGCTGCCAGATCATGCTGTCACGTTCTTGAAGTCCAAAGCAGGACTTCCTTGCCTCTTCCCACTTTACAGGTGATATCAGTCGATTTATCTTGGACCTCATCGTCTTATTCGGTTCTCAGGTCACGATATTTACTGCTGCGGTTGTTCTGCTTCTAAACATCTGGAGTGGTAAAAGATCTGGCTTTGCTCCGTACCCAAAACGAGAAATCGATGATGTGCAGAGATGTCTTAATTTGTTGAAGACATGTGAACGAAGGTAAGTCGATCAACTTCTGCTCGTTTCCTCCTATCATTTTGACTCTTCTAGATGGTGTTCCGCTGGACGCTACTGGTAAATTAACCCCTCATTTACCATGAAATGTGCTAATGTTTTTATTATCAGGGATATTCTCATGGACCTTGCGTCGGCTGGTGATTTGTCCTTCTCAGATGGCTCTGCTAGTGTTGACTCCGGCACTGGCACCAAGCGCCCGAGGGAACCAGTTTCTGTTGTCCGGAGTCCCATTTGGTACACCCCCGAAGCTCCGCAAGGACAACGAAAGATCGCAGGATTACGACGAGTGTCAGCCGAACTGTCTTCTGATGGCGACCCAGCGGTGCTCAGCTCGCAGACCTTGAGATTTGAACTTCCAATGTATGCAACGGAGCTTGGACGGCTTCCTGTTTACGGCCAGTTCAACTTTTCCGAGTCCTGCAAGCGGCCCAGGCATGATCCAGCATCCTATAACTCTTCTTTTTCTGTTTCTTCACGTGGAGAAGCCAATCCTGGCGGTGTTCCGTATCCTTCAAGTGGACTAGTATCCATGAACGTACATCCTACACAATCTCAGTATTCCGTCCCTTCTGAGTGGGGCCAGTATAGCGCTCCTCAGGGTCCTGATCATGATACAAAAATGCCATTCTATCCCGGGCCTGGGGAATGCGAGGTCGATGGGGTGCCCTTGGTCGATAGTGATATGTTGACGATGTGGTCAACTGCTCCGACAGGATTTGAGTAAGTCCCTCCAATCTCACACGCAATTGCAGGACACTCATAGAATACAAGGCTGGATGAATGGGGGACGTACATTACGAGCGTTGATCAAATCACACACGCTCCAGATACCCTTGGGAACCACTGGCCCCAGTAAATTAACCACTCCTCGATACTCACGATTGGATGGATGGAAACCGGTCATTTATTCGGAATGGCATATGTATCTTAGTTGCATCTCAACCTGACGCGAGCTTCGAACTTGTTGGCCGCTTTTACCGTGAGCAAATACGGTCGTCTGAAAATATCTTCGGAGATTTCCGAACTGCCCTCATAGAATTATTCTGATTAGCAGTAGCACTACTTTGACGCTCTAATGACTCGAATCACGAGTTTTGGCAGAAAAAGGACCCACCTGGAGGCTGGATTCTCAAACAACCCTCCAGACGGCCCAGAAAAAATCATCACAGCAGATACCACGAGCGATGGATCAAAAGTCGAAGGAAGCGGGGAAACTACTGCTCCGCCCAAAAAGAAACGGAAACGCACCAAGCCTTCGATGAGGGATGGTAATACGGGCGTGAAGGCAGCAGATGCAGCAGCGGAACGCGAACGGAAGAAGGCGGAGGCGGAGGAGGCAAGGGCTCAGGCTGCGGCTGGTGAGGGTGGTGATGCTCCCTTGAGCAAGTCGGCGAAAAAGAAGAAGAGAGACAAGGATAGGAAAGAGAAGGGCGCGTACCTGTTCATCCGAGTCGCTGTAACTTGAATAACATAGAGCTGCAGTGCTTTTATCGGCCTCCGAGAACAGGCGGCATAAACGAATAGATGAGAAGCTTGCGGCTACAACTTGCTTTGCATGTCGTGAGAGAGGGCACGCTGCGAGAGACTGCCCCGTCGCGAAAAATATACCCAGCGAGGACGGAAAAAAGGCCAGCGCTGTAGGGATCTGTTACAGGTATGAAATATTTTATAGTGATCAATCCGACTCAGGCGCTCAGCTCTAACCCGCGCATTAGATGCGGCTCCACGAAACACATTCTGTCCCGTTGCAAAAAACCTGTGGACCAAACCGACCCTCTCCCCTTCGCGTCATGTTTTGTCTGCAGTGGAAAGGGCCATCTTGCATCGTCATGTCCTCAAAATAAAGCGAAAGGTGTGTACCCGGATGGAGGATGTTGCAAGCTTTGTGGAGATACCTCGCATCTTGCGAGAGATTGCGGGCTTCGAAGGCGAGGTCAGTTCCCTGCCATGCACTGTATCCCTGCTGCGATTGACTTTTGCTGTTCCTGAAGATGTTGTCGAGACTTCAGCTATCCTTGGCACAGGCGATTCTGCTGGGGCAGACGAAGACGACTTCCACACATTCAAGCGCCAAAAGAATGAACTCGATCGCGACGAAAAGCGCGAAGAAAAGATGAAACGCCCAGGGAACCTAAATACAGGCGTAGGCGTCGTCAAAGTATCAGGAAAACTTGCCAGCGTCCCATCCAAGAAAGTGGTCCACTTCTGATGTCGATCTTTAGCTCGATCTTCTCCATGTACTTACTCTCGTGCGGCATAGCCGTACCTGACGAATGGGTCACTCTGACACTCAGAGTTCGTTGAGCAAACAAACCTACGCAAGTCGTAAGTGGCGAGCCACTACTCGGCAGGCCAAAATCCGTCTCGATGTGCGATGATCCATTACTTGTAAGGTAGAAATGTACATTGAGCTCGGACAACACAGTAAGAGGGGCGTATATGCTCTGAAGTGACATTCCAAAAATATCGATACCATTCCATAAATCCTCATGATCATGACGATCTCTTCTCCTCATGCACATTGTGTCCACTATCACTCTCACCCTTGACTTCGCTGCCCGAGTCCTGGCTGGCGACGTCGATGTCTCCGATAGTTTGAACAGGCCCTTTAAACCAATGAACTCCGCCATAAACTGGGAAGTAGTAATAGACGACCGCGAGGCACAGTGTGCCACCTAGAGACCGAGTTAGTCCTGCATTGTTTGAAACGAAGTGAAAGTCATGACCAAGAACAACAATAGTGTAATTCATGTTGGTACTATCGGGGGCTGGATTTGCCGGGAAAAGGAAGACAACAATGATGAAGGCCATCCATGTGACTGCCGTAGCAGCGACGGGCAGACTCTACAACGACAGACAGCAGAGGGGTGAGTTGTAGAGATTGCAGCAAGGCGGTATATACGAACCAATCTTCCTAGTGAGAAGGGCCCGCGCTTGATTTCTTTCTTCCCAACGAACCTGGCAGTTATTGGGATAGAATATGCCAGATATTGCCCAGTGACGACGAGCGAGAAAATGGCGCCGATCGCATTGGCGCCAGCAAATGCCAGGAGACCGAGAAGCAAAGAGATGCCGGCTGCGAACCAGACACAGTAGACCGGCGCATGCGTACGACTGTTGACGTTATAAAGCCACCTAGAGAAGGGGAGTCCGCCATCACGAGAGAATGCGAAGATTTGACGAGAACAGGTCGTCAACTACAGTATTGTGGCGTCTTTGAGGTCAGTAGATGAAATGTTTCTCAAGTGAGGGGAGGATTCACCATGCTCATTCCCATGGTAAACCTGATGTATGAGCTGAGGATGGCTCATTGCAACAAAAGTATGCAGTACTCACTGGACAATAATAATCCAGGCCCAGAAAGCGAGAGTTCCTCTTTGGCCGAAAGAATTGAAAAGGATCTGCACGACTGTTAGATTAAATTCAACTGCAAAAATAAAATAATGACCGTAGCCATCGGTTGTCCAATCGGGCTTCCTAAAATTCCCTCCAGGTCTTTCCCCATGCAAAAAGTTAGAGCCACATTAATGGCTGGAAAAGTCAATCAGTCACGAGGACATTGATATAAAATCGAAGCCGTACCCCAGCCGAGGATACCGCTCGAGGAGGCTGCGAGAATGATAGCATAAGGAATGGCGACGTCCGCGTTTGTGGCCTCTTCACTGATGTGGACGGTCGAATCGAAGGCGCCTCACAACGAAGCGTAAGAACGAACATCAAAAGATGATGGGAAAAATTTACCAATGGCCCACAAGGGTGCAAGGAAGCTCAAGATGAACGCGTACCCATCACGCCATCCAGTTACTGTGGCTTGATCAGAACAGCCCAGGTTGACGGTCTAGGTGTAAATCAACTCACAATTCTGGAAATCACCGAAAGCGTATGCAGCGCTATTCCTGAACTCATTGGGTGTCGCGGCCGGCACTCCAATGATGATCACAAGACATAATCTGGCAAACAATGAGCTGATACTGCCGAGGATAAAATTGAATGACTGACATGACGTTCACAATGATAAAGGGAATTTGCAGACGAGCAATTATGGCAGGATTTAGACTACAGATAATCGCATGGCAAAATAGCAATCCAACGTAAAGGGCACTAAAACATTCAATCAGTGAAAAGGAAGCCAGATAGATATGAAGAGTTCAAGTTGCACATACAATGTCTGGCCGACTGTAGCAGAGAAGGCCATATCAGACCCAATACTTGCTGCAGCCATGATTTGAACAGCGAGACCCCAGTCCACAGAAGCAACGCTGGCAATATTGCCAACCGTGTTGGAATCTGCTACGTATTAGCACAAAGTGGACACCATGAAGAAGAGCTGCGTACAGCCAACAATCCAGGACAGCAGGCAGCGCCATTTGGGAGAAGAGAACATAAACGTCCAATAATAAAGCCCACCAGAAGTCGGGGCAGCAGAGCCAAGCTCTGCCATGGCTAGCCCGATGATTACGAGGAAAACCGCACAGAGACCCCACTATGAACAAGTCAATAGTATTCGTGGTGAACAGCGGCGAAAGTGAGAACTTACGCCCCAGACCATAGCTGCTGCGCCGCCATTTGGAATAGAATAAACTAAGACCGAGCTACGAACGTATCCTGCGTCAAAGGCAACAGTTAGATCTCTTAAACTGGGTTGACGTACGCCATGGAAGGAAGTAGCCCAATGATGCTAAAGCCAACACCAAAGACCTCAATCGGGGTGAACACTCTTCGGAACTCTGTCATTTTTGGCGTCTATTTAATTATGAAAAAGCAAGAGCACAATCAACATGCCTTGCTTGTAGCCCAGTCGTGCAAGTATAGCTTCGTCATGGTTGAGTTTTGCCGCCGTCGTGCGAGGTGCTTTTTCATTATTTTCCAGCAGCATTATGTCGACGATCCGGGGGGTACGAGGAGCAGGTGCTCGAGGAGATGAGATGCCCGGCTGAAGAAAATCCGGAGCCTTCTTGAGGACCTAATATGCCGAGGGCCACAATTTGTTTGCATGTGTGCAAGATGATGTACCAGCGACCAGAAGGGGTTCCAGAAGTACATTGCCAAGGTACGCCCGTGACAGCCGTAGAACTCTAATAATATCCCGTCTGCCGATGCCGCTGTCCGCCATCGTGGACATTGAATAGCGAATGACGTTATGAAGCCTTCGTGGCATGGGGACCGACTGACGGGATTTTCACAGATGAGCTCCTGAAGACGGACCGGTGACATTTGTCGTCGTTCCTGCGTCCAAGACTGTTACAACGATACAATATGTTGCCACGCTGCACGCTCACGAGAAAGCTCAAGGGGTTCCGTGGAAGACGTTCCCCACCAGTCAGGCAAGTTTGATGATGGCCGGCCCGGGTGAACATGTTTGGACTTGAGATTTGGTTCATTGAGAAAGGCGATCTTCACATTTGAGCGCTGAGCAAAAGTCTTGAGAAAGATCAGTCAGCCCCGGGCTTGAGCGAAGTGCATCGCGGTTGTCCAGGACGTACATCAAGTATACGCTCTTGGATCAATTTTTTTTATTCCGTGCTATGTTTCAGCCAGATAAGCCTCGTCGGTATCTCGATTCCCTGTTTGCCAGACAGATCATCTGGCACAGGAGGCCGAAGGGGAGTCAGGGGAAACGCATGGGGACCACATCCTCATTGAGAGACTAAACACACCCATCTTTTCAGTTCCTGTCACTCTACAAAACTTTCTATGTTCTTAGTTAGGTTGATTATCGGGTGTTGCCCAACTTTTGACACCGCGATTGAATCTTGTTTGATCTTTTCATGCAGTATCAGGGCGATAGAGGGACTCGATGCGATGCGGCAGTTTTCAAGCAGCTGTCATCAGGCCGGACGTTACGATAGCATACCTACGTACATCTGTACATGTGAGTCCAAGGAGTTTCACCGGGCGAAGAAAAATGTGAGGAATAAGGTAAAGTCGTGTAACCAGGGAATGAAAGTCAGGCTTGACTGACAAGTCTAGCAGTTGGTACATCGGTTATACTCCTGTACGCTCATTGAACGTCGTCAACTCGACCGTGTTGTTCAACGTTCGAGAAATATCTGACTGTCCTGGGCTTCGCTTTATGAAGTGGACAGACGGCAGATAGGTGTCGACGTCGCTTAAGCCTCGGTAATGGTTTGAACGAACGGAGATGAGGAGCTTGTTGGCGAAGATGCTGGACAGAACGAAGGAGAATGCTGTGCCTAGCTCGTCGAGGGTGATCTGATTTCAAATCTGTCAGTTAAACGCAGGCTATAAATTTTAAGTTACTGACTCGATTGTAGTACCAAAGGATCAGGTTGGCGAGATAAATCCAAAAAATCCTGGAGCAACGATTCGTAAGATGCGCTTATCGGTATTCAAAGACTGTGGTACTGACGTGAAGAAGTAGAGAACGGAGTCCCTTGTGAGTTGCTGCATGAGGGTACTACCACGTGCTGACGTGCGGTGCTGCCAGGCCTTGTAGAGGGCCAACAAGAGTAAGATACCTTCGATGACGAGAATTGCTGCCCAATAGTATACGACCCAATGTGTGCCGTCCAGTGGATCTGCATCGGCACAGATTAAAACACCCGGGAACGGCTCATTTGTACCTGCGAGAGTGAGATGAGATGGGTAATCAACACATCGCTCAGGAATTCTCACCAACAGTACGGCTAGGAAGGCCAAATACCAAACCCATCGCCAATGCTTCTCCGAAGGTCAGACACATCTAAAGGCGATCTGCGTCAAGGGCAATTTCCAGCAAGGTTCAATAACTCGTACAAAGAGCGCAAGGATCTTTCGTGTACTTCCATACATTGCGTACAGTCGAAGTTCAAGGATGACTACCATCCTGTTAGAAACTTGTACTTATGGCGAATGGTGGCGGGGAACTCACTGTGTGTCGTGATAACCTGCAAGCTTGCACCAGTATTTTGCCAATGGAAGAAGGTGGAACCTAGGAAAGACACGGGTGAACCGTGCAATCGACTTCCGAAGAAAAAGAGTCGTACACCTATGAAATCGACGATGATTCGCATGAGAGAAGAGAGAAGAATGGAAACCACAACGTACATCTGATACAAGGCAGTTATGATATTGCGGATCAAAACTCGGCGAAAGTGTGCTCACCTCGAACGACGGCTTTGACTGCATAAAGACTGGCGAGAGATTAGCTGTCTTGCGTGACAGTTAAGTATCGGGACGGCTACGCACTGACTGCATTGGATCTGAGGAAGGAGATGATGAGAAGCGATTTCTGGGAGGTCGGATTGAGACGTACATGTTAAACCCTACACTATAGTATCTACTCTGAAAGCCCATGGACAAACATCAGACAAGCCGAAGCGACGTGCTCCTGATTTCCTTGCTTACCCATAAGAACAAGCATTTTGCAATCGACCATCTTTGTTTCTGCGACAATCGTTGGCGGTTATGATCTATTCGATCAAGGAAGGAATGCGGGACTTACCCAAAAGAATTCCACCTATGCCATACAAACGTTCGGAAGACTAGACTGCGAGCTTAACGAGTCAACGTACCTCAGCGTCCAGTTGAAGAACTAAAATCATGAACACGACCTCAGGAATCGACACTTCAAGGGAACACAAGTGCTTACGGTACTCATAGCCGACCAGGGTAGCGCATGCAACTGGCAATCGATGAACGCGAGTTGTAGCAGCCAATGGGAAAATATACTCACTGTAAGCGTTCCGTTCCCATCCAGCCTGGATGAGCCCTGAGAGATTCAATGGCCCGGACATGGTTGAAAAGTCCAAGGCGGACAGGTCGTCAATATATAACGCTTGAGCTGCGTACTCTCCTACTTGGGCGGGTCAAGAAGCAGACGTCGTGAAGGATGATGAGATCAGGCAGAGAGGTGTTCATAGCCAGCCACATGATCGCAACAAGGTTTACAGCTCGGAGTTGTCTATCGATCACAGTAAATCACCAGCCGAACAAGTTTTATTATTAGCTTTCTGGGCAACAGGTGGTAATTTCAGGACTGTAAGTGGAAGCAGTGCAGCTGCAGACTGATCTAGAGCACTGACAATCCCACGACAGGTTTAAAAAAAAAAATTGCGCTGGCAACTTGATTGGAGAGGTTGCCAGAATGCCAGTGGGGTGACAAATCCCAGATATGGATGAGAAGAGCCACGTCGTGGGTGGCGATTGCAAAATGCGCCGAGTCTGCATCGCGCGTGGCCGGGGTTGCAGGAACATTGCTAAGCGAAGAATTGGAGGAAGTTGTGGGTCGTGCCACATGGTCGTCGGGTTCCTTTGATAATCAATACTGCACAACAACGCACTTTTGTGGCGATTGATGGTCCTGAAACCCGCTCCAGCATGAGTATCCAAGCCCTCGGGACGTTTTCGATAAACTCTCTCTGAACGTCGAGGTCCTCTCCCTCACATCGAATATCTTCCACTTTACCTGCGAGGTTGGCCTCATGTGGTCTGTATGCCATTTTAGATCTGCCTCCATCGGCGCGTGCATCCGAGTCTTTTCAACAGACACAGGCTCAAATTGTTTCCAGCGATGTTTCATGAATTCTATTGTAAAACATAGAAACAAGTCTTTCGGCCTTTGTGCTCTTACAAAAACACGTTCCCGACAGACCGTTCCAAATTTCATAGGCGGTGAATAGTTCGTGGTCAGTTCTTGTAAGCCAGTATCAATGTCATATCACTGACATCTGCTGATGCCTCACACAATCAGGGAGCTTGTTTATTTTACTGTGCCTCAAGTCAACGGCTTGACGAGCGCTGTACCAAAAAATGTCAGTATCGCGCTTGTCTTGTCAGAATCAGTGTGGCGTATCATTACCTCACTTTTTGGATAGCCTCAATAATGGCTTTACAAACACATTACCGGAAACAGATTGGAATGTCTGGTATAGATTTAGATGTTTCCTAGGTTTTTCTCATGTGTGCGACATGCACAACGAAACTACAGCGAGTTTGATGTGCTGAATTGCCTCTTGACAGTTAGATCCGCCGAAAATGGACCGGTTGTCCACCGGTTGTCCTTCACGTTGTGTTCGTCCCTGTCACCAAACTTAGCCATCTATTTCTACGAATATCTCTACAGAGGAGCCCGCATCATGAGCACATGTGCGCGACCGTGAAGATGGGAAGGGCTCCGGATCGAGAAAGTATCTACCTCATGTTCTCACACTTTACCACTGATGGCGGTGCAGCTCCAGTCCACTAGTAGAATTCTACCAGGCGCGTCAGCGCTGCCGACTCGTTACCACCATCAAGGTTCAGCGCATCGGCGAGAGTCTATTTAAGAGAAATGCCACAATGAGCGATTTTAAGAGGCACGATTTTCAATGCGACTGACCTGATTGACCGCCAGATATTTTTCCGTCAACTCGGCACCAAGAATACTGTCTCTGAGGAGAGAGTTGGAGCTCAGGTTGCGACGGGCCTCCTCCCACGTCAAAGACATCCTCTGCGTAATACCAAGCGCTTGACGCTGCTCCTCCGTTAACTGGGCAGCAGTCTGCGGGCCAGGGCAGTCCTTGACAGTAAGCTCGACTTTGTCACGGATGCCTGCAAATCCAGCGCCCAAGATCGCTGCGAGGGCGAGATACGGGTTAGCTGTCCCATCCACGAAGCGGATCTCGAAGTTTCGGGAGGATGGAGAAGTGGCGTTGGATAGCCGCACGGGTGCCTCGCGGTTTTCCGTGCCCCAGTTGACATAGGTGCCGCCGGACCAGACGCCGTCGACCATCCTTTTGTATGACGCAGGAATGGGAAGGGTGAGTGCGGTCAACGCAGGAAGATTGGCGAGCACAGAAGCAAGGAAGGAGGACTCGATGGGCGAAAGCTTCTCAGGAACTTTTTGATTGTTTTTCGAGTGGACAGAGATGTGGGTGTGTGCCGAGCTGCCTGCCGAGTCCATGTAGATCCTTGGGGCAAACGTGGCGCGCAGTCCATATTTGGCGGCTGTGTTAAAGATGATCTCCCGGGTGTGTATGAGAGCGTCGGCTGCCTCAAGCGGAGGGAGTGGACCAGTAACCATTTCATACTGTTGAGAAAATTTAGATTTACCTATGTACTTGGCCACGTATATACATGAAAAAACATACCTGTCCTGGAGCGGCTTCTGCATGATACATCTGGAGCTCTATTCCTGACGCTTGGATTCCATCGGCGATCTCCTTGAGCGTCTTCGCGACAACAGAGCCCGAAGGGAAACCGTTGGTAGCAGTCCAGCTGTGAGAGCTCGCTGCTTCAACAGGCTTTGTCGACTTTAGCAGAATGAATTCAGACTCGAACCCGACAAGGAAATCGATTCCGATGTTGGAGGAGTCCCTGAGAAAGGGTCAACAGGAGTCTGTATAAACAGCGCTTGTTGGAAACTGACCTGAGAACCCGTCTCAGAGTAGCACGAGGACACAAAGCAACGTCTACCGTAAGTTTGTTATCTGCTCCAGGGTAGGGCGTCTTCTCTTGGAACCAGCCCATAACGCTCACTTCTCCAGGAGAGTATGGACAGGGCCTAATCGTTGAAAGATCTGGCACATAGAGATACTCTCCGGATGGCGGAAAGCCCGGGGCAGTCATCAAATATACAAGGCCCAGGCAAACTTTTGCAACCCCGACTCCAGGTCTCGAGGATTCAAGCAGTCTCAAGAAATATGGCAAAGGGATGACGCGGCATCTAATATTGTTGATGAGATCGACCCATTGCAAGCGAATATACGCTGCGGATGAACTCAGAGAGAGCGCCATTTAGCAAAACGACACTTCACTCACAGATATTCAGCTGAGGGTCTGAGAGTTTGGCGACGGGAATTGTTGCAGCGCGCGTCGAGGGAGAATATTCAACACCATGGTCAAAGCTGGAAGTCATCGTTTCTGATGTTTGTACGACTCGCTCGTCTTGAAAATGGGACCGATATAAAGAGCGAGACCTAAACCCCGATCAAAGGCGCTGAGGAGTATCAGTTCGATGGGCCGAAAACCGAAAATACAGTGGCAACTTCGAGAGCATCTAGTTCATTTCTGATAACGCCATATCTGCTAGTGGACTTCCTTTTCCCAGCACTTGAACCTTGTTGGCCCGATTAGGACCAATCATATGCCTCACCTCCATCTGTCCAGATCAACGAGCTCGTGGTTCAGTTCAGAAGAGGGCCTGTGTGCCTTTTGAGGAGGGCGGCAGTTCTGTAGAGTGCTTTCTATCTGGATGATAGATAAGAATTATCCCTTCACTATCAGATCTAAGCCAGATCGTATACTTAGTGTTCTGGCACTGACTAAACTTTGTTGGTGCCTTTTGATCCCCTTAGCAGAAAGGAATGGACGCTTGATGGACGTACAACTCGACGCCCGACCTGAGGGCACCCACCTGATGGCCATGATGATCAGGAAGATGTGTGTGACTGTATATTCCGACGGATACATCGGCGTTCAACGTAGAAAACGAGCTTACACACTGGCAGGACGTTGAGTGTTGAACGCTTGGACGTCGGGCGCCCATGTCGTGCGCAAGTAACCAGCAATGGCAGCCACCGGAACAACAGCCGGTGCCTTCAAAATCCAACACGGCATAATAACCAAATCTCTGGCGTTGCCTGGGCCTTGTGAAGTTAACGTCAACTTGGTTCGGCGCGAAGTTTAAGGTAGTATCCTCCCCATTTGAAACTGAAACCGTAACTCCGTTTACTCCAGTCACCGTACACATGGTCCTACACAGCTCTTCTTAGCTGGCTGATGGCCTGTCTTGCCGAGTCAAAAATAGCAAGAGTCCTTCACTTTTCACCGGAGTTTAGGTGTATGTACCATGTTCCTGCTCGCGTCGCAAAAAGAACTGGCTTGTCTGTGACCAACATAAGCCTTCTTTGGCTCTCTTCTTGGCTTTTATTCGTTCCGAGAAATATCTGGCTATAAGATACATGTCGACGGCAACCCTACCTCTTTCAAGGGTGACCAGCATGGGCTGGCCATCAGGGACTGGCTTGGAATATTACGACGAAGGCGCTCAGCGAATCAGTAACCTCATAGACGAAGGACTCAAGGTGAGCATGAGTGGGTCGTACCACGGACCACGCGCTCACACCAAGACCTCAACGTCCTCTAGCAAGAGGCCATACGCAGAAAGGAGGCCCGGAAAAGGGAAGTCAGAGGTACCAATGTCGTCTCAAATATTACTGTGTAAAACGCTCATAAAGACATCTCGTAGTACTTATATTGGGACAAGCCGAGTCGGGTATGTCGTAGGTACCCTCGAGGCGCGCGCGTCACTGACTTCGAGCAACAGGAAAATCCACTCTGCACAAACAATTTCAATTGTTCTACGCGTCGCACACGCTTGAGCGTGAACGGCCGTCATGGCGAGCCGTCGTCTATCTCAATATCATCAGGGCCACCCGCATGATCGTTGATACGCTCCAATACGAGGTCGCTCAGTCAATAGACAGCCCTCCAGACCCAGATTTTCCCATTACGAAAGGCATTCAGGACGAGATCACGGCCATGGTAACAGCGCTCAAGCCTCTCCTTGATGCCGAGCTCCCCCTATCGTCAGAACTAAATGGAGGTCTTTCTGGGCGTGCCTCGGCCTACGCACGGTCAGGTTGGCAATCGCTGATTAACCCTCGGCGAGCTAGCAGCGACACTCTCCCGGACCTTACGCCCAGGGCTTCTTGGGTCTCAGATATTCTCAAGGCAGCTAAAGGAGGCGTGGAAACATTATGGCGTTATCCTCTCGTGGCCAGCTTGCTTGCGCGGCGAAAGCTGTTGCTCGAGGAGTCCGCCCCGTAGTAAGTGTGACGTATTTCGCTTTCCTTCCTAGTCCTCATTATGGTTTCCATTACAGCTTCTTGAGTAATGCGGATCGAATCTGCTATCCCGACTACATACCAACTACTGGTAAGTACAATTCTCTTATATTCTCCAAAAAGTGCCCTGACAGTGCCTTAGAGGATATCCTACATGCCCGTATGCAGACGCTTGGGGTTGTCGAGCATTCTCTCTCAGTCCATCAGGCGGGTAAAGAATACACCTGGCGAATGTTTGATGTTGGGGGAGCCGTATGACCGTTCCTCTTCTCAAGGAATTGGGGATGAGATACTAACTTTACGTTATGCTGTAGCGCGGTCAGGTCAGTATTCTGGATTCCTCGATATCTCATGTATTATATCTGTCTCTCAGCGTAATGCTTGGATACCTTATTTTGACGATGGTAAGCACCGATGTATCTCGCAATCATTGCACGGTTTCACGTCTCATTACCAGCGACTGCGATAATATTTCTGGGTCTGTCCTACTGCAACTCCTTATAACCGACACTTACGACTACCAAAAAAAATCAGCGCCCATCAGTGCCTTTGATCAGGTATTATTTGATCATGCCATCTGAAGGCGACCACTGATCCCTCTCGTAGCAACTTGAAGAAGACCCAACTACTAACCGGCTCGAAGATTCCTTGCAACTATTTACCGATATCTGTTCCAGTATACTCCTCGAGCGAGCCAGTTTAATCCTTCTCCTTAACAAGGCAGGAATCAAGGACTTGTTTTACCCTAATTATTCTGATCAGGAAATACTTTATGCAGGCTGACCTGCTCAAGCAGAAATTGCAGAACGGGAGGAAGGTCCGCAAATAGTATGCCATGAAGTCCCTGTCCCTCTATCTTCGGACCTGATTGAGTTGAACCATCATCTCTTGCTTTAGCATACCGAGCTACGGAAATAGACAAAACACATATGAGGAAGTATCAGAGTATTTCCGGGCCCACTTCTGCCAAGTGCATCGCAGGAGTGACAAGAAACACCGAGGGCTATTTGTGGTGCGTCGTTCGGTTCTCGTCACCCGCCTTCACGATTTTTACATTTTTTTTATAGCACTTCACTTCAATGCTGGTAAGTTGTTTGCTTGCGAAGCTTTCACCCGCTAAAGTTTGATGATACAGGATACCAAGGCAACACACGTTGTCATTGCGAATGGTGAGTTGCACTTGGCTTGAACCTGATCATAAATTAACGAGGCCCGGCGTAGTTGGAGATGCAATCGTCAGAAAGCATATGTCGGAAACAGGTTTGGCGTGATGGACTATGTATTTCTATTTCATCGAGGATCTTTATGCCGCTAAGGGCTGTAGATTGGACTTCGGACTTGTTGCTATCTGTTAAACAATCATTTGACTGGAAGGAAGGGTTTGAGGTATCATCGCGTAAAAGGTTAGCGCAACATTGGCCGATCCAAGAGCAGGACGCGCAAAGCAATGTAAATGGAAGAAATTAGTCATACAAGAATATAGCTCTCGCTAACAACCTCTAAATTGCAGCACCCAATCACGTCGTCTTGGGCTCCGGAACACCCTTCAGTCTCTCACTCACTAGTTCGTTGAACTCCTCCCTCAAAATCGTCTCCCTCCTCTCTCTCTCCTCCTTCTGCAACTTCAAGATACCGCGCTTCTCCTCTGCACTGATAACCTGATTTTCTTTCCTCATACGAACAGCGTTCATCCTGCGATGGCGGCTTCCGCTCATGACGTATCCCACATCCTCGTACTTCGCAATCTCATCCGACGTCAACCCAATCTCACCGCGACGCGGGATACGTGACTCGGTGCCATCCTGCAAGAAAGCAGCCATGGCACTTCCCTCACCGCGGAGCAGCGCGCCTCCGTAAGAGCGTTCGTCCACACGGCGGGAGCTGCTGGCCTTGAAAAGTGGTTGAGGCCCGACATCTTCATCGTCCGAATCATCGTCATACTTATGTGGGGCGTGCTCAGCAGCTTCCGCGGCCTTTGCTTTGCTGTGGACAGGGACAGGAGGAGGCGCCATGGGGGTCTTGACGACCCACTCATGCTCTTCGGATTCCGAAGGCTGAGAGGCACTGCGTTGCGAACGGTCCTTGCTTTTGGATCTGGAATGTCGGCTCTCCCGCTTCCTCCGCCTGTCGTCTTCGCTGTCATCGTCGTAGCTCTTGCGACGGCTTCGGCTCCGCGACCGGGACCGGTGTCGCCGCCGTTCGCTGCCTCGCTCCTTTCTAGATCGTTTCTTTTCCTTGCGTTCCCGACGGCGCCGGTCTTCGTCAGAGGATGCATCGCTTGTCGAGGGCGACCGCGCCCTCTTTGACTTTTTGCTGGACTTGGAACGCTTGGGTGAACTGAAAAAGGGCGTAGTTAGTCGTCGAGTCATATTAACACACGAAATATGGACTCACGAGCCACGGGCAGGCGCTTTTGGAGATCGCGGCCACACGTTCACAGTCTGGTTTTCTCGTTGCAGTCGCCGGCTGCAAAGGAAGGAAAGTTAGTGTTGTTTCGTCAGAAAGTGAAGGATAGAATGATACCTTTCCATAAAGTCGCTGCCGCCTGCTCCACCACCGTAAGACCCACCGGCATGGGGTGGTCTATCCCTCCCAGCATTCCTATTGGGATACATATTCTCCAGCTGCCTCCACGGGGCCTGTCCTTCAGGCTCTGAAGGAGCTGGCCTGCGATAGTCGTCATACTGTGGGCTGGCACGCCGCCGGTCGTTAGGTCCGTCAAGGTCGCGGTCCCTCCTCGATTCCCTCTCATCCCTATCGCGTCCTCTATCCCGTCTGTCGGCATCATAGGCCCGGTCCCTATCTCTGTCCCTCTCTCTGTCTTTTCCCTCCCGTCCACGTTCGCGGCTCCGGCTTCGACTGCGGTTGGGAGTGGGGCTGCGTCGCCTGCGTGCAGGAGAAGGTGAGCGGGGCCGGGAAGAGAAACCTTGCGGGCGTCCGCCTGCTTGAGATATCAGCGCCATTCGTGATGGATGGATGGTCGCCATTTTAGATACTGGATTGGCAGTAGTGTTGAGGAAGGACAATGAACGATCTGGTTCAAGTTGAGCGAAAATTAAATGTGTCGATCACCGAAGCAGTCGAGAGTCTGAAGTAGTAGTACGTACCCAATCCGCTCTTTGGCTACCGCTTTCACGTGACCTTCGCCCGGCCCTAAATTCAAGGCTTTCTCAATGACAAAAAATGGGGCCTCACTGGGAGTTGAACCCAGGACCTCCTCGATTTAATCCAACCCATGAAATTTTGTTGACGCGTTTTGTGACGACGGGTGCGCCACCAAGGAGCGTGCGCGACCGGTCCGGCACCTTGTAAATATAACACGACCGCATTTACTGTACATACATACAAACAGCAATGTATATACCACGCGAGTCCCTTATGGACTCGCAATCTAATACTACCATCATCGTCTTGCCTCGCTTGTCTGACTGCCATCGTAAGTCAGTCTCGCGACTGAGGCTCTAGCCGCTTCCTAGGCTTAGGACCCCGAGCAGGGTCAACGCTCACCCACTCAGGTTTACAGAGCCTAGAGGTGGGATAAACCTCCCCTAGCTAAGGGTGACATAGCTCGGGAACATCCGGGTCACGCTGATATGCACCCTCTACGGCTGGTCACCGACCGACCGTACCGACCACAATAAACCGCTCAAAGGCGCACGCGATAGCACCGACTGACTCACCGACCAAAACACGACTTACTCAATTCGGCCGACCTTTCCCTCGGTTTTCGGAATCGGGGTATCCGTATAATCAACCAGCAACTACGCACGTTCGTCTGCTAAAAACGCCAACACCCGACTTGGCGCGTTTTACCAATGACGCGCTTACCGGCAAGCCGTTCCGTCTACTATTCACGGCACAGATCCGACCGACTCACGGAGTTCCGCAATCACTGACTTCTCCGATCATGTATCCGACCCGACACTGGTAGTCGGTCAGTAGCACACCACACCTGAGCTGTCCCGGGGACGAGTCGTGCGGTACCAGGCTTGGCGACAACCTGACGTGAAACGCCCACATGGTCGCACTAAAGAGACGGTGATCTTATCTTACCATATAAACACTCCCATGTAGTCCAAAAGACCCTTAGTGAATTACAGCCCGTATTTTCCCTCACATTCAGAGTTAACAGCTCAAAAACCATCGTCTCCGCCGTCTCCGAACCGTCCTCATTGTATAAACTCGTCGCAAAACTGCCGTAACCATCGCCACTGTCGTAAATCTTGTAAACCGCTGTATCTGTCCGCTCGTACTCGTCACCCGAACCCGTGAGTTCTCCGTATTAACATCGTTCATCTCGTTGTCGCGCCACTGACATGAGTAGTCGCGTTGCTGACACGTTCCAGCTGGGAACAATCGCATACTATCGCGCTCGTCGCATCATCGTCGGTTCGACTAATATCGAGTCGGATCGTCTTTACCTTTGTCCAAACCATCCTTTTAGCCCTGCACACTTGCGCGTTTGGGAACTTTTAACACTTCTCGCCCCCTATAGTTGTTAGTTGTTTTGTTGTTGTGTACAGCATCCACAGGCCTTCTAGCTCTATCAACGCCTCACACTAATGTTGTGACCCGACTCTTCCCTCCTCTATCCCTGTTACCCTTCCCTCACAACAATCGGGGAACACCTCCTCTGAAGCGCCGTGACCCGGTCATCCTTGGAGCTCTTGGGAATGCCTCTGATGGAGCGCTGTGACCAGAGCTCTCTCCTCTCTCTCTAACCCGGGGAACGCCTCTCTTGAGCGCTGTGACCCGGGCTGCTCGCTGGACTTCTCCTCACGAGAAGAATCCGAACTCGGTATCACACGTTTCGTCTGGAGACAAAACACACTTTGTTGAACCACACGTGACACCCTGGCCAGCCCTAAACTCAAGCCGCCCCCGTCCTCGCCTGCCTTTCCAGTTTAGTCCTCTTGCTGTCTTTCCTTCCTACCTCAAGGACACACCAACTCGTCCGCATTGTCCAACCTGAATCTGCATCTGAATCCGCACTGCACCAGCCCAGCCACCTGAACCCCACTACGCCAGCTGGAGCTCCACCGGGACCAACTCTTTGTGAAGGGGAGCCTCTACGACGGTAAGCATACGATAGATTTTGCACTCTGCCATTATCTGAGACACAACCTACAGTATCTTGCACCTCCGTGTGCACTCCTGAATGTGAGCCTGCCCTTCTTCATTGCATATATGGCCTACTTACCCTGCTGTGGTCACAGCAATCTGCTCCATCGCTTGTGACATTTTGGGTCCAAGAATTTGGATCGAATCCGTCACACGCAACCATGTCTGTGGCTGAGCAGCTTGAGGTACTGCTGGCCACTGTCCAAGAAATAGCTCCATTGTCAGCTTCTGCAAGCCCAAACACCGTCCAGGCCACCAACAATGCCCGTGCCAACATGCGAACCTCACTCCGATCAATGATCACCCACCTGGACTTCACCCGACGTGCCGAGGAAAAAGCAAGACGCAGGCAAGATGCGAAGCTCAAGGCACTACTGATTCTGACAGCGACGACGGGGCTGATCGATTCAACACAATTATCGCCACTGTTGACGTTCTCAATGCTAAAGAAGAACACCCTGCTTACTTCAAGAAATTTCTCCAGGGCAAGATGAACAAGAGTAAAATTGCAGACTGAGAAGACGGTGCATTCAAGGCACTCTTCAACGGATACTATGGGGACATGGAGACATGGGTAAGCTTTTCTTCTAATATGCTAGCACTGCTTAATATCTTCTCAGGCCACAGTCCTTGCGCCAATCCAACCCATGCACAATGACTGGGAGAAGCTTTGTGCCGCCTCCCAAGCTAATGATGAGAAAAATCAAGGGACAGCTGAGTTGCTGCTGTTTACCCACCGAGCATGATCTTCCAATTCATCGTGCATCTTTGAAGGCTAATGACATACATCTACAGGCACTGGCCAATCAAGCCTCCATGGATGTGTCCAGCTCATTTGTGAGCTACGTGTTGCGCACAGTCCAGGTTCTCAAGTCAGCAGAGCTGGCGGCAAGGCATTCAAGTCCGAATACATCGAGGCTGCATGCAAGTTCACCCACACCGACCTATATCACCAGCGCTCCCTGGCGGTGGACTGATCACAACATTGCAAGAAGCTAGACAAGAAAATTCAGTCACTGCGCAAAGCCTTTGGGAAGGATCACGCTAGGGTTATATCAGCACGGTGTGATCTGCTGCTGCTCTACAGAACGGCAAGTACATAATTCATTGCTGGCTCTTTCTAACTTGTTTTACAGTTTGGATGTGCTGTTTTTCTGGACCGCTTTTGGGCCACCATGAACTTTAAGAACAATCACGATTCTCTGTACCATATTCTCCACAACCTGGCCTCCAAGACTGTAGCTTAGTATGTTCATGCATTTGTCGTAGATCATCCTCCTAGAATTCCCGAGGGTTTGACAGTTGAATGGGATTCTCAGATAGAGTAGAAATAGATTACTTGTATCACTAGCTGTTCAAATTGCAAATTGTTTAATCTGGAGCACGTAGGTCACCTGACACAAACTGACCGGCCCTAAACACGGGGTGCCGGCATCGTTCCGTGCACCGCACCTGGTCCTCCTTTGCCTTTTTCTCCTTACCATGACATTGTAAATGCAAGTTCTTCTCTGTGCGTTTCTTTTTTGCTGCTATCACTTACAGTATTGTCTTTAGAGGATCCATCACCAACTGTACATTCATCAGCACCCACCATGTCTGCTCGGCGGAGCAATCTCCCGGCTATCGAGCCTCGCCTCGTCCTGCCAGCAACAGTGGCGAGGCCCTCCATTCCAGATAGCGGCCCCTCCCAGTTCACTCCTCATACCCTGGAATCTCTCACAGCAGCACAGAAGCAAGTGTCCACCACTGTCATACCCCGAACAAAATCAAATTGCAGAAATATCGCCGCAGAATTGGCCCTTGTCCACGGTGACAGGGCCAATATGTTAACTTCTGCCCAGTGGTGCCATCCTGTCCGCTTCCTGGCTCAAACGACCAGACCGCCGATCCCCGAAACAGACCGTAGCGTCGCTGAAGGTAGTCTGCTCTACTGCCGAGGCCGCTAACTGTCTTTTACAGGAGCGCATCTTTGTTGCGGGCCACCTTGTTGTGATCCGTAAGGACCTCAAGGAACCCATTCGCTGCAACAAGTGCCAGCGCTACGGCCACATCCGGGCGTCCTGCAAGAGCCCGGAACGCTGCGCTACTTGCGCCAGCCCTGACCACGTTACGACGGAGTGCCCCCCCAATCCTACTCCCCGGTGCGTAACATGTGGACCTGAGTCGAAACACTCAAGTTCCGCTCGTAGCTGCCCCATCTTCAAGAAACAGTGCGATGACCTGGAGTCCTGTCTCCCGGAGAACCACATGCCGTACTTCCCGACTGGAGAAGCCTGGACATGGGCTGCTGCTCCACCCAAGCTATCGAAGGAGACCCCTGTACACCGTCCCCGAGTCGACCATGCCCCCCCGGCTCCGACGCAGATTCCCAAGGCGCCTCCCCGCCCGGTCAGGCAAGGCACCCTGGACCAGTTCGTCGTCCCCTCCCGCCCCGGCTCGCAGCTGGATCACCGCCGTGACACCGCAGCCCCTACCCCTTCCCAATGAATAGGCGAACCCCTAAAGCCCCGGGTAAGTTAAGAATTTGGCAGCAGAACGTCCGCAAGTCAGATCTCGCCCAGGCGGCGGTCCTCAACACCGCCAGGCCAGAAGACTGGGACGTCATTGCACTCCAAGAGCCCTTCCTCGATCGACTGGGCAACACCAAAGCCTCACCGTTCTGGACCGTCCGATACCCACGCCATCATCGCCGCGACGGGAGTACCCGCTCGCGGTCTATTCTCCTCATTAATTCGAACATAGCTACTGATTCATATACCCTCCTAGACATCCCTAGCACAGATATCACGGCGATACGCTTCAATGGAGCGCATGGCCACCTTTCCATAATCAACGTCTACAATGACTGCACACAGAACGATAGCCTCACCACCCTCTCTAACTACCTCTCCTCCTCCCTCCCCCAAGCCCGTCCGTCCCCCCGGGACCACATGTTATGGCTCGGCGATTTCAACAGGCACCACCCTCTATGGGAAAGCGCCGACAACCGCCACCTTAATTCCTCCGAACCCGCCATCCGTCCCCTGCTCGACCTCCTCCGCGACTATGAAATGGAACTGGCCCTTCCACCGACGATCCACACCCTCCAAACCGCCGGCGACCGCTGGACCCGCCCTGACAACGTTTGGCGTTCACATAATCCCATCGACCCCATCGTCTCCTGCAATGTCGACGCCGGGCTTCGGCCCCCCATTACTGACCACCTTCCCATTGTTACAGTCATCGAACTCCCCATAGCCCGGTCTTCCTCACCACCCTCCAGGGACTTCCACACCGTCGACTGGAAAACGTTCTCCGAAACCCTCGAGACTACTCTCAACCTCCGCTCACCAGCTCGCCACATCTCCTCCCTAGAGGAGTTCGACGCGAAGGTAACGCTGCTGACATCCATTATCCAGGAGACCATCGCCGCGGACGACCTTGTACCGATGAAGAAACTGTGCCCCTTCTCGAAGCGCTGGTGGTGCCCTGAACTCGACGGGTTCAAACGACCAAGGAGCCACGCCAGCAACGAGATGTACAAGTACAGGGACATCGCCGATCACCCATCCAAAGCCGAGTTCAAACGCCTCTCTCGCGCCATGTCGGACAAGATCGAAGAGAAACGCCGCGAACACTGGATTGAATGGCTCGAGAATATTGACGCCCGCCAAATCTACACGGCGAATAAGTACGTCGTGAACGAGCCAACTGACTTTTCCTGCGACAGGGTCCCCGACCTTCGGACCAAGGTAGACGGCATCCCCAAGATGGCGACCACTAATGGCGAAAAGGCCGAGGCCCTAGCTGAGTCTTTCTTTCCCCCTCCCCCCCCATCCCCCTCCACCCCTGCCTCTGCTTACCCAAAGCCCCTTCCGGGCATCAAATACTTCACTCGAGCGCGTATCCTTGCAGCGATCAAACAACTTAAACCTCACAAGGCCCCGGGCCCCGATGGAATTCCGAATGTGGTGTTGAAGCATTGCGCCGAGGCGCTCGTCGATCACCTGTTCTACATCTTTTGGGCAGTCCTGGAGCTTAACGCATACCACAACAGCTGGCTGGTCTCCACGACCCTTGTACTCCGCAAACCGGGCAAACTGGCATATGACATCGCCAAAGCGTACCGCCCGATCGGGCTGCTCAACACGATCGGGAAGTTACTCTCGACGTTAGTCGCCGCTGACCTATCCCACCTTGCAGAAAAGCACGATATGTTCCCCCCCGGCCAATTCGGCGGCCGCCCTGGCAGAAACACGACCGACGCCATGCACATGGTTACTCATAAGATCAAGGATGCGTGGCGCGCTGGTAACGTTGCTGTAGCTCTCTTTCTTGATGTTCAAGGTGCCTTCCCTAACACAGTCAGAGAGCGACTCCTCCACAATATGAAGGAACGGGGCGCCCCAACCTGCTACATCAAGCTTACCGAAAGGATGCTCACTGGCCGCAAGACCCGACTGAAGTTCGACGACTTCACTTCCGACCTCACGGACATCGTCAATGGCACCACGCAGGGCTGCCCCCTCTCGATGCTCTTCTACGCATTCTACAATGCGCCACTAATCCTGACTGCCCCCCCTAACAGCAAAGCAGAGACATCCATCGGGTTCGTTGACGACTCGATGTATCTCGCCGTCGCAAAAACGCTCCAAGATGCCCACAAAATCATCGCCAACATGACCGAACGCTCAGGCGGGGGGTTCGACTGGTCTCAGTCCCACAACTCCCCTTTCGAACTTTCCAAGCTCGCACTCATGAACTTCCCCCGCTCCCACAGGGATCCTATCCCTCCTGACCTCACCCTCTCTCGCAGAAACCCCGACGGCTCGACGACGCTTCAGATCATTGAAACAGCACTGACGTACAAATATCTAGGTGTTGTCTTCGACCCCAAGCTCCGATGGTCGGCACACTACCAGAAGGTAATCGCCAGTTCCACCTGGTGGTCCTTCCAGGTAGCCCGCCTCTCGAAGATCTCAGGGGGCATGCCCCCGCATCGCATTCGCCAACTATATAACACAGTGGCCGTCCCGGCCTTCACTTATGCAGCTGACATTTGGTATACAGGAGTACAGAATCCGCCGGGCAGCAAGAAACGGACAGGATCTGTCGCAGTGACCAAGAAACTCGTCCCAGTCCAGAGGCGGGCAGCGAAGCTCGTCACCGGCTCCCTCAGCACGACAGCCGGAGACGTCCTAGACGCCCACACTAACCTCCTCCCCGTAGACCTGCTATACCACAAGATCCTCCAGCGCGCCGCCGCACGGCTAGCATCCCTCCCTCCCTCCCACCCTCTACACAGCCCAGTCCGCAAAGCAGCACGGCGCCAAGTGAAACGGCACCGATCGCCCCTCCACAACCTCTTCTTTCTTACAGGAATTGACCCAACCCAGATCGAAACCATAGCGCCCACAAGGCGCCGTCCCAACTACGTCCCATCGTTCAGCACCCACATTAAAGGTGACAAGGCAATAGCGCTGGCAGAGGCCAACCGCATCCATCGTATAGCGCCCACGTCCGTTCACTGCGACGGCTCCGGTTATGAAGGCGGCGTCGGCGCCTCAGCCGTTCTCTTCGTGAACGGCATCGAAAAGGCGTCCCTCAAATACCACCTTGGTCCAATAACGAAGCACACTGTATATGAGGCCGAAATCGTAGGCCTTACCCTGGGCCTACACTTGCTGACCTCCACCAGCCGCCAGCTCCACTCCATCACCGCCATCGGCAGCGACAGCCAGGCAACGATCAAGGCCCTGGGTAATCAGAAGCCCCATCCGGCTCACTACTTACTTGATCATGTACATACAGCCGCCGAGAAACTCCACGTCAAGCAGGATCGCATTGCTCGTGCAGACGACAGACGCGCTGCTATACGTAGAGGTAACTCCTGGACTGACCGTACCCGTCGTGTAATAGATCTGCAAATACACTGGACCCCGGGCCACGTCGACTTTGCCCCCAATGAACGGGCCGACGAGATCGCAAAAATCGCCGCAATGGGCTCCTCGAGCCCCCAACTCTCCCTCCCAGTCTACCTCCGCCACAAACCCCTGCCAACCAGCATCCCCGCCATCCGTCAAGCATACCTCTCAGACCTGCAGAAATGCTGGAAACAGCGTTGGAAGAAGTCCCCTCGCTACCCCGCAACACACACCATCGACAAATCTCTGCCATCCAAGAAGTTCCTCC
Source organism: Tricholomella constricta (assembly GCA_013368375.1). Classification (NCBI taxonomy): domain Eukaryota; kingdom Fungi; phylum Basidiomycota; class Agaricomycetes; order Agaricales; family Lyophyllaceae; genus Tricholomella; species Tricholomella constricta. The sequence continues at coordinate 1,674,402 of JAACJP010000003.1, read as the reverse complement.
AACTGGTCAAATCCCTCAATCGTCGTCAATCCGCCACTGTTGCGCAGCTCCGCACGGGCCACTCCCCACTCAACCAGCACCTGTTCCGCATCCACTGATCGGAGTCCCCCTCCTGCCCCCACTGCCAGGGTATCACCCCCGAGACCGTTCGCCACTACCTACTAGTCTGTCCCCACTACCAATATGAACGCCATCACCACCTGCGATGCAAGTTACAACGCAAAGCTGAGTCCCTCTCCTTTCTTCTCTCGAGCCCCGGTGCCTTAAAGCACCTCCTCAGATACATCCATGCAACGAAACGATTCAAATCCGCTGCCGTCACTGCACGCCACCTAGCTGACGCACGCGCTGAAGTCCGGGCAAGCCAAGCGCGACACCCTCCTTGCCGCCCCGCTCCCACCCGCCCCACCTGACACCGCCCGCTTCCGCACCACGCGCCCTCTATTTTACCAACTCCTTAATTCAGATCCCTTAACGGCACACGACACCCCGACTCCCCGATAACCTTCACCTTAAAACTGTTCCCTTTTCGGTCAGAGTGCACCATCGTGCTGCTTGTTCCCCCCCTCTCCGCTTTGCGGGCCTTCGTTGCCGCCCAATCCGTCACCCAACACTTACGACCGCAGCCTTCTGTCCTCAGGGTTTATTAGGGGAGCGTTATCTAAAACGGCGTCGGACACGCCGGCTCACTCTTTCTCCAATTGCTGGGGGGGTGCAGTATCTAACGTCTCTCGTAGATAGTAAATACCTGTTCGCATGTACCGTGGACCATAGGCGCAATGCGCCTTTAACACGATAAAATGATTCAAAAAAAAAAAAAAAAAAAATGTTAACTTCTATAGAACTGTTCACCCCTGTGAGGGCCCCTTTCATCGCCGCCTCTACACGCAGAAATTACGAGTCCATTCGCGAGATGTGGATTCAATACATGACCTGGTGTTGCGCTTCCGAGGAAACGGCCCAAGCAACACTCAGCAAGGGGGCCCCTCTTCCTGAAGCCAACTTTGTCAAATCCTTCATCATTCACTTGGCTTTAGCAGGGCGGTCGAAATTGGGGATACCGGGGGTCAAGGGCTGGAGTTATGGAACCAGTAGGCATGTCACCAACACCTTTTTTGGCATGGTGCGTTTCTCATACACTTTGACGTCTTCTATCATTAACAGCCTACCTGTTGTATCAATGTCAAGTTCAGACAGCTACTGAAGAGTACAGAAGGGAAATTCGGACAGTGCATCATGACTGGTTTCTCTATTTGGCATACACTGATCTAGGCAGCAGGAGATTGATCACTGGGCAAAGGAGGAGGGCGCCAACACTAACTCAGACCATGACCACAGCACAGATGGCCCCCTAGACCTTGAAGCGAGTGCTGAAATTCTTTATGGTGAAGATGTGAACCTCCTCTGTGAGCTCACTGTAGATGTAAGGGGATGCACCATGCACCCACTCCTATTATCGCTTAGTCTCTTGTTCTCTGTCATTGGCCCCCATGGCCCCCGCCTTAGACATACTTGCTGACCGCCATACTGTTCTTACGCCTCTTTCGTAGCCATTACTCCCACACCGACACCACTACTTAGATTCCTATCAGTCAGCTGGACAATTGTTACTCATCAGTAGTCAGCACCTTTACATACCGCCTTAGTCACTGGCTCGGCGATGTAGTATATAAGCCTGGGTTGGAGATAGAATATCTCCAACCTGAACAATAACAGTATCTTCGGGTTTATACATTGATCGACTCTTAGCTTGCTCTCTCGTCGCCCTCTTCACGTTTCGCACTGTTGACTGTCCACTTGATCGCATTCAGGATCCTCTTGGCTCACGCCCACTCGCAGCTCCTCACTCGCCTTCGCCCATCCGGACGCCTCTAACAGTAGACATGGATGCCTGGCCAGTATGCTTGAAGGAGTACTGCAGGAAAAAGGCGCCAAAAAATAGAGATTTGCAGAAGATACATGAGAAATGGGGCAACAGCTTATAATTATTAGGTATTTTATACACGTATAACAATGTGACGTTTAGGAAAGAATCAAAGTCCTTGCGACCAGCAGTTAAATGAGTGGAGGATAGGTTCAGGTGTGTTTGGGCTTCAGTAGCATGTGCATATGTGTTCTTCATTGAGACTTGAGTGCGTGTAGACTTTGAAGTGATTTGACGGACGTCCGCACCGGCTTGCTGCATCTCAGTCAGAGCGAAGGCTGTCGTCATGCTCGGCAAAGTCAAGGTGGTCTCGAAATTGTTGCTTGAATGTCTTGAGCTTTTTTGACAAACACTGCAACATTCAGGGATGGGGCCAAGTGCTCCTGGAATATATACAGAGAAAAAATGAATGACAGACGCACATCAACCAGGGTCAAGTTCCCAATGTCCTCAAGGTCATCTAGCTTAGCCTGCATACAAATAAGTTGTGTATATGCATAAAAATCTGAGCTCACCTGGCTAAAGTTATGATTGGCTTGGCGGGTGCTTTATCAACAGATCTCTCAGCGGAATACAGCAATGTTGCCAGGTCAAGACCAGTGGTGCCGTGTTTGCATTTGCACTTTGACTCTTTGGGTGCAGGATCTATCGTTTCTTCCAATGCCTGCAAAAGCTCATTAGCGAGGTGTGGCAAAACATAGAATTACAAGGTTACCTTCAGCCTTTTGATCTCTTCGGTTGTACACACTTGAAGCACAAGTTCAGCCCACCCACACAGCCTAAGTAGTCTGGTGAGCATCAATTATAGAGGTACTAAAGGGGAACATACATTAGTGGCAGAGGACATGATGCTACAGTGTATTATTAGATCAACATGTGCCCATGTAATTGATCATTGCACATTCATTTCTTCACATTGCCCAAAAAACCTGCACAACTTGTATGGGCTCTCTCCAGCTGGTCATACATAAGGCCATCATGGCAATTTTTCAAAGTCCACATTGTGTAATTGCTACTTATATTCATCAATGACTGCAGAATCCCATTTTCCAATTTTTCACATTCCTCTCCAAGAAACAGAACCAGTACTTGGATAGACACATATGTAAAACTTCTCATGGGCCTTATGGTCTAGTAGCATGATTCCTCGTTTGGGACGGGCCTTATGGAACCGTAAAATCGAGGAGGTCCTGGGTTCAACTCCCAGTGAGGCCCCCTTTCTTTTTGTAAATATATCAATCAACTTTGAGTCCGGAGACACGGAATCAGCAGAATTTTAGCCTTGTAAATCAAGTCAAAAAACCACACTTTGTTCATTGGTAATGCATTTCTGATAAGCAGTCCAAGGGAGATAGATCCTAGGGTGGCTGGTGCGTTTTTAGACTTTGTAGCTACTGTAGTGACTATCCTATTACGTCGACAAGCAGTTACATTTTGGGTCGGCTCTCCCAAAGCGGTCCTGGGTTCAACTCCCAGTGGGCCCGATTTTCTATCGTTGATACCTGCTCAACCCTACTTACTGGTAACGCATCCTCGGGTGGGTCGACGACAATTGCAAGTGACCCGGATTCAATTCCTAGCAAGGCTACGACTTTTTCTGTTATTTCCATCTTTTTACATCCTACATTGCATCGGTATATAATAGAACGAACCTACATGTGCAGGTAGCCAATCACATCACAATTTTGGAGACGAAAGGTTTCCTGGCGCCCCTGGATATTCAATCGTCGTTGGAGGGCGTCGGATTTTTCTTTTTCAAAGACAAAATGGTGAGGGAGGCGCATCAGAATGCAGACGGAAACCGTCGAGCAAAGCAAAAATGGAGATTCCGTCAGGAGCATTCGAAATACGTCATGCGCCACCGAATTCCTGCAGCGTATTTTACAGCAATTTGTCTTCAGGCTTCGCGCTTTCGACATCGAACTGTTTCGCCGCAAATACAAAGAGAAGAAGGGGTTCCATCACCTCATTTTGCTTTTTCTATGCCGCCACATGACCAAATTCAGGACCACTGGCGACGCGCGTTGCGTCCGCTCTCCAAATGCACTGGATGTAATAAATCCTACTTTCATGTTGTCCGTAAATAGGAAGGGATGCTCCAGCTCTTACATGCGTAATTCTGGTTATATCTTCTGCGAGAACTTCAGAGGCGACGAGGAGCACACCAAACTCGTAAAATGCCCGTCCTGTGACCGCCTAATAAGATGTCCGCAATTGCTGAATTGGACGCTCAGTGTTCCTCTCAGGGGAAGGCTTCTTCCCATTCCAGAAGGAAACACAAGGGGCCGAGACCAAGTATCACCACGGAAAAAAATCCTCGCCATGCCAGGATTGCGGCGACGAACGTTTCTCGTCGTGCAAAGACACGCCATGTTGGTCCCTGTAGAAGGAGAACGGCCTCTCTACGATGAATGCACGCCGGGCGGCGGTGCCAAGTGTCAACGCAGCTGCCGGTAGATCTGAAGGCATTTGCCACCACAAACGAAAGACTGTCATATATCTTTGTCCCAAATGCGAGAATAAGAATACAGTGCGTGTGGTGGTGCGGAGCAATGCAAAGCAGCGGATGCGGGAAATCTGAAGGGTGTAAGAACCGTCCCCGTCCTTGTTCTTTGGATCCAGGAATACTGCGAGTGGCTTTTCGAAACGCGACCGAGAAGGTCTGTGGATACGATGAATCGAATGACGAGGAGGAGCCAGAGATGAAGGTCCATTGGGCGTGCCCGGCGCAGCATAGTGGTCCAGTATTTTACGGGAATGCGCCGCAGACGGCGTAGAGATTGGCCGCGTGCACTGCGTGTGAGAAAGAGTACTATGCTCACTGTGCTCACCATCAAAGGTGTCCCAGGTGCGATGAAGGGATGTGCGAAAAGTGTGCAAACGATGGCGAATGTTTTGCGGATTGCCGTCAAAGCCTAGGCTCAAGTTTATGTTGAGGGGTGACCCTGAAAAGTATATCTTGGCTGATAGACTGTTTCGACACGATTCCTGCTTAAACCCGCAGTAAACGTCCCTTAGTCTTTCGTGAACACGCATTAACAGAAACGAGATACGAAGCTCGAAATATTGGGGAACCACATTCGACTGACGTGGAATCATAGCAGTGTCATTTTCTCCAGAGCTGTGGAGTATCATACATGGGATAGTAGATATAAATTATCCGCAGCGGTGAGAGTTTCCCTAAAGCTCTTCGCGGTCGTTCTTGCTCTTCTCCAGTGCCATAAGTTCGACGTCAAAGACGAGGGCAGCGTTGGGAGGGATGACGCCGCCAGCGCCTCTCGAGCCTAGTGAAAGCATTGTGAGGAACAAAGTCAGGTTAAGTAGAGTCACAACGACGACGAACCGTATGCCATGTTGGGGGGGATAGTGAGAGTACGCATCTCGCCGACACACATGCCGACAAGACCTTCGTCCCAACCACGAATGACTTGACCAATGCCGACTTGAAAGACAGGGTAATGTGTTAGTGGGGGAAAAAGGTCGGCGTTATTCCGGGTGCATACGTGTAAGGGGGAGAGGCGAGTTGCGGTCGCGACTATAGCATGCCAGGTAAGCAATCTGGAAGGGTGAGTAGCAGCAGTGGGACGCACCTGGAGTCGAACTTCTTTCCGCCGTCAAAGAGTGTGCCCGTCTGTGTGAAGTGAATGTTTAACCCGCGGGTATTTAGCCTGAGCTTTCGAACTCACATAGTGAACCTGGATCTGGTCTCCCTTGCCGGCCGTGACCGTGCAGTCATCTGGCTTGAATGTCGTATCGATTTGAAGCACAGTGGGAGCCTCAGCGGCGAAGACCACGGCAGCAAGAAGGAGCGACGGGAGCCAGTTCAAGAGTTGCATGGTCAATCGTGTCGTGGGGTGCAGAAGTGCGGTGGTATGGCGCGGCGAAATTGAAATTGACACCTAATATAGCCACCCACGCGTCTCTCGACGTGTCATTCCCACGGCCAGACTCCTTTCGGTGCTTTTGATCTTTCGGCGGCACCCGAGATGGGAAAGCAAGTAACAACAAACTATACAGTTGGCGCCACCCGCATAACCTTATTTTTCCTATTCGCACGACACCACCACACCGCACGCCGACGACGATGGTACGCTCCAACGCTCCCCGCGATGTGTACGGCAGTACTGAATGTTATATATCGTGATTAGCCTTCCCAAAAGACCTTCCGCACCAAAAGAATTCTGGCCAAGGCAGGACGGCAAAACAGGTGCGTAATCGGAACTCAGATCACAGGCCATACGGGAGTGCTTACAATGGAACCCATTCAGGCCGATCCCCCAGTGGTTCCGCCTCAAGACGGACACAAAAATCCAGGTTGGTGGTTCTGATTTGCGATGTAAGAGATGTGATGACTGACAGTACGCGTGCAATTATAGTACAACGCCAAACGCCGTCACTGGAGAAGGACCAAGTTGAACATCTAAACAACGCACGAGTGGCGGAGGAGACGCGGGTGTGGGGAAGGTTTAGAAGGGGTCGTCGCATCAGCTGGCATCCATCCATGTTTTCATCCAGATATCTATGACACGCACATGAATATGGTTCACCAGCACTGGATCCGGATATTTCACTGTCGCCACTCGCAAAGAAGGGCGTTTCCTTGTGGTGTTTCGTGAGTCTGGCTTTCGATCAGCCCTTTCGCTCTTGTCGCGGAAAGGCTTTATCACCCACCCTCTCTTGTGACAATCAGTAGACTGTTCCTGGACAGCTGCGAATATGTTGTTTATTTAGAGGCTCAACTCAGCTGAAGATACAAGTATGTTGCGCATATTATGATTCTTCTTGGCCGAACCTGGATCAGAATAATGCCAGTGAAGGCCTTGCTAAAAGAAGCCGCGTGTGTATGGGCAGACGAAGAACATCGTCGCTTACCCTTTCGTACAAGGCATAACTGCTAGATACTAGATCACAAGCCACAGCTGCATTCACTGTCAGACTACCGAAAGACTTATATACTCGATAGCCAGTTTACTGCTCTCAGAACGGAAGTACATAGCACTCGAGGCCGGTCCGTCGGCAAGTGTAATCACGTGACCCTGACAGCACCTTGCCACGAAGAAAGCCTCGCCTTCGCGTGTATTCCGTGAACAGTACCTTGTCTCGTCATCACTCCCTGGGCCCTCCCTCTTCCTTCAGTGATTACACTGAAGTGCGCCTCAGAAGCCCGGACTTCTGCAGCAGCAACCCCCCACAATTGGCTCGGCTAATATTCGGTTAATCGGACATCCCAGATAATGTCTCTCATATTGACCATTTTCGGGCTCGTCTTCGTGACGCAGCTTATTTCGTGGATCGGGCAGGCTGTGCTTCTGGAGCTCGTACGTCTATTCTGATCACATAGCTGCATCGTATCTATTTCCGTGAGCTGATGCACGGCCTTTGCCATTTCAGGTGTATGCGCTCTATCTAAAAGTGTTCCACTCCTCCACCGATGCACGCATAAGGAGTTTGAAAAAGGAGGTGTTGACTACAAAGGCGGAGCTGTTAAAGACGAGCGCACAGGACCAGTTTGCGAAGTGGGCGAAGCTGAGGCGGAGCGTGGACAAAGGGCTCGCGGATCTCGAGAAACTCAGTGCGTGTTCCATGGCAATGTGCACACGAACAACCACTTAAAGCTTGCCTTTTCGCCTTCTAGATAGCGAGGTTGCGTCGACCAAGGCTGCATTCTCGATGAAATTCAATTCTGCCATTTGGCTGCTAACGACTGGTGTGCAGTTCTTTGTGGGGTGGTGGTACAGAAGGGCGGCCGTGTTTTACCTTCCACCGGGTTGGTTTGGACCCTTGGGATGGTGGCTGTCGTTCCCATTTGCGCCTGCAGGTCAGTGAACGAAGTCTCTGTGCTGCAGACCATGCTGACGTGTGCACGCGCTTTCAGGCTCCGTGAGCGTTGGTGTGTGGCAGATGGCATGTAAAAGAGTAATCAAAATTGGCGAGCGCGTCGTGAAAGACCTAGCAGGTCAGTGTATATGTTTACATCCTCTTGACCTCTGTTCTAATGCCGTGACACAGCGTCCTCACACTCGACGACGGAGCCCGAGGCAAAGGTGGATGCATCTTCGGAGAAGAAGGACTCCTAAGTTGTATATTGGTCCTGTATGTATTGCGACAATATAGGTTGTGTGGTGATGAGAATAGCCGCACGGAACGGATGCTCCACCGTGGACGGGAAACCGTCGGTACATGGCTCTGCCGAATGCCAGACGCCTCTCCGAAATTGCTTCAGGAACGATGTCAAAGAGAGCCCCCCTAAGTATAGTAATGGAGTCGCAGTGGATGCAGGCTATTTATCAGGTGGGAATTGGACCCGGAACATGAATTGGGGGTGTGTCGTCGCTGCTCGCGATCGTTGACTAAAACAGTAACGAGCATGTGATTGAATCTCGGCTGTGACGTCGATCCGCCTTCGGAACTCGGATGCGGATGCGGAGAGCCGACCCAAATTGGAACCCGTATATAGGTGCGACTCCATGATTCAGTTTCCCGAACTTGAACTTCAACTACAACCACCATGGTCAAAGGCGTAAAAGTTCACTCCAAAGTTGCCCAGCAGGCCCAGGCCGAGCTCTTCACCGACGGTGCCCTCGGCTTCCTCGCTGCTCTCCATCGCACCTTCGAGTCCACTAGACAATCGCTCCTCGTCGCTCGGGAGGATGCTCAGCGCAGATTTGACGCCGGCGTTCCTCTTGACTTCCCCCCCGAGACCGCTCACATTCGCGCGGACCCTTCGTGGCACTGCGCACCCCCTGGGCCAGGCCTCGAGGACCGACGTGTCGAAATTACCGGTCCCACCGACCGCAAAATGGTCATCAACGCCTTGAACAGCGGAGCCAAGACGTTCATGGCTGACTTTGAAGGTGAGTACCCACTAAATCGGGCTGGACGCCTCACTAATTTCCGCCTAGACTCCAGCGCCCCGACCTTTGCAAACATGGTCAACGGCCAGATTAACTTGCGCGACGCGGTCAGACGCAAGATTGACTTCGAGTCCGGAGGCAAGCAGTACAAGCTATCTGCCCAACCCGCTGTTCTCCTCGTTCGGTGCGTATTCGTCGCTTCTCTTCCGCCACCTGCTGACATCCACACAGTCCCCGAGGATGGCATCTCGACGAACCCCGCGTAACCGTCGACAACGCCCCGCTCTCCGCCTCCATCTTCGATTTTGCCCTCTACTTCTACCACAATGCCAAAGAATTAGTGAAGGCTGGCCGCGGACCGTATTTCTACTTGCCCAAGATGGAGCACTACCTTGAGGCGCGTCTTTGGAACGACATCTTCCTGTTCGCCCAGTCGTACATCGGCATGCCCCACAACACAATCCGTGCTACCGTTCTCATCGAGACCCTTCCGGCTGGATTCCAGATGGAGGAAATTCTATTCGAGCTGCGAAACCACTCTTCAGGTCTGAACTGTGGCCGGTACGTTGGTTTGTCGTGGAAAGATTCAACCCATGTCTGACCAGTATCTATTCATAGATGGGACTACATCTTCAGCTTTATTAAGAAGCGCAGAGCCGACCGGAGTGCGGTTCTTCCTGACAGGAAGGATGTCACCATGACCGTCGGCTTCATGGATGCCTACGTTCGACTTCTTATCCAGACCTGCCACAAGTGAGTCACTTGATTTCCCGTGCTCCGGTGCATTCACGCTGATATTTCTGCTCCAGGCGCAAGGTGGCGGCTATGGGTGGCATGTCAGCACAGATTCCTATCAAGGACGACCCCAAGGCCAACGAGGTCGCCATGAACAAGGTCCGGGCAGACAAACTCCGCGAAGTCACCGCAGGACACGACGGCACCTGGATCGCGCATCCTCTCATCAACGGCATTGCCCGCCAGATCTTTGACGAGAACATGCTCGGCCCCAACCAATACCATGTCCTGCGCCAGGACGTCAAGGTCGCCGCCGCGGATCTCCTGAACACGAACGTGCCCGGAAAGATCACAGAGGAGGGTGTGCGCGAGAACATCTCGTGTTCGCTGGCGTACACCGCGGCGTGGGTCGGCGGCAACGGCTGCATCCCGCTCAACTACCTCATGGAGGACGCCGCAACGGCCGAGATCACACGTGTGCAGCTCTGGCAGTGGGTGCGCTACGGCGCCCGCCTTGATTCCGGCAAGCCCGTCACCCTCGAGTACATCGATGGGCTCGTGGAGGAGCTCGCGCCGGGCATCAAGAAGCTTGCACCCGGAGTCAAGGAAGAGCACGTGAAAGTCGCGGCGGAGTATCTCAAGCGCCAGGTCAGGCAGCAGTGGCCGAGCGAGTTTTTGACAAGCGACTTGATGCCGTATCTGGCCATTGCGGATGGTGTTGACCCGGCGTGGCAGAAGGCGGCGCTGTGATCATGAGCGGTGCCCACCCACATTTAAAAGTCGACTTTTACGATACGATTTCATGCAGGACCTTTCTAAAAACATCTGTATTATAATTCTGTTACCGAGCCGTAGCAATGCATTCAGATTAGACTACAGAGGTTACGCATTACTTGACGAGAGATGGGCAGGCATGTATAACAGTCCCGACGACGGCGTGCCGACGCTTTGCCGGATGGTTGGACCGGGATTCCGGCGGCTTAAAAATGACGTCGACGCTCTTTTGAACTTCATTATTCAGCATTATCCAAACTTCGCTCCTCTCGAAACCCAGCGCAACCACCTCCTCGTCTTTGTCACCGTACTTGCCAACTACGGCATTGGAATACAATGGGAATGAGTCCTGACGACAAACCCGTCTAATACCAGTTTCCAGGCGATCATACATCATGAACGCAAACTTGAAAATCTCTTTCTTCCGTTCAGCTCACCAGCCGTTCAAAAGCTGCCGAAACTGCCAAATCAGCTCGCTTGGACATGATCCATATGTCCTGTGCGCTCTGGATACCAGATAACAGGCCTGCTGAGCACCACGGATATCAAAAGAAGGTCGGATAAAAGGAACGAACCTCTGAGTAAGCCTGTTTATGTCTATGGCTTCAAGGGGCTGAGGCGCCTGGATGCGGAGCGGCAGGACGACTTGTCTAGATCTGGGGTTCGATTGTGGCCAAATTTTCGAGGAGACTTGGGTGTATAGATCCAAGTATGTTTCGTAAGGGAGAATCTCCTCTGGATTTGAGGCGTCTGTTTGGTTCTTAGCCTGGGCTTGAGCTCCGGTCGTGGTCTTGAGGTGGTTCGAGGTAGGGTGGGCACTGGCAATGTGGCTCTTCCCTGCTCTGATCCTGGCGTCGAAAGATTAGAACGTTTTGAAGGTCGTATGAGAGCGTCGATACTCACCGGTTGACTTCGTCAAGATGAAACCAGTTCTCGAATTCATCATCGAGTGGCGCATGATACGCGTCGCTGTTCTGCGCTGTTGAATAAGGGTCGAGGTAAAGTCTGGTAGACATCGTGGATCTGCCCGATTGGAGTTGATGTTGTTAGTTCAGTAAGTCGCTGAGATACTTATACCATTCCCCCGGCCATGTGCATGCCTGCCACTTCGCTGGCCAAGTGACCTTGTGGCAGGCATATAACATTGTTCTCCCAAACCACTCCTTGATATGTCGTGTTAGGGTCAGAGCGTGGGACATAGCAGGCGCACTGGCCGTTGGTTGTTCGGCTTTAGACTTTCCTTGTGAGAACCTGTGTCACGCCGGCTTTCGCAGAACCATTGGAACGCGAGCCTAGCAAAGAATCAGGAGATTGGGCGAAATCCTGCGAAACTCTCCCAACCGACAATGACAATGCAACTTGGCCAGTAGCTGTATATATCCGGGTATCCAACGACTTGTAGACACGGTCTGTAAGACAACACCCAAACGAAGCAAAGGGCTAAGGTAGAGGCCATCCATCGCCAACTAACGTCACGTGAGACCGTGACAGTGTGTTAAATTAGGCGACGTGAAGGAAAACGCGTCAATAACTCAGGATCGCGTTGATGTAGACACTATTGCGTCCCATAGGATTGTTATATATGATAATTAAAAGGTCCTAAGGCACTAACCTCACTAAGAAAGTGTAGACTAATGTGGAAATTCCGGAATTACACATCTGCTCACATTGCACAACATGGGCAACCGGTCTGCATACATCCGCAGCCGCCTCAGAAACCTCGCTCAGCGTTCCAAGAAGGTGCTTGAGCACTTTACACCACGGAAAAAGCGAAAGATCACACAGGATGATGATGAGAATGATGCACACGCGGTGTGTTCCATTTTGAGCTATATACTCACATGTCATGCTGAAAAACACGTCGCATATGGTATTTTAGAACCAGGAAAGTGTCCCGATGGACATCAATACCAGTTTGACAGATCAACATGAGGACATCTTTTCCACACCAGTGAACACGGCGCGCTCTGCCTTCAATCAGTTATTTTTTCCAGGACTGCACCAGGAGGTTCCTACTGCTGCTCCGGCTACATTTCTCCATAAATATACATTACAACCACCCCCTACTCCACGCCAATCACATAGGCCAACCGTTGAAGACGTCGACGACACAGAGTCCGTGGATTCTGTGGATTCTTTTGGACTGCCTCGCGATCACGACGCGACATCAATCAATCTCGATCGCGCCGATGTGATCTCAATCGCGAATGTGCGCTGCCATGAGGGGATAAGGGATGGAGAGCTTCGCATGGCACCCACAGTTGAACTGGCTTCACAGGCCTTGAATGACCTGGAAATTAAGCTGCGAGGACCGTCAAAGGGGAAGGGGGGTGGCTATAAGCATCCAGAACTTGATTCCTTCCTCAGGTTCCGGCTGGAAGGAATGCGCATCCATTTGAATCTCTATGTCAATGGGAGATCTGGTACTCGGGGCAAATGGATCACATCATCATTGACAGCTTCTGTCACTTTGGGAAGAGGTACTTACTGCGCGCGGCAGCTTCGGAAACTTTGCCGTGCATACATTGCAGACCGTTCTATTCTCCCTGTGAACCCTTATGGAGATTGGAATGAGTCTATGCTCATTGACGAATGTCTGCTGTTGGATGTCAACCTGTATTTGCAGGAGCTCGGTGACAAAATCACGGCAACAAAATTGGCAGAATTCTTGGCACGCCCAGATACCATGGAGAAATATGGGATCACGCGAAAGATATCAGTGCGTACTGCGCGCCGTTACCTCAAGGCACTCGGATTCCGATTCACCCCGCCAGCAAAGGGGCAATACGCTGACGGTCACGAGCGTGAAGATGTTACATGGTTCCGCAACCAGAGGTACATCCCACGCCTTCAGGAACTCAGGAAGAGGACTCGCGCATATTTGGATGGCTTACCTACCAGCGACCCACTGTCTTCTTCTGGGAAGCGTGTTATACTGTGGTTTCACGACGAAACTATCTTCTATGCCAATGATCGACGTCGAAAATCATGGTATCATAAAGATGCTCCTGCCAGGCCATACAAAAAGGGTGAAGGCTTGTCCTTGATGATTGCGGACTTCGTGTCTGCTGATCTAGGTTGGATGATGTCCGAAGATGGGAAACGCAACGCCCGTCGCGTCATGAAACCAGGAAAGAATCGTGATGGTTATTTCACTAGCGATGACATCATCGAACAGGCGAACGCAGCGATGGACATTTGTGCCGAGTACCTGGACTTCGAGCATGTGTTCATCTACGACAATGCACCCTCCCATCTCAAGCGCGCTGATGGAGCTTTGTCAGCGCATAAAATGCCCAAGAACCCTTCCAACAACTTTCAGGTCGAGATCGCGCGTCGTAAATCAGATGGGACTCTGGAATACGACTCCACTGGCAAGGTCATGAAGACTAAAATTAACATGCGGGACACTACATTCAATGGGCAGACTCAGCTTCTGTATTTTCCCGCAGGCCATGAACATGAAGGAATGTTCAAGGGAATGGCGAACCTTTTACGGGAGCGTGGTCTTGATGCCGAGGCCAAGAAGAACGCCGAGTGCAAAGGATTCCACTGCGCACCTCCTGCTTTGAATTGTTGCTGCCGTCGAACTCTTTTCAATCAACCCGACTTCGTCAATGAAAAGACCTTACTCCAATTGGCTTGCGAGGCGCGAGGAGTCGAGGTAATCTTTCTTCCGAAATTCCACTGTGAATTAAATTTCATAGAACAATGCTGGGGATATGCAAAGAGGGTCTACCGGTTCTTCCCAGAGTCTTCGCGTGAGGATCAACCCATCAAGAACTCATTGGAAGCCCTGGGATCTGTTCCACTTGAATCTATGCGCAAGTGAGTGTTCTCGCAATATGATCTGCTGATCTCTCTGACTTGATCTCAGATTTGCTACTCGATCACGCCGATTTGAGGATGCGTATGCACAGGGACTTAATGGGAAGCAGGCCGCATGGGCTGCAAGGAAGTACCGTGGCCACCGTATCCTTCCAGAAACCATTCTTGACGAGCTTGAGGCTGCAAACATTCACTGAGATTATTCTTTTGTGAATTTTGGGCTCAAATCTTACTAATGATTTAATCGCCGTGATATATAGCTACTAGACATACATTACAAGGATTCTATGGAAGTAGAATATACAAAACCCATAATTCTCGAACTCTACGCATGAATCTGTCTCGAGCCGACCATTTTGGTGAGGCGATGTCACATAAAGTAACATCACCTGACGTTAGTTGGCGATGGATGGCCTCTACCTTAGCCATAACGCGTAACGCGTGGCCGCGCGTCGCGAAAGGATCGATGCACGTGAACTTTTTGTGACCGTTTTTGGCTCAAGCGCGCTTTCAAATGCCGATGTCTTTCTAGTATGTATGCCATCCACATGTACACTTCATGCGCAGGTTTATGCTCACTGGCCATTGCTGGGCCTTCTCATTTTATCAAACTCACATGAAGATTAATCCGACACAGTACCACTGATAGGACTCGCGAGTCAACTCCGAGTCCAGCAAGGCTCGGTAACTCAAGACTTATCGAACTCAACGGCAGACGTGGAGGTACACGCTTCCGCGGGGCTGGGAAGTAGTGACTATTTCCCGGCCCCGTTTCTCACATACCGAGAGGCCATACAGTTGCAGTTATGCCAGGCTGCGTCACCCGCGCGCCAATACGATCGGCATGCTTCGACCTCCTCTCACCGCTGAACCCCACGAAAATATCCCAAGCGCCAAGCGCTAAAAGTTTCGATCTAAAGACGGTCTTGCGAGGGCTCGCAAGAGGTCACGGATATTGATGATGGATAAAAGTGAAGCTTTGAGGTGCACCAGAAGCAGGGTGCAAGGTGCAGCTTTGTGTGGATAACAAGGAGGATTTGGCTGACTGAAACGACTGTGGGTATGTCACATATGGACAAGATCCTGGATATGACATCTTCATTCAGTACCGTTAAGAAATTTGCCATGGTCAGGAATGGCTTCGTTATCGATGTGTGATTAACGCTTCAGTATTACTTGTGTTTAGGAGATGGGATTGTGATCTGTTACATGGCACCAAAAATTTAATTGATTAATTAATTAATAGGAGAAAGACGAGGAAGAATTGTGGGATGAGGAAAGCGATATTCGAGAGCCTGAATCGTAAGGAGTACAGTAGGTGAGAGAAGTATGCGATTATTAAGGGGATATCACTAGTAGTATTTATTGAAAGGAGATTTTCGAAAATATCAAATTTGTCGGAGCGACTCAGATGAGCCCTCGGCCTGGGCCGCGATATTTGAAAGCACTGCAGAGCGCTGAATCTCAAATCTCTAATGATTCGACAGCCTTGATACACTACAAAAGAGGCAGTACAGGGCGTGACTATAAGGGAGGAGAATTGCAACTGGCCAATCGTTATCTGAAAATTTGAGATGAAGGCCTATCTGCGCCACATGTCAGACGGAGTTGCGAGACACCTACTCACTTCGGTGCGCAAAAACTATTGCTCCTAATCGTAATATTCCACTACGATTGTATTGGCCTCAGGTCGAAGGTAAGTCAGCGCGCCACTATACGCCGATATTTGCTGTGCGTTGGGGAATTTAGCAAACGTATCCAACGCATTCTGGTATTTTGAGAGTTGGCCCAAGGGGAGGATTACATTCTGCCTCCGAGGCTGCATCGAGATGGAAACCATGATGTGACCACTGAATGAAACACCACACCAACCGATCTCCCGAAAGCCCTGGCCGAGATTCAGCGAATTCGTTTGTTTCAACGACATGGTACAAGCCGGACCAGTCAGTGTGATGTTGTAGCTGGTGGCGATAGATGAGCCTCCGCTCCTTCCGAGAAAATTTGGAATAGCCGAAGATGCAAATACCCAGAGGAGATACTTGTCATCATAGAAAGGATGAGCGTTGACCGACAACTGTGTTTGTAGGATATTTCTAGCAAACGGGACAGTGATGTTTCTTCGAATGAGAGGCGGAGGTGAGGATTGGCTCTGAGGCTGTTGCCCAGTGCGCCAAAACTGTGCAAAGCAAGCTTCGCTCCAGATGCTGAGGACGGTGGAGCCACCGCCTCTGTTACCCTCGATGACAATCAAATGCCCAGGGATGAAGTCTAAATCGAACACAATCTACATCAACAATGATGAGCCGGTACCCGCGTATAGCTCAGGACTCAGAGATTACATACCGAGGGTGCCGGTAGTTCAATGTTCTGGCCAGTTCTCCAGTTGATCAAGAGAATCGCCTCCCCGAAACGCATGCCGACTGCAGCTAGATCGCCGCAAATCCTAGGGTGGAAAAACTCGTAGGCAAAGGGCCGTGTCGGAGCATCGACGGAATGAAGGAGTCTTGAAGACCCTGTTAGTAAATTCATATGGACAATTTCGATGACCCTGTACTGAGTTAGCCATTGTCCGATTAATGAATAGGGACTGACGGGAAGTGGGTCGCAATCGAAGAATTTAGACAGATCATGAGAACCACGACGTTCCCTCCATTCGTCACTTCTTCTGCGACTCTCATAATTCTATAATTTTCCCATTCAACATGTGGGCGGTATTCCCACATTCGTCGGTCCTGCAGGACGCTCCAGCACTCCAGGGTTGTTGGTAGTCTGAGTAGTAGGTATTTCCCACCAGCCAGGAGCACGGCTCCGTGGTTGCGAGTGTTGGGTATGTGAAGGACGTGTCGACGGCTAACAACCGGTTTCGACGAGGATGTCGAGTGTGTCCATGATTTGGGACCACGGAAAGCTCGCCGGGCCAGGCTAACGAGAGAGTTTACGGAAAGAGATTGCAGTGCTTCATCGTTGGAAACATCCAGATTCAGTCGGAACTTCATGTCAGTGATAAGGGCCATCCATATCGATTTGGAGAACGCGAGTGAGTGGAGGTATTGACAGGTCTGAATGTTCACATCAATGGAGAAAATTTCGGGGATGTGTGAGATGTACTTACCTGGCTGACTGAAACGACTGTGGGTATGTCACATATGGACAAGATCCTGGAGACGACATCTTCATTCAGTACCGTTAAGAAATTTACCATGGTTAGAAATTGCTTCGATGTGTGATAAATCCTTCAGTACTTATATTCAGGAGATGGGAATGTGATCCCGAGCCCTAGACCCTGGGCCGGCACTGTTACCAGAGCACTGAATGTCAAATCTCTGATATTTGATTCGACAGCTGGATACGGTTATTGATTTGCCAGTCGGTGGATTTAGCAATGGTTCGTACAACTACAACAGGTAATATCCTATGAAGTAGCCTGATGGGAACTTGGTTTTATTCAAATCTGAGGGAAAGTACGGAGGAAATAGTATAGCGGACAAACTGGTCAAGCCTTAGAGACATTTACGACCACGCCATGCTGCAAAGCGCGGCTATAAGGGCAGGCCTGTAACAGAGCTTGTAAGACATGCAATGCGAGGTGGTCTGATCAAAGTACCTCATGTCCGGCCTTCAGAACGTCTTCCTCGACGCCCTCGACTTTGATATCCACAGCAAGACCAAAGCCTCCCATCTCCTTCGGTTCTCCGATATGAACGCTCGTGTAAACGACGGCATTCTTTACGCTGTCAGCTTTGCCCATACGTCCTGCCATCATTTGAATGGCACCGAGAAGACATGCTGGGCACCACAAGCGCGTCAGGACACAGTGGTGATCTATGGTGCGTTACTGACCAGCGTATCCCATCGCGAAAAGTTGTTCCGGGTTTTCCCCCTTCCCTGTCCCACCCAATTCCTTCGGAGTCGCAAGGTCTAACTCAAGTCCATTAGACTTGACTTGCCCGTTGCGTCCCTGACCCTTCGCAGTTGCATGGGCGGTGTACTGTTCGTAACAGGTAAGAAAATTAGATATTCAGCAAGGACGCGTCGGAACGAGAACTGATCGGACTTACCTTGTGGTCCTTAAGAGTAATGAGCGACCTTGTGGGGTAGTTTAGGGACCTATTAGGCAAGGTAGCGAGACGAGCGCGCGAGGCTCTGAATACTGCTCGGGCTCCAATGTTTAGCATGATAGTTGATGTTTAGGAAGTTTGTTTGATCCGGACTCGACGAGATACTCCTTGGAAAGGCGTATTTACAACCATGATCAGACCATGATACTGCACCACAGAAACGGTTATATGACAATAAGCCTTATATAAGGGATACAAATTATTTTGATAGCAACAAAGAAAGATACATTCAAGTACTTAGAATCCACTACTCGTCACCCTGAGCTGCTCCAGCTTCTTCAAAACCTCACCAATTGTCCTATCTAGCTCACCTGCAATTGAGCTCTGCTTCGTGCCTGGCAACCTCGCAAAAGCCTCGCACAGGTCACCATCGACAACTGCCTTCACGGGGACGTAGTAACCCCTCCAGCTTAGCTGGTCACGTCCAACCAAACTACTCTGCTCCGTCCGCATATGCTGCTCAAGCGTTGAGATGAAGTCTACGTCTTCCTTCGAAATAAACGGCACCAAAATGCCGACCGTGCCGTGGAGGCCTGTGTACAGGAGGACTTCGCGACCACCTGCAACGAGCGATACCTTGTGTATTGAGGTGACGATGTCCCCGACGTGAAAATGCGTAAGCATCTTAGTCTTATGAGGAGCACCCATGAGGACGCCTTTCTCATGGAGAATTCCAGCGCCGGTGGGATCGTCATCGACTTGCTCAGATACTTTGGAGTCTAAACGGTTGACAAAAATGTTGCCAAAGCGGTCACCAGCTGCAACGGTGTTGTAATCCACCATTGTCATGGCGGTGATCCATCTCGGCTGACTATCATCGGCGAAAACGAGAAGTCGATTTTCGGGTGGCTTGTAGACAGCGAATGCGATCGACTCTTGCATATCACCGACGATGATACGCGAACCTTGTGTGGCCAAGGTGACGATGGCAGAGGAGAAAGTCTGAGCGAGGAAGAGGCTCAGATTATTGCCGTGTAGCGGTAGACGTAAGACATACCTTGTTTTCGACTTTGCGAAGAAGCTTCTTCTTTCCAATGTCATAGATCCTCAATGCCTTTCCAACTCCTGCAACAAGACGGCCTTGGAAAGCCATTAATGCAAGGGGAACGTCATCCGTTTCCGTCTGAAAATGAATGAGCCTGAGTAATTCCATACTAGGTAGATGGACTGACCTTGTGGAGTAACTCAAGCCCGGCACCATCATCCGTGAACTTGTATGTCCGGAGGAAACCACTCGAACATGAACGAGGGGAGATGAACGTGTCCGCGGCAGTGCCCACCACGAGGTGCAACTCGCTGTTTCTCGCAGAAAAAGGAACAACGGCGAGTGAAAAGGCAGCTTCATTGCCTTCAAGAGGAATCAGAGCCACAGTCTTCGCCTGTTGAAGGATATGAGTTGAAGGTCTTCAAAAACACGAGTAGCAATGAATCTCACCTCTATGGGATCGATGATGCGGATGCACGAAGCCCATGTTCCAGCGGGTGCTTTTGGTCGACCAAAGACTTCTGGCGGCAGGTTCACCACCTCATCGTCGATCTTCTTTCCTTGCTGTCGCTGGTGGGATGGTTGAGTTCACGCGTCGAGCGATACTTCGACTGGAGAACTTACCAGTTCATTGAGGCGTTTGCTCGCTGCATCCTCCCCTAAAACCCGATGATCACCCTCGATGAGATAAAAGTAGTGATTTGACGGGTGAGTGATGAATTTTCGGGGAGTGTAAGAAAGGGGTATAGAATCCTGCTTCAACTTTGTGCCCAACTTCGGGATCTGAAATATCCTGCGTCAAGCGTGGCGTAAGTATGTAAAAGATATAGAACAAAGGCGAATATCACCGAAGTGTGCTCCCAGCTATACCAATGAGACCCTCGGGGCTGAGTTCAGCGGAGAAACTCCAAGCATAATCGAAGTTTTCAAAGATCAAGGGGGTGAAGTGCATGAGATTCTGGTGAGTATAATTGAGCCACGACCGGGAGGATAGAGCCAGGATGGCAGGGTTTCGTTGAATCTGAACACGAATAAGCCTTATTGGCCGCGTTCCAAGGAACCTTAAGGCGAAGGGAAAGTTACACAGGTATTTCCAGCGAAATGCTGACCACGTACCGAGTCCGAGTATCGGTGAGCTGACCGTTTATAGGGTCCAAGACTGTTCTGAGCAAGACACCGTTCTGCAGGCCAATATTGACGAACATGGTCGGCTGCGATTTGTTGATACTCGCGTCGAGCATGTCCGCGATGCAAATGGATGAGGGGGGTGCCGTCAAAGCTTGCAAGCTGATAGTCTCGAGGGTGCTTTCCGGGTCCAAAGAAATGATCCGGACGGTCTGATCCTCACATCCGACCGCCTGCATAGCGTCAGTCAAGGTCAGCCGAAACGAAGCCAAGGGGGGCATACCAGGTAGGGTGTCCGCTGCCTGCCCTCAGGCACCTCTCCAATGCTCAACGCCAACACCGTGCTTCCCATGGCCTTTCGATCCTGGTATTCATTGAGCTGGCCATCCAAGTCCAACTCGAAGTACACCAACTCGGCGGAGCTCAGTGCCACAACGACCTGTCTCTTGTTTGTCGTGGCACTGACAATCGTCTTTCCCTCTGGCACTCTCCACTCGTTCACTCGCCGATCTGCAAGTACGTGACGAATGCCATGAGGGTGAACCTGCAACAGGGCATCAGCCCCGATTTGTTGGACGGCAAGTGTGGGCGCTGAGGACAGGAACCCGGTATCTTGAACTTCTTCTATCGTTTCACCGATCGACAGGACAAGGGTGCCGTTCACGAAAGAAAGAATGATATAGGAATCGTATGGATCTGCATATGGAAACTGTGAGCCAAAGAAACTGTGAAAATTTCATCAGTGGGCTTACCGTCTTCCTTCCGCTTGGTGGTCCAAACAGCATTCGGGATACCAGGTAGGTCTGAGCTAACGGATTCTTCTACCTCTAATCCATGACGCAATGTCCGGAATGTACTCCGTGCGCCGCGTCCGCAAGCTGTGAATATTTGAGGCGCGTCTGAGTTGGGAAGAACATTGAGGACTTTGGAGTCGAGAATAGGGTCGAGGGACTCGAATTCGTCAGCAACTACCAAGTTATCGAGTGGATGCGGACGAAAATATGCGTGAGGTAGCGGTGCGCGCGGGTCTTCCATGCCGAAGGACGAATATGATGTAGAGCTAAATTCGGGTTCGTCGTCGTCATCCCCTAACTTCTGGAACTGATACAAATAACTAAATATCGTGGTAAGGATAACGATTTGGCTACAACAAGTGCGAGGGGCGACGTACTGGTTGCCAAATTCGGACGCGACAAAAAGGAAACCAGATTTGAGAATGCAAAGACTCGAAGCGACAGGCACGGTATCAAAGTACTTGATCTTTAGGGACTTCACATCCTCCTCCTCGTGCTCAATTGTGACTTTATACAGGTCACCGTCTTCACTTTGTAGTAAGAAAAAAAACGCTCCCTGGATAAAAAAGTTGAAGTCAAAATGGAGAATTTGAAATAAACAAGTCACGCACCTTCATTTTATGCATAACCGCTGCCACGATGATAAGCCCTCGATCAGGATCCCCAAGGGGATGTTTGCGACGTGGTATTGGTACTCGGTGTTGAGGTACGTCCATGTGTCGGTAAATGATATGGTCTTCACAACAAACGAGAACACCGGACGGTCCGTCATAGCGATCGGAAGACGCAAGTCGACCGCCGGGGACTTGAACAAGCAGATTAGCGCGAGGGTCAGTCGGTTCACTCCATTTCCGGACGACATGGTTCAATCCCAAGTCCAGTTCATAGTACGTCAGCATCTGTGGAATAGTACGTGGATCAGTTGAAAAGAAAGAAATGTTCAACACAAAACGCACTTTATCTGCATTGTTAAATGCCTCACCAGTTGGGTCTTGGTCTGATTCAGTGTAATCGACTTCTAGGGCAGCGAACATCGGGTTTTCGAAGCCTACATCCAAGCCCACTATGTGATGGATGATAGCAGCATTTTTGTGCGCTTCCAAAGGTGAAGATATTGTCAAATTGGCGGCGGCGTCTCGATTAAGAATATACACAAGCTTGGCTTTCTCCATAGCGGAGATCATGACGCTGCGACCTTTTGGATCTGTTGCCAGGTATTGGCCAGGGACGATGCGACGAGCTCCAGACTTTCCGAATGTTTCTTGATGCAGTTTGACGAAGCTACTTGTTTTGGGGTCATAGTCGAGAATAACGATACGTCCAGAGTCAGACCCTACTATCGCGTAATCTGAGAAGACGTCGTGTAAACAAGCGCAGGTAAGGCAGATACGTACAAGGGGCTCACCCTTGGTTCCTCCTGTCAATCGAAACGCAGCTAGAGAGCGAATGGACCCAAAGACGTCTGTTGCAATGACGGTTGAGACTTTCCCCGTCTGTACATCAGGGCGCAGTAGTTCCAGCCGTGTTCCATGCGAAATGATAATCTCTTGCTGCCTGGCACCGGAAAAGTTGCCCACAATTGCCTGCGTAATCGCGGTGGGCGGCTGGAGCGTTAAGTTGTACAAGTGCATTGATGTCCGTCACTGGGGAAATTTTCGCGTGTTTCTGCGTGGATCTAATGTTACACAGCGCCACAAAGACGACAGGAAGCTTGAGACGGTGGGATGGCGCACAGGCGTATTCGAGCGACGGTGAACACGGCAGTGATGTTGAAGAATTTGTGAAAGCAGCGCTCTCTCGCTTTGGAACGGAGATTTAAAATTCACGCCGACCTTCCCTTAGCAGCTCAACTCATTATATGTCGCAGCCTTGAAAGACTTGTATCGTCCTTGTCGATTAGTGGTTAAATCATCTCGTTGTGGATGCCGCTATGGCTAGGCTCCGAGAAGCCGGAAGTTCGAATCCTCCCTGGGACATTCTTTTTGCGCTCTGAAGTACTTTCTGATGGTAATCCAAACTGTGACAAGATGATAGAGTGCACGCCGGATCCGCGGTTCAGACGTTCCGCCGTTGACCAGAAACCGTGTGGCATAAGTACATGCCAGAGCACTTGTGAAATATAAAATGTATTGGAGATATTGGAGAGTCGTGAGTTGAGCATTATACTATGATTCTACTTCGCAGTACCGAACAATCAACGGAAGTTATAAGTACACATTCTGGCCATTATGGCGTAACCGAGGAGGTAAAGATGAAGCACTGCATACATACTAAATTGTGTACCTATTGCGAGATTGGTGAGGCAGAGATCAGAGGGAATGCGAGCGGTCTCACCGGAAAAGTGGGCTTTCATTTCCCATATCTTTAAAATCATCCCTCCTGCTGTCATCGATCCCCTCTCGCTCGCACAAGGCGATCTTCTGTTTATTGAGACGGTTGTAGTCCCACATGGCAACAAGACTAAGCAGGGTGCTGCCAGTGCAGAAAAGGTAGCCCGTCAAGGAGGGGAATTGCACGGGCCATTCGGGTGAACTGATGCTTACGAAGAACCTAGCCAGCCTAATATAGTACCATGGCCGATGTGGAATCGGGGTGGCGTTATGTATATGAACGACGAGCAGATACTGCAGTCATGGAGTGAGCGTGATCCCTTCGGAAGGGTGCGATGAAACTTACCCTCCAAGATTTCCTGTACCAACCACCATAGCAAGTGCGACGCCTGTAGAAGATCAGCTTCTGCTTCCCATTTTTGAATCGCAGTACCTTTTCTAACGTCTCCGCCCACAGCAGATCCTGCCCAAGCCAGGTCAATGGCGATAGTGGGAAAAGCACCCATGGCAGCGATTACTGCGCCGGCATAAGCGGCTCCGGGCTTTTCTTGTGTGTACAGCACAATGAACCCGATCATGGACACAATAACACAGCCTATGACAACTGGTCCTCGCAGGACATACCTATCGGACAACCACCCAACTGGAGGAAACGCGTGAGCAATGGTCGCGGGGTATACAGATATGTGACGTACAGAAAAGTGTGGTGATACAGCCCGCAACGAAAATTGGTACTGTAAGAAGCTGGGCATGTGCAGCGGTGTATCCTGGAATTATCAGATGTAAGAATTGCTTAAATTTTGGCAGGTAAAAAAGTTACCCAGTTCCTTGACGATGGTGGGTGCAAATAAGGCAATAGCATAAACGGTGAGCAGCAAGCCTGCATTCAGTGCGACCTTCAGCTTAATGAATGAATTTTGAATGACGCATACGAACCCAAATAGATCCCCATTTGTATGTATGTTTTGTAATCTTTCATAGCTTGCCAAACGAACTTCCTGTCGTAGTGAGTTGCAAGGCCTTGGGAATCTTCCTTAAGCATTGCAAGGACTGTCTGTCTTTCTTCAGGAGTCAAGAACTTGGCAGTCGCGGGGTACTGATAGGAGAGTTAGAGAATATCGAGATGAGTTCAAGGAAGACCATACATCGTGCATATAAAAATACGCTGCACATGCAACGAGCACTGTCGCTGTTTCGCTCCCATCAGTGGAGGGTACTTCAGGCGAGTAAATGGATCTCACCGATGCCTTCAAGACAAAACTATTGGTGTGTTAGATTGAACCAATGAGATGAATAACTACAACTCACAATCCATTGCCAGCCATGAAGGCCTCCGATTCCTTCCATGTGTTCTATTCCCCAACTATAAAAATTGATGAGCGAGTGAATCATCACGTAGCACCGGGACCGGCATACGCAAGGATTCCACCGAATGCACCTGGAACTCAACTTAAACAGAGGAAAAAGCATGAATGGTCCCGACTCACCTGCAACGGTTGCAGCTGAGAAGAATATCGCGATCCTTACAGCCACATCGCGCCGTCTATACCACAAGGACAGATAGTACGTGATCTTCAAAGCCTTGATTAGCATTGCATTGTACAGATAGGAGGACTTCTAGACTTACCCCTGGAAACAGGCCAGCCTCCGTCAAGCCCAAAAATACTCGAGCGCTGGGTCAACGATCAGGAAAATAGACTTTGCCATGTTGTTCAAAGACTCATACATGATCAACCCTTCATAAGTATTGCAAAGGCACATCAACGTCATTACAATTCCTAGGTCCCGAATGTCAATGGTTTTGCATGGCAAAAGGAACAAACAAGATTTCACCCCATGCAACCATAATTGACGGGACTGGAAAACGTTCGTCAGTAAGAAAGAGAGACAGTAATTCAGCAGGGAAGTTTACTCCAGATGGAGGGTCGGAAAATCTTTAAACAAATGTTTCTGCGCATAGACGTGTCAATAAACAGTCATTTATGCCAGTAAACTGACCCACGATGGGATTTCTGCAAAAGCGTATGGAATCTGATTTTCGATTGGGATTTTAACTCGTTAGGGGATGTGGACTGAAATCGACATACGAAAAACACTGCGGCGATCTGCAAACAGCTCGTCAATCCCTAGCATAAACATCAACCCAATGAGGGTACCCACGACGTTGTACTTCAGCCCGTCCAAACCAACATCTACGGCCATTCCAGCAATTCTGGCATTACCTTCGATTTTGAATGGAATGAGTGCCAACGACTATAGGCCTTGTTTGCTCACCGATATTTGCCCGATCCCTTCAAAGCATACCAGTCACAAATACGCGTCCAGCAGCAGAGGGATACTCACAGGAAGGAGAGAAGGTATAACAGGGACACAAATGGCAGCAGATGAATGTCAAGTTTACGCAGAACCTTCTTGTATTCCTCTTCGCTGACAAGGGCGGATTTCTCATTCTGCTTTTCATCAGTGAGTGTGTCTTGGTAAGAGGTCGTCTTTGATACGACAGACATGGTCGGCGAGGGAGAGAAGAGGCCTATCGAGGAGGGGAAAAAGGAACTTAGAACACACGCTGCGATGGCGTTAGTTTTAAAGTAATACCCCGCATCAAGGATCTCGTGTTCTCAGTGTGGGGGGCTTTCAAGGCAATTCCATGGAGATAGAGAGGGCTGGAAAAATTCCGAGTAGACAGGGCAGTGGCCTTCCAGAACGAAATGCTGGTGGAAGGGTGGTGCCCTCACGTCGCGCTTCAGCAGACCGGATAATGGAGATTGATTATCGGGGGCGTATCCGCATACATGTCAAGGCACGCCGTGACGGTAAAGATTGGGTCGACGTCTCACGAAGAAGTTGCTGGGCACGAAGGGGTTATAATGATTGGAACATTGACTCCTGATTGGACAATGGGAGCAGATTGCCCTATTAACACGGACGAATTAATTCGGGTATCCACCGCTCATGACAACACAGGTTGAACATCGGGGTTCAAGGTGGCTCATCTGGTTTGATTATTCCTCTCCACATGCTGCTCCGTTAAGCCTTCGGCTATCAGTATCGTGATCTAACCAAGGGAAATAATGTAAGTACAGAGAAGGGGAAGTAAGCGTTCTTTATGGTACAAGGATAGACGCAACCTGTTAGCTATCTGGAGCTCCAAATTTCGACTTTTTCTTCGCCCCGCGGCCTTGTTTCGCTCTTGTTGCACCGCGACCTCGACCCCTTTTCCCAGAACTACGAGCGCTGGGCGTAGACCGCGAGGCGCCTTCGCCCGGGCAGGCTTCAGTTGCCACAGTCAGATGCGTAGATTTCATGCGAGAACTAGAAACATACCGTTACTCCAATGGCCACTTTTGCCGCATTTGAAGCAAGTGTCATCAGAGGGCCCACCACCACGTCCGGTGGTCGGTTTCGCAGTACTGCCATTTGGGCAAGCTAGGATCCGCACTGAGAATGAAGACGCAGATAGTTGGCATTCGACACACCTGTGCTGAAATGGCCTTCCTCTTGGCATTTGAAGCAAGTCACTGTGGATGATGCGGCGTTGGCTGAGGATCCGAAGCTTCGCTGTCGCTTGTTGTTTCCGCCATCATTTGGACAGTCTGGGATCGGTGAGTTAGCGAATGGAGATGTCGGTAAAACGACGAACTAGCAGCCCAATGCCCTGGTTCATGACACTGGAGAAATGGACGATTAGTAATTGAAGCCATGTGCAAGGAAGGTTATACCTTATAACAATCGCCGTTTGCTGGAGACACAACGTCAGATCGTGACGCGCGCGACGTCGAAGCTTCACTCCCTAACGGTATGTCCCACTCAAAGAATCCGCATCCTCCACTTCCTTGCGGCTGAGAATTCGGACATTTCCAAAAAACTCTCCCTTTGTTCTGATTCTCAACATTTGTCACCGTTAGTTGAACGGCTGCCTCGTTGCATTTACACATCCGACCAGCTTCTGAATTGGTGTCCTGACGTTGCTGGTCGTCGTAAGATATCAAACGGATTGCAGTGAGAAAACAGGACAAGTACCGCTGAATATGACCTTTTTGCTGGAACGACTGGTCCATCGACCATAGATGTATCCATTCGGAAAAAGTTGCAAGCTTTATTATTGCCGCAGCACCAATATCGCTTTCCTTTGCTTGTAGACTCGCTAGCTACGGTCCGTTGGGCAGCAGGGACGCCGCAGTCACATTGGACATCGCCGTTTTTACCGTTGTTTGAATGGGTAGATCTTGGGATGGAGGGAGGCTTGGATGACAAAGCATTCAGATTCGACAAACCTGCGAGTCGACTTGAAGGGGGCTTGGTAGCTTCTCTGGCTGGATTAGAAGGTCCAGCTTGGCGTAGATAGGAACTTGGCGCTGCTTGGTGCGCTCGACTACGTGGAGCTGGTGGCGGTGGAGGGTCGAAATCTAGAAGAGTTTGGTCATATCATACCAAGGATGGAAACAATGGAGCAAACCGTCATCGGAGTCGGGGACCACAATAATACCTCCGCTACCTCCTCCACGTGCGCTACCACCTCTGCTCCGTGGTGCCGAGGCGCCTCTACCTCTACCCCTCGAAGAGTGCCCTCTGCCGCGCCCTCTTCTGTCACCGCCATCACCGCCATCATCACCACCACCACCTCCCCCGCCCCGACCTTCTCCGTCTCCTCCATCTGCGTTTCCGTGATTCTCCCTATTTCCCTCCAGGTAACGTCGTACACTCTGGCTGAAAGTTGAACAATTTAACAGATGGAAATTGAGCGGAAACGTACGGAGACCACCTTTTCAAACTCCCTTCTCGCGATGATGAACATCTCTTTGTACTGAACTATCGTTTCTTCGAGCATGTCGGCCTTAGATTTTGTCCTTTCACAGACTTGGACCATGCTACGTTCTGTCTACACACAAAAACATCTTATGAAAGTTCCACGATATCAAAGGAAGGACCCATACCTCACGCCTGAGCTGCGGTTTACTCAAACTCTTGTTCAGTCCGATTTTGTCGTAACCCTCGATCAGACCAATACCGAGCTTGGAAGGAATGAGGTACTTGGTGTTTCCTTCCATCTTTTCAATGACATAGTCTCTGTCAATAATTGTCTGGATATGTTGAGCAATGGTCGCGTCCGTTCCTAGTCGAAAATGTCAGCATTTCATCCCAAATGTCCCTAAATTACCATGCTGCTGATTGACCAACCGATTCCATTCTTATCCATCAAAGTGACAAGATCAGCTTCCGTCAACAAGCTTGGCTTTGAGGTTTTACCCTCTCGCAGTTCGCAGACCGAAGGTTGAAATTCTTCGCCTTCCTCGAAGTCGGGTATCTCATGACCCACCCATTTGTCGTAAGGGTATACCTCCAGGTAGTTTCTCTCCAGCACCAAAAGGCCTAGAAATTGTTACAGACAAGTTGACGCATGAAGGGCGGCGAACATACCTGTGGCATAGAAAAACTCTTCTCCACATTCAACGTCCACGGTCGTTTGCCAGCCTTCCGCATCTTTTGAACAACATGCCAAGAACCGCCGGGTTATGAAGTCATAGACCTTCTTCTCGTCGCCTACAAGATTAGCGGCATGAGCAGTGGGGTGAATAGGAGGGTGAGCCTTGTCGTTGTTTTTGCCTTTTCTCGGGGCCGAAAAACCTCCGTCGGTCAAGCTGTTCTCCAATGAGGATGAATAGAAATTTTAAAAAAGGAGAGGACATAACGCACGAAGTAGCGAAGACCCCCCAAGCGGGGTCAATAGTCTGTTTCTGAAGCAGGGTATGAAAATCGAATTGGGGATCGAATTGATCGGTTTCTGTGCGCGGATATGAAAGAAAGCCTTGCTGGTAGAGCTTTTCGGAGATCTGTCACACGATGTGAGAGCTCGCCAGGTAGGTATAGGGTAATCTGACCCACATCAAGTACTTTCTTGGGGGCTAGTCGAAGCAGCCTTGAGCCAGCCTTCTGCAGTTCAACAGTTGTCAATGGCAGTGGCTTCCTACCCAAAGTTGCTTCATCAGCTTCTCCTCGCCTCAATAGTTCTTCAGACGCACCATTTCTTAGTCCCCTTTTTTGTGACTTTAATTACGCGCGCCAGAGGGTCGGATAGGACGAAGTCGTAAAGGGAAACAGCAGCATCTTCGGCAAACAGATGACCTCTTTTCCACGTAAAAACGGTGTCCTCTCCCCGTGTGGACGAGGTATTCCTCGTCAAGGAGAGGAATATGTACCAGAATGGCTCAGAGACAAAACTTTTTACGAGATTCCACTTCTGAACAACAAAGCCAAGGGTTGGAAATTGACATGGACCTAAACACCCGAATAAGTGATTTTTCTTGATGACGATACAATGTAAGGACACTACCATATGAGACGACACTGCGAGTGTCTGCCAGTTGAACAAAGTGGTTCTGAAGGATCTGTGTCTGCATTCTTGTAAACGCAGCTCCCACTTTCAGATCAAGAGTGATCCTAGCCTCGACTGCATCAGCTTGTGCACGGTCAAGCTCAACAGGACGTTGAGCTGCGTGATGAATCTGCCTGGTTGTGCAAGCATTATACTGGATCATCAGAAGACGAGGAAGCGTGACATACTGTGCAATGATGGCACTGAACCTTGCCCTCTTCACAACTATATTTCTCTTCGCTCTCTTGCACACACGCACGATCTCCAGTCCAATATGTTCTCCCTCCCTATCACAATCAGTCCAGATCATCAACATGTCTGCGCGCCTGGCTTGGTTCAGAAGGTTCTCTTCAATGGATTTCTTGTCGCCGGCAACGGATATTTCAACGGGTGCATCGAAGAGCTCAAACGCGTCACAAGAGTTCCATTTCCTGTGCGTTTCAGGAAAATCGCAGCCCGTTAGATGGCCGGAAACACATGTAACGGTGTAGAAAGAATTTGTTTGCGGATAGTCAAATTCATAGTTCTTAATATACTGGGATCTCGTCGCATGCTGTGCAGAAAAAATCGCGTCAGACACAGACAGGGACGAACCATTTAACTCACAGTTGTGAACTGTCCACCGGAGAGAATTTGGCTAATGGACTTGGAGATTGAAGGCTTTTCTGCGACGCATAAGACCCGCATGAAGACAGGGTGAGGCGGCTAAGGCGATCAAGCTGGTCCAATGCCTTGATTGACGAAATTGAAGGGGAATCCGACCACTGACGACGTGACCGGGGTTTCGCGACGCGTCCACGTGATATTTGGAGATGTTGTCCAAAGGCTTTACAATTTTGACCGATCACTCTGGGCTCTGCAACACTGAATAGTGCAACGACCGAAGTGCTCGGTCCAAGCTTCCGGTAATGGCGATAGATACAGACACCTCCATCACCACTTCCCTTCTTACTCTGCTCAATGTCTCCGCCACCAAGGCAGGGAAGAGAAAGCTGGTCGAGGCCGAATTTATACCGGCTGAAAAGCTAAACAAGCGAAAGTCTGCTAGGTTCTCCGAGCCAGAACCCACCGTCTCAGAAGATGCCGATACGGCTGGAAACAACCTTGAGGTCGTGGAGACTATGGCACAAGATGAGGGTCCGGATGATGCTGAAGGTGGAGGTGCGATATTTTCCATATCTTGCAATGATTGGGTGAATGAACAATTGTAACGCATACAAGATGCATACGAACTTCATTTTGGTCTCAAGCCTGCCGTTCTTTCGGAAGCGACCAGGGCCTCAGTCGATGCACATAATTGGAGGACATCTACCAAACGGGAAGGAAAGCTGGGTCCTACTGTCCTCACAATGCCTGAAAGCTCGAAGGATCCGGCGACGAACGAGACACCACGGATAGATGTAAATCAACGAAGCCCTCCCATAAAACCACTGCTTACCAACTTGTAGATTCTTGCAAGATTAAGGACGCCCTTCCAATCACGGCAGTCCAAGAAAAACAGAGGTCCCGTATATTTGCAATGTTGAGCAAAGCTTTTGACTGACTGTAACGCAGAACAAACCGATCTCCAAAATGACCTCTTATCCACTTTATCCTCCCGGCGTGATTTGTATCTCACATCGACACCACTGGAATCAAGGAAGATTTTGAGAGAAGCAATTGCGCTCCACGCAATAAACCATGTCACCAAGTAGGTTGCTAACCCGTCAAAGCGTATCGAGCTGACTCATGCTTCAGAAAACGCCGACGTGTTCTTAAAAATAATGAACGGCTCGCTCACGCAGCCAAAGCAAACCCAAATACTGAGCCTCCAGAAGATGTTCAGGATCAAGGTTTCACTCGACCATCTGTCTTGTTCCTCCTTCCCTTCCGCTCGGCCGCGCTTGACTGGTATTCCGCAATCACATCACATACCCCTCCACCAGCTTTCCAAATCGAAAATCAGGCGCGCTTTACCTCTGAGTATGGTCTTCCTCCTGGCGCCATCGATAAGTTAGCAGAGGCAGATCCTGGGACATATCCTCGTGATCATGTAGAAACGTTCAAGGGGAATGTTGATGACAACTTCCGGGTGGGTATCAAGCTGACAAGGAAGAGTGTAAAGATGTTCGCTGAGTTTTACGGATGCGATGTGATCATGGCCAGTCCGCTTGGATTGAGAAGATCTATCGAAAAAGAAAAGCGAGCAAACCTTCTTTCGTCAAAGTCAACCTACTAATGGGACATTTCAGAAATGCGGACTACCT
Organism: Tricholomella constricta; assembly: GCA_013368375.1. Classification (NCBI taxonomy): domain Eukaryota; kingdom Fungi; phylum Basidiomycota; class Agaricomycetes; order Agaricales; family Lyophyllaceae; genus Tricholomella; species Tricholomella constricta. The sequence continues at coordinate 1,642,316 of JAACJP010000003.1, read as the reverse complement.
TTCCTCTATTGAGGTTTTGATTGTTGATCAACTCGACGCGCTGACCATGCAAAATTGGGAACATGTCAAAGTAAGCATTGCTTGTAACGACGCACCGGTTTCGTGGTTTTTAATCTGAACCGCTAGTTCGTTTTATCTCACTTGAACAAACTTCCTAAAGAGTCCCATGACACCGACTTTTCTCGTATAAAACCTTGGTACCTCGATGGACAGTAAGCTTGTGACATATCTTCCACGAGGCCGCTACTAATATGCTCGTCAGTGCGGCGTATCTCCGCCAATCGATCCTTCTGGCCGCGTACGAAACATCCGAGGGTCGTGCCTTGTACAATAACTCCCTCCAGAATGTCGCTGGTAAGATCAGGACCCAGAGACATTGGTCACCGATAGAAGTCCCGCAAGGGATCGAGCAGGTTCGGCAGCTGTTAGCCAGCCTCATGTTCCACGCTTACGCTGATTTGACAGAACTTTGTTCACTTCGACTGTGTCAGTCCCAAAGATGAAGCCGATAAGCGCTTCCACCACTTCACAACGCAGGTCTGTCTTGACTTTGTGATGTGCTCACGCCAGTCCTTTCCCTGACAATGTAATTCAGCTCCTTCCGGCTGTCCTAAGGTCTGCAGTTCAAAGCGCCAACACGGTCGTCTTCATCCCATCTTCCTTTGATTTCATCCGTGTACAAAATTATTTCAAGAAGCACTCCGGCGTTACATTCACTATTTTATCCGAGTACGATTCTATCTTCTCTAATGCAGACTCTCTACTAACCTGACTCATAGGTATTCGACGAATCAAGACATCTCCCGTGCCCGTCAGGCATTTTTCCAAGGCAAGAAGTCATTCCTTATCATCAGCGAACGATTCCACTTCTACAAACGGTAATTTTTTCTAAATGTTCGATCCCAGCACCATACTGTACTGAGCACACACAATTCAGGTATAAAATCCGAGGCATCCGCAACTTGATCTTCTACGGACCTCCCGACCACCCCCAGTTCTTCACTGAGCTACTTTCATATCCGTTCCTAGACGAGGGTGTGGAGGCCTCAGACGTCACATGTCGGGTGTTGTACTCGAAGTATGATTGGTTTCGTCTGGAAAGAATCGCTGGTACGGAGGCTGCTGCGGGGCTAATAAAGACGACCTAGTGTAGAACTTTGTACCCCGTCGAGTTAACTACGGATTCTGTTCACATCAACGAGTCATTGCATGCCGCCGCAGGAGTTCCCCGTTCGACTTGGAGCCAAGTCATTTGACCATGTACCTGTCTTTTTTTTCGACTGCTCAGATTTTACGCCTCAGGAGTTGGTGGAAGAGAGCATAGTATAGAAATGTAAGTACATCAGTGGGATGGATTCAAATTTGAGAGGCGTCCGCGTCACGGTGATCATGTTGATCACAGCCCTTGAAGTTGCCATCACAAGATTATTTGTTCGACTGCGCATTGATGATTGGAGCACACAGCACTCGGGGGCGGCGATGGTAGAGTGCCAACCAGGTTGCGGTCGCTCTTAAGCTTGGACTCCATGATCTACAAGCCACTGATACAACCTGATCCCGAGCTCGAGCCGAGTCCACCTCCTCCGCCCCCATTCGCGCCGGTAGCACAACCTAGTATTACCACTAGGGTTCCGGCACCATGCCCGCGGTTCCCATCTCGGTCGCTCATCAGCATGAGCATAATCTCCTGCTTCCTCGCAACAGCAGCCTTCATCTCATCCCTCACAGCGTTTTCGACGCCCACAGTATACGCGACGGCTCACAACGCGGCGGGCGCGCTCCTTACTGTGTCCTTCCACGTGTACATGTACCGCTCGGCGCAAAAGCATAAAGAACTGGGATCAGCGGGCCATGATGATGATCATGAACATGACGCCAATGCCAATACCAATGCCGATGTCAGCCCGGTGTTCGTGAAGAACCGCGACGTTGTGTTCATGTATCTCCAGGTCTCGCTCTGGGTGATGATATTCTACGTCGATATTGCCACGAGTTCGGCAAGGCATGCAGGGTCCGGAATGATCATGGCGGCGGTCTGGGCGGGGTTGGAGTGGGCGACGCTGCTGTTCATTGCGTTGAAATGCACGCGAGAGGTTTATTTCATCGAATCGAGGACGCCCGATCCGTTGATAGAGCATGAAGGGACAGGCACAGGCGGAATATCTGAGCCTCCTTACCCCTCGTACGTGCTGCAATTCTGGCCCATTTTGTTAATTGACGCTCGTCCCTTAGAGCCCCGCGTCCCATGCTACTCATCTCATTCATTCTATGCACGATCACAACCATGATCTTCAGCTCCAGACCCTCCCCGCTCTCCCTCCTCAACCTCCTCGCATATCTCGCCACCGCACCGCACCACATCGCCCTCTTCGTCGCCTCCCTCAGATCTAGAAAACGTCCGGAAGGATCCCTTCTCGCGCGGCGCCCATCCTCTCTCCCCTACGCAACCTTCCTCGCCGCGCTCTGGTGTTGCGTCTTCGTGCTGGACGTGGTGGGACCCGTGAGCGCGAGGCTCTTCCAGAAAATCGTGGCGGGCATATTTGCAGGCGCGGAGTGTGGCGTGGTGGTGTTCCTCGCGGTCCGGTGTGTATTGGAAAGCTTTGACGAGGGACGGATCAGGCTTTGATGAGGGGAAACCGTTCAACGCGGCGGTGGGGCGCATACATAGATCTAGGTATTCCTTGCAATTGAGGAAGGGGGGTATTGTACGATAGTACTTGCTATGGATTTGCGGATTCGATCCTTTGTCGTCGTCTTCATCAATGCGCACTCTGCACACTATATATTGGGCTCGGGGCGGAAGTTTACCTACGGTAACTAACCACTATATTGTCTTGGGGAGACTTCCATCACAAGGGTCGATGGCGTAGCTGGTTATCGCATATGTCTAACACACATAAGGTCCTCAGTTCGAAACTGGGTCGACTCACTTTTTACCTTTCATCCCTCTTCCATATCTTCACAGTAGAATACAGATCCTCGAGGAACGTAAAACTCACAAGGGTCGATGGCGTAGCTGGTTATCGCATATGTCTAACACACATAAGGTCCTCAGTTCGAAACTGGGTCGACTCACTTTTTACCTTTCATCCCTCTTCCATATCTTCACAGTAGAATACCGATCCTCGAGGAACGTAAAAGTCGGCAGCAACTTCACACGTTTCAGCATGCAGATTTTTACCATTCCGCAATGAATTTTCTCGGGGGTATTCATTAATATTTAGAGAAAACGTACAATGAAAATTGCCGATAGTTACTATGTAACGAACAAACTGCATGCAGCATGACTGACATGTTTAGTATACATCTTATGCTCTAACACTAACGTCTCGTCCTGTGGGTATCATCCTCGCACCAAGCAAGATTCAGAAAGACGTTGTCGAATCGACCTCGATCGTGGGCACAATCGACGCGATGAATTTGAGGAACACCACGAGGTAGAAATCGACGCGCATGCCCTCGACCTCTTCCTCCTCCCCTGCGACCTTCTCGTCCTTGCCCGGCCCGCTTGCCTTTCTCGCAAATGGCCACTTCTTCTTGGGCTCCTTGCTGTTCGCAGGCGCGCCTGCAGACTTCCGACGCGAAAGCTGCTCCTCGACGACGCTGTTGTTCATGCGCTCGATGACCTTCTTCATGACACTTGCGTGCTTGCATGGGTGCACAGATGCGGCCTGCAGAGAGGTAGAGTGGAGAAACTGCTCAATCGTGACAGTTTTCTGAGCGTGATCGGCGGAGATGTCTTGGAAGATTTGAGGCGGAGTGAGTGGAGTCCCGTTCTATGAAGGTCACATCAAGCCGAGTATAAGAATTTGTACGAGATGCTTTACCTCGTCATAACCAATGAGCCAGACACGAGGCGTCTGATAATACTTGTCGTATGTTATCATCACATCATACGTCCGCACTTGGAGCAGGTTTCCCTTTGCAGCCTCCACGTTACTGTATCCAGACTTTGGGTAAGCTATGGTTCTGACACGAGGGAGAGGATAATGACCTTGTATCAACAATAGCTGACGGCTTACTGGTGGCCGTCGCCTCGTCCTTCTCCTCAAGATCATCCTCTTCCATATCGGGAATATCATCAAGGTCAGGCGTCTCTTCTGCCGCGCCCTTTCCGAGCGACAGCGCACCAACGCCAGAGGCTAGGTGATCGTGGTCCCCGTCAAGGTCAGGAATATCGTCGATATCACCGGGATTCGCAGCAGAATCCGCATGCGCTTTGCGCCCAGCATGGGTCTCAACCCATTCATCGGCCTCGCCAGAAGTCGAGGAGTCTCCGAACGAGAGAAGACGTTCTGCGTCCTCATCGGCATCGGTGTATGCAAGGGATGTGGCACGACGGAGGCAAGGTACGCCACGGGTCAGGAGGTACTGTTTATCTGCCGGCAAGAAGTCGCGAGCTTTCGATGCGTCACCTATCTCCCTGTATGCAGTAAATTCAGTTTGTGTGAAATGGGGAGGGGCGTTGCCACCTACCATGTCCATACCGGGAATTTGTAAACTAGAAAGTCGCCCGCCGCCACAAACTCCTCTGAAGCCGCCAGATAAGTTCTTTGAACGCGTTTTGAGCGAGGATCTAGACAAACCAGGGGTAATACGACCGTGTTCTTTGAACTTGCTCTCCTTGAGCACCTGGAAGATTGATCGGTGAGTTGATCTCCATGGTGGACGCTGCAAGACAACATACAGGGCTTAGATAGTCGCGGACGGCCCAGTAATGCGACTAGGTGGATCGTGAATGAAGGGGCAACTAATTCTGGCAATGAAATACCTGAATGGCTTGCATGGTTATGGCAGGGTATGGAAGGAAGTGGCGGTTGGACTCCAAATCGATTCTGATTCACCACGTGCCTCGTCAAAATAGGTCCGTTAAATCAGACGAGCGTTATCGAACTGAACTTGCAGGGGCTGGAGCTTACAATTGTTCGCCCTCAGAATGTACTAGTCCTAAATGACAGCAAAGATGCAAGATAACGGAGAGAAAATTATATGGGTAAAAGATGGGACGAGCTGGTTGAGGCAAGTCGCACCAGTCGCACCTTGCGGTGCGACTGCGCTCAGCGTCAGATTACTGCACTGACACAGATGAAGCCCTTTTGGACCTCTTTTCCTTTTCTTTCTTCTCCTTCTTCTCACTCTTATCCCGCTTCTCCTTTTTGTTTTTCTTGTCCTTTATCTCCTTCGTCGAGTTGTCTGCGAGGTCGCCATCCATGGCGTCCTCTGCCTTGTTCTTCTTCGTCGTCACCCGTTCCGCGCCTTCCATCTCTTCACCCCGCCCTTCACCCTCTTGTCTCCGCTTCCGTTTCTTCGACTTTTCACTCTTCTCTGCCTCTACCACCGCCTCCACGTCCCCATCCTTCGCCGTTGCCTTCTCCTCCTTGCTCTTCTTCTTCCTCGTCTCTTCACCAGAGGGCGCACTCATCTCCACATCCTCCTTTCCCTCCTTCACTTTCTCCCCATCTTTCACCTTCGGCTTGTCCTTCTTCTCCTTCTTCTCTTTTTTGTCCTTCTTGTCCTTCTTCTCTTTTCGGTCGACTCCACCTGGAGAAGGAGAAGATGCTATGGATGCAGAATCCGCCGCTTTTGAGTCCTCTGTGATCCTGGCTTTTTTGTTCACGGGTTGGGTACCGTTCTATGCGAGAAAAAGATAATTAACGAGAGACAGCGAGATACCACGATGTAGTGGACTTGCCGTGTTATCCTCAGCGATCGACTTTCGCTTTTTGTCCTTCCTTTTCTTTTCAGTCTTGTCAGACGAGGCTGACGGCGTCTCCACTGGCGCAAGCGCGGGCTGGGGTTTGGGGGGCTCGGGCGCCTTAGCCGCTTGTGTTTTTACCTGTTGCACAACAGTGGGTTGCGGAGTCAGTGCGGGGCTCGCAACAGGTGATGCACGCGTTGGTGTGCCCAGAGGGGTATCATTGGCACCCGTGGCTGACGACCTCGGTTGGCTCCAGCCTCCTCTGCCGCCTCGGCCTCCAAATCCACCACGGCCGCGCCACTGTCCTCCTGGCGGGGCAGTGGGCGCCGGGGGCAGAGGCGGGTAGTTATTGCGCGGCGCGGGGGCAGCCTTTTATGGTTTAGGGCGCGAGTGATTGTGCTGTGAAGCTGAACGTACGGTTTTCGGGCCCTTGTATAGGCTTTTCTGGTATTTTTCAGCCTCGCTGATGCATTGGGTATGGCCCTTGTACTCGGCTGGGGTATTGAAGGTCGTCGAGCAGTCTATGCAGTCAAATCCGCCGTGGCAGCGGGATCTGTGTTGATCCAACTTGGGCTTCTTTACGACGTCGCCGCAAGCTGAACCCATTATATTAGGATCTATCAAGAATGGATGATTATGAAGACGCTAACTATGACATCTAAGTAGAATGCTGTCAGATTCGAGTTCCTGTTGAAAGAGATATTTTACTCACTGAAAGGAAACCATGAGTCGATCGACAGGACTAGAATCGGGATGCCTCGAAGAAGTTGAGGTTGATGAAGAGGGCGAATTTCTTCCGCCAAAAAATAACTGACACGTGACCTTCGTCGATCACCACCGCGTTCCAGCGCGTTCCTCGGAGGCAGCGAGATACTTAAACCGACTCGAAATTCATCATCTAACTGTGATGTAATGGGTACATATTCAAAACAGAAATAAAGACCAGAAGAAACTTAAATAGTCCAATCAAAGCCTCCAAGGTACAAAGCATAAATGTCCGATGATATAGTATCAACAAGTCATGAACTTGAAGATCATGGTGTGCTGAATGAAACAACCCACGTATCTGGGCATGCCTTCGCGCCCGGCGGCAGCCTCAACTTTTCGAACTCGTCATCCTTATCCAGCCCTTTGAACATGGTCGCCTCTCCAAGGTAGTCGATGCGCCTGAGTTTGACCTCATCAGCCCTGTTGGCTTCCAGCCGCTTCTTCGCCGCCCTCTCGACAACCTCTCTCTGTTTCTTCATGCTGATGATAAGACCCCATTCGGAGTCCACGATCGGCTCCTGCAGCGCAAGATAGAGCGCCTCCCAAACGTTGTCGCACGTCACCGGACCTGGCAAATCGATGTCAATGGACCAGGGGAACGCTTTCGATATGATTCGTAGGTGTTTGACGCCATTTTCGGTCGCTAAGATATGTCGGTTGGAGTGGTAGGTCGTGGCATGGATCTCCTGGGGCGGCTTCCTCACGTCGAACCTTAGCCGCGTCGTATCTGACGCGAAGAGGTGGTATAGTTTTGGGTACTTCTTTGATAGATAGCCTGGTTTGATGATCGAGTTGACCGGTTTACGAGGTAAGTACGACGATGATGACCACTCACTACGCTGCGGCTCTTGTCTGTAATATCGGGGATCAGATCCATACCCCGGGGGTATGTTGGGGTGTGGCCGCGGCGGGATATAGACGTTCGGGTCTGGCTGATAGTAGTCATGCCATCCAGGATTTGCCCAAGGTGGAGGGTTCATGATGAAAGAGTTGACGCTTGACGAAGGATCTAACGAACAATGTTCTCCTTAAGTATCTTGTGTGCCACGCGGGAAGAGCGGGGGCTGATGCAATGTAGAGCTGTTCGCAAGGAGTCAATGTGCGATGAGTACAGGGCTGTGCAAGCAGCGGAGGATATTTGGTGAGGACCCAGTTAGCGCTTATCAGGATGAATGGATTCGCGCCCACGTAGCCATAGAAAACAGTTCCAGGAAAGGAAATGAGGCGCGCAGGGAGTACACGTGACGGCTGATTGTCAATGTGGCACCGTGCGGTGTGGCTGTGGACCAGGACTACGATAAGAACGGGTCAACATAGCAGCTATATGTAGTCGGTATACTAATCGGTGACCGTGCTGTACGGTGGTTCCAAACACGTCGAGAAGTTCCAGGTGTCAATCTAGCGCGATGCACGCTCGAAAGAGGCCCGATAGTCGCTGATTGTCAACTTGGTTGTACAACGATACGCAGACGCTTCTAGTAGCCCAGAGAAATTATGGCGAGAAGAACCCAAGTGCAAGATGATTTCAATAAAAGTTTGATAAAAGTTACATAGACGACCGAAGGGTTCAAAAGGAGATCCCTTTAGAACATTTGCAGTGACGCATTGAGCAGTTTGCGAGCTGTACTGGGTGGGAAGCTATGCATATGTGCACAGGAAGTGGACCAAAATGCCACTTGTCGACTATGTAATGTGGACGCGACGCTTGGCGCCTGCTTGCATAATGATGGTCATGTGATCTTTTCCCTGTCACGCGCTGCGAAGCGTTTTGACATGGGAACAGTTCGAAGACCCTCGCACAACTGTATTGAGTTTCCTGAGAAGCTGATTCCACGACCCGACTGTGGCGCTCTCGAACCGTGGCGTTTGTGGTCTGGAGCGCCACAAGTTGGCTGGACTGTGTCGCTGCAGAGGAATCCACCTGACTCTTATAAAGCAGGCAGCGTGATTGGTTGACAAATCCGTATCCGAGAATCCGGCTCTATTTTGAATTTCTAGGCCTTTCTTTTGTGTTCCGAGGTTATTCATCCATTCCTCCCCAAATAACACCGCTGCAGGACGAACCCACCCTCACTTGCAATGTCGTTCTCTCTCATTCGTGCACCGCTTCGCAGGGCCGCCGTCGCTGGCACCAGGTCTGTTCCTCGGGCACCGTTTAGGTCCTCTTTCCGCCATTATTCCACCCCACCTCCCCAGGCGGACTCTAAGTCGAGCAAGAGCTTGCTCATCGGACTGGGAGCTGTCGCAGGTCTTGGTGGTCTTGCTTACTACTTTTACTCTAATGCTCGTGAGGCCGGCACCGCCGTCAAGTCTGGCGTCCAGGCTGCCAAGGTTCAGGTCAACTTTGTCCCGACAAAGGAAGACTACCAGCAGGTAAGCTGCGTGTTCAAGGCAGTGCCTTCTTCGGTGCTCAAGACTTTTTTCAGGTCTACAACAAGATTGCTGAGCTTCTCGATGAGGCTGGCGAGTATGACGGTGCGTCCGCATTGACCCATGTGCGAGCTTAGAACCTGACGCGACATCAGACGGGTCCTATGGCCCTGTTATTCTCCGTTTGGCATGGCACTCCTCTGGTACTTATGATAAGGAGACCAATACTGGCGGAAGGTAAGACTCCTCTCCTATTACTCCAGCCGCGTTATAACACTTGCTTTCCAGCAACTACGCCACCATGCGCTTTGAGCCCGAAGCCTTACACGGCGCGAACAATGGTCTGAACATTGCCCGTGACCTTATGGAGAAGATTAAGAAAGAGTTTGAATGGATCACCTACGGCGACCTGTGGACTCTTGGTGGTGTTGCCGCAGTTCAGGTATTGCGTGTTGACATTTTCAAAGCTCTGGCTAACATGAATGCTCCAGGAAATGCAAGGTCCTAAGATCCCCTGGAGACCTGGTAGGATCGACGGTTTCGCTGCGGATGCTACCCCCGACGGTCGTCTGCCCGATGCTACCCAAGGCTCAGACCATCTCAGGAAGGTAAGGCAACCAGGGTTTTCTTTTCTTGCTGGTCGTTTGCTCACATCTTCCTATTGTTCTAGATTTTCGGACGTATGGGGTATGCCTCATCGCCTGAACCACCCAAACTCTGACTAATGGTCCACCTAGATTCAATGATCAGGAAATTGTTGCTCTTTCAGGCGCGCATGCTCTGGGACGTACCCATCGTGACCGGTAGAATTTGTCTTCATAAGCCGACATAATGCATACTAACGGCGCCACCCCAAACAGCTCCGGCTTCGAGGGCCCTTGGACCTTCTCCCCCACCACTCTGACCAACGACTTCTTCAAGCTCCTTTTCAGCGAGACGTAAGTTGCATCCCTCCCTCTTCCCCTTCTTGAAGATTGATCGCCTGCCCAGCTGGACCTGGAAGAAATGGAATGGCCCGAAGCAGCTCGAGGACAAGGCCACCAAGTCTTTGATGATGTTGCCGTTCGTTACTTTTTTTTCGCCGTTTATGTGTTTCCGCTCATGTCATATGGCAACGCAGCACCGATTATGTTCTCGTCCAGGACAAGAGCTTCAAGAAGTTCGCCAGGCAATACGCTGACGACAATGACCTCTTCTTCAGGGAGTACGTCCACAACCCCCTACTTCCCTTTGCCATCTCAATTGACAACACTGTGTCCCGCATCACAGCTTCGCCAAGGTTGTCTCGCGCCTGTTCGAACTCGGTGTCCCCACACAGCAGTTCGTCACCTCCGAGCCCTGGATCATGAAGTCCCTCGAGGACCAGCAAGACGAGAAAAAGCAGGACGAGAAGAAATAGTAGATATAGACATCCCACAGCGCCGGCGCATTATAAGGATCAATCCCTAGAGGCAGGATTAGATGAACGAAACCTTACAACTCGACTGTAGAGGATGCATGCCGTCTACCTACCCTATGACTCGTGCCTTTCAAGTACCTACAATCCACCGACCCGCGTATCCACTGGCTTCACTACTGACGTGTCTTCTGCTGTTGTTGTTTGCAAATTAATGTCATTGAATTTATATAATTATACGCCGTGTTATTTGTAATCTATCGAGGACAAGAAATGGGTGAGGGAAGTTAACAAAGTCTGTGATCAAGATATTTATTGTGGATCCGGAGTGAGGGGGAGCGGAGCGTCAATAGACAATTATAGATATCGCGACGATGTTGAGTAAAATAGGTATGGGGTTTTGCAGGGTGGATACAAATGAGAGACAATGATGATACACCTGCGACGGCGAACAATGAGTTTCCTAAAATCTAGATCAGGGTAGTGAAGTCCGATTATCTTGTGCGAAAGAGGGGAGGGAGTGACCTATGTCGGAAAGCAATATAAAAACAGCATGAACGTAGCGGTGTGGGATCCAGAGTCGAGGGGAAGGAAGGCCAGGCAAAAGGTTAGAAAGACAAAACGAGGGAGACGTGGAAAATAGGATAACCAGCGGATGCCCGCGCTACGATGAAACTGACGACGTCAACGGGGGTGCAGGCGACGTTGGCGGTACCGCAAGCTGCTCAAACCGCACGGCCAGATCACCATCGCTCTGCGACCTCACCGTCTCCTCGTACGACGGCAGTCCCCGCATACTCGACAGCGGCGGCACGCCCCCGATGAACCCCCGCGACGCGACCGCATAATCCGGCACCTCCGTGAACGCGCGATGCAGTAGCTCCGTGCCCGTGCTCCGATCCGGCAAGCCGATCGTGTGCACCTGGTCAGGACGCGCCGCCGCCGCTGCTGCGCCGCGCTCGCGCTCGATCTCTGCGGCAGAGGGCAGCTGGTGCGATGCGGAGCGCGAGATCCAGCCCGACGGGAACATGGTGGATGGCCTCATCGTCGTCGAGAAGAGGCTGTGCATGTTCCGGCTTGCGTGCCCGCTGTGCACGTATGTTTCGTGGGGCCCGGCGACTGGGATCTGCGCGATGGGGTGGTGGCGGTCCCGTTCGCGCTGTTCGCGTTCGGCGCTGCTTGCGCGGCTCGAGAGGCGGCTTAGGCTTAGGCCCCGGCTGCCCGGGCGGCTGCGGCTACGGCTGCGGCTGTGAACACCGCTGTGGGCCCCGCTGTGAACCCCGCTGTGGGTGCGGCTGTGGGTGCGGCTAATGGTCCCAGAGCCGGTGGCGGAGTCGCCGGGGTGGGGGGAGCGTGGGCGTGAGCACGGGGGAGCGTGTCCTGACAGGGAAAGGAGCAACTCGGAATTGACCCACTCGAGAGGGGCGTTTGAAGCATTGGGATCGGGTTGGTGAGGGAGATGCGTCAAAGAATAGGCTTCGAGGGGTGTAGAACGACCTGAACGTGTTGCTGGCGTGTGTGGGGCATCGGGGAGATGAACGGGGCTAGCGCCTTGTGATATCCAAGGGTTCGTAACGCGCATAGTGGCTGAGTCGGGGAGGAACATGTTCGCGACTCTGTCACGTATATGTTGATTGTAGCTGGGTAGCTGCGTCTCTTCAACCTCTCCCGAGGGGATCTCGGCGCCTCCAATGAGTAAACGCCGAGTGGCAGCTGTATGTGTCTGAACTTCGCTGAGGAGACGGTAATCAAGGAGATGCAGGGGCAGAGAGCATCTGAGTTCCGAGGTGTGGCCAGCTAAGTTCAGAAGAATGATGCTCCAGCGAATTCGGTGCAAGACGATGATGGGTGCGAGACTGTGCGTTGGAGTGATTGTCAAAGGAACGTTGATGCTGAGATATGCCTCGACCTCGGTGTTTTCGGAGTCAGGTTCAGTGGTCTCATGGGATAAGTTACTGGTTGAGGCCACCGGAGCATCGTTAGTGGATGGTTGCTGATGGGTTGAAGGGGTGGCGTGAATGGGAGTTTGTGATAGAGATTGTCTCCCTAAACTACTGAGTGAGCTGGAGCTATTTGTACGAGGGGGGTTTGCAGCGCCAAATCCCGAAAGAGGGCTCGCCGGAGAAGCAGGAGAAGAAGAAAAGCTCGAAGACTTCCGGTGTCCGGGTCGGCTGTCCACGACCTCCACAGCTCGACCGTTAACGAATTCATGCTTTACGGAGGCAACAAGCTGTGTTTGCTCTTGAGAGCCACTGCGAGCGTAGATTTTCGTCTGTTCGTAAATTGACGTAGTCACGTTCAAAACACAGACTCCTTTTAACAGAGGGGAGAACTTCACGAGGGCAGTGAGTTTGTCGCCTGCTGCCCAAGCTTTGTGGGGAATCATGATGGAGTACATAAGTTTCTCCGGCCAGGTATTTTCGATTTCCAGGGATTGTTGGTATTCCATGGCCTCGGGGGGAAAGGAACGTATGATATGGATCGGCAAGCCTGCCTGATAGGTCTGATTGAAAGCAAAACCTGAGCGAACCGCCTGAGCATGCAGTCTGTATGACACGGCCGCACCTCCAAGTGCGGGAGAGGTGGTAGTAGACGGTAACGACCCTCCGATACGCAGCTGAAAGGGAAAGAGATGTCGACCGGCCTTTAGTGTGTGACTCGCCCGCTTTTGGCCCTCCAGGAAAGACCAGTCATGCGTGCAAACGATATACGTCAGAGGGGCAGAGTTCATCGTCAGCCTGACATGGTGGTGAGTATTGGAGGGGAATTTGTAAAATGCCGGACGTACGCGTCGGCGGGTGGTATGGGGAGACGCGCTTTGCCTTGGAACTGGAGCGTGATTTCTTTGATGGGCGTAGCTTGGCTGAGGTAAAGCGCGACATGGCCTGAAAGACGCGTGGTCTCGACATCGACCCCTACACCCTTCAGGAAGAGGTAGGGGGAGTCGAGAAGAATTTCGATGCGAGGCTTGTGCTCTTTCTCCTTTACCATGTCGTGACGGTGGTGGTCCAGGGTAGAGGGACCACGGACTGGATAGACATGTGGTAATGGGTTGTCCACGGCGGCTATTTGAGGAGCACCGCTTGGCGGCGACACAAAGGTTCTTGACAACACAAACGCCATCTCGTCCGAACTCTTTAGGAGAAGTCAGATCAGACTGCTAAAGGAGCTCTACAGACACCAATTGAATAGGGAGTAAGCAGAAGCTGGGAAGACGTTAAGGAATGGAGAAATCAATTATAGTGTCAATCTGAAGTAATCGCATCCCAAGATCCACAATGCCGGTATATTTCCGCGTTGCGTATCTCGGCGCCGCCGGAAGACGTTGACTGATCGGGCTGTCGCAGCCCGCCTCGATCGCCACGCGAGGAATTATCCTCAACTACAGACATGCCTGAAAGTGCCAGGGCCTACATAGATACTCGCAAGAGAAATTAGGAATCATCCCTACAACCGAAACGTTGGAGATCCAGCTCTAGGCGAGCAACGCCGAATCGCAACGTCAAGGTCCGAGGGGTAAGGACATAATTTCTATTTTGGTGGACGGGCTTTTCTTAGATCTGCCTCGGGGCGTGACTTTAGTCACCGCCCGATCCTCCGTTGAGAAAAAAGATACAATTCTGTTTTCTTCTGACCCGAAATCCAAACGCAACGAAAGGAACGTATGCTTTCGGAAAGCCCATACCCTGGATCACTACGACAACCTACGCTCCATTCTCCCGAAGTCGACACTCGTGTGGATGATGACCATGAAACGAACACTGGGTATTTGATTAAGCCCCTTTTTCCGAATTTCGCCGAGGGAATTCAGGCGAAGGAGGATCGATAGCCTCCGGCATGTGCGCAGCAATGTAGCACTCCTGCTCTCTCGGCGATTTTGCATGTGAATTTAGTAAATGCTGTACATAAAATCCGCGACGCGAGTTAGATCAGATTAGATCTCGTTCAACAGTAACAATATTTATGATTCCGTCGAGTCCACCCTTACATATCTGCTTGACTGTCGTTTTAAAAATACGATACCGTGAAAAGTCGGATCCGTCGCACGAACGAACTCGCGAAGGGCAACATCGGAATTTCTCTGCGCCATGTGGCCCTCAAAATTTTCACGACGCGATGATGGGCGATAGCGCTATTGCTGCACACAACCTGTGTCAATTTCACATAGCCATCGGGCCCAGGATCAAGACGCGTCATACAGTACGTGCGTGGACAAGCCATGGATCAAAACGTCACAAAGGCGCCGGAAGACATACTATCGGCGCCGATGAATCTAGCCAAGGACACATGAATACAATACCATGCCTTTGCCCGCCGAAAAGACCTTGGCACCTGAATTTCAGATCATGATATATGCACAGCGTGCGCTAATGATCAATGTCAAAGGACTCTTATTGTTCGAAGCTCTTGCGTACGCGTTGCCTCTGCCATCCTCCATACTTGCAGAGGAAGCACTCCGCTGAGTCGCGATCCACATGCACGCGGCATGTGGTGGCTTCGAATTTATACGACATGGCTGCTCGAGCTTTTAATAGCGCCGCCGACTGCGAATGTCAGCGACCAGATGTCAACCGCAAGGCAACATCGAAGGCTCCGCACATTCACGTCGCGCAAAAGCAAAGTAGAAAACCATCATTCGCCACACAAACCACATTACTACACAGCAAGTTAACCAAGATTGCGAAGTCATAAGTACGTAGCTTGAGATCATAAGAGTAACAGAACAACACGGCCCAGGCATACAACAAGATACCCTTCCTCCTCCTCCTACATCTAGGCCTTGTATAGCGCATCCAAAAACGCCGTCGCGAGCTGTCCCACCATTGACGGGCCCACAGCACTCGACTGGCCGAGCCCTAAAAATTTGAACGAACCAGATCAGCACAAGGCAAAGGGGTCGCGAAATATCAACGAATTTGGGATAAATGGAAGAGAAGCAGTCAGGTCTGCAATCGCGATCATAAAGAACACGCAACGCCAGAAAAAAAGCCGGGGAGCACCCTCGAATGCAAAGTTTCCGGATTTGGGTGAAGTTACGCAATAGGTAACGAAGATCAAGATAGAGGATGCAAGCACGTAGATCTGGGCACCCAGAAACAGCAAGATAATAAACGCACCATAGAGGGATACCATGGTGCCTTTCCCAGACGGCGCGATTTTGGCTTCCCTTACCGCATCTTTCAGATCCGCGATGAACGTGTCCACCATTGTGACTGTCAGGCGCTGCATAGCATCGGTACCGCAAATTCAAGGGCGAGCGAGGCCGTCAGCACACGTGCATTTTCGAGAAGGCGGTGGAGACTCACAGTGCACGCGATGTGGACTGCAGGCGGGCCAGAGAGCGCGTTGAGGTGCCACCCACGCTGCGCCATGGCGTCACCGACCTCCAGGACGTTGACTTTGGGGTGCTTAGAACCGAAGGCGACAACAGACGCCGGCGGCGAGCCGAGGACGTAGAGCTCTGGGATGGACGAGGTGATGGTGTTGGCTATCGTGCGTGCACTTGCCACGATAGAGCGACAGGACTCAAGATAGCCCCTGGGTGACAATGTGAGACACAAGGGCTGATGCGAAGACGGCGAGGACGCTTACTCGTCGCCCATGTATTGCATGACAGCCCATGTTCCTGCGATTAGGGCGCCGGGGCTTTGGGGCAGACATAGTTTGGCACGTCAAAAGGCGATGTTGAGAATTTGGCCGTATACTCACCGTGATCCGGAGAGACTGGGACTACCATATACGCCGCCTTCATTGTATTTCAGAAACATACTGACAAGGGAGAAAATATGGATACATACCCGACCAGAAGGGATTCACGTAATATTGATGTCGACGCAGTTCAGCGTCGCGATACATAATGACAGATGTACCCTGTAATTGAGGGTCAATTACTTTACATTTGGGTCAGTTTGGTCCGAACCTTGGGTGCAAATCCATACTTGAAACCAATGGTCGTTAATGTTGGATGACACGGTCCAGTAAATTGCAACTCACCTTGTGTGTGTCACAGCTAATACTCGTGACGCCCGGAACGCGGAAATCGAAGGGCAAGAGCTTAAATTTCCCGTTTTCACCGTTAGCGAGACCGGCTTTCTCGAGGTAGGGGACTATAAAACTGCCTAGACAGCAATCGACGTGTAAACCAATATTATTATAAGAGGCAAGTTTTCCGAGGGCAGCGATGTCGTCCTGATTTCCGTCGGGGAAATTGATAGCGGATCCGACCAGCTAAAATCAAGTAAATAAGTATATATAATATGCGGAATGTGTGGATCGCACCATGATGGTATTAGGGTTACTAGCGTGTGTTAAGCTTTAGTAAAATAATTGACTGAGAGAGAGAGAGGAAACTGACATGGCACGCTTCACGCGTTTCAGGTCAACTCTTCGCGTCGAAGAGTCGACTGGGATAGTGTGAACTTTAATCTTGAGATACGCAGCACCCTTATCAAATGCAGCATGCGCTGAGGATGGAATAATCCTTGAGAATATGTTAGTCGAAGAGTATTCAGTATGGAATATGTCTGGGGCGCACATCTCGGGCTCAGTAATCCCTTTCACGGCGCGTGCCCAGTCGCGGTAGGTTTTCACCGCCATGATGATGGATTCTGTGCCGCCCGATGTCATCGTTCCGGCGCCATTAGGATTGTTATAGAGCTTGAGACACATTGCCACGATCTCGGCCTCCATCTTGCGAATTGCAGGGAAGACGTCGGGGTGAAGGGGATTCGAGACGCAGTACCGCTGGTACGCTTGAACTATGACTTTCTCGAGATCATCGCCACCATCTGTGTTCAGAGGCATAAGTGATAGGAATACAATGTAGCACGTATTTGCGTACGATAGACTGCACCGGACAGCTTTCCGTGTCTCCAATTAGTTTGGTTTCCGAGTTCGGTGTCCATGACGTCCATTTGCGAGAATATCCATTCCGGTGTCTTGCCTTGGTCTGGTAGAGATAGATGCCTTACGACATCAGCACCCTTCGGCACAAGCTTGTTCTCGATGTCAAGTTTAGCTTTGTTCATCTGGTCCTCGACCTTCTTAGCGGTGGCCGGAACGCGCAACAGCAGTTGAACAACGCGCTAGTCACAGATTAAGCTGAATAAAATACAATATCGACCAGCTAGACAAACCTGCGCTATCCATGTGTAGATCTCACGAGCGGAGGTGACGATACCGCGAGCTCGCAAATGACGTTGTGCCTTGATCGACTGAGTAGCAATAACATAGAAAAAGAGGATTGTCTTTGCATTGTCAAGGTTGATTTGAGAGAGAATTGGCCCTTTGACCAAGGCGGTAGCCTTGCTGCGGATGGTGGCCATTGGAACGAGGATGAACCTGCGTTGGACGGTTCAGAAGTGACCGTTTTGTCGAAACGATCCGAGACGAATTTCAAATTCACGTGGCAAACACGGACGTCGCGCCATTGATGCATGCCTTGATGTGACCACTGTGACACCTTTGCCTTCATCCCGAATTCGCGTCGAAATGAGCAGCAGCATGCGAATGGTATGCTGAAACCCAACTTCCTAGTATACCTCTCAACTTGATCATTTCAGCTCGCGCAGGAGGAGGAGAACGACGATGCCGCAGAGGTGACCTGGGGTGCGTTCACCTGTACTCGATCACAATATCTTCAAGGGGATTGACCAGCTGATATTCAGAGGATCAGCAGCGCATTAACTCATTCTCGAAACTAAACACACGCGTGCGCAGTCTGGAGGAGAAGCTTGAGGAGCTCAGGGTGCGTGGATCATGATAGTGAGGCCGATCACGCAGCTGAATCTTCTTGCAGCAAGAGAAAGAGGTCCTCGATGATCTTGCCACAGAGCTGGAGCTCGCAGATGAGGATGAACCGGTGTTGTACGCGTTTCATACACCGTCTTTCTCTAATCCTCTTCTCAAGGTCAATCCTACAGATACAGAGTCGGCGAAACCTTCCTGCACATGCCCCTTCCCCGCGCCTTGAAGCGTCTAGAAAAAGACCAATCCGAGATCGATGAGCGAATATCTTCTCTATCTGCATCTACAGAGGAGTGCGAGTCGAAGATGAAGGAATTGAAAGTAACTTTATACGCGAAGTTCGGACGAGCAATCAACCTCGACGACTAATGTACATCCCGCACCGTCTGTTCGTTCTTCCGAATTGTAATTCTATTCCTTGCATGGCTTCATTACTCCATTCACAAGAACGATCAGCGGACCATCCGACATTATACTAATACACAAGACTCTGCATGCAAAACATCCGTCCAATTATTATTACAACTATCCCTCATAACCCTCCTTCATCCACTCCGATTAAATCCAACAGACTCCCTTGAGGTTGCTTCTGACCCTCCGATACGAATTCAAGCAAGCCTTCAAATACATCATTGCGCTGACTGAATCGCATCCCCGTGAGTTTCCGTGGTGCCCTGGGCCCAGCACCATCTCTCATGTCCCGCTCCAGTGGGTCCTCCATCTCTCTCAGCGCATGCGGGTCGACAGTGTGCATCGAGTGCGCGCCGCCGCACTCGTTTAGTCGGTCAGTCCACTTCCCGTCGATGTCTGGTGTATCTGACCGCGAACGCTTGCGCGGCGGCGAGCCGTCCTTGCTAGGCAGTGATTTCACATCCGCGTGCGAATAAGGCGAGGAGGGCAGGGGCGGTGGCGATGCTAAGGGGGCAGGTGGCGAAAGTAGGTGCGTGAGGAGCGCCCGGAAGACTTCAGTTTCGGCAGGATCGCTGTGATCGACGACGGCTGAAACCTCGGTTTGCAAAAAGTTCAGAGCCTTGATTGGCGCTGCATCTTCACACATTTCTCGGAATCTCATCATCCAAAGCGCACATGAGAGGAGTTCGACGTAAGAACGAACACATCACTCACTGCTGTTGCCGTATTTTATACGTAGCTCGGCGGATGACTTCTTCTGATCCAGCCCTACAACGACATAAGTTCCGCAAAAGAGAAAGACTCACCAATTACGAAAAGAAATACCTACCTAATCAGTCTCATCTGCCACAGATCGTCCAATCTCTGCTCCTTCTGCCTCTCCCCTCCTGCTGCACCTCTGCCTCGCTCCATAGCTTCCCCTACGATCCCCGCATTTCCCCCATGCATGTAAAGCGTCCTCGTATTGGGGTTATAAACGACCTGGTGCGCGTACCTCGGCAATGGTTCCTCAACCTGCAGCTGCTCCCTTTCCTGCAAATGCCCGGAGGGACCTGTCGATGCATTGCAGAGCGGTTGTGGGAGGATTTGTGTCCAGTTGCCTGGCCGCTGGTCGTAAGTGAACATCCAGTTGGGCGCCTCCGATGCCACCGTGGTGACTGCGCCCGCTTGCTGGCTTCGTGTCAGCCCGCATAATCTTCAAAATAAGATTAAACTATCAGAACCTTGGCGTGAAATAGGGTAAAGGAGGACTCACACGTAAATTTCACGGAGGCTGGGGTCGATCACGGCACGCTGTGTGAAGCAGGAATCCGGCCCCCCGGCTGTAGAGAAGTTGGAATAAAGTTCCGTGGCGGTGTTGGTGGCGATATCGTAGGCGTACATGTCGGAAAGATATTTGTCGTCACGCTGGCCGGCGAAGATGAACAGGGTGCGGGTGGAGGGCTCGAGAACCATCGAGTGGCCTGGATAGATGATCACTTTTAGTATTTAGGAAAGCAAGAGACGTGCAGGCGCGTACCAAACCGGGATGGTATGATTATTTGAGAAGGGTTTGTGGTGTCTGGATGTCTGTTCAAATGGTTATTGAAGTATGAGAATGGACCGACGCTACGCTTACTGTAGCAGCCTCCACTTGCTGAGCCGTATATTGTAGCTGTACAGACCGGAATACTTGACAGACTCCCAGTCACCATCCACCACTCTACCACCGAAGACATAG
This sequence comes from Tricholomella constricta, assembly GCA_013368375.1. Taxonomy (NCBI): domain Eukaryota; kingdom Fungi; phylum Basidiomycota; class Agaricomycetes; order Agaricales; family Lyophyllaceae; genus Tricholomella; species Tricholomella constricta. Next base: position 1,622,207 of record JAACJP010000003.1, on the reverse strand, counting down.
AGGAGCTGCGTCTCACAGTCCATGACCATCTGGTGGTCGAATATGAGTGGTGGACCCCCTGACGACTGCATTTTGTAAGCATAAATCAGATGAATTGTCCGTGGCAAACGTACGGCCGTGTCAAACGATAAAAAGTCCCACTTTCCAGAATCCATTCCCCGTGTATGATAGCGGTAGAACTCGGAGCAAAAGGCGTTTGTTGGAGGTGTCGATGCCTCTCCAGTGTTACCTTGAGAAGGCGTCAAACTGCCACTTCCGTTTATTGCCTTAACCGAATCTGAGTCACTGAGCCTCCCTAATAGATATATACTTCCCGTCTTCGTATCAAAGACCATTTTATGACACGAGCGGGCGCCAGGCGCGTTCTGCTCCCCAGATGTACTGTGGCTGAGTACGCGCCATTTGTCTTCCTTGACATCATAGACCCAGAAGTCGTCGAGGCTCTTTTGGCCGTCCCAGCCACCGAAAAGGTAGATCATATCGTTGACAGGGTCGATGCACATGGCATGACCACCGCGCGGAGAAGGTACGTCTCCATCGGGATCTGTACCATGAAGCCGTTTCCAGACTGCGTATGGTTGCGTGCCATGCAGGTATGAATCGAACAGATCGGTTTTAGAGATGAAAGACACCAGGTGCTCGGCTTCTTGCCAATCACCTTGCAGAACGATTGCTTCGTGGAGTTTCGTGATGAGAGGGTGTTCGAGCTGGAATCCGGAGCGTGAGACGATGGACTCGTAGGGAGTTAGTAGCCGCCGTTGCCGTAGATGCTTCAGTACATGTCGGAGGACAGAAGTTTCTCGATACTTGGAAAGCCGTTTATTCAGTAGCGTGGTGTCTGCAACGGTTTTGACCAACCTCATCGTATTTCTGCCGGACTTGCTCCACAAACATCTCTTCGGTGATTCCGGTCATGGAGACGTGCCATATCGAGGTGTGAAAGCTCTGTCCATGCGCACTAGAGAAAATGGCATTTTATCGAGAACGGAGGAACTAATGCCTCAACAACTTACGATATGGGTACTATCTTTATATATTGCGTTGGGAAACATATGCCAGCTTTATTGACGTGTTTGATCGGGAAGGTCTCAGGAATGGAGTCGTTTTTCAACCCGGCATGAAGGACCTCGCTCATATGTGCACGATTTGTACCGACGTAAAGTTTGAACTCTTTCATGTTGCATGGATGAGCTATTCGAAACAGTCAATAACGAAACAAGAGATATCCGCGACTGGATAGCCTACGCTTGTAGTACTAGTATCGAAGAGGTCAGGGCGTTCGAAGTCCGAGGCATAGGTCAAACGCACCTTCCCGAATGTCACTGTTTCTAAGGATCGAGGGGTCAGCTACTGACGAAGAGAGCGAAGCAGGAACATCGACAACGCAACTAAGGACGGCGAGATTTTCAAGGCGAAGGATGATCCACTGATTCGCAGTCCCTTGAGAGTTTCCACTCCATCTACTTGCTTGCTCCATACTGTTGTCTACCAGTATGTTCTCTGCAGCATATCGTCCGCTGTGCGCAGAAGCCTCGGCGATGGTGTAGGTCAATGGTACGGAAGGTTCAGCACGCACTTGAGCGCCGAAAGACATCCTTCAATTTGTCGAGATAACAAAGATCGATGACAAAATGGCGTCCTCTCGCTACTGGTCAAAGGCCGCGTTCTGAGGATGCTAAATAGCGAGCCTCCAGAGACGCGTGGGCATCACGTTACGGTTCAAGGTGTGACAGGACGGTCCACGTGGTGGATTTTCTGTGTAACAGACCCAAGTATGGCCGGTAACCTGATTATAATTTCGAGGATTTTTAAACAGAAATTGCCCTGATGGAACATATCGTCGCTCTGTGCACATCATCCCAGAATACGACGTAAAAGCGGACAGGTATCTGGGCACGGTAGCTACGTAAATGTTGATACGATTCATTACAGTTGTACAATGAATGCCCCCAGGGTTACAGATGACGAGCCTCCAAACAATGCGATGGTAAGACCAGATGGATAGACGTGCGGGGGTATCGTGAAGTGCAGAATGCAGAATGTAGGTATTGGTGATGTGCGCGGGCCAAATATTTTTGAGCGCCACAGTCGTGCCCAAGATTGATCATGATGCGAGAGAGCGTGCGTGCATGAGCAGCGACCATTTGAGCTGGTGTCCATCTTTGAATGGCCCACATGAATCATGTCCTCCTTCATCAACCCCCTCCTCCCTTCCATGCACTTCCTCAAACTTTCCCTCGCCCGTTCTTGAAAGTTGAAACAGCACACACCCTTCAAACATTGTCAAACAAGTCCTTCGGCAGGAGATCCTTCCTCTGGTTCCACGGCTTCACATCCACGCTCTCACGGCGGTCCAGACACAGCAGTATCATCCCTATACGCGTCCGCCAGGCGCGCGTCCTGGCACTCCCCGCGCAGAATCTCCGGCGCGGAGAACGGCTTCGTGCCAGGGTAGATCTGCTCAAACTTGGGCGCGAGGAGCTTGACATGTTCAGGGGCGCTGTCGAAAGGGTCGAGCGGCTCGTCTTCAGGCGGACCGCGGCGGCACGTCGAGTCTGCGGAGACCGACCGCCCAAAGTCGAGCAGCTTGATGGTCGCCTAGCACGGGCAGCGAGAGGTCGCCGTGGGAGAGGCGGTAGGAGTGGAGGTGGGTGAGGCCGAGAAGTTGGTTGTGGTAGTCGATCTTTTGCTTTTCAAAGAGGGGATGGGCGCGCGATGACGATGTCATAGGGGGTGTGGCCGTTAAGGTACTCGAGGACCATGCTGCCGTTCTCGAGGGACCCGAGGAAGGCACAGATGTTGCAGTGCCGTGCGAGGGTGGTGTACACGCCGACCTCGGCAATAACTGCACGGTCACGTCTGAAGCATTCGAAAGCATCTCACTGTTGATCTCGAGCGAGTCTGTAGTCGATTGTTACATCTCGATTCGGATCTGCCGATGGGTCGGAGCTCCGAGGCCACCAAAACGGGATGGAAGCGGGCGCGAGGCGGGACAACCGCGGGCGGCGGCGGGACTATCTTGGAGTGTAAACGTTAACAAAATTCATTGTACACTTGTGCAAATAAAACAACTAGCAGTGGATCAAATTCACTGATATGTTTTATTAATTTGATGGCTTCAACAATTGCATTTTCTGGACCCAGAGGAGCAGAGTTACGCTTTCACCCTTGAAGTGCCGAAAACACAAGAAAAAAAAATTGGTACACGACGGCGACGATATCTGGCGGCATAACTTAACTTCTATCATCATTTGAAAAATGTGTGTATGCTGCGAGGGCAAAAAGTGCACCCTGCGAGGAATCAAACTAGCAAACAATAAAAGTGGACTCCCGGGCTTGAAAGGACTTGACCACTCCACCGTAGGACCGATCGAAACCAGGATGTCACAATCGATTGTTATTATCCTCTTAGGCTTGCCACCCCACAAGTCATTTGATTGGCGTCATTCAGATCTTGAGTTGGTAATCCATTCGAACATCACTCTTCCACCTCATACATTCAGCGTGAACTCTCTGAAGTTGGTCTGCTAAAGGGAGAGCGTCGGGATACCAAAAGCGGAAGTCGACGCATCAGCTGTCAAGCGGAAGAATTGCAGAAGCTCGCGGATATCAGCGATCCAAATCGAGATGTAACAATCGACTCAACACTGATCTCGAGCTGCACGAGGCTTCTGCACGTCGCACGCGATTCAACCACGTGATGCTTTGTTCCTTCGGGCTTGAGCTTGAAAGCTTGACTAACGACGACGATGATCCTGTTTTTGATGCTTTTCCTCGCTCGCATGCCGTGTGTGATGTTGCACATGGTCGATGTTCATGACATTCCCATCTGCTAGAACGCCTCTGAAACGACAACCTTCTCTTTCTCACCTAGGTGCTGCACGCTACGCTGGGACTACTACTGTCATTTAGCTTGTCAGAAGCTAGCCATTGGACGGTAAAAATGCAATTTGGATTGAGAAGAGCTTCTAGGGACCTTGTGCTGAAAGTAGAGGCCCAATCATACACAATCTCTTACGGACTAGTTCTCGATTGTAATGTCCCGATCTCGAGACGACAAATGGATTTTGCTCTATATGCTTTCTTCTCTGAGGCAATACGATTTCATGCCACTGACTGTCGCCATTCCTCAAACCAATGTACACTTGTTGCCGGACGAATGCGTTCTGTGTATGACACTTGATACCACGCTTTCCAACTCCCATCAGCACACGGCATACAGTCTCTAAAGATGCCGGAACTTGGCTCACCCAGAAGTCTTCCTTACATGCCATGGTTGTGCTTCTCCTGAATTTTGTATATAAAAGATCAGAAGCCAGCGTCGCCATTCTCACTGTTGGGAAATTACCGCCATGAAATCCCTCGCATGGGCTGTTGTGCCGTCTATCTTGTGCATTGGGTTGGCTCTGGGTACGGTCCCACTCTCTAGCGTTAGGAGGGTCTCAAACCTACGGACGATCCCGAACAAGTTTATTGTGGAGGTGGACAGCCTTGCCAGCGTCCCAAACAAACGTTCGCTGTCTGTAAGTCCTCGCCCTGCAAATTCGATGCCAAACGTTTGACATTTGTTCGCAGCCTCACGAATACCTCTATGAATCTTTAAAGAAGCGTGATGTCGTATTTGAGGTCGACAAGGAGTTCAATTCACAGGGCTTGTTTGTGGGCGCCGCGTTGACCTTGACAGTAAGTTCAGACTTCTTCTCAACAATGAAGTTAGGCTCATGAATTGCTTAGGACGAGAAGGTAAAGTATTGTTCTGACGCCTTTCAAGCGCCGTTCAAACGTCTTCTAGGATGTCACCGCCCTCCTGAACACGCCTGGAGTGAAGGCTATTCGTCCAGTCAAGAAGTTCCAGCGCCCTGTGTGCGTGTTCTTTCACGTGGTACATCGTTGCTGCCACCTCATATTCTTTGCAGACCGGTCAAACTCCATGTCGTGGCGGGCCCTGACGATGCTGCCATCCCACCCGACTCTGAATCAACACATGTCATGACTGTGAGTTCCGAGATCAATCACTGGAAGTCTCAAAACCAAACAACTCCAGGGTGTTGATAGACTCCACGCTGAAGGAGTTACTGGCAAGGGGGTCAAAATTGGAATGTAGGCAGCCCTCCTTTGGTGTGCCTTCGACTTGATTACTAAATGCGAGCCTCCTAGCCTTGATACAGGCTTGTAGCCCCTTCCTGCTTGGAAGCCAGGCCAATATTGAGCAACAATACCTAGGTATCGATTACACGCATCCGTCCCTTGGTGGTGGCTTTGGACCAGGACACAAAGTCATCGGTGGTTTTGACCTTGTTGGCGACGACTATGATGGTGTGTTCTAATTCCGCTCACGGCAGATTCGCTCTCAATCATTGTTCGCAGGCACAAATGATCCCATCCCAGATCCCGATCCTTTGGACCAGTGCGCTGGCCATGGAACCCATGTCGCTGTAAGTTCCAACACGATGTCTACCTGACTTTCTCTTTAATCTTGTACGCAGGGTATCATTGGGGCCGACCCTGGCAATATGTTCAATATCAGTGGAGTAGCATATGAGGCATCCTTGTCCTCATATAGGGTCTTCGGATGTGAAGGCTTTGTCACAGACGATGGTTCGTCCATCTTGTCCCAAGTGGGGCTTCATTTCGCTGATTAGAAGGCTTCGGTAGTCCTTGTGGATGCCCTTCTCCTCGGAGTGAAAGATGGTCAGGACATTCTGACACTTTCATTGGGTGGCGCAGACGGCTGGACTGAATCCTCGAGTGCTGTGGTCGCGAGCAGAATTGCAGCCTCGGGCAAGGTTGTCACCATTGCAGCAGGAAATGACGTGAGAATTGCCTATTTGGCAGGTATTCTTGTATTTCATTGCTAAATGCATTCCTAGGGTTCCTCGGGGTCTTGGTATAGCTCCAGCCCTGGAAATGGCATTGATGTTATCTCAGTGGCCTCGGTTGACAAGTCAGTTGTTTATTTTGGTGCATCTTGTCGACGATATTTGATGGACGAAACAGCACTGTCATTCCTTTGCAAGAAGCTACTGTGGGCGGCGTAGCCCATCCGCCTATCACCTACTTCCAAACTTTCCCGTTGCCATTTACTGGCGCACTCCCCATCTACGCAACATCAAATGATACGACCATCGCCGACGATGCCTGCAACCCACTGCCCGACAGTACACCGGATCTCTCGCCATTTGTTGTCGTCGTTCGCAGAGGTACTTGCGCTTTCGTGAGCTGCTAGCCTTGTAATTGTTTGCACGCAAGTCTAATTGCTGGAGCTTAGGTTGATAAACTTGCAAACATCGCTGCCAAGGGCGCGAAAGTTGCCTTAATATATGAGTCAGTCGATTTTCTTTGACCAAACGGTATCTGACATTTCATAGCAACGGGAGTGGTTTCGCCGCAATCGCTGTTGGAGACTTCCCTGCTGCTCTGATCCAAGCCGCGGATGGCGAATTCGTAAGTTGTAGAATAATCTCTGTGTGGCTGTATTCGAATCCTTTGCCCAATAGTTGGTTACGCAGTTCGCTGCTGGTGTTCCCGTGACTGTTACCTTTCCACAGATAGGCGGCTCCGTCCAATTCCCTGATCCTGAGGGCGGTCTGGTTTCTGCATTTACTAGGTCGGTTTTCTCCACGATTCCGCACCGTCACCCGTCTTACTCTTAGAAGTTATGGGCCGTCGAATGACTTCTTTTCCAAACCGTCCGTTGCTGCTCCTGGAGGCAATATCTTATCGACACTCCCAACCACTCAAGGTTCTTTCGGCGTCTTATCTGGTACCTCGATGGCAACACCATTTGTCGCAGGGAGTGCTGCTCTACTACTCTCTGTGGAAGGCAAAACGGCAGCTGTCGCTATGGGCGCACGCACTCTCTTTGAAACAACAGCGCAACGCATCGCGTCCAGTCACACTGATGGAGACCCATTGCAGACCGTCACACAACAAGGTGCTGGCCTGATCAATGTTTTCGATGCAATCCATACCACGACCGTTGTTTCTCCCAGTCAACTCATTCTCAACGATACCGCCTATTTCGAGAGCCTGTAAGATACAAGTGTTTCCTTCTGCGCTGCGCAAATTGCTCATCGAATTTGCCAGACAAACTTTCATCGTGAAAAACACAGGAAAGACCGCGAAGGAGTACACTCTCAAACATGTACCAGCTGGAACTGCCATCACGGTGCGACCGGTAAGCCTTTCGTCGCACGTACACCATCTCTGCCTGACCATAATCTTATCAGGGAACCATTTTCCCGGCAACTGGTCCTGTCCCGCTCACATCCGCTGCCGCCTCAGTGAAACTCAGTCGAACGAGCTTCACCGTCGCTCCCGGACAATCACAGACAGTCCTGGCCCAGTTCAGCCTTCCACAGGGCCACGCCTCCTCCTTCCCCGTCTTCTCTGGTTTCATTGAAATCAACAGCGGCTCCGAGAGCCTCCACGTCACATACCTCGGGCTCGCCGCGTCTCTCAAGGACAAACAAATCATCGACACCACTGACTTTTTCTTCGGCGTCCCTCTCCCCGCCGTGCTCGACTCCGTCGGCAACCTCCAAGACGCACCGACCAACTACACCTTCGTCGGCGACGACTTCCCCACGCTCCTCTTCCGCCTGGTGTTCGGCACCCCCGTGTTCCGCGTCGACCTCGTGGACGCGAATATCCAACTCGCGGGCACTTTGAACGCGCGCGCGGAGAGGCACGGCGCGCCGTTCTTCACCTTCCCGCGCCCGAGCAGCAGCGGGTCGTTCGCGAAAGTCAAGATCGTCGGCCCTTTAGCCGAGTTCGACTTCATCACCCGCAACAACGAGGTACGTACCGGGCCCAAACCACGTCCCTTCTCTGAACCACTATAAAAAAAAAGAAAAAACAGCGGTAGATGACTAATATGTGATTTCCGCAGGCTGAGGATAACGGATTCAATACCCTTTCGTTCAACAGCCCGACCTTTGCGAATGGGACCCAGATCCCGGATGGGTCGTATAGGCTGCTGGTTCGTGCTTTGAGGGTCACGGGCGATGCGACGAAGCAGGAGGACTACGAGAGCTGGCTCAGTCCTATTGTCGGAGTCAGGGTATAACCTAACCTTACTCTTGGTTGCCGTGGAGTATATATGCCACCACTCATCGGATATCGCCTCAGGTCGAATTTGGAATTTTGGAACCTGTGAAGTAGGAGAACTTTGTGAACCGGCTCAGCCTGGTGTGAACCTTCTCCTGAGGTGCTTTGTACGCTGTCTTATCGATATACCATCATTTATCAGATCTTGCTACACTCCGGTCGGAAGAAGTAGCGTGTTCATAATCATTAAATATCGCGACATCTCTAGCTAGCTACACTCAGGAGCTTGGATGAGAGATGAGAAATTTCTTGTTTGTCAGATGCGACGAGAGCCATACAACGTGATACACAAACTAGACTAGAAGGATAGATGCTAATCGGATGCGACACAAAAGAGAGAGAGAGAGCGTGTGGGAGTTGTGTGAGAGAGAGGGAAGGGATGGTGGACGTAGACAGTGAGCGTGACAGCAGAGACTTGAGGGCGAGAAAGACGAATTAAAAATAGGAAAAACGAGGGTGGATGGTTGGTTGGCCAAAGTAATGAATAAAAACCAGGAAAAAAGAAAAGGAGAAATAGAAGAAAAGAAGGATAGAATGAAGAAGACCGGAGGACGTGTCGGTGGTGTTGTTGATAATCTCAGTTCCGGAGAGAACTGACCGAGAGAGACGGGAAACGTGAGATGGAAAGGAAGTTGTTATAGACTATGAGTAATGCGACAGCGGACACACACACACACAAAAGACAAAGCCAAAGACAAGGAAGAAAGAAGAATGGGGGGGAAATCAACGGAATAAAATCAAAACAAGATACGGGGAGAAGGGAAAAAAGGCGGAATGAACAGGGGGAAGGGGGGATACGCTTGGTTGATTGGGTTGAAGATGGTGATGGCGAGGGCGTAGGTAGCGTCGACCGAGAGTCATGTACTCCTCCAATACACTACAGCGAATAAAGAGTAAAGAGTGTAAGTATGTATGGGCGAACTGCAAGGTGGGCAAGTATGGATAGGCGTAAATGACATTGACCAGAGGAAGAGGGGTGGAGTAATGATAAGCACAATTTTGCCGACGGGCAGAAAGAGAGAGATATGGAGATGAACCAAAGTTCGTGGACACAACAACGTAGCACCCAAACAACCCAAACGGAAGCGGACAAGGCAAGGATAGGCCTATGAGAAGGTTGGCGGCGGCCTGGGCGAGTTGTAATCCCGCGGTGGCTTCACGCGGAACTCGCTCACGATGCACACATGGCTGTCGGATCAAACAACACACATCAGCACTCGGACATGCAATGGTAGAACGGAAAAACGAAAAGCATCACGTACTCCGAAGGAAAATGCGCATTCGGGAACCCCACCACCTTCTCCAGGTATCCTTTATCCACCTCCCCCAGCACCGCATTCACCGCGAGACTTGCACTCGAATACCACACATAATCAATCGAGCCCTGGAAGCTCGGCGTGTAGTTCGTCAGCGGCGGCTCTCCCGCCCCCGGCGCAGCGTACGCGCTCTTCAGCCCTAGGCGGTGCCGCATCCCCTCGCTCGTGTACCGACCATACTTGTGCTGCATGAAGTCAGGGTGTGATGCGCTCAGCTGCCCTGTCGAGAGGAACTCGAAGACGCCAGAGGACGGCACGCTGTTGAAGTCTCCGCAAATGATCAGAGGGATCTTGCTGCCGTCTGTGTAGTTCGGGGCGGGTCGCGGGGGTGGCGGTTTGGGCTTCAATGACGACGACGATGCGGATAGGTCTTCCGGGTCCGTGCTGCCCGTGTCCGGCTCATCGGGCGTAGGCGGCGGCGGCGGCGGGTACTTCGCGAAATTGTTGACGACCTTCTCGAGCTCGTCGACGAGGAGTGCGGCCTGGACGAGCTTGACGTCGCGGTAGGCGGGGTCCCAATGGATGTGTGCATTGGCGATGACGAAGCGCGTGCGGGTGTGCTTGTCCTCCATGAGGCAGACGACGGCGATGCTGTCCTTGATGAGCACGCGGTTAAACATGTCGTCCGTCTTCTCAAAGTCGGGGCGCTGCATGGCGACCGCGCTGAACTCAATGAGCTGCTTCTCGACGAGGGTGTATCTGACGAGCAGTCAGGACCACCACCGAACGCAATGAGAGAGAGAGAGAAAAAGAGAAACGAAAACGAAGAGGGGCCAGATGAGAGAAAGAAAAGAAACATCAACACACTTGGATGCTTTGTAGAACGTCGCACACCCATCAACCTGCCTCCGCTCCGTATCCTTCATCGTCTTATACCTTGACTTGGGCCAATGCACGCCCTCATAATCCTGCGCCTTTAAATGCTTCAAAAAATAGTCCTCATAGGCCGCAATGTCCACCTCCTGTAGGCACAAAAAGTCCGCATCGTAATTCATCGCCTCCGTCAGTATGAGCTCCTTGCGGTAGTCCCACGTTAGCGCCCACGCGGGCGTATATCCATACAACCTCTCCGTCGCGTACTTCTCGCACAGAATGTTGTAGCTCAGCACGCTGAACGTCTCCGCGTGTGGGTCCGCCTGCAGTGCCTCCTGTTCCGCGGGTGACAGCAGGTCCTTCCATATCCGCGCGGGTGGCGGCGTTGGGACCGGACATGAGTCCCGGAGGTACGAGATGAGCGCGGGCGTGCCGTCTTTCTGAACTATCGCCTTGAGCGAGGCATCGAGCGGGTTCCCCTCGACGCCGAGCGTCTTGAGCTGATGCAGCGTCCCGAGCTCGGGCGGGATGGTAGTGATATGGTTGTCAAAGAGGTAGAGCTCCTTGAGTTGTGTGAGCATGCCTAACTCGGGGGCGAGCGTCGTGAGGTTGTTTCCTGAGAGGTCAAGGAGCTCAAGGTGGCGGAGCTTTGCGATCTCGGGGGGGATGGAGGTGAGGGCGTTGTGATTGAGATAGAGGTTGATAAGGAACTTGAAGGAGAACAGGCCGGAGGAGTGGGGGATGTTCTTGATGTTGACACCGCCCATGTCGAGGGAGTTCCAGTTGTTCTCTGGGGGGCGGATGGAGGTAGGCCGCGGGGCTTCGGTGATAGGTGCCACTGTGGACGAGGGATGATTGACGGCGCCGGCGCTCACGGGGGATGAATCTGAGGGGTCTGAAGAATCTGAATCTTTTGCTGATGTTGTAGAACCGTTGATTTCGGCTGGGGGCTTGACAAAATTGGGGTTTGTTATGGGGATGGCGGATTTAGTGACGGTGCGGGAAGCCATGGCGCTTGCGCGAGCACGGTGATGTGGCGAACGTGATGAACGAATCATCTGGGAGAAACAGAGGGTGAACAAAGCAAATTCCGGTTGATCAATAAGATGGACGACGCACTTCGCACTTGAGGAGCTGCTGCTGCCAGTGTGGAGATATTATCTGACTCCCTACGCTGGCTGGTGAGCCCTGTGAAAGAACATGCTGCTGCATAGAATGGCCGTTGGGCGGGGAGGGATAGTGAGATAAAGAGTTCTGATGATGATGGTGCTGCATTGGAAGTGGATGGGGGTGGTGAGGGTGATGCTGCATGGGATTTACATTTCCGTTGGTGTAAATTGCATAGCCTGGTGAAGGCGGCGGCGGTCCTACATTGGGCTGCGAGCCTGGAGGACCGAGAACAGGATGGTGTGGCCGCGGCCACGACGACTGGTCGTGATGGTTGGCCAGCTTGTGTGCAATACCCGGGGATTGCTGAGGGTAGTACATCGCATCAACGGGCCCTGATGCTTATAAGCGGCCACCGCAAGGCTGAAATGCGGATCTGGTTCCAGTAAGGGGGGGACGACTATGTGAGAGGAGGTTTACTCGCTTTGATGGACGGTGAGGGCGCTGTCTGGGATGTGCTCGACGACGTTTGACTCCACAAGTACAAAGAGCCCGCGTCGGATGTCGACCGTGGGAATGCTGACAAAGCCCACGTGATGGCTAAACAATTGGCGCTGGACGACGACTCGTCCGACGACGGCGGCGGGGGCCTGAGCGTTGAGTAGCTCCTTGCGCTCTGATAACTCCTGGTACTAATATCTACCTGGTATTCATTGATACCATCTAATCTACCGCTGATCATTGTCATTCGAGATGCCTTAAATTGCGACTAGTGAAATAATTATCAGATCCTTATCCCTTGTCCTCGAACCGCCATGGCCCAATTCCAAGCAACCGCCTCTGCGCCCGTCAACATTGCGTGCATAAAGTCCGTCACCGTCCGAGCTCTCTATTCGCACCGCTGATATCTTCTTCAGATACTGGGGCAAGCGCGACACCAAACTCATCTTGCCCACCAACTCGTCGCTCTCCGTGACCCTCGACCAAGATCACCTCCGATCCACCACAACCTCACGCGCAGATCCCTCTTTTGAAAAGGACAGGCTGTGGCTTAACGGCAAGGAAGAGGATATCAAAGATGGCGGACGCATGGCGACATGCATCGCCGAAATGAAGCGTCTGCGCAAACAGGAGGTCGAGGACAAGCAGCCCAACGAGCCCCAGGTAGTTTCCTTATTCTTCGTTACCTATCTTACCCTCAAACTCACCTCGTGCCCCAAGTTGTCATCATACCACGTCCACATCGCCTCCTACAACAACTTCCCCACCGCCGCTGGCCTCGCGTCCTCCGCCTCCGGCTTCGCCGCCCTCGTCTCCTCCCTCGCCCAGCTTTATGCGCTCCCCGTCTCCCCCTCCACGCTCTCCCTCATCGCACGCCAAGGCTCCGGCTCGGCCTGCCGCTCTCTCTACGGCGGCTTCGTCGCCTGGGAACAAGGCACGCGCCCCGACGGACAGGACTCGCTCGCCGTCCAAATCGCACCACAGTCCCACTGGCCCGACATGCACGCCCTCATCTGCGTCGTCTCCGATGACAAAAAGGGCACCTCCTCCACCAGCGGCATGCAGCGCACCGTCGAGACCTCTGCCCTCCTCCAGCACCGCATCGCCCACGTCGTGCCCCAGCGCATGGCCGCTATATCCGCGGCGATCAAGAGCAGGGACTTTGATGCGTTCGCAAAGGTGACGATGGCGGACTCGAACCAGTTCCATGCCGTCGCGCTCGACACGGAGCCGCCCATCTTTTATATGAACGACGTGAGCCGGGCCATCATCGCTTTGATTGTGGAGTACAACCGCGTGAGCATGGAGAAGGGCTTGGGGCGGAGGGCGGCGTATACGTACGACGCGGGCCCGAATGCGGTCATCTATACGCTGAAGGAGAACGTGAAGGAGATTGTGGAGCTGGTGGTGAAGTACTTCCCGCAGCGCGACGGGTTCAAGGATGTGTTTGGGCTGTTTGGGGAGGCGGGTGTTCAGGGAAAGGTAGTGGAGGGCTTCAATGAGGCTGTGGCGAAGGAGTTCGAGGCGGGCGCGGTGAAGGGCTTGATCCACACAAAGATCGGGGATGGGCCGCGGGCACTGGGGGCGGAGGAGTCGTTGCTGGGAGAGGATGGGTTCCCGAAGACTCTGGCGGCTTGAGTGCTGCTTTGGAATGTATTAGATAATTTTCATGGATGGTATGGATCGGCTGTGATGCAAGAAACGCGCATTGATCACCGTGAGCACTACGCCACACACCATATTCACGCCCCCGCATATCGCGAGTACTACCTGGCACGAAGTAGGCAGACCACGAGGAGATACGGCGTTGGTGGGCAGTGTAGACCCAAAATATCATCGTCTGGGGACGCATTGCGAAACCTTTACCGTCAGTTGGTACTGTCCGATGTCTGCACCGTGCAAGCCCCGCCTTTGAGGTAATTGTTGGTGCCTCGCAAGGTTGATGTGTAGGCGCAGGTCAGCCGAGTAGTTGTTTTAGGAGTCGGGGGTACATGGACAGTCTGAGCCATAAGGATACGGCCATAAGGGTACTACAACGCGGGTATGAGGTACAGAACAGAGCTATGGCAAAGCCTGGACCTGCGGTGCCTCGACAAATCCCCGTAAGGTCTCCAACTTTAATGGAGCTGGTAGGAGAGGTCGTTAAGTTTGGAACTTATATAGCGTGGTCGAAGTTTGAGTGTGTTATCGTTTCCTTCACACGACTCCAATGGCCTCTCGCGTTCTTATATATCTCCCGCTCCTCCAGCGCGCTGTCCCACTCCGTTCCATTCTACACGCGCCTAGGAAATCTCGAAATCTCGTGCGACTTGTCTCAACGACGACCGAGGCACCACAACCTGTCACCAAGCTTGACCAGACAAACCAAAATGAAACAGCTATCGAGGAGCAGTCCTTCGGAGATACTCCTGAGGAGCTAGCAAGTACGTTTCTCACCTTCGTTACTCCAGGTCAATCCTTCTAACGCGACCAATAGCACCAGATGACCTGCGCATGTTCCCGCTCAAAATGCCACCGCCCGTGAAGAAATGGCCCACCCCGTGGTTCGCGAAAGACGATGTCGACACCTATCTCTGGCCTCTCTTCTCGCGTGGCTGGGGGCTGGCTTTCCGGCACAACATCAGGGGGGGCGCCGACGCCTCTGCGGTCACGTCCATCCTCAACGTCAAATACAGAGTCGCCAGCTTCGACACCGGGATAGCGTTCATACAGGGCATCGCCGAGATAGCGAAAGCAGAAAAGGTGCGCCCAATACGCCTCGCCTCAGTGCCCACGGATGAAAATGAATGACGCGTCCACCTCTGTTACTACAGCACCACCCAGTTCACCTCTCCCTCACCTACGACGAGAGCCCTACGCTCACCCTACGCACTCTAACACACTCCGCATCGCGCCCACCTTGGGTCCTCGCCCCTCCCACCACCGCCATCATCCCCGGCGTAACCCACCGCGACCTCCGCCTCGCCGCGCTCATTGACAACCTCTACTCCGCCCAATACACCCCCTCCCCCGCCTCCCTCCGCTGGCTTCCCGATGCTCGCAGCCGCCCCACCCTCTCTATCATATCCAAATTCTTTAGCCTCCCCCCCAAACAACTTGCTTCGCACTGCTCCCTCTGCGGCGGCAGGCACTCTGCCCTCCGCTGTCCCAACGCCAGCCTGCACACCGTACCCTACTATCAAACCCAGACCCCATCACAAGGCCAAAACCAAAAACAATCTCCTACACACGAGACGCACGTCTTCAAGGGCCTCCCGTACTGCAGACGCTGTCGCACTCACCACGCGCCGATGAGCCGGTGCCCCAGCCAGCAGAAATCGACCCCCCCGCCTTCGCCATGCCCCAACTGCGGAGGCCTGCACTGGTTGCAGGACTGTCGGCAGCCGCAGATCCCTGCGAGCGAGGCGGAGGCGTTCAAGCTCCCCCCTCCGGTGCGTGTTCTTCTTCTTTTCCTTTTTCTATCATTGTTTCTGACTGGAAGAGCTGCTACTTGTGGTGCACTTATAGGTCATTAAGGCGTGAAGGGTTCCAACAGGCAAACATCGACGCACATTATTCAAGCACTTTGTATCGAGGCTATTTGAAAAAGGCGTATTCGCAGCCGACGTTTGTAAATAGCATCTCTATATGTGATACACTACAATAAAGAGCAATAATGTCCCATCTAGACAGCAAAGAAAAATGGCATCATCGCGCCCGGTACTTACATACGCTCACTGAGACTCAGGGGGTCACTCTGACGCCTGACTGCCGCCAAGCACCAGCCCCGTGATTGGATCCTTGGTCCGTCCCCAACGCTCCCAACCCAGTCAAGATGAGACAGCCGCCGCATCCAGAAGGTGCACAGTTTATGGCGCCAACCCCGTGCGGTGGTTCTTAAATGCCTCGAATCTTGCGGACGCAGGGAAGCCGCTAAGCACTTTATCGATACTTGGTGGTGCCCCTGCAGTGTGCGGAACTTAGGGTTTTTGCTTTTTGTTCTGGGAGCGGATTGTGAGGCGTCAGACTTCGTTAATTTCGGACCTTCAGTGGAAAGCTGAAAAACGCTTCTTACCGCGAAAAATTCGACTGTGCTTTGTTGCCGCTAGTTGATACAATATACATAACAAATAATACACACAAGGTCGAGGTTCAAAGTAATACCAGACGCTCAAGCAGTACGCAAGGCACGGTATTCATCCCCAAAGGAACTGGCGGATGTCATCCAAGTGGGCGGTTGAGTCGGCCGAGAACTCGATGTCGTTTACGGCAACGTCTTGTTGCATGTGAAGCGTGCTGGTTGTCCCAGACAGAGGTATGATTCCTTCCTGCTGCGCAAACTTGAAGACGGCCTGCTCCGGGGTGCATGCCGACGCCGCCGCGACTTTCAGGAGGGCCGGATGGGTGAGGAGCGACGGTGAGCCCGAAAGTGTCCAGAACGACCTAAAGAGACGTTGTCCAACGCGCTTAGAGGTGATGAGGTCAGTGGGGGTGACGCACTGGTACATCGCATCGTTCGCGCTGCAGTAACTATGCACGAGCGGGTCCCACTCGTTTCCCTCGTACCACCGATTCTGCACGACCTGCACTTTCCGCTCGCGGCTCAAGGCGTGGAGGAGACTGACGTCGTAGGCGTTGCTGATGCCGATCATGCGGACCTTGCCTTCGTTTTGCAGTGCGATGAGGGCGCGCCACGCCTCGAGCGTTTGCTCGAGTGTCTTGCAGGGAGAGTGCAGCAGGTAGCTATCGATGTACGTCGTCTTCAGGTTCGCAAGGGACTTCTGGAAGGAAGATTGGATTTGGTCGCTGATGGAGTCTGTCGGGTTGTAGGGAAGGGGGAGTTTGGTGTCTTGGCCCTTGATTGGCGTGTACCTAATGGAGAGTGGAAGGAGAACAGTTGGTGGTGGATGGGGGTATAAACTCACTTTGTTTGCAAAAAGATATCTTCGCGCCGAATACCGTGGTTCTTTCGGAGAATTTCGAGGGCGTCGCCTACGAGGTCCTCACTGAAGAACCCAGTGTTAATGTGCCTCACGCCACCGACGCGTGGTACTTTACCGGTAGTGTTTTGGTTGACAAGCTGATTAGATTGTCAGGGTTGTTCATGGATCATACCAATGAGAAGCGATCCATACCAGTGTCTATAGCACGAAATCCTTGTAGGACGGCATTGACCACGAGCGTGGTTGTTTGTTCCTTCTTCCTATTATCTCCGAAGATTGGTTCAGCCTCTAGCTAGGATTCGGCGATGCGGGTACCAGGCAGTCCCATATATGATCTTGGCTACGATGTGCATTGGAGTAGGTCGTATACAGCCGCCGTGAGGTCGTCGAGCGTCAATCTCGAGTGGCGTAGACGGAATCGTGATATGCTGACTCAGCTCGGACACTCAACTTTGAAGCTCAGCGACGCACACATCATCATGCCAAAGCGAGTCTAGATCAAAGCGTACGACTCTACGCTTTGGCTATAGCCTTTCTGGATTCTGTCTGCCATATATGGCGAGGGCCATTACCCTGATCTTGTCTGGATCTATGTCTGTACCTTCTGTGGCCGACGCTGTGGTCCTTGTGCTTGCAGTCTTGAAGTGTTGCTCTGACTGCTTTGCATGCTTGACGCCACGAGGAGGGATATTGGATTTTCCGTTCTACACTCATCATGCCACTCTGGCCTCCTCGTCAGCTTTGACAGTAAACTCGCTTTGGCTCCCTCCTCCTTAAATGAGATGTAAGCTGCAGTGCTCCTCATCAATACCCAAGCTCGCCAGTCAGAATTTCTTGGACCGTCATGGCAGACAACCAGTCTTCTGATCGCAGCTCTTGTCGTGAAGGCACTTCCATATCACCTGAGAGACAGAAGGCTCCGAGGTTCGATCCTCGACAATCGCGAGCCGCGGTTTTTCCCAGTTCACCCCCCATCACGGGTGCTGCATCTTTTCGGCGCGCCTACGAGATACGCAACAAATTTCCTACTTACGGCAGTAGTGGGCGTGTCCCCTTTGGCGGACCGAGCCCGATATTCTCACCGATGGGGTCCCGCTCATCCTCCCCTATCAAGTCAGGCCCTTCCTCCTCCACGAAATCGCGCCCTTCGTCGCCGGCGATGTTGTCGAGCTCAAGTCACTCATTGAACATCAGTCAATCCATCTCGAGGAAGTCTCGCCCATCCTCTTCGATGAAGTCCCGTTCATCCTCTCCGACGAAGTCCCGTTCGTCCACTCCGATGTCCGTGTGGCTGCCCTTGTATGCCTCGTTTAAGATCGTAGGTAGCTTCCGGTTTTCCTCTATCTCCACCGACCCAAGGGATCCGGGCCCCCTACTATCGGCGTGCTGGACCAATTCAATGGGCAAAGTGAAAAACTCGGAAATGCAGTTGGTTCATGCCCTTCCTGAGGCGTTGCGCAGGGCAGCAACGAAGAAGCCTCTGACCGCGTTCGTCGTCGACGTTCGTGCATTTCTTGTTTCGCCTCCCTTTTACTAACAGCGAGGGTGTTTCTCCCCAGTGGCCGGGTTACAACCATCTGAACAAACGATTTGAATTAAACTTTATGGAACCCGACGGGAAGACGTTCAAGACCATTGGACAGATGGCAAGGCAAATTTCAGAGATCTACCAATGGTGGTTCAAAACAGTACGTGCATTACCGGCTCTTCGTTACTTGCATCTATTAATTGGCTGTTTTAGAGAAGCCACCTGAAATTTCAAGCTGTGGACGGCGCCAGAGAACCCTTAGACGCTCAAGACTACAGGAGAATGGCGCTGCATAAGCTATGCTTGATCCAGGGAGAGGAAAGCTTATGGAAGGCAGAAGTGATCCTTACTCTGAAGCCCAGGGTCAACGAATATTCTGAGGGTTCTCAAAGGCCAAGGCCTATTACCATGTAAACGACTTTTTGATGACTATGCACCACTATGCCATATGCACGCAAATATATGCCTATGTTTATGATAAATACAACTGTTTCTGTGACGCGCTGCCTGCGTTATATCATAAACGGACTCGTCCAACCCGCCGCCTGCGGCCCTTTTAAACCAATGGTATCCGAAGAACACGATGCGTCCGAGTCGCTTTCACAGATGATCTTTTGTGGCGAGTCTCATCACTAGTAATTCCTTCAGCGTTGCCCCTGCTATTCCAATCCAAATCGTGCGTCGATATCTTTTTGCTGGTCCATATTAATATCCTTCTTCTAATTCCTTGGTTTCTACCCATGACCAGGTAGCCCCAATAAATTCCAGAGCTTTCCTCGAATGTTGAATGCATTCTCCATATTAGATGTAAAATTTAAATGACGGAGGGCGTATCGGCTTTCCCTTGTGGACCTTGTGGATTATCTCCACAATCTTGCTCACCGCCCGCCGCATAAATACATGTACAGTACATGCGCAACGTCAACAACACTGACACGACACTCACGAACCTTGCAAAGGAAGCGATCCATAGCTGCAGAGTCTCTGTACACCCCAATTTCAAGTATACTGTGGATAATAAATATAAGCTTCCATCTCAGAACGCGCAGACCTGGCCAGGAAGGAGTTGACGGCAGCTATATGACACAACCAATATTAATCAGATAAAAAGTAAACGAAGCGATTAAGACCGCTTACATTCCGCCGACATCAGGTAGAAGTGGTCCGCAACATGTCCAGTTTCCAGTTTTCGGACCTATATGAAATGATATGCAGCATAAGCATTTCTGCTGTCGTGACAAGCGAGGCTTAGGCTGATCATGCCATTGGGAGCCTACATTGGTCACCCTATCACAGGTTGCGATGAGCACATTGGTCAAACAAGAACGAAGGCCTGATGCGTACCGCTTCATTTCCACCTAAACGGCGAGAGGGGAGGAAATATCCACGCAAGAATTCACTCCTTGGGCATTATACAGTACGTTGAGAACACCTACAGTGAAGGACTGTTGGTTTAGCTTCAACGTTCGGTGCCGCGAGGGCAGGAGCAACGATAGAAACAAGCACGAGGGCAACTGCGAAGAAAGTAGCCTTGAACATTCTCAAAAGTGCACGGGAGGGGCGAGACAGCTGGTCAAGGTGCTTATAGATATCTAAACCATCCAGCTTTATAGGCTCGAAGCATCTCCCTTCTCGCTCGGATTTTACCCTTTTAGGTTCAGGCCCAAGCCGCGCTAGGAGTAGATGCCGTCATCACATACCACACAGCCCTGGCCCCTGCGGTGGAATGAAGGAGGAGTACAGCTCGTTGGGTTGTGCAAGTTGTGTGTATGTATCCCTTCCGACCCAGACGTGGGTTACTAGTATGTACAAGCCAGTGCGGCGAGACTTGTTTCTGATAAAAATCAATATTAGATATTGTCGTGGACAGGCGCGTCGGGCCCTGCTCCTTGCTCCCATCTCCGACATTCCTGCGCCGCAACTTGGTACAACGCAGCTGATGGGGGCGAGCCATGGGAGAAGTTCGAGAGGACGCGTGAGAAACCCGCTACCAGTGAGTGCGTCAGGTGTGACGAGGGGCCAAGTGCCGTTTTCTACACAAATCGAGGGGGCACCGTGACAGGCGGGATTTATTTAATACGAGCCGTAGGGCTGCATACGCGTGGTGTGGAGAGCAGAGAGCGTTCCTGGGCGCCAGGAGTTATAGCTAAGTAGAGCTTGTGATGAGCCTGAGCGGTCTCGAGGCGTCTGATGATCATATCACTGGCTAGTCACTGTAGGAAGGAAGATTAAAGGAAATCGCAGCGCACTCGGAGCCTGGGCCGAATCGTAAATTCCTTGAGTCATCGGCAGCCACGCGCGATTACATGTACATGGTCAAGTTCGTATTTATTCGCTGCGATGTCGACGAGAAAAGACAGGTGGTGGTGGCTACATATTCGACTCGACAAGTATCCAGACTGACTCGGAGTACGATAAAAATACACAAACAGAAGGAGGCAGAAGAGCGTTGCGTGCATGATGATGATGCGTATGTACAAGCTACAGGGGGGAAAATTACGGATAGACAGCATTACAATATCCAATTCGAGGTCAAAGTCAAGGTCGTGATCATAAGTACACAGGTGGGGGGGGGAGGGGAGGGACTCAATCCCAACTCCTAACTACACCGCAACACCCGGGCCGAGGAACGGGTTCGTCGGTATGCTCTTGCGTGCGTGTGTGGGGTGTGCGATGGTGACTCTATACTCGTCGTCAAAGGGCGTTACGAAGGGGTCCACGGAGTTCGACGACTGGCGTGCGTGCATCGTGGTGAGGAGACGCGTGATGGGAGTGATGGAGGCTGCATCTGTTGGTACGGACGACGTGCGTCTGTGCCGCTGCTGGTGGTGGTGGTTATTTGGTGCGGGGGGAGCGAGCGTCTGATGGGACTGGTAGAGGCGGGGGGACTTGACAGTGACCGGCGCAGTCGGTGTGGGGTACCGGGAGTTGTCGAAGCCGAGGTGGATGGGCGGGGCGAGAGGTGTAGGCATCATGGGGGCCATCAAGGTCTCCTCGTCGGTCAATTCCACATCAGATGGGGTGTTACGCGCCTTCGGGCGGGCGGGCAGAACAACTGGCTGGTTCGGGGGAGTCTTCCTCATGAGGCTCTTCCATGGCGGACTGACCTCACGTGTAGCTGGCTCTACGGGCGACGAGGACCAGCGGGAGGAGGATGCGTGGCCGGAAAGGGTGTTGTCGACCTCCGTAGAGGCGCGAGCGATGGAGATGCGCAACTTTGGACGCTGCGCCTGGGGTTCGGGCTGGTTCTTGTCCAGCATTGAAGCTACACGGCTGAACCAAGCCGTATTCCTATTGCTCGAGTCCTTGGCGACGTTGTCGGATGAGGGTCGTTCCTTCATAACCTCCCGATCGTCCACCAACTGTTCTCTCCCCACCTTTCGCCCGATGGCCTTAAGTTTGTTCGGGGGTGCCACAAATCTCTCCTTGAACGTAGCAGCCCAGCCGTTCCCGCCTTGCTCAGCCTCATTTCCGGAGCGAGACATATCAGTGAATTCAGTTTTCGAAGCCGCAGGTGAGGCATTGCGGCTGAACGAGAACGGCTTGAATGCACTGCCCTTGGGCGACGGCAGCGGCGTAAACGAGGGCAAATCATTAAGCGCAGTCCCCGCGGGTCGTCTCTCTTCTCCCGGCGGAGGGTGAACGTGGAACGGCACCACTAACCCTTGGATGCCCGAGCGCTGCTCCTTCTCCCACTTCCTGCGCTTCCGCGCATCCACCAGGCGCTTGCCGTACGAGTGCCAGAACACGACGCAGAGCGCCATGAGTACGACGAAGCCCCATAGCGCGAGGAAGATCCCGAACATCAGGCGCTCCTTCTTGAGCGACTCCGAGTATCCGTTAACGAGCCTCATTATGAGCCCCTCGTCGTCATTTTCGCCGCCGCCGACGGCCGCGGCCGCGATAGGCTGCGTTGCCTCGTTCACGGATTCGGGAGACATAACAAGCACGGTCTGGTTTACGCGTGGCATATTGACGACAAGGTTGTCGTGCAAAAAGGTGAGTGCGGCCTCGATGGCGTCGACCTTGGTCCCGATCAAGCACCGGATGAACTCGCGCGCGGGATTCTCGAGGATGGTCCCGTCGAACACGGCGCCTACCGCAGTCTGTACGTCATCGTAGAACCCGACGATGGTCGTGTTGAGCGCGGTGGTGGTGACGTTAACCCACCCAAACACGCCCTCGTTGATGGTGGTCTGGATGACGTCGACTCGACTGTTGACATCGTTGGCGTAGGCTGCGGATTGGTCGTACATGCTTTCATTGATGGCGGTAAAGATGGTGTTGGAAAAGTCGGATGCGGTATTAGCGGAGCGCTCCTTGTATCGTGCGACGAGAGGTCCCATTGCGGCGAGTTGGATCTGGATGGCCAGGAGGCCGATGAGGCCAATAAGCAGGCAAGCCAGTGCCGGCGGATGGAAAATGTAGTTGCAGAACCACTGGAGATGCGTGTGTTGCATGGGGCTGAGGCGGAGAAGCTTTGACATGTTGTTGGAGATGCGCGTAAGCAATGGGTGTGCGGAGTTGGCATTGAGAATCATCAGATTGTGGTCGTTGAGCGTCACCGACGGGGTTGACGGGCCTTTGGCATGAACCACAGTGGGATCAGAAGTCCAAGCCTCGCGAGTGTACTCCAAATGAGCCTTCATGCAACGCCATTTGTACCACTCCAAAAGACAGTTGAGGCCCACGAGGAGAAGAGCTAAGAGGATCAAGATGATTGTCCCGATCTTGGCAGTCTTGATTAGGTCGCGACCAACATCGTCAACAACGGACAAGTCCATGTCGTTGCAGAATGTGAGTCGGTTCTGTTGTGGAACAGGAAGGACGGAAGAATTGAAGGAGATGGCGCCAAAGGTGTCGTTGATGTCCTTCTTCAAAAGTTCAAAAGGTTGATCGATACTGGCAAGGGTAACCGAATAAACAACAGTTCAACTGACTTCCAAGAAGAAACTCACATGGACTCGATTTTATTCTTCAAATCGGCAACAGTTGGAAGTGAGCTATTGAGCTTTGTCAACGACTCTTGAAAGCTGGCAGGCAGAGAAACATTCTCCAGCCCATCCAAGTTCGGGACAGGGATTTGTGGGGCAGAGATATCGCCCAAGGGGTTGATTCTATTAATGGCATCAATGGCTCTCTGAATGACTGAATTTGCAGTTTGGATGTCATTTTGGATGCTTGACTTGAGTCCAGTCGTGATATTCTTCACAAGATCATTGAGCTAGAGGCGGGATAAGCCAACATTCGTGCGGAAACGCGTGGAAACTCACCTCGTTCACCGCACCAATCAGGATAGACAGTCCCCCTCGAACAACCAATTCCAGGAAACAGAGCAAGGTGGAACGGTAGAGGTCGATAATGAAATTGATGACAGCCTCCATTATTGTGAGGGCCAACACAAGGGTTGCTCTTGCAGCATTCAATGTACCGTTAACGACGTCGGCGAACTGTTCATTGGATGCGATAGCCAAGTAGCGTGGCATGCTGGACGCAGTTGTGGCGGCCCTCTCTGCGGCCTTGCAGCTAGCAAGCAGATTACTTTTGGCACTTGCCACAGCATCCTCAGCTGAAGCCAGGGAGAGCTGGAGTCGGAACGCGACGAACATGAGAGAGAGGATGGGATAGGCTAGCCATGTCAAGGAAAGAAGATGAGGGAGTTGAAGATAGGGCGTGAGCGTCGAGGGTCGGGAGTGAGCGTCGTAAGTCGGGGGAGGGGCATTCCAGTGAGAGTTGACAGACATTGCCAGAGGTCGACCGGCGACGTCGAGATGAGAGAAAGTCTATAAGATGGTAAAAGGTCAGAAGAAAAGGGAGAACGGAGGGCATTGTGAGGCTTTTGAGGTAGCATGGGCCCAGCCAGCCCAATCCCATTGTCAATCTTCATCATTGTCTCCTCGGCGTCAGGGTCCAACCTTTGTTTCCCAATTTGGACAATACATCATTCGCAACACGTCACGTGTGCACGCGCCTATATAGCGCGATCATCCTCAATCCTCAAAGACTCGCAGTGGGGAGACTAGCCTTGCGGGCAGTGCTCTATATCCACATTCCATCCCACCAAATGATCTCTCTATGTTTTTGACACTGGAGTCCAAAGAAAGAACCTCTACATTTCACCGCCCATATGGAAATCATGCGGCTTTACACCCGTCTTCACATCAACTCCGGTGCAGAGAATACAAAAGCTTGCCAGCCTGGGCGGATTCCGGCGCGTCGTCGACATGTGTAACGGCCGCCTGGTTACGTTGAACATCACGAAGAAGCCTAAACTACAAGGACAATACCGGTTACAACGTCATCGCTCTTTGAGACGGCGCCAGCTTATCAGCGAGGCTGTACAAATGCAGACTGGACCACTATTTTATCTATTATATTTCCGTGCAGCGGTCTGAGTAATCCTGATATGTTTGTACCAAGACCTCAGGTTCATGTGGCAACCCCACCGGAACTCAGCCTCCGAGTCAAACTCTCCGTGCTAGCTTGCTTCGTGTTTTTCTACCAGGTGACGTCGTCATCAACTTCCGGATTCCTAGTTTACATAGATTCGGCAAAGGCACGGTACTCATAGTGCCGTTGGCTAGATTCATCGGCGCCGATAGTGTGTCTTCCGGCGCCTTTGTGACCTTCTGATCTATGACTTGTGTACTGTATGACGCGTCCTGATCCTGAGCCTGATGGCGATGTGAAATCCTCAAGTTATGTGCAGCAACCTGGCAGCAACGTTAGTATTGCCCATCATCGCATCGTGGGAATTTTGAGGGCCACATGGCCCATGCAAATTCCGATGTTGCCCTTCACGAGCTCATTCGTGCGACGGATCCGGCTTTCAATAATGTAGCCTTGATGCGCTCAATTGCAACGGAATCATTATCCTCAATTTACAGTTTATTTCGCGAGTTTGTTTCTTGGTACACAAGTTGATGGACCACATGGTACAGTGAAAAGGCTTTCGCGGAGATATCTGAGTTGTGAAACGGCTGTGCCGACTGTGGCACGAGGACTGAAGTGTCTATTTCCCGTTTTTCACTAATCATACCAACACTACGTATACTGTATGGCCAACGGCCCACCGAATATTACACATTTTGGCTCTATAACTGTTAGCAGTCCGACTGTGATGTGATTGCTGCAAAACCCACCCCGGCCACATTGTAGTTCAAGTCCGACAGATGTGGCAGGTCGGCCAAGAAAAAAACTGAGAAATAAACTGCGACTATTATCGTGGACGAGATCTAATCTGATCTAACGCATGTACCTTGAAATTCCTCATACAAGTCGCCAAGAGAGCGTGAACCATGCAGGAATGCTAAATTCCTGCGCACATGCCGGAGGCCATCGATTCATCCCTCGCCTGCTTAAATTCCCTCGGCGAAACTCGGAAAACCCAGTGTCGTTTCATGGTCAGCATCACATCTATCATCATCACATCTATCATCTGTCAGTCCGAGGCTCCGAGCCAACTTCGGGAGAATGAGGCGTAGGTGATCCAAGGTACGGGCGTTCCGTTTTGTTTGGATTTTGGGTCAAAATAAAAGGTACGGTCCCGCTCACGAACACCAGGAAGTATCCCGATATAGGCAGGCTATGTACGCCATCGTTCCTGGGTCCCTATATAAATAACTTCAGATCCTTCCCAGCTTCTCCATATCCTGACTCTCTGTTCATTGGTGTCACAGTAGGACACGACCTCTCCTGAAGAGTTCGGACAAGATGGTGTTCGGGTTGGCAAAAACCTTGCAATCGCCGTTAACCGGTACTCCTCAAATAATAGCCGCCGTGGAAAATGCATTACCACATGACTATCCAATCCCTACCCTGGACCACGACCGTCACGACATGGCGAAGGAGAAAGAGCACAAGCCTCGCATTGAAATTCTGCTCGACTCCCCATGTCTCTTCCTGAAGGGTGTAGGGGTCGAAGTCGAGCCTACGCGCCTTTCAGGCCATGTCGCGCTTTACCTTAGCCAGGCTACGCCCATGAAAGAGATCACGCTCCAGTTCCAAGGCAAAGCACGTCTCCCTATACCACCCGCCGCAGCGTACGTTCGGCATTCCTGGGAATCCTCTCTGATACTCACCACCATGTCAGGCTAACAATAATGAATACTGCTCCTCTGACCTATATCGTTTGCACGCATGACTGGTCTTTCCTGGGCGGCGAAAACCGGGCTATTCACACACTTAAGGCTGGTCGACATCTCTTTCCCTTCCAGCTGGAGATCGGGGGTTCAATACCGTCTACCACCTCCTCTCCCGCACTTGGAGGTGTGGCCATGTCATACAGACTGCATGCTCAGGCGGTTCGCTCAGGTTTCGCTTTCAGTCAGACCTATCAGGCAGACTTGCCAGTCTATATCTTACGTTCCTTCCCCCGGGAGGCCAGGGAGTACCAACAATCCCTGGAAATCGAGAAAACCTGGCCCGAGAAGCTTATGTGCTCCATCATGGTTCCCCACGAAGCATGGGCGGCAGGCGACAAACTCACTGCCCTCGTGAAGTTCACCCCTCTCCTGCAAGGAGCCTGTGTTTTGAACGTGACTACGTCAATCTACGAACAGACGAGACTTTATGCTCGCAGCTCTAAGGAGGAAACACGGCTTGTTGCCTCCGTGGAACATGGATTCGTCAACGGTCAAGCTGTAGAGGTCGTGAACAGCCGACCCGGACACCGGAAATCTTGGAGCTTTCGTTCCTCCCCTGCTTCTCCGGCGAGCCCTTCCTCGGGATTCGGCGCTGGCAACTCCCATCGTACCAACAACTCCACCTCACTCGGTAGAGGGAGACATTCTCTCTCACAAAGTCCCATTCACGCCACCCCTTCGACCCATCAGCGACCTCCGGTGGCGTCAACCAGCAACTTTTCTCATGAGACCATCAAATCTGACTCCAACAATAACGAGGTCAATGCACATCTCAGCATCGACATACCTTTGACAATCATTCCGACGCACAGTCTCGAACCTATCCTCGCCTTACACCGGATTTGCTGGAACATTATTCTTCGAAACTGGGACGGCCACACCTCAGAACTCGAATGCTCTCTGCCCTTGCATCTCCTCGATCACCGTCTCCTCGGCGAAGCTCAGTCACATACAGCTGCCACTCGGCGTTTACTCATCGGAGGTGCCGATATCCCCTCCGGAGAGGCGGAAGACACGCAGCTACCCGAACACGCTCTCGTGTGCTCACCCCCACGCTCCCCCCACACCGGCGACTCCGTCACCGGCTCTGGGACCATCAGACGCACCCACAGCCGCAGCCGTAGCCACAGCCACCCAGGCAGCCGGGCCCTGAGCCCAAGCCGCCTCTCGAGCCGCGCAACCAGCGTCGAACGCGAACAGCGCGAGCGGGACCGCCACCCCCCCATCGCGCCGATCACCGTCGCCGGACCCCACGAAACGTACGTGCACAACGGGCACGCAAGCCAGAACACGCGCAGCCTTCTCTCCACGCTGTTGAAGCCCTCTGGTACTATGTTCCCATCGGGCTGGACCTTTGATGGCTCGGCACACCAGCCGCCCTTTGCCGCAGGGATCGAACGCGAGGCGTTCATGGAGATGCTGAATCATGCGGTCGCGTCGGGGGCCCTCGTTGGAGGCATGCCGCCGCTGTCGGGTACGGAGGAACTGCCGTCGTACGAGGAGGCGGTGAGGAGGCGGTGATCTGGCAGCGCGGTTTGAGCAGCTTGCGGTAACCGCGGGGGTCGCCTGCACCCCGTTGACGTCGTCAGTTTCATCGTAGCGCATGCAATCGCTGGTTATCTCATCTTCCACGTCTCCCTTTCTCGTTTGGTCTTCCGAGTCCTTCTCCTCGACTCTGGATCCCACCGTGCTATTTTTACATTGTTTGCGACATAGCTCACTCCCTTCTTCACTCTATAGCACAAGATATCGGACTTCACTACTGTGATCTAGATTTTAGAAAGTATCGTGCGCCGTCGCAGGTGTATTATCATCGTCTTTCATTTGTATCCACCACCCTTCAAAGTTCAAACCCCCGTACATATGTTACTCAATGTATCGTTGCGATATTCATCAGTGTCTATTTCCCCCCCCCCCCCCAATATCCTCGATCAGACTTACCCTTACCTTGTTTGACATTGATCAATAGACATCATGAAATTAAAGTGCAAAGGTCTTTTCTGTTGCACACCCTCTGAACCGTCTCCAAATCGGTGTCCTCGTCGGCTCGAAATAGTTGTCATTAATCCGCCCATCATAATAAAAAGTAGGAATAGTGATGCTACCCCTCTAGTCCATGATACTACCCATGCCAATGCAATAGGAAACATAATGACATCTTTTACCCTTCAAATGCATCATGAAAATTCTCAGATCTGCCGCCTCCGGAGCTCTTCCCTGCCCTCATCTTCCTCTTCATGCGCCGACTGTGACCGCGCACGCACGGCTTCTGCGTGCACCGGCTGAATGAAGTGTTCACGTAATCGGTTCGTTGCCTGGCGTTGGAGCTGCGATGGGAGCGGTGTCAACGACAACAAAATAACATCAGCTCTAGATGGAGGAACACGTACCTCAGTCCCTACAGTCCTTGTGACCTGGAAAAGCGGCCCCACCAAGCCCAGCTGCACGATCGCATACCTACAAACACCATTATCCAATCAACACCTGGTTCACAAAGGCAACGAAAGACAGGGTAGGAGACTCACGCAGACGCCAACGCGATGAGCAAGAACGCGAAGTACAGCGGATTGAATAGAATAACCATCGCCTCGTTCCAACCCAGCACAACAAGCACGCCGTACATCCAGTACGGGATCTGCGCGATGCTGGCAACGGTGCTGCGCTTCGCCTCGACGTAGTATGCATCTGCGTCGCGCCGGAATTTGTTCGTCAGCTCCAGCGTCTTGGTCTCCGTGAGCACCACGAGCGTCGCAGGGAAGTCAAATTCTTCGGTCGAGAGAGCATCTGTCGCCTCGGAAGGGAGGCTGTATTCGAGTGAGGGGTCGACCGGGGCGATTTTGGCATAGAGAGGGACGAGCTCGAGAGTCTGGGTCAAACAAATAACACATGAGTTCATATGAAAAAGATGATGTCGTGAAGTGAGCAAACCTCGTCCTTGGCCTTCTTGAAAGCAGAGTCGATGTCGTCTTCTGGTTTCCAGACGCGAGGTACACCCTGATCGTCGTAACGGAAGCGTTCCTCGAAGTGTGCACGCAGTTTCCCGAGAATCACCGGGTCTGCGGTCTGTTCGTCAATCTTGGCACGCAGCGCGACCCAGGCACGTTTACGGAGTGCAGCGAGCGAGGAGACGTCCTCTTCCTCAGTGCAGTTGAAACCTATCATAATCGCGGTATTATCAGCATACACGTGATCCGTCAATATAAAAAAAATCATACTCTTAGCTTTAGCGAGGTAGGTCGCCTCCGATTTGTCTAAAGTATCCTTGAATGTCTGCAGGACGCCATCCCACATGTCGGCCTTGGCTTTGTTTAACGACAGCTCGACAGGTTCCGAGATATGTCTCTTGAAGTTTTTCTGTTCAAATCCAACACGTCAGCTCAAATCCCATCAAACCCTTTGGGGAAAAAGTAAAAAGTACTACCTCAATGAGATTGAGCATCTTCTTCGTCTCATCCTTCCTGCACTGATCGGCAACGGCGCGGACCTCCTCCTTCAGCGATTCCAGCTCATCCTCCCACGCCCAATCCGCACCCTCAACCAGCGCCTCCTGCGCACCCTCAGAGAACGTCTTCACACACCGCCCTTGTGCCTTGAAAACCACATCCGCGAAACTATATGATTCGCCGCGCAATCCGTCCAGCATTTCCTTCTTGAATGTCACGAGACACGTCTTGTGTAGGTTCTTGAGCTGCCCGAGGAAGAGAGGTGATAGTGTCGAATCCAGCGAAGCAATGAGGTCCGCGC
This sequence comes from Tricholomella constricta, assembly GCA_013368375.1. Lineage (NCBI taxonomy): Eukaryota > Fungi > Basidiomycota > Agaricomycetes > Agaricales > Lyophyllaceae > Tricholomella > Tricholomella constricta. Next base: position 1,592,023 of record JAACJP010000003.1, on the reverse strand, counting down.
GTTTGCGGCCGTAGACGCCTTTATGATAACGCGACGCATCGCGGTCGTACCTAGCTTAATAATGCAGATAACGATGTCAGGACGTAAGAGATTATCGGAAGGGAGGCAGTAAAACTTACTCAGAGCGTCCGTACGCCAATTCCTCATCATCGCACCCAGACCCTCAACGACGCGCCCAGACTCAATAGGCCGCTTCTGGGATTTTGCTTGCTCGTGGAACTCGCTCAGAGCCACCGCTGAGATCTCATCACACCGGAACTGCGCCAACAGCTCCTGCTGGGTAGGTAGGTCGAGGTCCTTATTCGTTTGGACTTGTTCCTAATGAGAGTTCCTCACATGAGAAGCCGCGCGCATTCAAAAAGCCGAGGTGTGTACTGACCCAGATACCCTCCATATAGAATGCGACACCGTCGGCTGGGATGCGTTTGTGATAGGCAGGTTTGAAAAGATAGTCCGCGCTAGATTTGTTGACGAAACGCGTGCGCAGGTTCAGGACCTCAGATTCGAATTTGTCGGCAGAGAGAATTTTATGAGGAAGTGCAGTAAAGGCGAGGTCGAAATAGTCGGACAGATTGCAGTCTTGGAGTTCGGTGGGCTTCGCGAGGTTTTCCCAGATGCGTGTGAGGTCTGCAATGAGAGTGGCTTGGAGATTGGCTAAGGGCGTTTGACCAATATGGTCTCGAATGACGAAGAGCAGTAGGGTACGGCTGTGTGTCCTGTTACATTGTCTCCTCAATTTGTGAACTCGGGGAAAGATTTGCAATCAACATACCCGCCTTGTGCTGCCTTTCCGAATAGTCCGAGGTTTACTTCAAAGACAGTCTTCAGGAGACCCATGTTGGCGCCCTGGTACAGGCCGACTTGATGTTCCCAAAGGTTGACGATCAATATCTCGGAGGAAGCTAGAGAGAACAGGGCAGATTTGCGTTCAAAGTCCTGTGTCAATTTGTGAGAATTTCAGGCAAGGCGAATCACGGAAGTATAAGTACCTGGTCCTCTCCACGTTCACGGCCATCGGTTCCCTCAACATCCATTACCATGACGTTCATGTCCTTCCCGCGGCACATCCAAATACCTGTTCCGCCGTTCGGTAAAACGCTGTAAATCTCATGAAAAGACTTACCTTTTGTAGTTTGCTGCCGTCTTGTCTCGTCCATAACGTCGAAGGTCGTTCCGAAAAGCCTATTGAGTAATGTACCTAGACAACAGTTAAGAACTGCGGTCAGGGATATGTTCGGAAGCCATACTCTTTCCAGTTGACTGTGAACCGAAAACAGCGACAAGATTGTAGTCGAATCCGGCATCCCGAAGACCCCACCGTCCAATCTGAGTGCTCAAATCGGGCCTACGGGTGTAGACGTGAATGACGAGTTTGGTAACTCAAACATCATATACTGACGTGAACTGCTTCTCGTCGTTGATAACTTGTATCCTCTCTGTGCTTCCTGAGGACATGCCGTTGGTAAGGTGGCCATTGGTCATTGGCTTGGGAGTTGGAGCAACCGCGACTGGCGCGTCGACGGTCAAGTCTGCGGGCAACGCCATATACAATTCGTGAGTCTGTTCGTGGATGAATGTATGGACAAGAAGGGGAGGAGAGAGAGTTATATCCTGCTGGAGCAAGCCAGGACGACGGCGTTGGCAACTCTGACGGTTGGACCACGGTCATACTAATTCACCACGTGCTTTCAATCCATTTGTCACAACAGCGTGACGGCCCTCTTGCTCTTAACCTCGTTGTTTTCAGTTTTCTCTACAAATCTGCTTCTTATCAGAAATTACATGGATGCTGCACTAGTGCTACTTGCCTACACATATCTGCTTGGACGCAATCGATGACAAACCATTCATTTCTCATGACATGATCAGTCTAGGGCCGCAAAGTTTTCGAAACATGAACACTTGTTACTGTTAGCGACTTTCACTCTCTCCGCTCACTAGGGTGCTACTGTACCCGAGTTCAGCGATCGCCAAACGTGTCATCCTGGCTTATCCCATGCTCTAGTGTTTGACAATGCTCGACACCCCTGCATGCTTTCGCAGTCGCCCCAATCGTCCCTCAAGCACCTCGGTCAGACCTTAGCTTTCTTTACTCTTCAAGCTTTTCCTATTGCTGCAGATACCAATGTCACCCATCACTCGATCGGAAGGCTGTTCCGCGCAATTCCTATGACCTGGATCACGTTAGTTCTACGGCAGTTCAGTATGTTCAGTAAATATCAATTGTGCTGGCAGCCGCTGCGACATTATATACGGAAAACCGTGAACGTCGGGTCGCTTGCACGAGGCGTAGGTGTTGGCTTCAAGGCCAACTTGTGGCCCAGAACCTTTGGTGTGCGTGAGGACGACCAGGCTAATCTTTTCATCTTTAAATACTTTGACTACAAGCAAACACCTGTGAGACACCATGTCCTTAGATAGCCCAGCCCAATGTTTCCGTGTTTGTGTCTCTATTCTTAGAACTCGAAATCAGTGCCCCAAGGGCTCCAACTTATCGAAGCCAACGCGGATATACGGGGCTCGGCCCGGCAACAAGCACTCCCGACGCTCCCCCGCATTCCCCGCGTTCCGAACGCGTAAATTAAAACGCCCCCTCTAAAGGGCCTCCTTCACTGTCCCTTACATGACAGACAAAAGGATCCCTTTCAACGCTGAAGCGCTGACCATTCAACGCTTGGCCATGAGCTCTGCAGACTCGTACTTCGCTCAGTCGCGTCTCCTCTGGAAACATGCCCATCCCGAGGTGACCCCTGTGGAGATATTTCGTCGGATGATAAACCGCAAACATGGTTTGAACCTAGGTAAGCACTTGCACTGGGTTGAGCGTCGCTCGTGCGGGATTGACGCGTCATTACATAGCGAACTACCATGATCTGCACAAGTACTCTGTCGAAGACTACACGTTCTGGCTTGACCTCTGGGAGACCCTCGGTATCGTTTCATCTATACCCCCGAACCCCAAGCAAGTAAGTGCAAGGCTTCTTCAGCTACATAATACAGTCAGCATGACTTTATGCAAACAGATTATTGCACCTGGTAAATTCCCTGAAATACCCGACTGGTTTCCCGGGGCACGGCTCAACTACGCGGAGAACCTCCTCTGGCGTAACAACGACTCCATAGCGTGCACGGCCGCTGGGGAATCTGGTGTCATCACGAACTACACTTTCCGCGAATTGCGCCAACTTGTCAGGCGAATGGCTGCGGCTTTAAGAGTCAACGGATTACAGGTGGGCGATAGGGTTGCAGGTCCGTTGTTCTCGATGACGTGCTACCTGTGGCTCTAACTATCCGCAATAGCTATCGTGACGAACTCTGTAACAGCAGTGGCAATTGCCCTGGCTACAGCCAGCATCGGTGGTATTTTCTCCAGCACCGCTACTGACATGGGTACAGAAGTTAGTTTCATTCCTCCTCGTTAGGACATCTTCTTAATTTCGTGCTTTAGGGCATACTCGATAGATATCGCCAGATCCGTCCAAAGTTTGTATTTGCTGAGACCGAAGTCTTGTACGCTGGCAAGACCGTCAACCTGCTTCCAAAAGTCTCCGATGTCATTCATGACCTCGCAGACAAGGGTCTGCAGCAGGCTATCCTACTTGCCAGTGCATGTACAGGCAAGGAGATATTCCATGATATCAACAAGACGTACGTATTATATATGCTTCTATCATGAAGCTGGGTTTGATAATACACGTCTATGTAGAGTCAACTTGTCGACGTTCTTGAATACGGGTGACGGACGGGAGCTTACTTTTGAACAGCTCCCCTTCGGCCAGCCGTTGTTCATTCTGTACAGTTCAGGAACATCTGGGAAGCCTAAATGTATCGTACACTCTGCCGGGGTGCGTTCATATAGCCAGAATCTAGTAATCCGCCGCCTACACTAATTCACTGTCTATAGGGCGTCCTGATGCAAACCCAGAAGGATTTGCGAATTGGTATGGGAATGAATTCAGAGGACACGTACTTCCAATACACAACAGTGGGTGCCTTCCTATAAACCCAGTGCTAGTCTAACAGGAGAGCGGTGTAGACGGGGTGGATGATGTGGACTTTCATGCTGAGTGGTCTGGCCAGCGGAACTCGCATCATCCTGTACGACGGGTCCCCCTTTCATCCCGACCTCCGCACATACCTCAAGTTCATCGACGAGCAAGGGTGCGACAGTCCCGGTATTGGCATCATATGTCTTACTGACTTGTTCGCAGAGTGTCTGTTCTTGGAACGAGCCCTAGGTTCCTAGCAGAGATTCAAGGCCGAGGCCTCAAACCACGTAAGGCTCACCTCATTCTCATCTCCATTTACGACACTGACAGTAATGACCATCTCTGAAAGTTGACATCGGACGCTTCGAGGCGCTCCGGGTAATAGGTTCCACTGGAGCCGTTTTGACGCCCCCCATGTTCGATTGGGCGCAGCAAGCGTTTGGCGGGGACCGCATTCACCTCATCTCCACCAGCGGTGGCACAGATATCTGTTCATCGTGTGAGTCACACTATCCGCCTTTAGGCCTATCATCCAGTTTTAAAAGGTTTCTGCCCTGTCGTCAGTTGTCACGGGGGTGACGAGTCTGCCCGTACACACAGGAGGTACGTGTATATAGCGTTGTATGACCGCATCAAGGCTTGACGGTATTATGGTTCATCCAGAGATCCAGTGCAAGACCTTGGGCATGAAAGTCGAGGTATTTGACCCGTCGGGGAACAATATTGAACATACGGGATCGCCGGGAGAGCTTGTGTGCACACGGCCCCATCCTTCGCTGCCGTTGAAGTTCTGGGGAGACGAATCAGGAGAGAAGCTCCGCGATGCGTATTTCAATATGTATCCTGGTAACCATCTCCTTCCCTCCGATGCTTGTTTGGCCTGAACTGACGCTCTCTCCAGGAATCTGGAGACAGGGGGACTTCATGATAGTCAACCCCGCCACCGAAGGGCTCATGATTCTAGGTCGCAGGTATACACGGAGTTCTACTTCCTGGATCGCTTGTTTGCTGCATGCTCACTTTCCGCCCCTTCTTTCGACAGCGATGGCGTCCTCAATCCAAGCGGCGTTCGGTTCGGTTCTGGCGAGATCTACTCCGTAATGGAGAAATTCACTGACGATCTCGACGATTCCCTTTGCATCGGTCAGCGCAGACCACAGGATCTTGACGAACGCGTCCTGCTTTTCCTCAAGATGCGCGCGGGAAAGCAACTCACCCCTGAACTCGAGACGCAAATCAAGACAGAGATACGCAAGGCGCTCAGTGCGCGACACGTTCCTCAGTACATATTCGAGGTTCAGGACATACCGGTCCGTGTCGTCTACCCTTCTTGTATTGCGAAGCATTATAGCTCATTTTTTGCTTTCCTTAGTACACCGTAAATGGGAAGAAAATAGAGATCGCGGTCAAGCAGATCGTTTCGGGCTCGAATCTCCAGCCTAGCGGGACCGTGGCGAACCCGGAGTCGCTGCAGCTTTACTACAAGTACAGGGATCTTGACAGGCCAAAAGCAAAGCTGTGATTTACATGAACGATATACCCTGCATCGTCTTAAGTATCCAGTAAAATGTAGCATGAGGGAATCAAACAGTCTCATTGGTATCTTATTGCACGATACGAATGTCATCAGACGTCGATCAGGTTCCGAGTATAACTGCCCCTTTCCTCATAACCTTTTGCTGGTGGGGGCAGCAAGGACCAGGGTAACGAAAATAGAAAAATGAGATGAAATGTGGTCTGACAAGCATGTCGGCAATTCAGAGGGCGCGATAAGCAATGCGAGAATGCCTGAACCGCCGTACTGATGCTCGGTAAATCCTTGGAACCCGGCGCTGAAGGTCGCAAAAGGCGAAGTGAAAAACACTGCGCGAGCCCATACGTCGCTGACGAACCTCTGAATTTCCGTAGAGAAAGTATCATGTGCACTTGGGTATCCGACTCACAGAGAGAACAAAGCTCTAGGAAGTGCGAGGGAAAGTGGCGACCCTAGAGCTCTGGTTAAACCCACATATGGCGGTCGCTATACTACTCACCAGCTGTGCCTGCGTACTTAGGTGGGTCAGGAGATCGCTATCCCATCAATTTTCAAACCTGACCGGTTATTAAAACCTGTTGGAGAATATTTAAAAGTCGTGTCCCAAAGATTTTATTAATGAAGTGCCACAGTCAGAAATCTAGATTTGTCAAGAGACACTATTGGAGAGGTAACGCACGATATGTGGAACTTGGCCAGGCAACCGTGATGCCAGGCATAGCCATCTGTGTCGTGCGGGCATAGGGGCTATCAGAGCGCCACGAGCGGGTGTAAAATTTGTGGACGAGGTTCGTGTCTCGTCTCAAACGAATTCAGGCATGAATCTTTGAGAATACTTGCAGCAGAAATTGTAGGTCATCCAAAGCTACTTCGACAGTCAAGCTCTTAAGGCTGTCGAGTCATGAGAAATAATGCACGTCACGATTGAGGGCGGTCAGTAGGAAAAGGAATAGTACGAATGCGACGGTGCGAGGACAAAGGCTCAGGTAAGTTCAGATTTGTTTCCCTGCCATGTCTGTAGTCGTAGTATCCAGTCGATACAAGGTCGTTGAACAAAGCATCCCTTCGACCGCGGCAGCTGTGTACTGCGTTGTAGAACACGAAGAAGGAGCATGTCGAGATGTCCCTATTTCGGTCGTACCGTGACTTTCGAGTGTAGTATGTTTGGTGATGTTTGAGCTTACAGTGGGCGTCCATCTCGTGCACCTCATCCATGATGCTGGACTAGGTACTCCCTGCAGGAGAGTTGCGAGTTGTCTTCACAGACCATGGTGTTCTCTTTTCGCAGGCATATCCAGAATACGTGGATCGATACACTTGGCGATACATTGTGACATACCAAGCGCAAAATTAAACGTCTATAGTTTATTTCCTGGAATCCTCGGAGCTCGTTCAACTCCTATGATATGCGACATAGAAGTTATTCGGCTGGAAGACCTCCTTTTCTCCCTCGCAAGCGCTGTAAAACAGCTTGACAGCTGGATCACAAGACATCCTAAATAGTTGCGCCACCCCTTACTACTTTCTTTCACATCAGTAATCCTGAGCGCATCCCCCACTCGTAGGTATTCGGTTATTATGTACTGGCGTGGACGCGTATGCGACGGATGGTCGCCTTCCTCATGACTCAACACGTTCAGGTGGCTGCTTTGAGGGTACGACGACAGCACCCGGGGGAGACGCGCAGAGAGCTGCATATTTCATAAAAGAATTCGCGGACAGGCCGTACCTCGTTGCTCGACCTTGTGCGGACGTTCTCCAAGCAAAATAATACCTCAAGGCGAACACATCGCCTTGACACAGGCGGCTAAGGACTTGATGCCGCAAGAGCTAATCGAGGACCTGAAGGCGACACAGGCGACAGATTACGGCCATTCTGAGGCCCTTTCAGAGGCGCACCTGAAGTAGAAAACCGGGGAGCGGTCGAGCAGAATTACCGAATATGTTGATAAGGCCTTGGCGGATATGCTTCCAAGCTTGGAACAGCGAAGGGAGTTCACCATCGGCGCCTCAAAAGATGAAGCTAACAAAGCGCGTCAAACATAACAACTTCTGCAAAGGGCGCTACGCAAGTTTGAGTTGTACTATCGCTGGTATATATTGAACGCCCACACCACTGGCCGGCGACTTGCAGACTCATCACCACAACAAACCTACCCAAGTAGGATTGCGCCTCATCTACTTACGCATGAATACATAATGTGTACTCAAGGTGCTAGACACTGCACACCCTCCCGCAACGACGCGAATGCTTCCCGGTGCTGGCTGACGGCGAGCACGATGAAGCAATGCCAGATACAGTGCGAGCCTGCAACAAAACATCATGAGCCGACGTGAAGCAGCGAAAGCCAGGTAAGAGGCGAGACTTACCACCGCCGATGCGATCGAGCCGCCTCTGGATGCTCGGGGGGAGGATGCGTTCGGGGAAGTGCAGCGCGTAGAAGAGGAGGCCGATGATGTACGACAGGAGTGATGGGATGATGGGAGTCACGAAGACGAACGTCTCCCGCCATGAATGGACGATTCCGAGGGACGCGATGGGCGCGAGGGCTGAAAAGGCAAGACACAGGAAGAACGCGATACGGTAGAACTAGGGATTAACGGGTCAGTGGGCAGGTAAGTCACGGAGTGGAGAGGCAAGACGACGGACTCGGTATTCATGCTTGTTGAACCACTCCATGAAGGGAAAAACGTTGCCTGCGAGACCGGTGAGGAAGCAGACGCCGAGGAAGACTTGGCCGAGGATCGGATGGCATTGGAACCCGTAGTGCACGACGGTGCCTACGCTAGCACTGATTAGCCTGATGAGAAGTGAGCATTCGGCGGCACACATTGTAGTTTGGAATAGGACCCACCAGCCAATTCCGACGTAGTCAATCCGAGCACATAGGTCCATGCTCTTGCGATGAGCACATCCGGACATTGTGTGCCAGACGGCACTACTGAAGAGGCAGAGAAGGGCGAAGCACATGAAGAGCCGCTCGGGGGTGTCAATTACGTAATCTGATTTAATAAATGGTACCGATTTTAGTCCCCATAGAAGGAACGGGATTAAGTGAGTATGGATATTTACTAGAAGAGCTGTTAGAATGGTGGTGTATGACGAGGTGGAAGGGACGCACATGTTTCGTTGTGGAAAGCGAACAAGGACATGATGATCAAAGGCCATCTTTCTATGGGTATAAATCTGATGCCAGACGATAAGACAATATGCAAGTCATGAAGTCAGAGGGAGGACTCGCCGATAACCATGGGTAACAAAGGGGTTGTTCCTCCATTGCTGAGGAAGGTCAGAGTACTGAATCAAGCGGACTCCTTCTAGCGACCGCCTAACAGCATCGGCGACGTCATTCGCGGCCCTATGGAGCATATCCTCCGTCTCCTCGACCATTTCCGTCGCGCTCGCATTAAATTCTGTGACGAGCTCCGAAGACAAAAGGCTTTCGAGGAGATCCGAAATCACGGTGCTCGGTGCCAGGCCCGACATCTCCAGCGGAGAAGGAAGCTCCAATGATGAGAGGTGTGAGTGTAGATTTTCTAAGTGGTCTGAAAGGGTTGGAATGTAGCTTAGAGGTTTTTTGAAATCTAGATCGTGAAATCGGGAGCGGACGTCGTCAAGCTTCAGCCGCATGTCTGAAAAGTGGGAGCGGACGTCTGGCATGTCAGGGAGGTTGGGCATGTCGGGAAAATGGGAGCGGACGTCTTGCATGTCAGGGAGGTTGGGCATGTCGGGAAAGTGGGAGCGGACATCTTGCATGTCGGGGAGGTGTGAGCACATCTCGTTGAGCCCGGGTACGTCGGAAAAATCAGGGAGATGGGACTTGACAAAGTTCTCCACCGACATGTCCGTGAAGTGGAATTCGGGAAGATGAGAGCATACGTCGGCACGGATGCCCTCGAGCATCTCCAGCGCAGTTTGGGCCCATTGCCTTGCCTCTTCGATCGTCAACTCCCCCATAGCCTTCCATGCCTCCAGATCGGGGGACTCGAGGTTGGACAGCCTTTGCTCGAGGTGGGCAAGGTATGAAAGAACGAGGTAACGCAATGAGGCCAGGGTCTGGGTCGGAGAGGCCGATGAAAGGTCCAGAGCCTCGAGGGACAGAGGCAGTGGTCGACATATCAGCCTCGGATGCTGCCTGTGTGAACTGAGCATGGAGAGGCGACGTTTGCCACGACGTCTATGAAGGTCAGACGTCGTTGAAGACCTCGCAGAGGTGACGACGGTGGCACTCATGGTCCTTGAAGGAATGGAACACTAGAAGAGAACGAAAGTCAGTAAATGAAGCGACAGACTTGTTGGAACTTGTGATTTTCCCGCCACGATCCTGACGCCAAGCGCGTTTTTATCTCGCTGACAAAGCATGACCAGGTTCCGATGGATCCGAATGGCTTTCTGCTTCACGTCCACAGCATAGAAAATGGCTGACACTCGTTAATTAATTCCGACTCCTCCTCGTCCTAGAAATGCCTGTTGCTATACCAAGGATCCTCGTTGTTGGTCTGGGAAACCTCCCATATCCGATGACTCGGCACAGGTACGTTTAGGTTGAACCGTTTGACTCCTATTCATCACATCGTACCAGCGTCGGCCAAGTGATCATCGATTCGCTCGCGTCACGTCTTGGTATTCACATGTCTGCTGAGCGGAATGGAATATTGGGACAGGGCAATGTAACCATTGGGGAGACCATGGTCTCCCTTCACCTCTTCAAGTCTAGTACGCGTTGAAGTCGAGCATTGTGAAGGAAAGCTAATATTTATGTAGAGGCTTTAATGAACATCTCTGGACCATCCATCGCTGCTGCCTTCCGGAGGACAGTCTCCTCACCATCCTCCCTCATCGTTATCTCGGATTCCCTGTCGCACAAGGTTGAAACCCTTCATGCCAGGCTAGGCGGTTCGGCCAACGGCCATAACGGCGTCAAGAGCATCATATCTGCACTGGGTGGAGAAATGAATTTTCATCGCATACGTGTTGGCATTGGACGCGATGAGACTGATGCGGCTACCTACGTCATGCGGAAACTCTCATCCCATGAACGCCAATTTTGGAACGACGAAGGTCTCGATCTCATTCTATCAGAAATCGAGAAAGTGGCCTTCAAAAGCTAACAGCGAGGTGTAGCATCTGCCGTAAGTAATCCTTCAATATTAGTCAATGAACTGTATTTTTGATGTCTATTGTCCAGCTGGTATCTATAAACAAACCAATAACCCTCTACGGTCGTGCTTAAAGCCCCTTTAGCCGCCCGAATATGCAGGGTTCCCTCGACACGAGGTTCTCGCACCACTTTTCGGGGCACAAGACATCGGACACCCCTCTAAAAACTCTTCTTGCCTTGTCACGCATCCCAGCCCGCGCTTCTTGCCATACAGAACCTGATGGGTCCCTCCCACAGTCGTGTCCTTTCACCACCGGAGCACATGTATATAGCTTGGAATACGATACGACCTGTGATCACAAGATAACATACGCGAAGCCGCGTCCGGCTCTCGTTTTTTTTCTGCAATCTCCAAATGGCATCTTCAGTGCGCACGCTGAAACACGAGGCACAACGCCGGGCTTCTTCACACGTTCCATGTGCTCGTGGTTCTTTTGAGAAGACTCTAGGGGCATTGATAAGGTCCTGGGGGGGCAAGAGCTCATGAGCCAAACTATCAATTGTTTGCCATGTTATCTTCCCACTCCTTGGCTGCGCTGCTGCTCGGCCTCTCTCTGCCCTGGTCAACGTCGGCTCAACCTTCTCCTCAACTACAGAAGAGAATATCGGCTGCCATCAAGGCTGCTGCTCACCAGACTAATCCTGACTATACAGCATTTGTGAATCCTTTCATTGGAACAGGTTTGCTTCCATTGCGTTTCCGATTAATACACCACTCTGAATCATTCGCATCAAGATAACGATGGAGATGTCTGGTATGGTTGAGTGCGTCGAAATTATTCTACTGCTCATGCGATATCTTAGTCCTGGCGCTTCCCTACCGTTCGGGATGGTGAGCCATGTTCGCCTCTCGGAATCATGAGTCCTCTTACCATAAATGAGCCTAGGTGAAATTCTCGACCGATCTTACGGGTTACGCCCCCGCTGGTATTACTTTTGCGTGTTTTCAACGGTTAACTTATTTCAACAAGTAAACCAGGGTACGTTGCCAACCCGAAAGAAAAGATTCGTGGTATCAGCCCGCTTCACGACAGTGGGACTGGATCTTCCCTCGGTACGCACTTTTGAATATGGAAAAGAAACGCCGTTATCGACATCATCATATAGGAACGTATGGAAACTTTGAGATCATGCCCCTGTTGTGTCCCAAAGGTTTCGATACCTGCACCACGACGCTTGCTGCTCGCCAGCGGCTTCGCAAACTAAACACAGATGGTGAGCATCCCATCACACATCTGCAATAATGCGACTCACTGGCATAATAATCACCAGATGCCTCACCCGGGTACTTTGCACAAACATTGGACAACGACATAAAGATGGAGGCAACACCAACACGGCGCGCTGGTCTCGAGCGGTTCACCTTCCCCGCCGGGTCCAAGCCTTACTTTGTTCTCGACCTCGCCAACGACCTTCCCGTTTCCTTCGCCGGCGGCACGCTGGATATAAATCCCGATAAGGGAAGAATCACTATCGGCGGGCGTTATGGTTCCAGGTCAATCATTCTTCAAATGAATAATAGCGTATTCTTGGAACTTATGAGGATGATTCTGTTTGTAGCTTCGGCCCTGGGAGGTTCAACTACCAAGCGTTCGCGTGCTATGACCTCTTGAATGGCGGTAAGCAGAAGCTCAGCGAATATGGCGTGTGGACGGGCGACACGTAAGTATCCCCCAAGTCCCATCCCAAAGTGTACCCCCAACTGACTTGAACACACAGGTTCGGACTTGACGCGAAAGGTCTCGGCCAGACACACCTCAACCTCACGCTCAACCTCATCGGCGGCGTATACCAGTCTGGCGCGCTCTTCTCCTACGACGTTACTCCGAAGGCAAAACCGCAGATTATCATCCGCGTGGGCGTGTCCTTCCGCTCCGTCGAGCAAGCCTGCGCCAATGCGGAGACTGAGGTCGGCTCTGCGACGTTCGAGGAGATCCTGGCTCGCGCGAAGGCGGAGTGGCAGGAGAAGCTCAGCAAGGTCGAGATTGATGTCGCAGGAACACCGGCTAATGTCACAGAGATGCTGTACTCGTCGCTGTATCGTGCTTCGCTGACACCGGTATGTTATTTCCTTCTGTCCTTGGAGATTATTTACTGAATGTCGTGGATAGAATAATGCGACTGGGGAAACGCAGGGTGTGTTCGAAGACACATCAGCGTTCTACTTCGATTCGTTGTACTGCAGGTACGCATGAGTCTCCCATTCGTAATGCCTTGTTAATCCTTTTGCTCGACTCTTTCATTTTTAGCTGGGATACTGTAAAGCCGCTCCTTTTTAACAGTATCTGCCTCGCTGATTTGACGCTCCTTGCCTATAGTTCAGGACTTTCTATCCATTGTTAGCCCTTCACTCACCAGTCGAGTTCGCCCAAATAGTCGACAGCTACATCGATGGGTGGCGGAAGAACGGATGGATGCCAGAATGCCGTGCCAACAATCTTCCAGGGTGGACCCAGGGAGGTCGGTGGTCTAAAGTACTTTTATCCCATAACTTATGGGATAAAGGGCCATAAGTGTGCGAGACTGATGAATATGAATGATGTCGTCAGGTTCAAGTGCCGACAACATCGTCTCGCACTTCGCTGTGAACTATCACAACGAGGCGGAACGCTTGGGCATCAATCTAGAGGAGCTATATTCTGCTCTTCTAGCTGACGGTGAGCTCAACCCTCCGGAATGGAACATTGAAGGCCGGCAAATCAATGTATACAAGTGGGTTGTGTCCTTCGAGGTCGATGTTCCGAAAGCTGATTCACTTTCTGACATGATACAGACAATTCGGCTACGTTCCGTTTGCCGTTCTCGATGTCTCTAGCACTGGACGGCAGACTAGAGAAGGAAGCCGAACGCTGGAGGTCTGCTCCCTGCACTCGTTGGAGTGAACTTACATTTTAAGTTCCTTTCTCTTTTATTAGTATGCGTTTGAAGACTTTGGCATCCGCCAAGTCGCCCAGCTGTTGGGAAAGGCGGATGATGTCCAGAAATACACTAACCGCTCGTTGGTAAATAAATACATTTCTATCTATCTTTTTTAAACTATCAGCTAACCAGACCCCACGCATCTAGTTCTACCGGAATGTTTGGGATCCGACAGTTGTCAGCGACGGCTTCAAAGGTAAATAGTCACATTCGCGCAAAATACCGATGCTTTGACTGAAATCAACCTCGTTTGCTCGCAGGTTTCCCACAGAAACGATACTCAAACGGCACGTTCGCATTCAATAACCCCGTGGACTGCTCCCCCAACGACCACAACTCGTCGAGGGCCTGCTCGCTGCAGGGATCCAACATGAACGGCTTCTACGAGTCATCTTCTTGGGAATACAGTTGGTGGGTAAAAACATCGGATTGGTAGATTTCTCTCTATTGACATGTGTTCGATAGGTTTGCGCCACACGATACCGCACATTTGATTGAGCTTATGGGCGGAAATGTGCGTAGTCTCGAGGTTCTCCAAGCTGCATTCTGACGATGTCCCAGGTCACCTTTGTGAAGCGCCTTGACCATTTCTTCGATGTAAGAAATTCAGGTGATTATTTGTAGAATTGACACTTATCGTGAAAGACAGGCTGGCTACTACCTAGCTGGGAATGAGCCATCGTTCCAAGTTCGTGGCGGCAACTAAGAGAATACTTATGCATCTAACGCCTTTTTCTTGTCAGACCCCTATCGGATACCATTATGCTAACCACCCCGCCAAATCCGTCGACCGTGTTCGTGAGGTTGTGTTCACCAATTTCGACATCAGTCAGTATAATCTCCCCAAGGACAAATCTCAAACCACTGACTGAACTTCATAAGCTGCTGCTGGCTTGCCCGGGAACGACGACCAGGCCGCGATGGCATCGCTGCTCTCCTTCCACCTCCTTGGTCTTTACCCAAGTACGTCAAACTAGTATTTGGTTTTCCACTTTGCTAACGCTCACTCGCTTCAAGTCCCCTCAACGACGCAATTCCTCATCCTCTCCCCCTTCATTCCAAAATACACCATCCACAACTCATTCCTGAACGTCAGCACCACCGTCACCACGCTCAACTACGACGCCAAGTCCGTGCAGAAGACGATTCCGCCTGGCACCGCCGCGTACGTGCAGAACGTCACCGTCAACGGTGTGCCCTCTCCCTCGCGCTGCCACTTTGATTTCTACGACGTCTTCCGCACGGGCGGCGAGGTCGTCATCACGCTCACAGCGGACAAGACCGCCGCGGACGACTGTCTCGGCAGCTTGCCGGAGAGCATCTCCACGGGCGGCTTCGCGAAAGCGCGATGAGACGACGAATGACAGAAATGTGACTATTTTATTCGAATCTTGTTGGGAATAGGAATAGCGGGGAAAAAAAACAACAGAAAATACGAGTATAAGTAGCGAAGGGAATATGGTTACATATGTACATTGCACAACGTGTAAGGGTTTACATACAAATTGTACATCCGATCCAAGCGATCCATCCAGCCATCCAACCATCCATCCAGTGTAGCGAGTCAGAGAACATGAAGATAAATCCAGGTCGTGAGGGGGGGTCGTGAGGGGAGGTATCACCAGGAAACGTATGATATGGTATCCCTCCTATGAGGGCTGCGTTGCTTTTGGGGGTGTCATGATTCGGTTGGCGTGGAAGGGAGAGTGACGACGAATTCGCGGGCATTGCTCGGATTCTCGTTCACCTTGAGATCGAGGCTGCGCAACTGGAGGTCAGCAGGAAAAAAAGGAAGAGCAGATAAGGCGAGAAACGCACTCATTCAGCAGTGCGGTGAGTGCCACTTTCTGTGCCCTGCCACCTTTTTTAGTCGTAGCTATCGTGACTTTAAGGGTTGGCTGATTCTTCAGGGCAAGGTGCGTCAGGGCCTCCTCAACTTTGGCGACCATTATATCATTCTTTAGATCCTCGACGTTGATGTCAGCCGGGTTTTTAGCTCCAGTTTGCGCAGCGGGCACTGCAGCAACAAGAACATCAGTACATCATCCACGTACAAAACAATGGAGAAGAATACGTACCAGCAGCGGCGTACCACCTCTCCGCCTTGCTGTTTACCTTCTCCACTTCCCTCATCGACGCATCGACGAGCAGCTGCTTCTGCACAGCCAGCGTCACCTCATCGTCGTCCCACGCAGCACTCATTTGCCGCTTAAGCTCCTTGAGCCCCTTCTCCATCTCCACAGCCTGCTTCCGCAGCTCCAGCGACCGCTTGAGCCGCTCGCTGCTCTTCCCGGGAAGGGGCTCAGTGTCGGACACGTCGTCAACCACGGCAGGCGAAGACGCAGCCTCCTGCACCGTGCTGGACGCCTCCGCCTCGGATACGTTGGGCTTGGGGTCAGAGGTGTCATCCGCCTTATCCTTATTCTCGAAGGTATCACCATCGGCAAAGAAATTCATCGCATCCGCATCGCCAGCCTTCGTCGTCGCCGCGTTCTTGTCGGCGGCAGCGGTGCTTGTCTGGAGATCGAACGCCGAGGTGCTGGGCTTGGTGTCGTCGAAATTGAACGGCACATAGGACGAGGGCTGGTCGAAGAAGCTAAAGTCCATGCCGTCACCAGCGGCTTGCGTGGTAGCGGCAGTGGTCGGTTTCGCCGCGCCCCATGCTGGCGCCTTCGCGGGCTTGATTGGCGCCGCTGCGCCCCACATCGAGCCGGTGACAGACTCTGGTTTCGCTGGAGGTTCTTCCCATGTTGAGCCAGTGGCGGATGGGGCTTTCGATGCTGGCTTTGCTCCGAATACAGAGCCAGTGGTAGAGGCTGGCTTCGCCGGAGCTGACCCTGATGTCGTGGAGGTGGTGGCTGCAGCTGTGACGGCCTCAGCGGCTGGCTTTGCAACTGGTGTTGCCCATGGGTTGCCTTCGGATTGTTTGAACAGCGGCGTGGGGTTTGACGTGGGAAGGTCGTCTACAGTGCTCTTGGCATCAGGACGCGGGTCCGAGGCCATGCCTTCTGCCTGTTTCTGGCTGGTGGACGTCGCTGGCGGAGGAGCTTGGAGAGGTGGAGGAGTAGACGAGGATGATGATAATGATGATTGTGGTTGGGGATGTGTATCTTTGGCGGGTGGGGTCGGTGGGTCGTCTTTGGGGATGCCCGGAGGGGGAGTATTGAGGGCTTCACGGCGACTGATGTTCTCCCAGTCCTCATCGTCGGGGATATTGGGGACCTCAGCTACAGGTGGCTGCACTTCTTCCGGTTCTTGGGGGGGTTGGTGTATTGCAAACGCCGAGTCGGAAGGCGTGGGCGGTAGGACCATGGGATTCTGCTTAGGAGTTGATTCGTCTTCCTTCTGTTTGCCCTTTTCCAAAGCAATCTCGCGCTCCATACGTGCGTCCTCCTCGTCCTCGATCGTTGGCATATCGTCATCATTCAGAGTCGGTGTGCGAGTATATGCAGAGTCGGACGTGGAAATATTGCCTTCGTCCAAATCATACGAGAGTTCCGATTCTGTTTCAACAGTCGCTCGACGTCGGGGAAGTGAGGAGAATCGATGATGTGCTGTACCAGGAGAGGTCGAAGCTGCTGATCCTGGACTGCGGGAGCCTAGGACCGACCCAAGGTCCGTCTCTGTTTCAGATGCATCTCCTGGGAAGGCACCTGGCACAGGTCGCTTGCGTACGGTAGGCGCTGGGGGTGCAAGACGGGATGCTTGAGCTCGGGTGTCATTCGTGACAACCGATGGAGGTACAGAACTAACGATAGAAGTCGCTCGAGAAGGCGAGAAGCGGACGGTACGGGGCCGGGCGAACCAAGGGATTGTCGGCATGGAATGGATAATTATGTATAGGTCGCGACGAAAGTGTCTCCAGGAACGTCGCATGCCGGTGTCGACCCAAATTGCGGGTACGACGTCGGCGAGAACAATGCCCATGCCCGTCCAGATTAAGGTCAGAACGAGCCTCGACAGGCTTTCTGTGAAAAGAAAATCGACGAAGAGACGGACGCCGTATGCAACGAACGGATCAGACGACTTGGGCATTTTCTTGAGGAAATGCTGCATCACGACGCCCTCCCATAACCCAACTAAAGTCCCGGTAATCCTATTGTCCTGGTGGCTCACGCCGTCTATAACGACCCGAACGCCCAGCCCGATGGCTATTGCGAATATACTGTCCATGATGGAGGCGAACTGCACATTGATCCTGAAGACAGGCGCGCGAGAAGAAAAGTACGAGGACACGATGCTCATCCTCGCTACCACGGGTCGACGGGCTGACGGTTAACGAGAGAGTTTGCTATGTCGGCTAAACAATTATTATTTGTCCCTTTGTGGACACAAATAGGTCCCACGTTTTTTTGGCAAAGTAGAACTTTCATGTACTCACATCCGTCGATCGTGCTACACCACGAGGGCTGTATAATATTTCACTAATGCCTTTCCTCATGCAGCTACCGCGAGGAGTTATTCTGAGGAGCGGATCCGGAGCCGCCTCAAGAGGGCAAAAACTTGGAACATAAAAATCACGTAATTCACTTGGCAATATAAATACAATTATTCTCGCTACAACCCCTCCACCTTGCCACCAGTTCCGCCCCTCTTATGATGCACCTCCTTCGCCTCCCCGCCCACGTTCGCCGGATGCGCCGTATGTATCTGTGTTTCCCGTTTCCGCCCTGGCCTCCCATCATGGTGCCTCTCCTTTGACGACATTCCCGAGATCGGGTGGCCTATGCCCCTGTCGACATCTGCAGAAGTGGCGCCAGTGAGCGTATCCGCTGCGCTCGTATGCGACATATCGGGGCCGCCGGTGGCGTCCTCGTCGATGTAGGTATCGAGCGTAACGCGCGCTGCGTGCGTCGGCTCGCCTGCAAGGACATTCCATCTATGGTCAGCTGAATTCTACGTGGGACTGGGAGAAGACTTGATACGGGCACCGTACCTTCTGGCCTGCCGTCGTGGATGCCCTGGTTGGACGCTGCAGCCACCTCTTTTTCTGCGGCGCGGATATCGTGTAATCCGTGTATCTTTGACATGGTGTACGTGTGTGTGCTGCTGAGACAGCACGCCGCGGAGTGCTTTATATACCCCGACCGAGACTTTTTGCGTATTGCGTCATGGGTCGTTGTGTGGTGCGGCTCAAGGATTTCGCGATCCACTCGCCCATCATGCGAAATACATCATTTAAGGATCATTCACCGTCCCGAGCCTTTATTCTCTTACAGCTCCTCAATATCAGAAGGCCTTACCCCTCCTCCCATCTGCGGGTCGCGCCTACGCCCAGCCTGCCCCTCCTGATGCAGTTCCTCCGACCTCATCCCCGACCCAGTCTGTCCCATGCCCCTAGGGACCTCCGCTGATGCAGAGCCGCCGAGAGGGCGGGAAGCATCTTTGTCCGTGACGGTGTCGCCGGAAGGCTGCTGTTGGCCTGAGGTGGAAAGGTAAGGGAAGATTCATCGAGCAAGTGTGCACCGTTAAGGTTGGTGCCGCGAGCGAGCCTGGAACAGCTCCCTGCCACGAAGGCGAGGGGGAGGACGAGGACGATGCAGCTTACCTTGGGCTTGACCGGCCTGGCGTTGGCGTTCGGCGGCGGCTGCTGCTGCTGCGCGCTCGGCAACGAGGATATCGTGAGTTCCTGACATGCTTCAATTTGTGTTTATGACGATGGTGATGATTGTGTGTGATAATGACTTGTTGAGCGGGGCCACGCCATTTATATCCTTGCGTGAGACTCCGATTGCGTCATGCGTGACAGCTGTTTGTGGCGCGCCGGAAGGGTACTACATACTTGCACCACATCGCTCCTGCTTGAGAAAGAAGAACTTGCTCACGAACAACCCTGAGTCGTTCCTGCTGCCCTTTAGAGCCTCGGGAGGAACCTAGATCACAAATATCGTCATGAGATCTGTCACCTACGTCAATCAGTGTGGCGCAGCCCTTGAGAAAGTTGACGCCTTCAGCAAACTAAGGCAACAAATTATATTCAAAAGCATATGTAGACTGCGCACACGGCCCATAGCATTAGATCGCAGCTGAAGTGTTTGTACGTGCGAAAGAGTCAAAGGAGTCTCAGAGGTTTATCAAGTTGATAGCCTACTCCTGGGGGCTTGGAAGTTGTCTTCAGGCTGTTTTAAAAGCTTGAAGGCCAAGAAGAAATTAGGATGAGGGCGCTCAGCTGCGTGATGATATCGATGAGTGCATAATCGTTCAATGTCATAAAACTGGGTGAAATGCAGTTCAAGTGCTACGCGCTAATGTAGTAGCCAAAGACACATATCGCGCCGGTGGCTTAATCTCCACTAAGAAAACGCGCTCAGGCTCAAGTCCTTGGGCCTAGCAGGAGTTCTCATGACAATCACTTGACCATGAACCAGACAAAGAGCCTCAGCGGTTTGGTTCGGGCACACGTATCCTCCTCTGTGAGTATATACAATGACTTCGTTCTTGATATACTTATTGTTGCTTTAGATGGAGGCTGGATTTCGCATATTGGTGAACATGTGTATGGATCTTGCACGTCGTTTCGATTTCGAGGATCATTGAACGGAATTGCCCGTCGCTCCTGTGCACATCATTTCAGAATACGACGTAAAAGCGGACAGATATCTGAGCACCCATTAGATGGTAGCTACGTGAATGTTAATACAATTCATTACAGTTGTACAATAAACGCCCCCAGAGTTACAGATGACGGACCTCCAAAAAGTGCGATAGTAAGACCAGATGGATAGACGTGCGGGGGTATCGTGAAGTGCAGAATGCAGAATGTAGGTATCGGTGAGATGTGATCGGTGATGTGCGCGGGCCAGATATTTTTACAACGGGCGCCACAAATGTGCCCAAGATCGATGCGAGAGAGCGTGCGTGCATGCGCAGCGACCATTTTAGCTGGTGTCCATCTTCGAATGGCCCACATCAATCATATCCTCCTTCATCAGCCTCCTCCTGCCCTCCGTGCACTTCCTCAAATACTCCCTCGCCCGTTCTTCGAACAGTACACACCCCTCAAACAAGTCCTTCGGCAGGAGATCCTTCTTCTGGTCCCACGGCTTCACATCCACGCACTCACAGCGGTCCAGACACACCAGTATCATCCCAAAGCTATACGCGTCCGCCAGGCGCGCGTCCTGGCACTCCCCGCGCAGAATCTCCGGCGCGGAGAATGGCCTCGTGCCAGGGTGGATCTGCTCAAACTTGGGCGCGGGGAGCTTGACATGTGCGGGGGGCGCCGACGCCTTACGGTGGAGCTGGTCGAAGGGGTCGAGCGGCTCGTCCTCGGGCGCGCGGTACGTCGAGTCTGCGGAGACCGACCGCCCAAAGTCAAGCAGCTTGATGGTGTCGCCTGGCACGGTAACCTGGACGTTTAGCAGCGAGAGATCGCCGTGGGAGAGGCGGTAGGAGTGGAGGTGGGTGAGGCCGTCGAGGAGCTGGTTGTGGTAGTCAATCTTCTGCTTTTCGGAGAGTGGTGGGCGCGCGATGACGACATCATAAAGGGTGCGGCCGTTAAGGTACTCGAGGACCATGCCGACGTTCTCGAGGGACCCGAGGAAGGCGCAGATGTTGCGGTGCCGCGCGAGGGTGGTGTACACGCGGAGTTCGGCAAGAAACTGCACGGTCACGTCTGAGGCATTCGAAAGCATCTCACCGTTGATCTCAAGCTGCACGACGTCAGGCTTCTTCACGACGCACTTGAAGAGCTCGGACGCGGACCCGCGTGCATACGGCGTCATGCTTGCAGTGGGGTTAGGTGGGGCGCTGTACGCGGTCGGGGTGGGAAAGGAGAAGATTGACGTTGGATGGCGGGGTGGCTTGTAGATGGGCGACGGTGGCGGAGATTCCGAGCGGGCATGGTCGATGCTATGCTGCTCGTCCGCGCCGTGCATGTAGTTATACACAGAATCCACAGCAGTCTCATCGGAAGACGAGAACGAGTTCAATGAATTGTTCTTGTCCTCCTCATCGTCCATCTCGACTGTCCATCGCACGCCACTCAATGAGAATTGCACAGGATGCAGTAGAGGAATCGCTCACCCATCCACCAGTTCTTCTTCGATGTCAGCGTAACACGCTTCACATGCATGGTCGCGCTCTGCACGCGCGGCGCAGGCGTGGTCACCGTCGGCGTCCTCGATTCGGTGGGCGTCAGTACAGCATTGGTGAAGTCCCTATTGAAAGCGGGGCGGCCAATCTCGACGGTGTTCTGCGGCGGAGGCATCGATGGTATTCGAGCGCACGCACGTTGCTTTGGTCGGTCTTTTTCTGTGTCGAAGCGCTCGACAACCCGCGAACCGATCAATTTGATCGATCCTGGACAAGTCACGCGGCACGCCTGAGTCAAAATTCAAGTTCGAGCTGCACTGAGTGTCCGACTGTGTATACCTACTATACCGAAAGTGCACCCTGTAGGATGTAAACTACATACAACGTAACCGGCCCAAGGGTCCACAGTCAAGTATGAAACAAAAGGAGTGGAAGTGGGTACACAAACCCCGGAAGGTGTAACGCAAAAGTCCGTGACTGGAGGTAAGTATATCCGCATAACTTGCGAGAACAACCACCAGGTACATACGTCAACAACATCATAGGTAGGGGTACTACCACGCATACGAAATTACAACCAGAAGAATACCCCACGCGGCCGCAGCAAGCCATTGCGGGACCTGGGAGGAGGCGGCGTTATGCGAGGACTGGGCGGCGCCTAGCTCCGAGCTAGGCTGCTCCATGCTTGACGCCGGGAGATCTCCGATGGGCTGGACAGACTGAGCTCCGAGTGATCCAGACCCGACCATGACTTGTGCGCCGACGGAGGGCACCCCGTTGACGACTACGAATATGAACGCGGGTCCTGGAGCAAGGATTGCGGGGTTTGGCGGCAGTTGACTGACGTGCAGGACAGCGGTATTGTCCCTGAATCCGGTGTACGTGGATTCGAGCTGCACGAAGCGTTGTCCCATGTTCTGGATGAGATTAAGGTTCAGTTAGCGAGCGGAGTGGATGGGCTTGGAGAGAGACATACCATGGAGTGGGTCGAAAAGCCTGGGCGAATGATCACGATGGATGCTTTCTTGACGTTCTCAATGTCACCGAATAGGTCATCCGCGTCGAGTGTAACGTCGAATGATGGGCCACCGTAGGACAACTGACGGAGAAGACCGACGGGCTGAGGACGCCTCTTGTTATAATACGGGGGGTAGAACCTCTCCGTGCGATATTCTGTCGGATACTCGACGGTTGGCCCGACGTTATAATCCGAGTTTGGATTTGATCCAGAGACGAAAACCGAGCCTGCAAGATGTCAAGTAATCGTCAACGCTAGGCGTATGAGTCGGACGCACCATCAGGAAGCAGCGTGGCAGAGGAGTGGTACATGCGCGGGATATTGCTCGCTGACAGTCCGCCTCTCGACCAGCGTTTACCAGCAGGGGCAGCAGGGTCATACATCACGGGCGTTAGCACTGGCTGGTCTGCATATGACATCCCAATGGCCCACGACTGGTTACCATACCCAGCAGTCCCTAAAAGGACCAGTACATCAGCGCGTTCTTTTTTCTTTGAAAAGGATCATGTACCCAGTTTAGCGCCGTTCAAGCAAAGAATCTTGCCATCGGGAAGGAAGATTAGATTGGCCATCGAGCGACCCTCAGGGAGCGGATCGTCCTGAACATACGACTTCGATACATCGGGCGTCAGCTTGACGCACGACGCCGACGCAGGGTATGTGGGGATAATCCAATTAGGGTTCAGCCATCTAAGGCACGCAAGCGGGATATTGAATTGACGCGTCATGGGATAGTAAACTGGAAATACTCACTGCCTCGGTTGGACATCGGACCCACCGCAGAACATGATCGTCGCGGTCCAGTTGTTTGCGGGTGTAAGCGGCATCATGATTGTCCCTGCACTCGCCGGGTAAGTGCGCACGGCGTCTGGAATATCATCCAGCGTCGTCTCTCGCCTCTTGCGGTAATCCAGGAGGACTGTCGCCCAATTCGACTGGATAAGGAGCTTGCCAGAAGGGAGGAGCCATGTGAGGGGGTACAAGTTCGCTGGGAGTGTGCGTTGGAGGACGGGTGAGAGGATGGGATCGCCTTTGGGCGGGAAGAACTCGTAAGTCGGGTTGTCTTGGTATGCATCGTTAACGTATCCGCCGTTTCTGCAACCGCCGAGCTATGCTATAAATCAGCATCACGGCAGTTCGGAGAGAAATTAGAAACTTCAATCACAATTATGAGCGTTCCATCTTCCAAGGTTTCGCTACAAAATGACAGGTCAGCGTGTACGATCAGCCATGAATTTCAGCATACTGACATCGTAGGATACCATCGCTGGGCGGACGACACTGGCGACAAGATCCAATCGCAGTTTCCGTCATCGCACGGGTTCAACAATCTGGGGGGTCATTTATCAATCGAAGGAGAACCACAAACTTCTCTCGGAATGACAAACCGAATGCTAGTTTGAAACAGGATTATTAAGATGCAGCCTCAGGGAGAAATATGAACCCACGATCTTCGGCCATCAGGGTTGTTATACGGCCCTCCACCATGCTGACTGGGCGCGGCTTCACCTCCATAAGTGACAGCCTGATTCCCGCCAATGTTGACCCAGGTTCCGTTGCCCATAACATTACCGCCCTGTCAAGGCGTTAGTTTGATATATTGCAAAAGGGGTCGCGAGACGCGTCTCACAGCGCAAAATGAGTTCGTCTTGGCGTCCATGGTCCTCTGCGATTCTGAGGCCACAGTCCATTCTGCAGAATATTCAGTAAAGGCGTCTGGAACAAAACGCGCAGCTCACCAGACGCCCAGGCAGGATGCCCGTTGATCCTCGTCGGGTTGTTCTCGACCTTGTCCACGAAATACACATTCTTTTCTGTACCGAGAAATAGCTTCGGACGCGATAAAATCATAAGCACACGCCAGGGAACACAGAGACCGCGCGCTCACTTGTTGTGCGCTGACGAGACTATCGCCAATTAGTTGGAACTCGCCAGCAACGCCGGGATGAAATGGCTGGCCCGGCGGGGGAATAGTAGTCGTCGATTGACCTAATGTGAGGACGGCCAGCATTGGCACGGCGAGGAGGTGTAGAAGTGTGGCCATGGCTTGTGGGCGCGAGGGATTGAATCGGACCGAGGTCTATAGGATTAAGAAAGATGGGTATATATGCCAGACACTGCGGCGAACGACCGCCGTAGACACGCTTAGTGAGCACGTTGCCTGCGACAAGAACGGGGCCGGCGCCTACCGATGGATAGTAAGGAGAGGAAGGGTAGTAAATTGAATTCCGTCGAGGACCCGATTGGTTATAACAAGAATGACGATCGGGAATCCAAATATTGAATGCCAAGAATGATGCTCACCTGCTGTGTACGGCTTCAAACATGCATGTCCTGGTCGCAAGACAAGTGCTCGAATGCCTGTGGCCGGCTAGCACCTATCATCGATGCATCACCATGTGTCCAGCTCTTCATTGCTTGATTTAATCAAGCAATGAAGAGCTGATTACCGCATCCGGCACGTGGATGTGCCCGTGGTGGGCGAGGACTCCGAGTCCCATGATTTGTCTTCGTCTGTAAGTCTAGGAGTACAGGAGATAGAGTCACAATACCTGGTTGAAGGTTTTAACCTGATTAGCTACCAGTAGGGCTCGGCAGGTGCTCGGTTGGGTAGAGTAGAATTGATGTCACATTGAATCCATCACGATAAGATTAACTTTTCGCTCCTCCATATCTCCCCATCCAAAACCTATTTTTTTTGGTTTATGATAGATATATGCCTGCCCTGAGACGAGTCTCGAGCTGAGCGTTCGCAACCATGTCGATATACAATTGTTTCAGGTCAATTGTGACTGAGGCCACTTTGTAGAGATACTACTGACTCGAAGTTGGCTGAGCATACGAACTAAAGTCCCCGCAGGCTAGTACTAAGTAGTATATAGTGCAATCATCGACGGGTCACGGGCACCATACCTGTGTCTATACTTAGTGAGTGCACTTTACGGAGCTACCGACATTAGAAGTCCTTCACAGGGACTCCTGAATTTGGCCGCTGCCTCCAACTCCTCGTCACTCGGTCCCGCGTACGTGGCAGCTGCCTCCGAACCATGATGCCGCTCATATACCTCCTTCAGGCACTTCCTTAGCTCCTCCTTTCTCCTCCTTGCCTCCTCCTGTTTCTGCATATCCGTGGCCACGTAAAAGTATCCATACTCTGTTTTCTGCATCGCAAGCGAACTGAGATTCACCTCATTCACTCATTCACCCCTCTAAGGTCTTTTACAAAATGCCCCACAACACCCTTCAACTTCTCCGCCCCAAGAATTTTGAATGATCTGAGGAGACTAGGTGGAAAGTCAAAGTGTCAGGCTTCCGGTACTTTTCCGTCAAGTATTCCTCGCAAGGCTGAGCGTACAGGCCCTTGTCTGTGAAATTCTCTTTGAGGAAAGCAGCCTCCTTGGCCACCGCCTCCTTTGACTGTTGCGCTCGAGCGCATGCGGAAGCTTTCGTTGTGGAACTTGGGCAGCGAGGGGATTTTGACGTGCTGCGAACGAGACGTCCGTCCGTCGCCTACGTGCCTATGTCAGTACATTGCCAGTAAGTATAACATAAAGGGATGCGTACGTTGTAACTGCACGTGTTGGTGATCTTTCCACCAGTTGAGTAACTGCGGTATATCCAGTTCAGCAACAGGTAGTCACAGAGGACCGCAACTACTCACCCGCACTCGAGTCCGCCGTTCTGTGTAGACACCTCCACAAAGTCGCTCTTGAGCCTCGGGCATCCGTAGCACGTCTCCGTCTCGTATGCGCAAGCCGCGTGCTCACATGTCCGGAAGTAGGATCCCTTGTCATACTCGCGAGCGCATTCCATGTCTCTCGGCGCCTTGGCTGGGCACTCGCTGCTCCACTTTCCCGTCGTTAACGAATCGCCATCCTCCTGAATGGCAAGGTGCGAGGCGTAAGCCATCACTCTTGTTGAGTTGAATGAGCACATGCAGAGTAATTACAGCGGCCGATGAGAGGAGCCTCCGCGTTACGAACTTTCGAACTCCCCACCATTGGTCTATCCAACTAAGGAGGAAGACCGTCAGCAGGGTGATTTGCATAGATGCGACAAACACAATTTGCCTCTTCGCCGTGGTACTTGCTCAGATCTGCTTCCCAGGTATCTATGAGAACAAATACCAGCCAATCAGACAGGCCTTCAGAAAAAAAGAAATTTACACACGTGCAGGCCATCTAGGTGCCTCTTACATCCGACCTATACGCAAAACGAGTTTCGTGCGTTACATCGGAGGAAAACCAGCCCTTGTTGAACTCTCCGATACTAGGACAGCCATAGCAGCTAGGGGTCACCTGTGCGGTCACAATGCTGGAGAGAGCGATGACGACGAAGGCGATCGCACGGGGGGGCATGGTGTCAGTGCGAAGGTGCAGATGGGAATCCTCGGATGTCTGAAAATACCAACTTCCTGACTTTCAGTTCAATCATCCGACCGAAAAAAGCCGCGACAGGGATGCTGAGCAGGCTGTTCAGAGGCCTTCGTCTGCAGTCTTGCTGCCACCGGAGAAGGATAACTAGGCCAGGGTCTACAGTTTCAAGTTGTAAGCGATCATGGCCCTGAGAAATTCACGGATCCTCGAACACACCATTACCGCGGCGAGAGGGCTCCAGGCTCGAGACAGTCGAGTAAAAATCACGCGAAAAAGGCACTGAAATCTCACTACTCCGTCTCAGCGAGGATTCGGTGGGCGTGCAGACACTGCAGAGACGAGTTTAGAGGTGTTTAGCCGTCAATACGCACAATGCGCAGGCCAGTACCCGAGTTCAGTAACCCATCACGAGAAAGATGTCGAACCGAAGAATTGTGCATGTCCTTTCAGATCCGAGCACAAGGGCGAGTAGAGTTGTAGACACCCGTCAGATGACTAGGCTAGGATACGCAGCTTGGCCGCTGCGAGTATCTAGAGATACAAAATCGTAGATATACCTCTTGAATCCAAAAACGGCACAAGAACACCTTGTTAAGACAACTAGGCGAGGTGGCAGAGTCAGACCTCGTTTCTCAACGACGAATCACGTCAAGACGTGCAACCAGTTGAGAGCCATGAAGACTCCTTATCAGAATGCAAGAAGTTTGACGAAGAGTCACCAATTTGTGGTTGGGAATGATGATTGGACGGGCCTAAGGCGACGTGTCGTTAATTGAGGTCTGTAGCATCGAGGCTTACAAGAATGTGATGCGACATGGCACTTTGGGCTTGAAGAGGCCTTTGACCCGGGAGGAGCGGAGGGTCTGAATTGATGGCTCTGCTGAAATTGAATAGCGGAGAGCCAAAGTGCATCTTATCACCATCAGCTGTAACAGCTCAATTACAGCTACATACCTACAATCAATAGATCCATTCTGATTTTCAACGCTCACCGCGTGAGGTGACGGGGAACAAATAGAAATTGGCCGTCTCAGGAGCCATGGAGGATATCAGCCAAATGATAGTAAGTTTGAGTTCCTGAGTGAGGTTGCCAACACCAGAGAAGAAAACAGGTATATTGCATCTACTGCAAGATGATTGGATATTAGAATGTGTTGGGCCTTGAGGAAAAGATGGTTGATTGAATTGAAGAGCCGGTCATGCCACCATCATGCCGCAAAAATAGTTTCTCCACATAATTCCTTACGTAACCACTGGAGACTCCTCAAGCCAACTTCGTTAGCTCAACGACAGTCATGCATTTCGCGCTTGAAGCCCAACTGGCAACGACGGCGCGCTCTGCAAATCCGACTCTCTATCACTTACATCCCCTCGACATTCAAAAATTCAGCCACGGATTTGATAAGTCGCCGGAGCATGATCTACAGTTGATCTACAGCTTTATAATATATATGGCGAATATTTCCTTCACGTGGTGTTCCGGTGCCTGAGTTCCTGTCCTGCACACATGTGTGCTCCATGGTCCACTGATATGTAATTTCAGGCGCTGACGACCAACGTCAAACGTATGCCGATTCCAACCGCTCTTTGACTGCTCAAGAAAGCCTCCAGCGAGTGCAAATACTCAGTGAACACGATCGCGTCGTGCTTGCGATCCACTGCCCCAGATTTCTCAGCCACAGTAGATCTGGGTGACTTCCTTTACCGGCGCCATGGGCGACATCGCCGTCCCACCAGGGATCATTTGCACTGCTGAGCAGTACAGCCGCATGCTCAGCGGCGATGCTTCCATTCATTGCTTGACCCGAACTGAGAGCATAGGACTCACGGTGCGATTGTCGACGTTCTTCCTCATGGATTAGAAGCTTATTGCGCCAACAGGTCGTCACAGAAATCGGCCTCGTTTCTTTGTTCGCAGTCTGCTACGTCTTCTTCATTATCGCTGTAAATTTATTGTTGCACGTCTCCTTATTTCGCTAGCTAACTCGACACTGCTTAGCGCAATGTAATTCAACATATCCGACATACCCCTGATGGAAAAATTAGCATCGTGCAGGAGCCTATGGATATTTTTATGGCAAGTCCTTGTCGCTTTGACATATATGTTCACCTCGTTTATCAAACGTTGCACGCCCTGCAGTTGTCCCTTTTCATTGCCGATTTTATCCAAGCGCTCGGTGCTGTAATGGACATCAAGTGGATCCATGAAGGCAAAGTCGAGATCGGCAATTTCTGCACTGCGCAAGGTAAACGACCGGCGTTTCTAAATCTCCCCATGCGTTTGCTAAACTCTCCACAGGCGTCATTCAACAGTTGGGCGAGACAGGAGTCGCGATAACAACTCTCGTAAAGCGCCCTGAATTCATCTTGTTCATCAAACATACACTTACGGCTGAACGTCATAGCTGATTGCCATCTACACGTTCATTGGCGTCTGGTGGCGAATAGGCATGGGCCAGAAATCGGTCCGGGTCGCTAAAATTATCATTGGCCTCGTGTGGTCCTTCGTCTTCCTGATGATCGTTCTCGGGAATGCGATACACGCAGATAAGAGCAAACTATACCAATCCCCGACGCCGGTATGTCACATACACCACTGTCGGTCTTATGTCCGTCCGGTTAAGCATATGTCGCAACCTTCCATAGTATTGGTGCTGGATCGGTAATGAGTATTTGCAATGGCGAATCTGGGGTGAATACGTTTGGTTCTGGATCACTCTCGCTTTCTCCTCCTTCGCGTACACACTGCTCTTCTTCTGGAGCCGCGGCAACATCACCCTCGACGAGTACTCCTGGTGGAAATTTTCGATCCACCGCGCGTCTAAATTCGACGCGCATCAAACCACACGTATGCAATCTCTCGTCATGCTCGCGTACGTCCATCCTTCCATCTAGGCATCATTCCCAACTAATGCTCGCGATTCCCGCCCACCCGCCGCTAGGTACCCCATCGTGTACTCCGTGCTGATCATGCCTCTGAGCATCGTGCGCTGGATCGGTTTCGTGCAAGAACGCGGAGACGGCGTAAACACGATCGGCGCTGCGCCCGTCATGCTCGTCATCGGCATCTACGGCCTCAGCGGCGCCGCGAACGTCGTGCTCCTCCTCACCACGCGCCCCAACTCCGTGCTCTTCGGGCATCCGGTCGACTACACTCCGCGCGTGTCGCGTCCGAGCGCGAGTATGAGCACGAATGCGCCGCTGACGATGTACAAGACGAATAGCGTGAGTGAGATGGAGGGGGAGCCCAGCAATGATTTGGGGAGGCTGCCGTCGAGGTCGTCTGCGGGGTGGCCTTGAGGTGTGACTCTTTCTTTTTTCTCTGGAGACGGTGTTTGGTGGTTTTGGTTTTGAGGCCGCGAGGTGAAAAGGAATGCGATGTAAGAAGTATCTTCAAGGGGGATGGGGAGGGGGGTATCTTTATTGCAGGATGGATTTACCACACATTCGTATGTTATCTAATCGGCGCTTCATTATTGGAGGAACAGTATCACAGTGTACTCGTATCAGCTGGACTCGGAGGAACAAGGACTTGAATATTTTTATGCCGTTCTAACTCTTTGGCGGGGCATCCCAGAGCTTACTTGGTAAGAAAATTCAAGGTTAGGCGTTGAGAAAGGATCCCAGTGCGCCACTGGCCGCTCACAACGTCAACAACCAATACATTGGGGGGAGACTAATGCTTACTCCAGTTTGCTCGTGAAGTAAATCATGTGCCTGGGCCCTGGATGTGCTGCTGACATTATGATAGAAATCTCCACCAGAACTCGCAGGAGCTGCTGGGGAGCGGCGCATTCCCTCAGGCTTGGTCCACAGGTACCATTTCGAAGTTTTTAAGTTTCCCTGGGCAAGTCGCGGTCGGGTGTGGGAAGGCCTCGAAGGAAGCCCCTTCCATATGTGTGTTAAAAAGAACTCGGGGACAAAACGTCATTGACAGGCACAAGTTCGCGGGGGCCAGCTGCTTGCTGGGGCGTCCTAATTCTCATTCCGGGTAATTTGAAATTTGGGCGGTCAGGTGCGTTGATCACCGTGTGCTTCATGTTCGAGCGTCGATGGTACACAAATTAGATGTGGCTCCGAATCACGATTCCCGGCCTTGAGCTGATCTCTCCGCCGAGAGTTTCTATAAAAGAATGTCATTGAAGTGCCATTTATACTTGCCTATGAGACGAAAACATGGCTTCCGAGTTGTGCATGCTGGGCGAGGACCCCGGGCTGAACAGAGTATTATATGAGGGTATTCAATGGGAATCGCTTTGGACGCGGGGGACCGTGTGTGGCGAAGGGATCCGGAGCTGTAGTATTCCAGTGCGATTGCAAAGGCGCTACTTACAGCTTCGAAGGCGCGGATTCGACATAAACATGCCGCAGCTGTGGACCGTGGCCGGGGAACTCCGGCGAAAGGACCCGCTTGTACATAGTCCAAGGGCCAGGCCATGCAGTGCAGCTAGGGAGGAGGGCCCATCAGCCATGGCAACCATCCAAATGAGCATCAGAGCGTGGTGATGAGCCAATGTCAAACAGATGCGAGGTGTCGCCCAATCGCTAGGAGGACACGAGTACGTGGGGCCGGTAGTGATCGGCCCACGACGCACGGTCAGGGATGTGTACCACTCTGGGTGGGGCCCGGGCTGATGTTGTGAAAACCTTGGAGCGACTCCGAAGGTCGTGGCCGAGCGCGGAATCGTGGGAGCCTGAATAAAGCTGTCGTATGCGTGTGGACAAAAATAAGTTTCCATGTCGAATGCACATGAGGATTCTTCGCAGGACTAAACTCCGAAGGAAAAAAGTGGTGCATTCAAATTATATATTGAGCGCTTTTACAGCAATAACGTTGGGGGCCCTTTTTATTTGGGGTCGGGACATAGGAATACTGTTGGATTACACACGAGTATGGACCTCAAGTGCCATGTCATTGGCGGGATCAAAGAACATGAGGGAGCCGAATACACAGCGGCCTGAGATGGATAAGTGGAGCGGCATTTGCGCCTGTCTCGGCGAGTGCTGACTGCATTGAGTAGTGTCGGCTTGCTCTGCGATTATAAATCCGAGGCCTTGTCATGACCGTACAGCTTATCCGGAGTGCCACCATCCGTGAAAGCAAGAGTCAAAATCAGGAATGCGACGATCGTTAGAAGCTCTGAAGACCCGGAAATAGATTAGGTGTGTGAGAACGGATGACACGGCATGTTTGGACGATACATGTCGCAACGAGTGAATATGTGGATCAATATATATTTGATTGTCATGGAACAGTTTACGGCAGAGGAGCGTTCGAAGTTCGTGGAGCATTGGAGCCAGAAAGAACGACTCAAGGTCCCGCGCACCGCGGGACACGTATAGTGACGTCATTCGGCGTTGTTTATTCCTACTCCACCAAATAAACACCGTTGTCGCCCATCTGCGTCTGTGGAGGCGCATCATGGACAGGTCCACCACCCATCCCGCAGCTCCCAATCCTGGTCCCATTTACCAAGCCTCTATCCACAACCCCTCCCCCCTGTCCCCCACGTCCCCCACCACCACTCAGCGCCGACCACCACGACCAAGCATGGAGCCAGGATCACTCCCCATACCCCCCGCCCCAATGGTATCCGATTTACCTGTAGACAAGGAGCTGTTACAGCGGTGGTCATCGACTAATACTCCTACTGGTACGTTTCCTTCCTTCGACCAATTCTTTTTTCCTTTCAGTGCCTGCGCAATCTCTTCTCCCCCACACAGCCAATCGTTCTGCTGTCATTCAACCAATCAGCGATTCGTCACATGCCAGCCATCGTGTGTGCTGTCCGACTCGCTTCTTACTTGCAGGGTCCAATACCCTATGAATTACAGATGGGCTGGCCATAGGGATCCCTCCCTGACTGGGTTTCTTTGGCTGAGGGCCGACGGCTCACCGGGCATGACAGTGACACATACCTTGATTGATACATCACATATGTATTTCATGAGGTTTTCTTGGTTTTCTTGGTCTTTTTATATTTGTTCCGGCCTCACATGCGTCCATACGCATGTCCACGGTCATTCTGCGCTATACCCCATCAAGTGACTAATTCTCCCGTTTTTCTTTGTTTCATCACCCGCAGGCACCTCAGCAGCAAACCAGCAACGCCAGCCGTCGTATCCAAAGCGGCACGCATCCTTTGACTCTCCTCGAGAGGTCCCCCTTCCCTCGCCTTCGCTCTCCATCTCGTCGCTCTCCCCAGGAGGCACCCTACCGCCCTCGTTTCCGCCGCATTTTTCCTATTTCTCGTCGTCCGGGACGACGCCTTCCCCATCCACCACGGCATCATCCCAAACAACTAGACAACCAGGTCCTTCGCCTCGGGCGCAGGACGTCTCTTCCGATTACTTTCCTGCGCAGCCACGCGCAGCGTCGTCATCAAATCACAAACCAGGGCAATCACCAACATCGCCTCCTTCTTCGGGGCCATCTTCTCAATCGCGATATTTATCTTTCTCGCCCCGCAGGAACAGCGGTGGGTACGATGGTGGACAATACCCCGTTTTCGAGGAGGTCAATCACAATGGTACGGAAGCAGACTCAGATTGGACTAGCCAGACGTCGCCCATGAAAACAGAGGATCCTCATGGGCCTGCAGGCTCAGCTGCAGTCGCACTAGGGTCAGCCGGCGCGCACGGCTCGGCTGCGAATCGAACGCAACTAGGAACGCTGTCGTCCCAATTTGATGCAGACACTGCCGAATTAGGACCGAATATGAATATTGCTGCTGCTGCGATGACGCAGATGGCGTCACGCCCGCGATCACAGCCTTCGGCTGCGACAGCAACGACCAGTACTCGCACAACGACTATTGCAACTCCGATATTCCCTTATCCCAGACCGTCTTCGCTTCCTTGTACCCAGCTTTCAAACTCAACCAATCCGCCGAGCAAATTGCCGACCCAGTCCCCCATTCCAGAACCCACAACGGCTCCCAAGTGGCCTGATCGAAGCTCTTCCACGAGTTTGCCTCTCCCGACTCAGGTGCCCTTTCATACGCTTCCGAGAGCAGGGCCGACATCAAGCACAGGTAGCGTGGCATCCCACGATGCATCACAAATTGGTCGGACAGCGGCAGGGATTGAGAAGATGCGGATTGTTGATCGAGAGGCAAGAGATGCAGGCGATGCTCACGCTGAGCGGGTGCGACAGGCTCACAAGTCAGAGGTGGGCGAACATCGGAGGATGCAGCAACGAGGCAACTATCCGTATATCCACATTCCTCCCGTGGACCCTTCCAGTTCCAACTCATCGTCGTGTGGGAGCCCTTCGACAGACTCTGGTAGTTCCCCTACCGAGACTGTCCCAAGCCAACCAGCCCAACGTCCACCATCGCCCATACTGCGGCACCGTCGCTCCATCTCACCATTCCGTGCACCCCAGCCTTCTCACCGGCCCTCCACCTCGCCTTCCCACTCCAGTCCCAGCTCCACCGGCACTAATCTTTCCCGGTCTCAATCCCAGACCCGCCAGTATTCCCTTTCCCAGCATACACACACTCGCCCACACCCGAACTCACCGGGGCCCGCTGTCTTCGCACCATCAGCGTACCCCGCTCCGGAGCCCCCGACAATCCTTGGGCCGACCATGTCCCCCGGCCCGTTCCTCAGCCATGCACCCCCACCGCCAGATAGCTGGATCGAGGTTGAGACAACGCAAGGCGAATACCGCCTTGTTGTGCGCCTGCCTGGCTTCCAGCGCGATGGTATCACACTCGCGATGAAGAGGAGAAGGATATTACATGTCGTTGCGGATTGTTGGGAGAATGGCGGTGGTGAGTTGTTGCATTCCCTACGCACTCCTCTTACCTTCCGCTGCTTTTATTCTGTTTGATCTTTTTTTTTCGGCGGGCGCTCCTGTGTTCTGGGACCTGGGTGCCCACGCGTGGACACGCGGGCTATCAGGGATATTCAACCGAATTTCTTTGGGAACATCAGGAGTCTGATATGTTGATATATGTCACCCTCGCTTTTACTTTTAACCTTCCCTCCCAATCCCGAATATTCTCGAGCTTGTGTTTTTCCGCCTTTTCTCCGATCTCTCACTTTCCTTCCGCTTATTTATTAATAGATAACAGGAGGCTGACCTTCCTTTTTACGCTTCCTTAGGCCACTTCGAACGCCGCATTTCGTTTGGGTACGACGCCGACCTCGTGCAGGTGCGGGCAGAGTTTGATGGTGAGATGCTCCGCATCAGCATCCCACGGCGGCTCCCGCCCGTCGAGATCTGGGCCCCTTCTCGACAAGGTCCCGTTGGTCGTTTGATGTGACGCGGTGCAGCGGTGTGTTCCAGGGCTCGTCGGCACCGTTCGCCCCCACTGCACGCGGACGAGACGGCTGTGGCAATCGACGAGAAGTATCATTCCTCCTAGTATGCAACACAATATCCCACTAGACCCGTACTTGGACAGGAATCGTCTTTTCGATCGTCCATTGTGTCGTCGT
Source organism: Tricholomella constricta (assembly GCA_013368375.1). Lineage (NCBI taxonomy): Eukaryota > Fungi > Basidiomycota > Agaricomycetes > Agaricales > Lyophyllaceae > Tricholomella > Tricholomella constricta. Next base: position 1,556,543 of record JAACJP010000003.1, on the reverse strand, counting down.
CCGCCACCGTCTCCCAAAATGAAACGAACCTAAAAGGAGTGACAAGTGATTTGCGCTCGAAAGGGGAAGCGCGTGTTTGCCACCTGCCTATGAGCATTACCATGTATGTCTGCCTGCTGATAGTAAGTAATAATGCGTTGGATTAAGAGGGTGAATGGCTTGTATATATTCTTTTCCTTTTTGTTAATACTCGTGTTGATACACCTATTTAAGCTACATTGCATACACCTTTCACGACCTCAACGTCACGCCCATGCTCGTCTTGGCACCGAATACATATCATTCTCATACCGTATTTTTATGCCATCACCCTCATACATATCGTATCCACCTCTCACTTACTCCAGGCCCGAGGATCAGGCCGTATTGACGCTTTATTAACATCATAGAATGTGTATTTGTCTTGAAATTCTCCGCAAGAGATGTGATATTTGTATCGTTGGGCCGGCGGGTCCGGTGACCTTCAACTTGTTTCCTTCAGCGATAACCGTTAGGCGCAGACTGCATGGCACCTAGTAGTAGAAACCTTGCAACAGGACGCACAGCTTTACGACGCGTTCTACGACGTTAAAGCTTTCAGATGGCCACTCGAGTAATACGGAGGGGACCAGCTCCATCGCTGTTGCTCACTTCAACATCTGGAACGATTACACGATGTATTGGCCGTACTATCAAGGTGTACGCTCCTCAGAATCGGTCCTATCAGGCATCTTCAAACCAACACGGGCGCGCTAATCCCGATAGGAATGCTGAGATCGTGGAAGACACCTTGGGGGTACCCTCATCCTCTGGCTCTGGGTCAGGGTTGCCGGTCCAAGTCGACCTTCTCGAACGGTATCGCGCACTTGTGGCTCTGGGCAGGATCAGCTATGACGACGAGCAAATTCGGGTGGTTATGCAGGTTAGCAGACGAATTCAGTTCATGTATGCGTTATGCGTATCGCATAATGACATTATTTTGTAGCTCAGGCGATTGCAGAAAGAACTCACGGGCTACGCACCGCCTGCCGTCGTCTCCGGGCTCCTCCGGCAATCCAGTCCCAGCAACGACGTCTCTTCCAAGGAGGTCGCCCCTTGGTGGGTATACACTGCGGCTGAGGAGGAAACGGATGCCGATTCGAAGGCACTGGTCCGCATGAAGGGATACACAGAAGAGCTTGCTTCGCTCGATACTCCCAAGGTGAGTCTACAAATCTAAGCAGTCCGGTAATACCCACGCTCCCTTTTCCCTAACAAAAGCCTCCTGTCCCCAGGGTCTCCTGCTCACCGGCCCTCCCGGCGCAGGCAAGAGCTTCCTCGTCGACATCTGGTTCTCCGCACTCCCCACGCGCTTCAAGGCACGCAAACACTACAGCCAGCTCGTGCTCGAGATCTATAGAGCCGTCTGGGAGGAGACACAGCGGCGCATGGCTGCGTCGCGCGCAGGGCCGGATTCGGGCGACTCGAAGCAGGAGGCTGAGCGGACGTCGTGGAACAAGGGAATCCGCGAGCACTGGCGCGGGCTCCTCCAAACGGGCTCTATGCCCATACGGTGGGCCCGTCGCGGGCCACAGCGGCCGCAGAGCGCGGATCCCCCGATGGCGTTTAGCATTGCGCGACGCCTTGTTCTGCGGCACTGGCTGCTTGTCTTCGATGAGGTGCAGCTTTTGGACGTGTCGAGTGCCGTCCTGCTCGCTGACGTACTGTCGTGGTACTGGCGGCTCGGTGGGGTGATTGTAGGGACGTCGAATAAGGTCCCGGATGATCTCTATCGGAATGGCGTGCAGAAGGAGAGGCTGGAGCCGTTTGTGGAGGCGCTCAAGGCGCGGTGTCCCGTTTTGGTTATGGGATCGGAGAGGGATTGGAGACGCGAGAAGAATGGGGATGGTGTTGGGAGGACGTGGTTTGTTGGCGAACAAGGACGCGCGGGATTTGAGGATGCGCTTCAACGCGTCGTGGGACCTGGCTCTCTGAAAGGTCAGGCGCTGGGACATGCATTTTGGTGACTGGCTAATGATGTCTAAGTCACAGGTGTACCACCAGATCGTCAGGAGCTGAATGTATTTGGCCGCACTCTTTACGTTCCATGGTCCTCTGGCGAGGCCTGCAAGTTTACATTTACAGAACTCTGTAATGAGGTATGTCACACGAATTTCCTGTAGCTCTTATCTTCTGATCTTCTACAGACGCTGGGCCCTGCAGACTACATAACTCTGGCCTCCAACTTCCGCACAATTATTCTCACCCAGATCCCCGTCCTCAAACTTTCACAGAAGGACCAAGCTAGGCGTTTCATCGCCTTCATCGACGCGGTGTACGAATCTCGATGCAGGCTTCTGTGCATTGCTGACGCAGAGCCTGAGCACATATTTTTCCCCGATGCTCTTGTGCGAGATCACCAGGAGGAAGACGTAATGATGGCAGAATCGGTTATGGAGACCCAGGAAAAGTACAGGCCAAATGTATCGTCTTACGATACGCCGGACATGGCAGAGGCACCCGTATCCCCTCGCCTCAGCGTTCCGCTCGATACATTGTCTATATTCTCAGGTGAGGACCACGCCCATTGTGCTAACGCTCTTTCTGAAGCAAGATCTTTGGCTTAGGTGAAGATGAACAGTTTGCATTCAAACGCGCACTATCCAGACTGTTGGAGATGACCAGCGCTGCGTACGGGAAAGATGAGCTAGACACCTGGGCTCCTTTGCATCCCAGTGTACGGAAATGGGAAACCTCGCGCGGCGCGCCGGCTGGCAGGGGGACTTCTTCGAGCGTTGCGTTGGATCCGGCTAGCTCCCAATGTGACTTTGCAGAGGAGGCAGCTTACAGGAACCAGGAGACCGACCTTGGGCGTCCGCATGCGCCACGGTTGAGCTCGGATCATGTCTGGGGTGTGAGAGATGATTGGGGTCCTGGAGCTGGGGCTTGGGGTGGGTTGAACGACGGCGGGCGCAAGACTGGATTGGGAAGATAAGATACTCGGACTCGAAGGCTGTCTTGTCATTATCGGCCACAACCATCTCGATAGTTATAAGTGGTACTCAAGGTTAGTCAAACGGTAAAGGTGTCTTCTTAGAAGTGTGTTGATGCGCTTCGTTGAACAGGTTTATAGCAAATAATGCAATCAATAAATATATAACGGTTGCCCGTATATTGAATCCGAAAATTCCCAGCCTGTCCCTCCCTCCCTATCTATGAGATAGCTTGCGAAAGACCGAATTGGAATATTAATAGTGGCTGTGCGGTGAGGAAGCGAAAACGGTCAGGAATTGATCATTATCATGAGCCACAAAAATAACTCACTGAACAGGTTGTGGTGGACGAAGTGTTGCGCGTGCGAGTATCTCAAGCAACGACGCAGTAGGTGCCAGTGCCACTGCCTCCGCCTTCCTCGTTGGAAGGGACGTCCTCCTTGGCGAAGACGACGCAGTAGGTGCCAGTGCCGCTGCCTCCGCCCTCCTCGTTGGTGGGGGGAGCAGTGTCGATGACGAGTTGAGCGACGGTAGTGAAGGAATCCATTGCAATTGTGATGAGTAGGCGAGCCTACCGTTAGTCGCTGTGCGTCCCCCCCTTTTATACCTCTCAGACCAGGCGGTCACTTAATCGGGAACACAAAGAATTGTTGGCGTCCGCTTGTCCTCAGGAGCCAGTATTGCTATCTGCGATAAAGCAACGTTGGAACTGGCTAGCCAACAATGCTGGCTGAACATCCTAAATGCGATACCCCGTGGGCTGCCTTGTGATGGGACCTCCGTGCACCGGCAGCGTTGGCCATCGACCATTGCTTCTTTTGCTGCCGAATCTTAGCGCACAAGGCATTCTTGTTCGTGTTTTTAAGTTTTCTTTTTTTTTTTTTGAAAAGTTAGAGGTCAAAGCGTAAGGGTTGGACCAGTGCACGTCGGGCACACTATGTGTGCGCGTACATCTATGATCTGAACGTTGGCTTCCTGTCACCATGAGAAAATTCGTCGTCGCCAGTCTTGTGTTTTTCGGGATCCTCTGTTGAACGCCTTTGTCCCCCGCTTCCCACCCCCCGGATCAGGCATTCATTCTGAATGCTTACGCAACGCATTTCGCGCTTTAAGAGTGGATTGAGATTGGACCTTAGGCCAGAGATCGGGCAGGAGGGTTGATGTCCAACCAGTATAATCAGCGAGCTTGTTTGCCTTGCGCAAGCTCCGGAACCGCTGGCCTTGTATGACAGGTATGGCACTCAATAAAAAACTTGTGGTATCTTCAGATATTACAACTGACGCTCTTCATCGGACAGGTTTATAGCAGAAAATTTCATAATTTGATGTAATAATTTAAAACGCGTCTCCAAGCAAATGCGAAGCTCCCAGTTCGCTCTCCCTCCCCATCTGTAGGACAGCTCGTGAAAATCGAATAGTGGGTATTTCATAATGGCTGCGTTGTAGAAAGGTGGTCGGTCATATTGATTAGTAAGTCATCAAGACCAGCCACAAGACAAGGACCACTGACTGAATAGCTTCTAGAGAACGAAGTGTTGCGCGTGCGAGTATCTCAAGCAACGACGCAGTAGGTGCCTGTGCCACTGCCTCCCCCGTCTTCCTCGTTGGAAGGGAGGTCTTCCTTGGCGAAGACGACACAGTAGGTGCCAGTGCCGCTGCCTCCGCCGTCCTCCTCGTTAATAGGGGGAGCAGTGTCGATGGCGACGAGTTGAGCGACGGTGGTGAAGGAATCCATTGCAGATGTGATGAGTAGGCGAGCCTGCCGTTCATCGTTGCTTTGTCGCTGATTTTTATACCTCTTAATCCCTGGATCGTATAATCAGGAAGACAAGGTGTGCTGTGTCCCGTGGACGCTGACGTCGGCATGCGGGCACCGAGACCGAGTGGCCGACAAAGCTGGTCGAACCGCTTGAATCCCCTGCATGTCATGCCGTGTTGATTCCCTTCTAATGGGGCCATTGTGCAAGGTGTGCACAAAATCGACTATCACTGTTTTCGCAATTTGGTCTTCGCACACAATACGCCCTTGTTTACGACTAAGCTATTTTCAGATTCACGAGTCGAACCTCATTGGCACAGGGTGTGCTAAGGTACATGAAATATGTCCCGCGCAGTGTACGCCACACCCTATGAGGTCAGAGGGTCCCTATGAAGACCCTTTCAACAATTGAAGATGACGGAAAGCCGCCGTACGTGTTTACCTTTTCGCGGATCAGCACTCTAGCCACTAATTGGCCACTCGCTGGACAAAGCATCAGCTTAGTTTCAAATTCGAATTTAACTCTCACGATCACTCCGATCTTATCTCGATGGACGCTTATTGTCTTCGCCTCAGGCCTCGTTACCTATGACATACATCGTCTCTAAGCCGGCCACTCTGTGACTCAGCGAGGTCACTCCAGCAAGTATGCCGCGCTAGGCAGACGAATGCCCTCTGTTATCGCCGGGACGCGCATCTTCGTCCGAGGGTCAACTACTACACGAAGGCTCTTGTGAGAGACGGGTTTAGGTCATAGGCCCAGGATTTGCGAAGTCTCAAGTACGGAACAGCGCCTGATTGGAGTGCGAAAACGACATGGACAAGCCAGCGACCGTATTTTCATCGAGCCAAAGGCAATATGCGTCTGAACATGTCGAATATCGTATTCAGGGAGAGGTAAATCATCGGTGTTGCCTCGTAAAAGATAACTGACTTGCTTCTTTGGACAGGAAGTTTATAAAAATGTCATAAATTGATATATAATGATATGTGACAATTCTCCGTGTGGCGAATTCGAATTTTCCAGTTCCTCCCTCCTTCCCCATTTATGATAAAGTAGCTCGTGGAAAACCAAAAAGAGAAGCAATTCACGATAGCTGCGATGGAGCGGGACAGTCAGGCTTCAATTGCAATCTAGCCAGAGGGGTACTCACTGGATAGCTTCCCGAAGAACGAAGTGTTGCGCGTGCGAGCATCTCAAGCAACGACGCAGTAGGTGCCTGTGCCACTGCCTCCGTCTTCCTCGTTGGAAGGGAGGTCTTCTTTGGCGAAAACGACGCAGTAGGTGCCTGTGCCGCTGCCTCCGTCCTCCTCGTTGATGGGGGGAGCAGTGTCGATGGCGACGAGTTGAGCGACGGTGGTGAAGGAATCCATTGCAGATGTGATGAGTAGGCGAGCCTGCCGTTCATCGTTGCTTTGTCGCTGATTTTATACCTCGTAATCCCTGGGTCGTCTAATCAGGAAGACAAGGTGTGCTATGTCCCGTGGACGCTGGCGCCGGCATGCGGGCACCGAGACCGAGTGGCCGACAATGCTGATCGATGACCTTGAGTCCCCGAAATGTCATAGCCTGCGTGTTTCCTTCTGATGGTAACATCACACAATAGCTGCTCACAACATCACATCTATGACTTTTGGGTTTTGCAGACAGACAAAGTGCTCTTGTTCGCGACTACTTGCGCTCATGATAAGATTGCGGTTAGATCAAGGCACTGGACTGATCAGCACACAAATTTGGTCAAGGTGGTATACGTGTACGCCAAAAAACTCTGACGCAGGAGGGTCACAATAGGCAGGAGACTTCGCTGAAAGTGCAGTCCGGAACCTATCTGTTCCCGATCCCAGCGTTCTATCCATCTATGGCTGACTGGCTTGCAAGGTTCGTTTTAATCCATATTAAAACCTGCCGATCACGATTCAATCTCGTGGATGCTTATTGTCTACGCTCATCAGCAGTCGCCAGTACAGCCCAATACAACCTCCAACCGTTCTGCTTCTGGCGCGATGGTCCACCACGGAAATTGTCCTTCGCCCGCTAGCAACTAAAAGCAATGTTCCGTCCCGGGATCCGGTATTCATTCTCTGCTGGGCTTCGCCCCATGGGAACTGGTACATCTGCCGTGCACGACGTGTGTTTGGGGTGACAGATATGAGGAATTTCGGCCAGGTCTTGGTGAAGTGGGAGGATGATCGATACGCCCAGCAAAGGACGCTTCGTTACGTGCGGGCCGCTGGCCAATCAGCTGTTTTTTTTTCCATAAAGGTGAATTGACAAGCTTCATCGGACAGTTTTACAGCAGAGAATATGTTAAATTGGCATAAGTTATACAACAAATCCTCCCCGCAGCAGATTCGAATTTCCAGCTCGTTCCTCCCTCCCCATTGCCCAGGCAGCGAACGAAAACCCTAAACCCCAAAGAGAACGAATTATAATGGCTGCACATGGAAGCAGTTAGGAATTTAAGTTGATTAAATATTGCCAGATACACATACTTGAACAGCCCTGAGAGAACGAAGTGGTGTTGTGCGCGAGTAACTCAAGCGACAACGCAGTAGGTGCCGGTGCCACTGCCTCCAGTGCCTTCCTCGTTGGAAGGGACGTCCTCCTTGGAGAAGACGACGCAGTAGGTGCCAGTGCCGCTTCCTCCGGTGCCCTCCTCGTTGGCGGGGGGTGCGGTGTCAATGGCAACGAGTTGAGCGATGGTGGTAAAGGAGTCCATTGTGTGTTGTGGATGTGGTGAGTAGGCGAGCCTATCTTTAGTCGCTGTGCGCCGTGCCCTTTTATACTTCTGAGGTCGGCGGCCACTCCTTCGGGAACAAAGGTATTATCCTCCTCATAGATGCTGACGCCGACAAACGAACACCGGAATTGATAATCGACAACACTGACAAGTTTGAAGAATTCAATTGTTACAATATGTGGTCCTTTCTCGCTATTGTTCAATAACTCGAGACCATCGCTGCTTTGCCGTTTAGACTTTCATCACAAGACCACCTTATTTCCTGAATAGGCTCATTATAGCTAACGGGTCAATGCAAACTGACTAGGTCAGGGGCGCACCAGGCACACAAGCCCGCATATGCGCCACAATGCCCTTTCGTGTGTGGGGAAGAAGTCTACTTCATCTTCAAGTCATCTAAGCGTGCACAGTCATTTTTAGATCCAAGAACATATCCAGGACACATATTGTACTTGGGAGAGACGACAAAGCAAAAACTGCGATAATTTCAAATTCGCGCCAAGGTCGCCGATCTCTCTTCCCCCTAAGTTGCGCCTCACCACCTACTGTAGTATGGCCTTCCATTTTTCTCCCTCTTTCCGTCTCACATTCGCCCGTTCTCCCCAGCATATATGATCCGTACAGCAGCCGTGGACACATACACTTCTTCTCGTTAATTACAAGTTCGTTCAGGAACTTCGCCGGCCGCGTCATGAACAATAAGACAAGACAATAACGACTCCAACAACAAGAAGCTGCAAACGTGTGACCCTGAAAGTATGGCGCCAAATTATATTCCGGTCTTGTAGGGACTTCAACGACTCCTGAATGACAACAAACTTGCGCCTACCTGCTGTTTGACGAAATAGTTAGGCGGCGAACATCTATGTCTCCAGACGCCACATCTAGACCCAGGAACAGCAATCCTGGCAGAAATTACGGACCCACTGGGATGCCGTCGTCGCTCCAAAAGGCGCCTCATGGCAAGGGCCTTGGGCCAGGACTCCTCGTTGACAATTAAGGGTTACATGGGTATGTTCAAATGTCCGCTTTTTCCTCTTCATGAGATAAGTCACGACTTTGCATGAATTATTAGCATATCCATGGAAAGACGCGTGAATGACATGCGAAAAGGAGGAGATTCTTGTACAGGAAATTCTGCTATTCTGTGGCCACAACACAACAAATACGATACTATAACGCGCCGAGCTTTGGATCATTCTGAAACTTCACTCGCTCGTCGTGGTCGGGTTTGGTAGAACCATACACAGTGCTTGAGTCCCGCTGATTTCTTCGCCTAACAAGCCGCATGGCGCTGGGCCCATCATATCCAAGGTCACGAGGCAAACGTGGAGTCGATGGATCATTCGCAGGTGCATCGTGTTCTCTCAGTCCTCGTGCGATGCGGAGGTTGTCGAGCCCTGTTGAGTCAGTCCTGGACGTGGGCGTAACCGTCATCATCGTGTTGCCATCGCTGCGTGGCGAAACAATCTTCCTGGCGCGATCGACCTGTCTCGTACCCATTCGGTGAAGCTCTATGGATCCTTTTTCGTGTTGGACGTCCCCCCACCGATGGCGCTCGAGCCTATGGTTGGCGCGCGAAATGACATGTGCAAAGCCACGGATACTTTTGGTGCCCACAGGGGCCATCCGTCTAGCACAAGCCGGGCACTGGGATGTTCGCTGTGATATGCCGGCATTGCGTCTTGTCATATCCTGGCCCTCTTCTTCGTCCGAGTAGGGATCTCCACTGAGCAGAAAAAATTCTACCAGATGTTCGCATAAAGGGAGATCCGATAGGTCGTTCAGTGAAAGAGCGCCCAGAAGGAATGAATCGCCGATCTCGAAAAGACCGCGCTTTTCCTTTTCGTCGCTTCGCGAAGGCTTTGAGGACTGCTGATCGTGTGCAGTAGAATCTCTCACGCTGTCTTCACTTTCGTCATAGACTGACTTGGGCGACGAACTTCCGGAAGAACCGTAGTCTGCGTTGCGGATCTGTCGTTTCTCTGCGTCGTGATGGCGGCGTGAGATGCCCTCGGTGTGGGTTATATACGGGTTGACGGAGGCGTAAGCAGCACTGACGCTCCAGGTAAAGATCGTTAGGCCGGAGATGAGGAGACGTGGTGAAGGACGCATGACGATTATGGGCTACCGAGTGGTGGTGGTGGTGGTGGTGGTGGTAGGAAGTGAGGGTCGTTCTGGAGTGGCTGGCTGGACTTTATACTGCCAGGCGGCTAACATCTTCAACCTGAGACGAAAATAGAACATGGTAGCTTTAGTTGGACATCCGGGCAGGCAAGAACGATATCTGCCCGAAATTTTGAAATGGATCTGTTTCTATGAATGGAAGAAATTCGAATTTACGCACCAAGATCCGCCCTTCAGGATCATGGTATAATGCGCATGCTATGGTGCGCCTCAATCGAAGAGACCAACGATGTTGCATTGAGACAATGAAAGGCAAAGTTGTGTCAGCCTCCCATATGAATTTCCACCACTGTGATCAAGCCATAGAAAGCCCTATAAAGGTCAAGGGCCCGAGATAAGTTCAATTCTTGTATTTAGGGCGCGCTGTGCTTGTAGTGGAGATACGTGGAGTGGTCCTGAAGATCCCCGACCGTCGCAGTCACTTGTGGGGACGGGTATGAGCTATCACGGTCGATACCAAACCTACGCTGAGCTATGGGGTCACAAGCAGCCATGTTCCAGCCTGAGACAGCACATGAATGAGCTCAGCGAAGTCGCGAGCCTTGAGCATAAAAAATGCAGGGGGAGGAAGCGGGTGTTCGGAAGAAAGGATCCGTGACCGTGATGATCCCAGGAAAGAACCGCGCTACCTTAGTACCTAAACGCAACCACAACCTCGACTGTTACGGCCACCTCTTGATCGCTCCTCATAACTGATCCTATGACTGCAACGCACCGTTCGTACACTCACCGATGGAGCCAAGTAAGAATTCGCATGACCTATGGAAATTCTTCAACGCCGGGTGCAGGACTGATGGGGCGCGAGGACTGCTTTTAAGAAGTGAGTCGTCAAGCCACTCCTGGACAATCTATATCACAACGGATATACATCTTAGGCAAGGATTGCGAAAGTATTCTCCGCACGATAGGGCGCACATTCAGCTGCCCACCAGACCAGTTTGTAGGCTATCGCGTCGCACACTCGACCGCGAGAACCACCTAATCGCATCAGCAGAACTCGAACCACTCCCTGTCAGATAAACTCGATGTTCAGGATATCATTTTTACCTAAACCACTCGCTCCCGGACGAGCAGCGCCCAACGCATCAGTACCATGTCACTGCTCAGAGACGACATGCACGGCCGCTCGCGCATTCGCCGCGGGCGCAACAGCCGAACATGGGTTGCGCAGGTATATGTCCCTCAAGTGTGCTTCTCTCAAAGGACACTAACAGTCCTTCGGCCTGTCTGTAGGACCCAGCGGTTGCGTGCTGGAAGCCTAGGCCTAGGCTAAATTGGAATTCGATGCAGAGAAATTTGCAGCCCTCCAGGTATGTGGCTTTCAAGAGCATTTAAAGTCCACATCTATACGCGCCAACGGGCCTGTACAGAGCCCGTCAATGGCTCATCCTTGAGCAGTGGCAGGGACTCAGAGGTGCTGGGTTTTGGCTGGACCCCGATTTCCTGGAAAGCGTATATTATTCGTGGTCAGACAGGAAAGAGAAAGGGGCAGCCGAACATCTCTGCTCCTCGCTGAAAGCTACTTCAGAGACTGACTGGCCAATTTGGCAGGTGACGCATCATCGTGGCTGTTCTGGCTCTCAGTATTGAGCGAGCCGTTGAGCCTAACATGCCAGGCAAAAGGATATCATCGCTCCATTCGATAATGAGGATAAGGACTGGACGAACACATCTGCCCCTAGCATCGAGATGTTTCGACTGACTGTTGTTTGGCAGGTACTGCTTCGGAGTGACGGGTAGGCTCTCCGGTGTCGCGCAAAGTCGTCGGACCTGACGAAAAAGCGAGATATACCACCGTTCAGTTCTTTTGGTACTGTTACTGAGATTAGGGAGTTGAGGTACATATCTGCTCCCCGACTAACACTTTGCACGAGGTGTAGAGCTACGTTAAACGGAGTCCTTCGGAGCCGCCGAGGCGCATTTCATCCCGCCCATCCTCAACGCCCTTTAGTCCGTCTGCGGCCATGTTCCTGTCGCCCTCGTGGGCTGAACATCGGTGAACTCAGTTGGGGCACCGTGTTGGCTGCGCGCCATGAGTGTCGTCAGGTAATCTGCACCAGAATTCGACCAAATGGGCTCCAGTCCAGACTCTCGATCATGCGCTTTCGGTCCTGCTGCCTCCGGTGCTTGAAGTGTTACCCGAGCGGGTCCGCTTGACCTTCCAAGACGATGAATGGCGGCACCATGGTCGGAAATTATCCATGCCCGTCGTAATGTACTGTTGTGGCGGCCTTGTCCAAGAGGCGCCAGCAGGAAGGGTACAGTGAGATGGACAACGCCCGACCAAGGCTTAGCCCAATAGTCGACGTGAATGGAAGCGGACGAGGCGTCGCCCGGCCACAGGAGTACCGAATTCAAAAAGAAACTGTAATGAAAATGCGATTGAGCAGGAGAAGACAGTGAGAGAGGGGGTGAATGGCGGCTGTGGTATTTACAATTGGACAGGTGGGTGGTCTTGTGTCTGCGTTGGGCGATGGTTGGTCACCAATAGTTTCCTTTGTCACAAATAGGCCATCTGATATTCCATATCTCTCTATCCTTTCCGACTCGCCGTCTGGGGTCTTCGCCGTGCCTCCTTCAGTCTAGCTTTTCAAAAGGATCACCCCAACGTCCGGGGCTCCTTCTCCATGCTTCTAGCGATGTCATGAGGCGAGCTGAACCTCGCCGTTTCTTCTTTTTTGGGGGTCCAAAGCTTAAGGTCGCCCCATTCAGCTGATCTCCTCCTGTTACTTCGCAGACGCTCATCAACCATTACCCACATGTCATCATAATACACGCGCATGGAGCTGGAAAGACATTCTCGGACTACACGTCGCGAGTCATCTGCCTGTGGAATCCATGCACATCGGTCAAAACGACTAGATCTTTTTTCCTTAGGCACGGTGGCATTTCCCAGCTCGTTCCTCCCCCTTGCGTCGTGTTTATACCCTGTCCACCTCTTTGAATTTCCCCTGTCCATACGTGTAACTTGTATATTGGCTTCCAACGGATGACGCGGCAGGTCGGGCAGGAATTACCGTCATTGACGCGACCATTTTGAGGCAAACCACGCGGAGTACTTTCGTAGAAATGTTGGGCTTTGTCTGCCCCTGTCATCTACCGCAGTATTGCCCGCTGCGAGCTCCCCGAGTCTTCCTGGTGTGGTGACGTCTCCCTCATCGCGTCGCACGACGTAGCGCCAAGGTAGCGTGTTATATCGCGACCTTCTGTGTGGGTTTCCCAAAGGTCCGGGAGAATTCAATTCAGGTTTCGTCGTAAGGTCATACAAGTTCTCTCCCAGTCGTGTTTCAAATATTTACGCGACTTTTATCTCAGATTTCATCCCGCTACAACGTTCCAGGAGTATTTGTTGGATCGCTAAAATGGGGCGGAGGGTGAACTGTCGTAATACGCCTGACTAACACGACATAAGAACGACGGTATTCATCGAAGAAATCTTTGTCTACACGGCTAATGCCCTTCGTGCATGTGTTTCCAGATCTGCACGCTTTGGGGCATTTCCACTATTGCTTCGACATGCCCTACTAAGACTGCGCTCACTGGACCTGAGCTACGAAGTTGAACTGATGGATCAATTCTGCCAACCGATGAAATATATATAGAGGGGAGTTATGGGAAACAAGTGGTCAATAACCGCATCCTCGTGGGCAATTAGGTGAGTCCCGATATATATGTTTCGATTTCGAAGTGCGCTTCCCTCGCATGCTCAGCGAGAAGTAGCGCGGTGTAAATAACGAAACGAACGGGGCTGAAAGTAAGCCAGGTAAAAATATACCAACTGAGCTCACCGCGACATCTCCGAGTTGGACTTGACAAGCATGACAAGTATAACAGCCGCTCGTGGTAAATTATCGATATCGATACGCGTTTGAGACCCAGCTTCCATTCCCGCTGACCCTGCAGAGGATTCGCGGTCTTCAGCACCTCGTGGCGCATCGTCAGGACACCCCCGGGCCTGATGTCCTGAAGGCATGTGATTGCCAGAGACACCTGGCTTGTTGAAGGCGGATGGCGGAGTACGCGGGTTCTGAAACGGCGTGCTGTGACGCAGAATGTATAGTCATTGTATAATTTCATCTTTAAGAGGTGCTTCAAGGCTTTAAAAGAGTTTGATATTGCCATGTAGTGGCGGGAGCGAGCCAGTGGAGTCTCTGGGTGTCCTCTAGTTCACATGATGCCTTAGGGGGCTGAGTCAACGGGCGAAGAGATTATTTGAGCCACAGAAGGTGATAAGCGAGGGGGGGTCATTATCGATGGCTTGTTAGAAGGGGAAGCAGTTGAGGGCTGCCCTCGAAGACCATCACGCCGCGTTTCGAACAGAAAAAGACGCAGACCTCGTGTAGTCTTGGGCGGATGGCAAGGGAACATTTTTCCGAAACGTCTCATGGGTCCCAAGGTCGTGCTTCGTTCCGAGCAGGAAAGAATGCATGACTTGTGAATGGTGATTTATCGATGAGCGCCGGTGAATGAAAAAGGTGAAATGAATGCGAAAATGGCAGGTAAAGTCCGAGAACCAGTTCGTTTGCCCTCTTTTGACGCCCCAAATGGAGAGAAACTTCTGTGAGTGTTCACGTTATGGCCGGAGGCATGATGAGCATGATATATCTGGAGCCATAAATACGGACCTTGGCATGGGTATATGATGATGTCTGGAGTAAACCGGATGACCACGGGGCGACGAAGACCCCAGGCGCAGATTCGAGAAAGTAAGAACCTGTTTGTGACAAAGCAAATTATTGGTGACCAACATCACTCGACCGCGACATATAAAAGCACCCACCTGTCGTCCATTTACTATCACCACCACCTCAACTCATCCACTCTCTCCCTCCTGCTTCCTTCCACAAGTGGCATCGAACTCTTCTGAGTCGATGCTCCGAGTGCTGGGTGAAGCTGCATCCATCTACTCTTCACGACGTGTTGGTCCAATCTTTGGTCGGGCGTGATCCATCTCATTTTGTACTCTACCTGTTGGCGCCTCTTTACCAGGCCGCCGCAAGAGTACATTACCATGGGAATGGAGTACTCCCGACCATGGTGCCGCCGTACATCGTCCGGGAAGCCGTAGTGGACTCGTCGCCTCCGGTTCGTTGTCCGACCACCACCTCAAAGTAGCGAGGCAACAAAGGCGAACGCGACGATCAACAATCAAACTGAGTCGAAAGCAAGGCCAATTCAGTCGAATATCTGATACTGACGCACTGACGCTCACGTTCAAAAATGATCATATAACGAGGGACCACAAAATGCCGTAGACAGGTTGAACAGGCCGTATTATTCATGCGATGCTCGCTGGATTGAACCTTGAGGACAATCTGTCGTAATGCTTCATCGAACAGCTGGGGATCGCAGAGTGTTCGTTCGTTGACCATTTTTATTGTTTAGCTGAGCAATGATACCTTTCGCCCATCTTATTAGGTCCAACTTGCCCGACGACGAGTAATCTGCTGAATCCTCGCCACGACGAACTTCTTGGTGGTATCTCTCAGACCACAGGAGAACGATGCCAACATCAAATGAGGAGGCTGGATCATGATAACAATGTCCCTGGGGATGAAGAGATGAACGCGAACTCGTGGAGTGTGCTTCAAGATGCCCCTTCGAAGTAGACCTGCACGTCTTAATTATCAGCCGGGGTAACAGACATGTTCGTCCATTTCCCTTTCTCAACGCCAAGCTTGAACGATGATACTTGCATTCGTTAGGCCAATTATCATCATCGGATCGAGTTGTCCATGTTCCGTGTCACTGGGATACCTGGCGAGGTGCGTAATTAGTTCAAAAACTTCCCGTGAAGCAGCGGTGAAAAGTAAATATGCACGGCCTTTTTTTCAGATTGTGTGAGAAGTCCCGCCGACTTGCAAGGGCTATTAGCTGCGGTCGTCACCTGAGTGGCAGCAGGGCCTCGCAGAGCCAAGGCCACGCTCTGACGTGCTCTACGGTCCCGCGTACGCGGAGGCATCACGTCGTTAAGTACAGACTGCCTCGCCATTCAACCAGGTCTTCAGGCATCTGTAATGAGCCCGATCAACCGCAGATGCATAGGTCCTCACGCGCAAACGACCCATGCCTGCCGAGTGCGCACGTCCGGGCCGCCACCGCACGTCCGCGCTCGGGTTAGGCAGAGCTGGAGACCGACGGGGGCGTGTTGTGCCAAATCTTGTGGGTTGTGCTTTCAATCCGATTCGTATAATCTGCCACCGCTCTGGCTTCCGGGCGAGATGGTTCGCTGATGGCTACTCGCGTCGCACCTCTTGGAGGACGGGACGAGATGGATGAGGTTACTGTCTAGAGGTGGTACTGTGATATGTATATATCCCGTGTGATATCAAATTTCGGGAGGAGGGGTTTGTCAACTCACTTCTCTGTTGTCCCGTAAGAGCGGCCCTCGTGGCCCAGCAAAATTAATTCCTGCCTCCAGCGTTGAACATATTATAGGTCTAGTGTGGTCTTGCTGGGTTACGTCGTTGAGTGTGTAAAAATTTCTCCAAGCTGCGAGCACGGGATTGCTTGTGAGGTGTGGCCGTGGTCCAAATTGTCAACTTTCACCTGGTGTCAACATGAGCCCTGACTCCTTCGTGAGTCGCAAACAACTACCTCTCCTCCTCCATTACCAAGCTACCCTGCCTCGCTCCTCCCTATTTAATTTGGTCGCGGGATTTGGGCACCAAAGGAACGACCTTGTCCCGACCAATCCTATGGCTAGGCAACTCGCTAAGCATTGAGCGAGAGCGGTCGCGGTCCTCCACAGAGCGTGCAATATATCTACCTTGCACCACGTCTGCCAGTACCTTGCTCTACCTCCATCGACGACGCGCATGAGCGTCGAAACCTCAAAAACATCGACTTGGACGTCAGGACTGGTGTCCATTTTGAGGATCCAACTCTTAATTGGACCTTGACCCCCCGAGGCGAAGGCCTGCACGTAAATATGACTGGCGATAGGTTTACTTCTATGTGTTAGACAGGAGTGGCAGGAGTGCATGCGCAACTGCAGGGTAATCTGGTGAGTAGATTTTAATGTCCTTTGTCACCGACCATGTCCAGGTAATTGACATATGATTTAGCCTTGTTCCGTGCCGTTGGGGAGACTCTTGAAGAAGGCTACACGATTCTGAGTCCGTCTCTGCGCTTCTACCGATCTCCCTAATATAACGATGGAGCCACAGAACAGGAAGACGGCGCCGACAAATTTCCTGCACTCTGAAAGCTATATTCTACAAATTATCGACAATCCCGCTGACGACTCTGCGTCCGCGAGCATCGAATGGCACCTTCTATGTTCAACATTCCAGTTGCGCCCCACTACGCTTCTTCAATGGTCTCAGGTTTTTTTGGGCATGAACGTCGTGTTTTATGATTATTGTATTCCTCCTCACTAAAACTAATTTACGCCAGAAATGTCCAAAGGTAAGATTATATTTCGGATGAACCCCCCGCGACATTATTTTAAGATTCCTAAATACATCAATATTAATCTTCGTCGAGATCGTACGCTCGGAGTGCACAAAGATAATGGACTATTTCGCCTGCAGCTGTAACAGGGCTAGTGGGTGACTTTCCGTAAGAATTTGGAGCCATCTAGATATTGAAACCGTTTAGCGACAACATCAAACGAAGAGATTCCTAATACATCCATCCATCCATCCATGCCGATCGAATCTGGAGCTGTCTGGGGACCTTTTGGCGCCATGGCCGTTCTATCTGCGAGCGTAGGCTTCTAGCCCTTGCAGCAACTCTGTAGACTGATTTAATATTCAGGCACTTGATGACGGAGATCCTTCCTATTGGGGCTCCGGCATCTCGGCTGACAAGGCTTTCCGATTCAACTTTTTTTCTAAATCATCGTCAGACTCGTACGGGTCCGGCTTTCCATAGTGCAGGCGGCACTATAACCAAGTGACAGGTTTCTTCAGGGCCACGCTGTCAATCAGCACAAAACTTGAGTATTGTCCTACAAGCAGGGAGTACGACATATGTTCGAATGATTTAAGTCCTCCACAACCAATTCCTCGTCACCTCGTACGCATTGCGTCCCTTTCCCTCCCTCTCAACTCCTGTCTGTCGCTATCCAGTGACATGATAGTACCCATAGCCCGGCGTCTCCTGCAGGTTTTCCAGGTCTTTGATAAAGTCTTCGTTCGCCAAGGGATCACCTTTTTTGATCGTAACGTAATATTCGGGGAAGTTGCACACCTCCTCCAGTTCCCAGATGCTGAACAGTGGAGCCACAGATCCGTTTTCCGACCACCTTTCGGTCAGGAACTGGATGCAAGGTTTCGCGGTCAATCCCTTGTTCGTGTAGTTCTCCTTAATGAACTGGGCTCTCTTCCCTTCCACTATGCGTTGTTGGCGCACGCGGTCGCAGGCGAAAACTTGTGGTGCGGCAAGCTGGCAGGGGGGCTCGAGGTTGGTGGTGTTGATGAGTTTACCGTCCTTTGGCTAACCGCGACCATTTTCAGTAAAGTAGAAAAGCATCCAATCCAAGAGCAGGAAAACGTACGTCGTAGGTGCATGTGTTGTTGTAACTTCCTATCACAAGCGTGGTGGAGTAACTAAATTCGCAGTCAGTCTGGCAATACGGACTCTGGAATGTAGATCCAAGAAACACTCACCTACACTTGAGCCCGCCGTTTCGTGTATCCACGTCGACGTAGTTGGTGTTTGTGTTGAGCCTTGGGCACCCGTAGCACGTCTCCGTCTCATAGGCGCAGTCTGGAGCTGCACATTTCTTGAAGTATGTGCCCTTGTCCCGCTCCTGAGCGCACTCCGACTCGACCTCCCTCGGTGCTTTAGACGGACACTCTTGGCTGGAGTATCCAGAATACGAACCGCCCTTGAGATCACCATCCTCCTATGATGAAAAACGGAGGCATGAGCCACACTGCTCCGAACCGATGCCGCACAAAATACGAACGGTGTAATAGCAGCGGCCGATAAGACGAGGTGTCTGGTAGCGTTCCTTGGTATTGCCGTTGAAATATTTTTCAGTGTAGCTGCACGAGAGAACGTTAGGCCAATGACCCAGAGACGACAGTAGCAACTCACAAGTAACCTTTTTCATAGTACCTACAAGGGTTGAGAGAAAGACGATCAGTTGAAGGTCAAAATTGCAGAATAAAATTACGAACGTGCAAGCCATCCGGTCGTCCTTGGCTCCTGGTAGGTATCCGAAACACACGCGGTTGGTCTTTTCCGAGGAAAACAAACCTGCATTGAACTGCGCTATACGAGGGCAGGTGTAACAACTGGGGGTTACGAGAGCGCCTCCACCACCGCAGTTCTCTACCTCAAGGGAGGCAGCGAGCTTACTGCTGAGAGCGACAAGGCTAAAGAGGATAGAAGTGAAGCTGAAGCGCATGGTGGATACTCGAAGGTGGGGCGAAGGGTCCCTGGGCATTCCAATTGACCTAGGACGGCGATGCTTTTAACCATTTTCGAGGTGTCCTTGCAGAAGTGAAGTCCAGGCCATCTTGTACTAGTCGGGAACACATCGCGATAAGTGCGTGGGTTTCAGTCTGCAATGGGCTGTCAGTCTATAACTGTGTCTTGGTTGCACCACAACACTTTGACAGATCGATCCTGTGGTACTGGTTTTGGGACAAGCGTGATCCCAACTCCAGAGCCCATGGTTCACTAAACACCAAAAGAAGACTCCAACGTCCTGTTTCTATTGATCGGAACCTGCATGTCATGGCCTAGGGACTATTAATATCATCAAGCTCACGTACCAAGCGTTGTGGCTAAACTTCAAGTAAGGAACACCACATGCAGCCATTGTGCCAGCTGACGAGGCAAAAGAAATTCGCCGGCCCCTTCAATTACTAAAGCCTGCGGGAGTTGGGGTTACACGATCATCGTTGTGGCAGCAGCATGTGAATTCACATCAGTACATCGAATGCGCTGGTGATGGATCGGACGCCACACAAAAAAGCCAAATGCCGGATGATCAACTTACCTCTTTCGTTAAAGGGAAGATCATACGCAGAAATCAGGATGCCTTAGTACTAATTAATCCTCTCAAACATTTTGAGGATAGAGCATTAGTGGGTGTAACCGATAGTCATCGCAGACAACGAGAAGTGCCGCGGCGGCAAAATTGCCACTTCCGCGTGACTCAAAAAAACAGCCCAAGGCTGATGAAGATGTTTGATGTCCGAAGCAGAGACAGGCATACAAATTCATCTCGTCGTTCAGCTAGAGCAAAATCGACCTGAAGTTTGAGCAAGAATCGGTCGCCAAGATGCAGTTATGAATGGAAGCAGTTCGATTATATTCACTACAATCCACACCTCAGAAAATGCACCATACAAGCTTCAATTTCTTGAAAGATACAATGATGTTGCCTTGAGTATGAAGGGCAACGAGGGCTGCCATCCGCCCCCATATGTCTTTTATTTGTTGTGTTGGTCCCGACCCCCCTGATATAACGATGGAGCCACAAAGAAGAAGATAGCACCGGCCAATGTCCCCGAGCTAGTCTACACCCCTTTCAAAATCTCGATGACTATGTGCCCGCGAATACTGAACGGCAGTTTCCATCGACAATTTGGCAAACTGTGGGCCCTTGTTCGATGGTGTCGACTTTCTCTAAAGATCGCGTGTGTTGCAACCTAAGCATCAATCGCCAGGCCTCTCCGCGAGATCATTAAATAACAAAGTGCACTGTAGACAATTGAATCCTTAAGCTGCTTTTGCTAATCGGGACTTCTGTAAGTATGAAATTATAAGTTCCAAAAGGGGATAATGAAAAGTTGACACTCGACACACTTGCCACGATTTCATGGCCTTCCTCCATCGCGAGTCCCTGAGCTGGAGGCGGCAACTTAATCTACCAAGGCTCTTTCAACACCAATGTCGCCATCTTAGGATACCCAGATGGCCACGGAGCCTCAACAATGACACAGCGCCATCGCCGCTGACGCGGAAGTCTTCAGGCTGGGCCGTTTACCCCGCATCTCTGCTAGTACTGGGCGGCGCCGGCTGGGTTGCGTATGAAAATTCGCAACCGTTTAGACACACCTTGCTCGCTGTCATGCGCTGCTCGAGGGTTGGACGTGAGTGCGCCGCTTGTTTGTTTCGGTGAAGGGATTCAATATCGTATCGGGGGCAGGTGCGGCGATTCTTGGAGTCATTGACTATAAGGCGACGTTTGCCCGGAAATACGAATCGGATAATGAGTATACGCAGGCGCTATCGCAGTGTCATACACGCAGTGCACAGAGGGTGCTTCGCGCACTGCTCGCTAACGGAGGTCAGTACGTTTAGCGCAGCGTGGCTGGGGTTTTTAAATCATGCGAACGGCAGGTGTCTTCATAAAGATGGGACAACACTTGGCTTCGTTATACGTGCTTCCGGTGGAATGGACGAGCACGATGCGGCCGTTGCAGGATCAGTGCGAACCGACGGAATACGATGCCTTCGATTCTCTGTTCCAGACGGATATGGGGATGTCACTCACAGAGATGTTTGAGGAATTCAACCCGACTCCAGTTGGTGTCGCAAGCTTGGCGCAGGTCCACATTGGAACGCATCGGGAAACAGGGAAGCAGGTTGCGGTGAAGGTATGTTTTATCTAATGACACCCGCTGTCATGACCTCACTGCCGTGGACAGCTGCAACATCCACATCTCGCCGAGTTCTGTGACATTGATATGGAAATGGTGGAGGTTACACTCGGTCTGCTGCCGAATTAATTTGGGTGTGGCATAGGCTCATAATACATAATTTTTCAGGTTGGATCAAGTATTGGTTTCCCGAGTTCGAGTTTACGTGGCTAGGTGTATGTAGGACTGCTACCCAATCCTTCTCGAAAATCTCACTCATCTTTTGCAGGAAGAAATGCGGACCAATCTACCAAAAGAAATGGATTTTGTACACGAAGCGCAGAATGCGGCACGGACGATAGACGACTTCAAATCCATACGAACATCTTTATATATACCAGAGGTAATTACAGCCACAAAGAGGGTCCTTATCATGGAGTACATCCAAGGAGGACGGGTAGACGACCTGAAATACCTAGCCGACGCCAACATCGACCGCAATAAGGTGGCATTAGAGCTGTCTCGGATATTTAACCAGATGGTCTTCGTCAACGGCTGGTTCCATGCCGTACGTTTTTCATCCTGCATTCCTGCACATCGAATCCTAACGTCACCGCCATCCGCCAGGATCCTCACCCAGGTAACCCGTGTCGCGACCCGCAACGATTGTGTGGTTGATCTTTTTCTTGCTTGCCACTCCAGGAAACCTGCTAATCCGTCCAGCGTCATCCACCTCGAAGTCCCCATACAACTTTGAGATTGTGCTTCTTGACCACGGGCTCTATTTCGACCTCGACCCAGAGCTCCGCGTCAACTACAGCAAATTGTGGCTCTCACTCATCGCTCCCGCATCGCCCGCGACCACGCTCGACCGCCGGAAGTTTGCGCAGCTCGTAGGGAACATTGGGCCCGATCTCGTACGCCACGCCTGCTTCTCCCGCCACATTTCGGCCCCCGCTGATGACTTACCTGCCTTGTCTTGCCTCGCAGTATCCCGTGTTTGAGGCGGCGCTCACTGGACGCGCTGTGCTCGAGGGTCCCGTGGACCCCAGCCATCAGGACGACGGCTCGTTTCATCGTGCATCGAGCATGATCGATATGATGCCACAGTCCGAGGCGGAGATGGAGGCGATCAGGAATGCGGTCATCTCAACGGAGGGCCTGTTGACGTCTGTGTTTGATGTCTTACGCCGCGTGCCGAGGCGGGTGCTGATGGTGCTTAAACTGAATGATTTGACACGGTACGTTCGCATGTGCGCTAAGATTACATATGCGGGTTTGATAATTGTGGGGCCTGTGCATCAGGAGCCTTGATTATGCGCTCATGACCACGCATTCGAACGTACGTGGAGTTTCGTTCGTCTCGTAAGGCGTCGTTAAAATTATCTGGATATATATAGGTCCGGATATTCTTAATCACCGCCAAGTATTGCACGTACGCCGTATGGCAGGACGAGCGTAGGCGGCTCATCGACGCTATGAAGCACAACGGCATCCTCTCCTTGCGTCTCCTGAAAGAGTATTTCACGTGCTGGTGGTGCGTCTTGCCCTTCTTCGCTGACCCACTTTCCCCTGTCTGTCTCCTTAACCCGACCCCTTACTTGAGTGTCGTTTCAGGAAATTCGAAAAGGCCTACACGCAGCTGGTAGTGGTGGAGACGTTCATGGACTTCGAGGCTTACGCTGTCAAAACGAAGGCGTGGATCAAGGGCTTGTGGAGGAGAGGCTTTGTGGGTGCGCGTCAGGCTGCGGCGGGGTTGGCGTATGACTAGAGAGGTTGCGTTCAAATTCGTTCGTGGGTTTTCAGTAGACGGGGAGTAGACCTACAAGTATTGATATAATTTTTTTAATTATGGTGCCGTTGCGTGTACGAATATATCCTTTGGCACATGTTCACCGAGGGCCGTACTGAGGGGATCGCTAATCCAAGGCAAATTTACAGTATTAATTATACTTTGTACATTTAAAATTACAGCGGTAGCAGAATCCAATTGAAATGACAAGACCTGATGGTGTCGATCGCGTCCAACATCATTTCATTTTTTCTTCACTGTCGCGAACAACTCGTCAAGCGTACTCATACTGCTCTTCAACGTCTCCCACTGCGTGAAGCAAACCAACCATGAATGAAATTAACGCGTCGAAGGTAGAAATCGCTCGCACCTGCTCCATTGTCAGCGAAATGCCCTTCTTCCCTGGTTTCTCGTCCCCATCTGCGCCGTAGAACTCGCGGATGTCAATTAACGGCGTCCCCTTGAAGCTCCGCACCGTGGCGCGTTTCTTCTTCCCGAGCTCGATGTACTTATCGCCTTCCGACGTTGTTTCCACTGTGATACCGGTGCTACCACTGGCTTTGGACGCGTTTTTTGGCTAATTTGACATGTCAGTACACAAATAAAGAAGTATCATGTGGGGTTGGACGTCCTACACGCACCTTTTTCTTGTCTGTGGCTTTTTCTGTTTTCGGCTTCTTGGCAAGTGGAGGCTCGTCCTCGTCCTCGTCGTCATCGGATTCAGCTTTCACGAAGGGAGATTCGGAATCGGATTCTTCTTTCTTTACGGCTTTCTTTTTCTGTATGATTGACATAGTTAATTCACTGAGTGTATCGCATGCAACGGTGAGATCATTCACCTGAGCGGCGCGTTTAGAGCGCGACTTGGGCTGATCATTTGCGGGCGAGCCGGCGTAGTCGGAGTTGTCGTGGTCGTCGTCACTGCTAACTTTTCTTTTCGCCATCTGGAGCGCGTCGTGTGAGAAAAGTTGTCGCGACACGGCTAGACACGCCAAGCTGAATCACCCGCTTTACTAAGCACGTGACGAAAAATCAAAGAAAGTGGTGCGCTTCGTCTGATATGGCACTCAATTTTCTTATAAGTTGCCAAGGGTCGCACGATTTTGTTCGTCTTGACCCACCATGTCCTTCAACACGACCACACCCGTGGACCTCTACCCCACGACCGACTTTTCCTCCCTTAACTGGTTCGAGCACCAGTGGGTGGCGTGGTATGTCACGATTGGGAATCCCATCATCGCGACCGGTTTAATGAGTTTCTTGCTCCACGAAGTGGGTTTCTCTCTCGTCTTTGATGTTCGTACCCTCCCACTGACGAAATAATATAGATTGTATACTTTGGACGGGCCCTTCCTTGGATTATCATCGACGCTATACCCTATTTTCGCAAATGGAAACTCCAGGCTAATAAAGTCCCCACGCCGGCTGAGCAATGGGAGTGCACGAAGCTCGTTCTTTTCTCTCACTTCACTATTGAACTCCCCACAGTAAGCTCAGAACGTTTCTGTGCTCGATGAGTGTCTGACGTGTAAATATAGATTTGGTTGTTCCACCCCTTGGCAGAGTCTATCGGCATGTCGACCTACCAGGTGCCCTTCCCGTCCCTAAAGACGATGGCGCCCCAGGTCGCATTCTTCTTCTTCTTCGAGGATCTCTTCCACTATCTTGGTTCGCCAATTCCTTATTTTCCCGAATGAGGCCTTTGACTCACTTTCTTGGTAGCTCATCAGATGCTTCACTGGGGTCCCCTGTACAAGCACATTCACAAAATCCACCACAAGTATTCGGCGCCTTTCGGTCTTGCCGCCGAGTACGCCCACCCCGCTGAAGTTATGATCCTCGGCACCGGAACTATTCTCGGTCCTCTGTTGTACTGTTACTTCACCCGCGACTTCCACATTGTCACCATGTATCTATGGATCACTCTTCGTCTCTTCCAGGCCATTGACGCGCACAGCGGCTACGGTAAGCCAAAATATAATTTTCATTTTTGTATGTCATCATTGATTAGAATCATACAGACTTCCCCTGGTCCTTGCAGCACATCGTTCCGTTCTGGTCCGGTGCCGAGCATCACGATTTCCATCATATGGCGTTCACCAACAACTTCTCCACATCTTTCCGCTGGTGGGATCGTATCTTCGGTACCGATGACAAATACCTGCAGTACCGGGCACGAGTCAAGGCTGCCAAGGCCTCCATGAAGGATGCGAGCAAGGAACAGCAGGATGCCATTGAGGCGAAGCTGATGGCCGAGGTTGAGGCTGAAGGGATCAGAGCTGAAGCTGAGGCTGAGGGCAGCGCACCAAAAACTCTGAAGGTCCAGTAAATATACCCATAGACATATTCTAAGTAGGACAAGAACCTCAATACATTATTCACGAATTTATGCATGTATGAGCGATGCAGCTTGGCTCACGCATTAATTGGCTTGGGTTTGGAGAAATGGATATCCCGATTTGGATTGCTGACGCAATAGGCAAAGGCCCTGAAATTCGTCTCTTCTCACTTATAACCCACGTCTTGGACTTGACCAACCATCTCTGAACGCCCGGGATACATTTTCCCCGACTCCTTGTGTCGCGGACAATGAAGATCCTACGAACATCCAAGAAGGTGGTTCCACCGGTTAGTCTCATCAGACACTTCTGCCTATACGAACGCGACCTGACTGGAACTTGTCTTTATATCCAGCCTGCACAAGTTGCAGAGCTCATAACGAAACTTCTCAACACTACGACTAACGACCTCCATGAAGTCCTTTCGCAGATTGACATGTGGAAATGGCCCCGCTCCGATCTCAATGCATGGATAAAAGTCCTCAACAAGTTTGACGCCGTCCTGGAGGAAATCATTCGCGATTATAATGTGGAGAAACTCCAGGTGAAGGTCTTCGATGCAATCACAAAGAAGACGGTATGTTCTGTGCTCAGATTCGAGCGTCTTTTGCTTGAGAACTCGACCAACCGAAAAATGTTTAACTCCTACGACGTGAGCACACACCCCTCTTTTCCGGTTCATCCCAAACAATGCTCATTTTCCTTCATGTAGCGCCTCAACGCCCTCTTGTTTTCGTCGGATCTCGACGTGGTCATTCTGGCCCTAAACGTCCTCCTCCGGCCTGCACAGCAATACTCTGCCCAGGCATCAGTGAGCCATGCGCTCAGCATCTCGACACCCCGCCTGTTGTCGCTCGCGAAAAGATGGCCCCATTTACGCGAGTACGGCATCGGCCTCGCAGATCTCGCTCAAATGAAGGGCAGCCCAGAAGTCAATGCCCTCCCGGCAGAAGCGCGCGAAGTCAACTTCAGCTTCTACAAGACGGACGCCGCCGCCGATGGTGAAAGGGAGAAGGAGAAAAAGATGGAGACAGACCCTTTCGATGCAACGCAGGGCTCCCCGCGCAAGGCTCCCGCGCCATCGGCCGCACCGGGCTCCGGCGCGATCAACATCCATCTCGACGAGCAGGAGCTGGCTGCGAAACCAACCATGGAGATACTTGCGGACATTATCGAGGCTTATTCCGTGCCGGACGACGAGAAGTTCGAGCTCATGTGCCGCATCCGCGCCGCGCAGGCGCTGACAAAGGGGAAGGAGGCCGACCGCGTGAAGCTCGTCACCATTCGGCTGCTCGCCATCGCTATCTTTGGGCACACACACCCCGAGTCCCAGGCGACGACTTCCTTGTTTCTCTACGAACCCGATGTGATTGCCCACATTGCAGAGCTGCTCCAGATTGATAGCAACATCCCCGTGCGCGTGCAGACCACTGCCGTCGCCGCGCTTGATTCCCTTGCGCGCTACAGGACACGCAACCAGGAGGTACTCACCGCCGTCAATGCGGGCGTCAACCATGGAATTCTTATGGCCCTCGTGCGCAAGACGTTCACTGAGGCTGCGGATCCTGCGTCGACCCTCCCCCAGTCGTTCATCGATGCGCTTCTGTCCTTCGTATCGTTTATCTCGTCACATGCATCCGGCGGAAACATGATCGTCGGCGCAGGCCTCATCCCGCTGTTGATC
This sequence comes from Tricholomella constricta, assembly GCA_013368375.1. Lineage (NCBI taxonomy): Eukaryota > Fungi > Basidiomycota > Agaricomycetes > Agaricales > Lyophyllaceae > Tricholomella > Tricholomella constricta. The sequence continues at coordinate 1,529,544 of JAACJP010000003.1, read as the reverse complement.
CAGGCCATAGACAACAAGCTCCCGAATCGCCTTCCAGTTTTGTCGAAGACCATGCAACTCGTTGATAACATCCTATATGGCTTTACCAATGCGTTCAACATCTTCTGCACGTCTCGCGGAGTGGAGACGCTCGTCAACCGCATCGAGGTAAGTTACTGAAGGCATTCTCGTCTTTCACGTGATCGAATTGGTGATCCTCGGGTTGTAGCACGAAGTCGACCTGAACATCCAGGAGCATGAGGCGTCGGGTCGGGTGCGCGACGTAGTTGGATCGCACGGTATGTATAGTTGCAGGTTGACGCTACAGATAGTTTACATCTTCGCTAGGTGAGCTGCCTATCGCGCGCAGCGCCGCATTGAAGCACATCCTTCGTTCGATGCACCGCATGATGCAGTCGTCCGGAACGGCAGAGGGTCTTCGTGGGCTCATTGATTTGTCGTTGCTGAAGTCAATCAAGAAGATCATTGAGAATCGCATTATATTCGGGCCTACTGTCCTCCCTTTGGGTAGGCGCATCATTCTAAAGTTCCGCAGTCCGGTTTCGCTCATCATGGTTTAGCTATCAACATCATGGCGACGTTTGTCCACAATGAGCCTACGTCGCTGGCTATTATTCAGGAGGCAGCACTGCCAGAGGCGTTCTACAAAGCTCTCGAAGCTGGCTTGGAGCCTGCAATTGAGGTGTGTTAATAATGTAGGTTTCTTCCATTGAACTAATAGCGATTCTTTTAGGTCATTCAAGCTGTCGCCAACGCGATCGGCGCGCTCTGTCTTAACGAGGTCGGACAAGCACAACTGGCACGACGCCCAAGTATCATCCCCGGGATCATCTCCGTCTTCACTTCCGAGCGGCACCTGAAGGTCCTGCTGGAGAAGGAGAACGCAGTCCTGATCGGAACGTCCATTGACGAGCTCATCCGACACCACCCCTCGCTCAAGGCCGCTGTGTTCGATGCGGTCAAGGCCACTATCACAAAGATCGAAGCTCTCGGCAACGCTTATGAGGTTCCCAAGGAGTTGAGACAGTGGTATCGCTTGGTACCAGTGCCTGTGAAGGTGCAACAGGACGAGGATGTTGCGATGGAGGATGTAGAGGGCGGTGCTGCGGTTGCTGTTCCGTCAGGATCTGAGACGGTTACTGCAGACGCGACGCCGTCTGAGGAGGAAGAACTTCAGGAGCCCAAGGCACATGATAACCATATCGTGTCTTTCATTGATATCCTTGGTCGGGTAAGCTTCTTCGATATCTTGTCGCTACCGGCTGTTGACTGTCGGCGTTAGTTTCTGGAAGGCCTGTTCCAACACACACCTCATTGCAGGGACTTTATCAATGCCGCTGATGGACTGAAACTTCTCGGAAAACTCACGAGTCTCCCGTGCCTTCCATACGATTATGCCAACAGCGTCGCGTCAGACTCTATGGTTCAAGTCATGCGGACCCTGACGGAAGTGGCGACTGACGAAACGCTGCTGCATCTGGCTAAGCTCGTTAAGCAGTCGTTGGCCGACACGCGGAGCTTCTGGGAAAAAGTTGAGGAGCCTTCCAAGTTACTACCGCTCGTCGAGATAACAGGCTCGTCATCATCTGACATCTACCACCTCTTTCAACTAATTCATTCCCACAGCCGAGCAAGAGGAAGAGGCCAATTGTCGCTTCAGAAACCTCGTCACCTTGCACATTCGCGTCACGCTCCTCTCGGATGTCTTTTCTACAGCCGGCTATGCGCATGGAAGGGCCGCCATTGGACTTCTACTCACCTTGATGAGTAACACGTCCCCTGAAGTCGTTGCAGACCTCGGCTCCCTTCACCGGTCCAGTATCTGGGAAAACATCGCCCTCAACGTCGGACTTGCGTCGCGCGGCATTGCAGTTAAAGCCAGTCCCCTTTCCTCACCCTTGGGAAGGACGCCGAACCAGTCTAGCACGTTCCTTCCTGATGGAGAGGGCGGATCCCACCCCATTTACGGCGAGCCTAATTTCATGGATGGCGTTCAATCGAACACTGTGTCATCGTCGAGGGATTCATCTAAGCCTGAAGGACCTCAGGAACTGAACTCGGTGGCTTTGAAGCATTTGACCCATGGATTGCCCAGCGCGTTGGCGCCTTTCTTCCAAGGTAAGTAGCTCTGTCTTGCTCAGTTGACCTCTTCCGACATTGTTTTTGCGTACAGCGATGGTCAAGATGTTCCATGCGAGGCGTAATCCTGAGCCTACACAGAAGAAGCAGATTGCAGAATCGTCTGGCATTGTAGCGAATTTGATGGTTAAGCATCTTGAAGTTAAAGACTTTGGTGGGTTTCAAGAATAATCTTTTAACCAGTCGATTCTGATGGTTGGCCCATAGATGATGTGCCATCGTTGTACGCGTATCACAGCGTCATGTTAGGCTTGTACACCGTTTTGCTTGTCGATGGTCAGTAAGTTTTATTTCGGTTTGATATCGGAGCTGACAAACTATACACTCAGAGCGGACCACAACTCATACGCTCCACACTGTTCAGCTGCTTGCTTTTTACCGAGCAGGCGGCTTTGACACAATTCTGAGCGTCTGCAGGACTTTGATGAGATCAATTGAGAGGATCATGAAAGTGAAAGAGGAGGACCGCACGAAGCCAGAGCAGAGCGAACTCGACCACGCATTCGCCGCGATGAAAGTGGCCTTACACCTCATTCGACCCATCATTTCCTCCAAGCCCTTGACCGAATCGGGTCAGACGGCCCTTCTGCTCACTCGCGACAAGAAGGACACAGATCCCGGGTATTTTGAAGCCCACAACTTTCTGGTGAGGCTGCGCACTGCGGTCCTGCCCCTTCTGGAAGAACTGTGGGAGGCCCCATGGCTGATCTCTGCGCCGCTCAATGTCAGCAAGTCTGTCGTCAAGGCCCTCTTGGAGCTCGTGAGTGGGGAGGGAGAGGAAGTCAAGGGGGAAGTCTCTTTGATCGACGTTGCCGCGCCGCCGACCATCATGCCAACACGTCCTCCTGGTCCTGATGAGAGTCGTGTTCAAATCCTGATGGACATGGGCTTCCCGCGTTCTGCCGTCGAGCGTGCTCTCATGCGTACGGGCAACAATCTCAACGCGGCCACTGAGCTCCTTCTTTCCCAGCCATTCCCTTTGCCACCTGATCCTGAACCAGAGGAGGATTTAGCTCCTGCTGAAGCTGCTGCACCAGCTGCTTCTGCCCAAGAAGCCATTATTGCGCCACAGGAAGAACCTGCTGAGTCGCCGCCACCAGCGCCTCCTGCTGAGCCCGAAGTGGCGCCTGGAAAGACGGCCGAGCAGTGGCGGAAGGAATTAGATGAGGCGCGAGAGTCGCTTCGCGCAGGCTTTAGTCGTCAAGCGCTCTTACTCATCGACGAGCACGTCTCCTTGCTCTTTGAGCTCCATGTCATATTCGTTCGTTCAAACAGCGCACACCGCCAACAAGCTGTTCAAGATCTCGTCGATGATATTAAAGCATTCTCTCCATTCGCGTACGACGTTCAGGAGCAGCCGCTGGCCAATAGGTGTCGTCTCCTGGCCTTGGTACTTTCCGAATCGCCGTCGCTTCTCAGCCAAGAAGTACGGGCCACTCTAATGGACAGCCTTTTGGCTTTGTTGTTGTCCAGTGTTGACCACCCAGACCACCCTCCGCGATGGCTGGCAACACATCTTCTGGTCACGGAAGCGTTGTTTACCCTTGCAGCGGAGCCGCGTGCCATTACACTCCCCAGAGAAGGAGAGCCTATCGTTCCGAATGCCATTTCAGTTGGTCCCCCTCTTACAGAAGCAAAGGCTATCGTCTTCGACTTCTGTGTGCGGCTCCTTGGCACAACCGGCTTACCCGGAGATGAATTCCTTTCAGTCCTGCGACTTCTCGTCCTCCTTTCTCGGGATTACGATATGGCAACGCAATTCCTCAAACGCGATGGTATCTCGCTCCTTCTCAAGCGTGTCAGAGAATCATCCGTGGCCGGCAGTTCATCGTATATTGCGACCATTCTTCGCCATGTCGTTGAGGATTCCCAGACTCTTCGCCAAATCATGCAGCACACCGTCAAGCGCTACTTTGCCCAGCCTCGGACTCGCGTCGTCGATGTTTCCAGCTACGTAAGGAACTGTAGCGCTCTTGCTCTCCGCAATTCAGAGATCTTCCTCGAGGTCACGTCTTCTCTCTGCGAACTGGGCTCGCCTTATTCTTCCTCGCCACATATCAGCCTCAAACATGAACCTCCCGCGGTTGAAGAGAGAAAGTCTGACGTTGAAGGCGTCGCGGAGATGCAGGTTGACCAACCAGTGACATCAACACCGTCAATCTCCCCGTCTAATGCTTCAGCCGAGAGCGTGATACATGCATTGATCGGGGAACTCATGACCACGATGAAGACCGTCAATGAGCATCCTACGCCTTCACCTCCGGAACCCAGCGACCCCGACACCGTGGCACAGAAAACGACGACAGGCAATGAAGCGACACGAGCAGCGACGGTCCCATCGACTCAGGGTCCAGATGCGCCGCCATCTCAAGAATCCAAACACGATCTCTACGACTACGTTTCCTTCATCATGCAATGCCTGAGCGAATTGCTCTTCTCGTACGACTCTTGCAAAGTTGCCTTCCTTTCATATTCGCCGAAGAAACGCACACAAACGCCAGCCAAGGAGCCCAGCAAGTACAGAAGTGGCACCCTTCAGTTCTTGCTGAACGATCTCGTCACCTTTGGGACGATCTACCCTCAACCGGACAGCCGAGCCCGCAAACGCATCGCCGTCTGTAATTGGGCGATGTCTGTCATCGTCGCTCTGTGTGTGGATAGCACAACAAATCATGAAGTGAAGGAGCTATCCTCAGACTTGGTGTCTGTCCGGAAGTTCGTGTTGGAGGCTGTCAGTCGTGCGATTAAGGACCCACCGCCTACTGACAATGTGGACGCTCGCTATGGCCGACTCCTAGCCCTCGCAGACCTGTGCCATCGTTTACTTACAGTTAAATTCAATTCAGTCTCGCGTAAACAGGTTGACGACAACCCGACACACATTGCCAAGGTCATGCTCGAGAAAAACTTCGTCGCCACTCTCACGACGGCTCTTTCTGAGATCGACCTCAATTACCCAAATATCCGTGGATTGGTGCCATCGATTCTGCGGCCTCTTGAATATTTGTAAGGATATGAACTGCTTGGCTTACCAAACTACTGATCTGTGCTTTAGGACAAAAATAGCGATCAAGATGAGCAGGTCTTCCGGCAAAAACAAGGAAGCTCTTGAAGGCACAAAAGCAGAAAGTGTTTCCTCAAATGAATCAGACGAAGAGGATGGCTCAGAAACGGAGGACGTGGGTCGTGAAGAAACGCCGGATCTGTACCGCAACTCGGCACTCGGCATGTATGGCGGGGTATGTGATTCTTTATTACAGAAAAGAGGATTCGAAGTAATCTCGCTACCACAACACAGGAGATGGACGACGCCCATTATGGCGATGAAGACGAAATGGACGAGGATGAAGGAGATGAGGACGAGGACGTTGAAATGGACTTTGGTGAAGAAACCGGTAGTGAGGACACATCGAACACCGAGGACGAGGGTGAGGAGGACGTCGACGAAACACGTGGCTCTGGGGAGGAGTGGGATGATGGTGAAGAGGAAGAAGAGGACCTTGTAGAGAATGAAGACGAAGAAGATGATGAAGAGGGCGATGATCATCATGTCGAGGATGAAGGAGAAGATGAAGATGAGGAGGATATGATGTGGCAGGTACGTGGGCTTAAGGTTCTCCCAGAATCTCAACTTATGTCATATCAGGATATTCGGGGTGAGATTGATGGCGTACGACTGGGAAGAGGTAATATGGATGAAGATGACGAGCATAATCATATTGGTATGACGTCTGCACTCCTGGTGGTATATTACTGACCATCTAACCCCAGTTCCGATTCAAATTATTCACGAAGAGGACAATGAAGCCGATGATATGGGTTCCGATGAAGAAGACTATGCGCTTGAGAACGGCGCTGTGAATGGAGAAGAATTTGGCTACGGAGATGCTTTCGTCAGTCGGGACGGTGGGGTTTTCGTGCATCGTGGCCGGCCTATCAGTAAGTACCAGCACCTTTGTTGGTTGTTCCATCGTTGATTATTGGGCTAGTGGATGACGGCCACGTTTTTGGTCGTGCTCGCAACAGTTCTGCTATCCAGCCAGAGGCAACGACCCATCCTCTTCTTCTCGACACATCTACTCCTGGCCATCGCACTCCTTCGAATCAACCTCGAGGTACCCGTCAACCACAGCGTATAGTTGCCAGCGGAAGTGCTGAGCTTCTTCAAACCATCGACGATCTCATCGGCGGAGGGGCGGTTCAGCTTTTCCACCATATTATGAGCCGCGGCCGAGGTGCTGGCGGCGCGGAAACTATTCGCCTTGACGTTCCTGCCGGTGCTGTCATGAATCTTGATCGAGGATACCTTCAGCAACGACGCGGCCCACATGGAAGCTTCTCAGCAGCCATCCGTGTTGAGCCTCCTTCCCACGATCGAATTGGCCGTGAACTCGATCCATTGCTCACCTCGCAGAGATGGGCACAAGAAGTCAAGATTCTCAACGGCGAATTTGTGACGGAGCGCCTGAGCAAATTTACGAACCACGTCATCCTAGCATTACTTCCAGCTGCTCTTGAAGCTCTCAAGCGTGCCAAAGCTCTTGAGGAGAAGCAACGTGTAGAACGAGAGGCGGCTGAAGCCCGCGCAAAGGCGGAGGCTGAAGAGAAGGTGAAGGCGGAAGCATTGGCCAAGGAAGTCGAGGACGCGAAGGCAAAGGCAAAAGCAGACGCAGACGCAGCAGAGGTGGAAGCAACACAGTCGTCTGCTTTGGCTGCTCCAGAGGCCGTTTCAAACGTTGAGCCTGCGGTCCCGCCAGCGGCAGCAATCCATCAGGATGAACCTATGGAGGACGCCACAACTGTCGTGTCTGCCCCAGTCGACTCGGACGCTGACATGGTGGACGCCACCCCCGCCGAAGATCAATCGCCTGTGCAAGGAGAAGCCGGTACCTCTTCTTTACCCGCAGAATCAACGTCCGCCCCAGCACCCGTCGAACGCGTCACAGTCATGATACACGGAAGTGCGGTGGATATCACTGAGACTGGGATCGACCCTACATTCTTGGAAGCACTACCCGACGACATGAGAGAGGAAGTTTTGAACCAGCATGTACGCGATCAGCGAGCTGCAAGGGTAGAACGACCTGCCGATTCCCAAATCAGCTCTGAATTCCTTGACGCATTACCGCCTGAAATTCGCGCGGAGATCATTCAGCAAGAAGCTTTGCAGAGGGCACGTGCACCCACAGGAGTTGCGGCAGAGATCGACAATGCGAGCTTCCTTGCTAGCCTTGACCCTACCCTTCGTCAGACCGTTCTCATGGAACAAGATGAAGGTTTCATTCAAAGCCTTCCGTCGCACATGCTTGCCGAAGTTGGATCCTTCCGCGATGGCCTTCAGCCAAGTACTCGACTTGCCCGACAATCAGCTATTCGGGGACACCCGCCTGCATCTGCGCACGCTCCCCGAAAGCTTGCACCGCAGCACGATGCCATACAGCTCCTTGACAAAGTTGGAGTTGCCGTGCTTGTGCGACTTTTGTTCTTCCCTCACGTCTTGAAGAAGACCTTACTGTTTAAAGTTCTTGTCAACCTCTGTGAAAACGCCAAAACACGCACTGAGTTGTTCAACCTCTTGCTCAGCATCTTGCAAGATGGAACTGGAGACCTCGCTGCTGTCGACAAGAGCTTTGCACAGATGTCTTTCCGGAATACTAAGCCCCCAACGGCCAAAACCTTAGGCAAACAGAAAGCGGGATCGGAATACTTGACGGGACTAGCCATCAACAATTCGCAGAATGAAGTTGTCCCAGATCTGATCGTCCAGCGGTGTCTCGAAGCCTTGACTTACATCGTCAGCTCGAACGAATTGTCTTCCCTCTTCTTCTTAACCGAACACGAACTCCCAGCCGGCCTCCGTCGGTCGACGTCTAAGAAGGGCAAAGGTAAAGAGAAACAGATGCCCCAAACACACTATCCCATTGTCCTCTTGCTTGGCCTGCTAGACCGGCAATCGCTTCTCAAGACGCCTGCTATCATGGAGTCTGTCGTAGGGCTTCTCGCCACAGTAACGCGACCCCTTGCCAGTTTGAAGGACAAGAAACCAACGGAATCCAAGGCGTCGGCGCCTAGTGCCACTACCGCTCCTCCAGAATCAGATCCAGTGCCGATGCAGGTAACAGAAGATGAGGGAACTTCGGCCCCTCCACCAGAGCAGACACCTCAAGGACAGTCAGCAGCTGCTGGATCAACAGGTGGTGTGTTTTATTTCCTTGTGTCAAGCTCGCGCTGACAGTCATTATGAAGGGGATGCTCCTGCAGAATCGACCATTCAAGCCCCTCCATCCAAAGACCGTGACCTATCCATCGAGGCAGTAGAGGAGAAAATTCTTTTGGCCAATCCTCCTCAAATTCCCCATGTTGTCTTACGCTTCATCGTCAACATCCTCACAGTTGGCGAATGTTCAGGGCGGACATTCCAGCAAAGTTTGGCTCTCATCCAACATCTTTCCTATATCCCCGAGGCCCGAGACGTCATTGCACAGGAACTGAAGGCGAAGGCACAAGAAGCTGGGCAGGGCCTATCGTCGGACTTGGACGAGCTTGCTCTTGCATTGGAAGGATCTCAAGGCGACCTCCTCGTTTCTTCCGTCGCCGCCAAATTCTCTCCTGCATCTTCAGTGCAAGCAAAGCTCCTTCGCGTTCTGAAGACCATCGACTACATGTACACTCCCAAATCATCGGTGCCTGTAGAGGCAGTCAACAACGAAGATGTCGAGAAAGTGCAAAACATCTATGAATCGTTCCAGTTCGCAGGTCTTTGGCAACGGCTTGGAAATTGCTTGTCTGTCATTGAGGAGAAGCCGGAGACGGAACATATCGCCACGGTTCTTTTGCCTCTCATTGAAGCCTTGATGGTCGTCTGCAAATATGTCGGCTCCAAGGGATCAGCTGCCAGCGTTGCTCGGGCATTGCGTGCATCTTCTTCACCGAGGTCGCCCACGACATCCGGGGAGTCCATGGAGGACCTTTTCGTCACGTTCACCGACAACCACAGGAAAGTTCTCAACCTCATGGTCCGCAACAATCCTTCCTTAATGAGTGGTTCATTCTCTCTACTCGTCCACAATCCCCGAGTCCTCGACTTCGACAACAAACGGAATTACTTCAACCAGCAGCTTCACCGACGCCCCCATTCCCGAGAACATCATGGCACATTGCAGCTCAATGTTCGCAGAGCCCGGGTATTCGAGGACAGCTTCCAGTATCTGCAGCGCAAGACCGGCGAGCAGATCAAGTATGGCAAACTCAGCGTGCGGTTCTACGATGAAGAAGGTGTGGACGCGGGTGGTGTGACACGGGAGTGGTTCCAGATCCTCGCTCGGCAGATGTTCGACCCGAACAATGCTCTGTTCCAGCCATGCGCTGCCGACAAGCTTACCTATCAGCCCAACAAGAACTCGTGGGTCAACCCCGAGCATCTGTCGTTCTTCAAATTTGTGGGTCGTGTCATTGGCAAGGCCATCTACGATGGGCGGCTCCTCGATGCCTATTTTGCGCGCAGCTTGTACAGGCAGCTCCTGGGCAAGCCGGTGGACTACAAAGATGTCGAGTGGGTGGATCCCGAGTACTACAACTCATTGTGCTGGATTCTTGAGAACGATCCAACTCCTCTGGATTTGAATTTCAGCGTCGAGGCGGACGAGGTACGTGTCCTGATTTCGAGAATGGTTTCCTGGCTGACTGACGCATTTGACTAGTTTGGTGTCAATCGCATTGTACCCCTGAAAGAAGGCGGCGAACATATATCTGTGACGCAGGAGAATCGGCGAGAGTTTGTGCAGCTCTCTGCCCAGTACCGGCTCTATTCTTCTATCCATCAGCAAATTGAGAGCCTATCAAGTGGATTCTATGAGATCATTCCCAAGGATCTTATTCAAATCGTTCGTATATCTAAGCTTCCGTCGCTTCTGCGAACTAATCCATCTCCTTCACCCAGTTTAACGAGCAAGAACTTGAGCTCCTCATTTCCGGTACACCCGATATTGATGTGGACGAATGGCGGGCTGCCACAGAGTACAACGGATATAGCAGCTCCGATCCGAACATCGTCTGGTGGTGGCGAGCACTCAAGTCCTTCAACCGGGACGAGCGCGCCAAGGTCCTCAGTTTCGCGACCGGCACATCCCGTGTGCCGCTCAGCGGATTCGTCGATCTGCAAGGCGTGCAAGGCGTCCAAAGATTTTCCATCCACAAGGCATATGGAGCGTCAGATCGACTACCACAAGCTCATACATGTATGATCAAGCTTTTCCTTGTGCTGGGCACGGTCGCTGATCCCACTCCTTTCATAGGCTTCAACCAGATTGATCTTCCCCGATATACGTCGTATGAAATGCTCCGACAACAGCTGTTACTGGCGATCAACGAGGGTGGCGAAGGCTTTGCGTTCAGCTAGATGAACTGGAATTATCCGAACAGGTAGATTGAGGAGAAGAGCAGGCAGCTGTATTACTGATACCATACTCAAAAGCAGACCGTGAATCGTGTAGAATCAGCATCTCATTGTATATACAACAAGCATTGATATTAAACCATTCTTTCTGTCGCTACTGTTCCTTCTTCTGAACTTGTCCACCGGGAAGGAATACGCGGTATTTGCCTTTGTGTTTAATTCCAAGCCAGGGGCGTACCAGCGGTGAAAGCCGTGAAACCAACTCGCGAAATTTCTTGATCGGTAGGTTCGGGGTCCTCGCCCGAAAAGGAAGTGTCTGGAGTCTGTGTCCGCTTTAAGTAGCGCGCGCGATAGACTAGATTACTTCTACCACTAAGTATTTCCACTACAACACATTGCCTTTGAAGGCGATGACTGGCGGGATGCGGTAGAGGTGTGTGAGACACTTGGTCCAAATATTCTTCCTTCCACATGTCTTCCAATCCATCACTGTTGGGGATCTCGTATTTCTCGCGATAAGTTTCAGTCGCTGTGGCTGCCACTCCCATTCCTCTTCTACTCTACTGATATGTATTGCCACCTGCAGCTCGTTGCCTCTCTCTGGCCTGTGACCTCGCCACTTTCTCCTGAAGGACATCAGAATTTGGGATTGCACAATGATTCTGTAGACTTTGCATAGATTTCTCAAACCACATTGAAGAAGTGCATCAATCAGGTGGATCATGAAGGACATTAGAGTGTCTGGGGACATTGTGGAGAGAACACAACAAGAGGAGGACGAGCTGTTGAACGTCGAGTGTTATTCATTGCCATTGATTTACATCGCGCGCGCTACCTAAAGCGGACCACGGACTCCAGACACTTCCTTTTCAGGCGAAGACCCCGAACCTACCGATCAAGAAATTTCGCGGGAGTTGGTTTCACGGCTTTCACCGCTGGTACCCCCCTGTTCCAAGCAACGCCGGGAAACCGGTATTGTGGAAAGCCGATCAAACGCATTTATACCTTGAGCACCATGGGATGGCTTAATTCTACCTGCATACTAACCTCGACGCCCTAAATTAATCATGCGTGGATTTGTCGTTTCAGAGCTCAAGCACCATTCGGAGATCTCTCTCTCATCGAACGTGCCAGAGCCCAAGGCAGGACCTGGTCAAGTCCTGGTCGATGTTTACAGTGCAGGCCTCAACTTCTTCGATGTCCGTATCTCCTTTGGTCATCCATTCTCTTACTCAAGGAACCACCCATTTCCAGATTTTGCAAAGCCAGGGCAAATATCAGAACAAGCCTCCTCTCCCATTCGTGCTGGGCACAGAATTCGCCGGCAGGATATCCAAAGACTCTCCTATCCCCGAAGGCTGCCCGTATAAACCCGGTGACAGAGTCTTTGGTGCGGGTCAGGGAAGTTATGCGGATAAGGTCGCTGCAGATCTCGAGCGAGTGCTGCCGCTCCCAGATGCCATCACGTATGACCAGGGCGCAGGTATAGTCATTTTCTGGTCCGCTAGATATTTATGAACGCCTGGCGTAGGTCTATTTGTTACCTGGCCTACCAGCTACGAGGCCCTCGTTGGACGCGCAGAGTTGAAGCCGGGTGAGTACATTTTTGCTATTATTTAATGCCCGACCATCTGACAACGCGTTATGAAGGTGAATGGGTCCTGGTGACGGCCGCTGCTGGCGGTGTTGGTATTGCAGCCGTCCAACTTGCCAAAGGTACTGTTAGCTCTGCAGCGTATCTCTACGCCTGCTTACATATCCATTTTCAGTTCTGGGCGCCAAAGTAATAGCTGCCGCGGGCTCGGAGGCAAAACTCGACATCGCCAAGCGATACGGTGGTGCGGACTATGGCGTCAACTACTCGAATCCGGGATGGCAAAAGGAAGTACTGAAATTGACCAACGGCAAGGGTGTAGATGTTATTTATGACCCCGTCGGTCTTATCAACGGTACATCAACTGCTCAATTCTGTCATGTGGCTACAAGGCCTTACCTGCACCTCCAGATTCTCTGAAATGTATCGCTTGGAAGGGCCGGGCTTTGATCATTGGTTTTGCTGCAGGAACCATCGAGAAGGTTGGAACTCCCCCTTGCAATTCTTTGATAGTAAGACTGAATCAAGATATAGGTCCCAATGAACCTCGTGCTCCTGAAGAATGTTTCGCTGGTCGGCTTGCACTGGGGAGCATATTCCAGTCCGTATTTTCCCCTTGCTTCCAAATATATACCTTGCATACTGATATGCACTCTTAAAACAGAATTTGAACAAGAACGGGTTCCCGTTGTCTGGAAAGCATTACTTGAGTATGTGTTATTCCCTTCGACAGATGGCCTCTTTTAACGTCCTTCACAGCCTGTTCTCGTCGGGCAAGGCTCGTCCTGTCACGTACAGCGAAATTTACTCCCTGGAGAAGCTCTCTGACGGCCTCGCTGCTCTCGAGAGACGCGAAACCTGGGGGAAAGCCATCGCACGCGTCCGGGAAGAAAACGACTCAAGACTGTAGCATCACTGGCATAGTAGGAAACAAGAAAACTAACGATTATATATGTATGTACTGTAGATGTATATAGTTGGATAATATCGTATGCACATTATGAGGCTGTATATTACAATCCCGGACAGCGATCTCCTTGTTCACCCATTCCCAGTTTCCTTCCCATATTGCTTCCAGAGGTTCTCTTCGTATGTGCGTGCCACGGTTTGGTCCGTCTCATCCAATTCCATTTCTTCCTCTAACTCTCCAAGTAACTCATCTTCGTCTGTATCGACTGGCATCAGAAGTTCATCCGTAATGGCTGTAGCCCCAGGACCTGCTAGAGCATGGGGGACTAAGGAGTTTGGGAGGTGAACGAGAGGTGGATGGCATTCGCGGTGAAGGGGAAGGAGGTCAGGAAAGCGTGGTTCTTCTGGAGGGTAAATACCACCGCCATCGTCATCCTCGTCTTCTTCTTCAGTGTTGTCTTCACCATCACCGCCATCGTCCACTTCATCCTCGTTCTCTGGCGCATTCCCATCACCAGTCGGCAGTTCTCCGTCTTCGTCCACCTCTGGCGTCTCGGGCATGTCCTCGCCCAGCAGTTGTGCAAAATATTGTTTCTTCGTCAAACCCCTCATTCCCATTATCTCGAGTACATGGTTTACATTTCGAACCGAAATCTCCAATAATTGTCAGATGGAGATTAATTCAACATCGGACGTTGGCATACCTCGTTACGTAGATGGCGATAGACTTTGATACCGCCTTTCATGTAGTTTTCTTGCTCTCGCGATACGCACGTGCGCTGCACGACTTCAGTTGTGAATTCCACGAGGATAGCCGTCAGCAGTCGAATGGTATCTGCAGATATCGCCATGACAGCGTCTGAGCTTTTGATGTCGTAGCCCGACTTGTACAACCTAAAGTGCGTGTTAACGTCAAACATAGAGGATGCCGAAGGACTCACGTCATTAGTCGGCTAAGGGTCGATAGGTGGAAAAATCCCAAATTCTTGTCGATTAGGGTATCGGCATCTATTCCGTTGAACGCGAACTCTTTCTTGATTTTGTAGGGTTTTGTCATGCCGCTATTGTTGCGGCGACGGGGTCGTGGGGCGTCGCTAGCATATCCATCCCCGTAGTCGTCATCGTTCGCTTCATCCTGCAGCACATCCTTGGCCGGGGCTGAGCTGGATGGTGCCAAAATATTCTGATCGACATCCATCAGAGCATCCGCTCCCTCGGCGTCATCTAGCTGCGAGGGCTCGGGTTCAGTGGTATGGGCCTTTCCTCGAGGCTTCCGCGTCTTCCGGTCTTTGACTTTCCTTCCGGGACGAAGTTTGGCGACAACAGCACTTGCCTCCTCGCCCCTTTGTGCAGCGCGTTTGCGCCGCATGTAAAGTCGCTTTTGGAAACGTCGGCGAGACGCAGGGCTGAGATCTGAAGGATCGATCGCAGTTTCCTTGTCGCCTTCAGGGCTCGGGGATCGGGCATGGGGTGAAGGTTGAGGGAGGACAGGGCCAGGCGATGATGGCGGCGAAGAGGCGGTGTTACATGGAGAGCACGGGTCGTGAGGCTTTTCGACGTGCGGTAAAGGTTCAACGCGCTGTTGATGAGAGAGGTCATTCTGCGAAGGCTGTTCAGGTACTGGAAGGCCAGGCAAACGAAGTAGAATAGGATCGATCATCCCGACATCGACGAAAGAGGAATGAGGAGTTCGGTCCGAAGATTGTATGTCCAGGGGCTGGGAAGGCAAAGGTACAGGCCCCGCTAGCTGCTGATCCTCGGGTAGGGTATCTTCACCATCCAGCTTGCCAGACTCTTCTTCCTTCAGCATTCCCTCCATGACCCTCAGGTGATGACAATCCAGCTGACTTAACGCATCTTCTTGCCTCCAGTGCCTCCGCCTGTCATGCGCCCATGTCTCGTCATCAAAAGCTAGCTCTTCTTCTGGGGCCGCGGATGATGTGAGAGTATTCCTGGCTGATATTTCTTCCTCGCGCTGAAGCAACATAATCCTCTCCTCCCATTCTGGTTCGAGAAAGCTAAGCTCCTCGGCCATCCGTTCCTCCCGCCGCACCCACGCAGTAGATACCTCCATAGCACCCATTAGATCAGACCTCGGGCGAAGGAGATGTCTGTCCTGGTATAGAGCATTGTCCAGAGCGTTGATGTAGGCACAGACATCTAAGACAGTTTTGGTGCCAATGCAGGCAGCAACCAGATCAGGCCTGAACCGTGAATATACGCCCAACGAGTGAAAGAAAACGTTTTTCTCCGAAGAAGTCCAGTATCCTGTGGGTGGTATGTATGAGGGCAGCAAGTCTTCTCCGTCCAAACCAGCCAAGTGTGCTTGAACATCAGCAAGGTGCTGGCGAAATCGAAAGGCATATGGGGGATATATGGTGCTTTCAGGCTCTGAAGGAGAGTCTTCGTCGCTCATGGTACGGGTACATATGTTCTACCGCGAGCACAACCAGCGTCCAGCATTTGCCTGAAAATAAAAACTTTTTTAAGTTGCGTGCAAGATTCGACGCACATTTATCATGGTACATATCAGTTACGTAATGATGTGAAATTAAGCAAAATAATGATGCACAGCGGCTGTGCTGCTCGACAGTAGTAATACGTTCGATACAGGAAAGCGCAAGTGGATATCGAGAGAGATCAGGTAAATTATCGTCTACGGATGTGTGGTGGTATACAGGTAAATGAAATTGAATTTATAAAAATCATGGAAGTGCATGTCGTCGTGTGTGAATCCTAATATGGTGGACTCGGAAATCATAATACTGCATCGGTGACCGCCTTAATTAGCAGCTCTTGAGTCTTCAACTCGCGTTATAGATTGGCTCGAGGTTCCCGAGCGGTTCCATTGCGACACCGCGTTTCCCAATGGCGCCGAGCAAGCAGGCGAAGTTCTCCCTTCACGATCTTTCCCGAGGGCGTGTGTTCTTTTGACGACAAAAGGTCAATGCAAGCCATTTTAGAGCACATTCGAGAAAAAGCGCACCAAGGGGCTTATCAAGAACAACGATCATCACGGGAACAGCGAACCTGGGAAGGCTGCAGTGTCATACGTCAGCGTCGATCCATGTGGTCGTTCGAAGAACTCGTACGTACTGTTTTCGTGCCAGTGCTATCAGAGCGGCTTCTGTCACGTTCCCCTGGAACGAAGATTTCACGGATACCACGGCTGCTACCAGCTCCCCAAGGCGTTCGTCCGGGACGCCCACCGCCGCGGCTTCCAGTATCCGAGGATCTCGGTACAAGGCATTCTCAACTGATACCGAGTCCTAAAAAAGCATCGGTCAGCACAAGGACACATATCAATACGTGGACACTCACAATGTTTTCTCCGCCACGGATAATGATGTCTTTGACTATAGAAAAAGATATGGTCGGGATCCGACAGAGCGCCTTGAATAAGAGGGGACACTTACGTCTGTCTTTAATGTATAGAAATCCTTCCTCGTCGAGAAACCCAAGGTCGCCAGTTTTCAGCCAACCGTCATTTGTGATCGCTTTGGCTGTGGCCGCTGCATCGCTCCCATTTTAAAAGTGGGACCGAGTTGAATAAAATTTAATTTACCTGGCTCACGCCAATAACACTTCATGACGTTTGCGCCGCGCCTGAATACGCGCTCAGCTCTTTCATGTAAAGGCGAAATAAGAGCCACGTACAGCCAGACTTCGCCGACATGCCCGGGAGGCACGTCTGTACCTTCGTGCACAATCTTGATTTCGTTCACCGGAGAAGCTCGGCCACTAAGCGACACAGGCTGAGTACTTGAAGAGGGTGCACGGAACAGACAGGTTAACTGACGTGCTTGTAGGCCTTGCTGTGTAGTCTTCGCCGGCAAACTATGAATGGCAGTAAAGAATAAGCGGGCCTTGATGTGTGGTGGAGTTGATATGATGCCTTACGGAAACTGCTATAGAGTTCGTCTCCGTCAAGCCATAGGCTTGTATCCTGTTGTCATCGTGGTCAGTATCGTGACAGGATACGTAGAGATAAAGCATTTCCTACATGACAGCTGATGGAAACGCTTTTCGGGCCCTTGGAACGAGGGTATCAGGCGCAGGCGAACCGCCGAAGAGAAGGCCGTCCAGTGAGTGCCCGGCCAACGAACTCTCCGTAAGATCTGCAACCATGGCAGGAACTCTACAAGAGAAGGGGCGGATGAGGATGTGGAAAGGTTGTTTAAGATTTTGGCGTGGACTCACCCGCCTGCCACGCGGACGTTCTCCTGTTCGATCAGCCTAGATATAATTTTAAACGTTACACGCATTGGCAGCGACAGGCAGTAATTACCTCACGGCTAATGGTGGCGTGGCAATTATTAATCAATGCGAAGAGCGCGAGATCATGGAGAGAAGGACGAACCGTCTTCTACAACCCACTTCGGCGTCAAGACGATCTTCATGCCCGTTGCAGTCGCCATCATCTAATGGGCTGTCAAGCAAGCGACAGATCATTGGAAGCGAAGAATATACCGCGAAACTCGTTGTTCCCGTAACATGGAACAAAGGTACTGCGATCAGGATTGCTTTCTGAGGGATCTCGTCCTTGGAGTCAGGATATTCTTCGCCTCTGCGTAAGCTCGCCCTGAGGCCGCCCACCATAACCTTTAAAACATCGTCAGATAAGTTCTGGGGGCGCATAATGACTATCTTACATTCAATGCATTTGTCAGGAATTGCCGCTGAGTGCTCAACACGCCTTTAGGCAAGCCAGTGGTCCCTGTTATCCATAGGAAAGTCAGCGCGGTTGTGAAAAATGCAGGCGAGAAATAAACGCGCCTGATGTAAACATAATAACGGCATTATCTTCAGGTAGAATTTGAAGATCTGTTGTCAAAATATCTGTGACGCCACCGCGATACTGCTCGACGATCGCAGGGAAAGAGTTCATTCCATGCCATCGGCGGCTGCCTTCGTGATTGTCGAATACCAAGAACGCAATGGCAATCGTGTCTCTGAGGATATCGAGAGCAACTGGAACGAGTCTGTCGGCCCTCTCAGGATCGACAATGATTAATTTACAGTCTGTGTGCCGTAGGCAGTAACGCAGGGGCTCCAGAGGAAGCCAGCTGGCGCAAAATAGATGAGGACGGGAAGCAGAAGATTGCCAACTGAGACTGACGCATTGGTTAAAACCGGCACGGCGCCAAGTAGATCTTGAATAAGTCCAATGAGCTGTCGAGTTACAGTGAAATTATCGTATGATACATACGAGAAGCCCAGAAGGAGACAAGGTAGTCTGGACAGTTGCGAGAACAAATCCCGACTCTGTCCCCTGTGGATTGGATAACAAGGTGAATTTACCGGAGCGAAGCGCGAAAGCCGCATTGCATGAGAGCTACCTTTATTTATGCCGTATACGTGGCGGAAGACAGCGGCCACCTTGATAGCACGTTGGTGGATCTCGTTGTAGGTGAAACGCTGACCCTCGAAGACGATATATGTCTTTTTGGCGAACTTTTCGACAGATGACATCCAGAACGCCCTCACTGACGGCCAGAGGTGCTTATAGACACGTTGCGGTCGACCGTCGAGAAGAATGGTTTCGACTTCATGGATGTGGCCGGGGGCGCAAAGAATGGCCTCAGCTGCAGAGAGTCAGTATCTGCGGACAGAGAACGAGATGGAGAAAAGTTACTCTGTGCTAGTGTTCGTGCAGGCGACCACGACATCGGCTAGTCGAATGTAATAGAAAGATTTACGGTTTCATTTTGGGACCACCCGCTTTTATGGTAAGGTGTATGGCTCACAAAGGGAATGGCTGTCACTCCACGGAACTCTCCAATACTATCACGGTCAGGGCTATTACAGAACAAATGATGTTGAGAGACGGACCTTTCACATTTCCGCGGAAGCACCCATTTCCGCGGTTTCTGCTTTCTTACCGCATGTAGATTTTTTTTACCCGAGATCCTCGTCTGGGTTGGCCTGCTTCTTTTAGCGGTATCCACATTGGCCGCCGGGGAACGAGCCTACGAAGCTTACAGTCGTGATGTGAAGCATCGTCATGAAGCTTATGGACTCGGAGGACGAAGTTTCGCATCCAATCCCCCAAGACAGTAAATACACATACTGGCGTTGAACGTGCCTGTAAGGCTCGACTAATCTGACAGAGAAGGGTCACATCTCCAAGTGGATGTTGCCTCACAAGCCAACGTCCTCGGATGCGATAATGGCGGGCACACACGCTGACTGGTGCGCCTATGGACCCATGGATAGTCTGATTCGATCAGGCTGAGCTCCAAGTGGCTTGAAGATAGGTAGTACAACTTCCCCGCTGACGAGTGAGTGGCTTGCTTCCTTTAGAATTCTCTGGACCAGGTCCGAGTGCTTCCGATTCAATTGATACATAACACGAGAAAATCAACGAAGGACTCACATTTATACCTCTCGTGAAAGCCTGTCGTCGATTAGGCTCACTGGGTTGCGGTCCCACAAGTTAACAGGACCACAGTGTATTCTCGAGAACGCGAGGGGATACAGGACGGGGTTACGGTACGATGATCTATACTAGATTAAGGTTCAGTGTCCATATATGGTACGTGTCAGTTGATAAGATAAGGTTCGAAGGTCACGTGAAAGTTAAGAGTCCGCGCGCGTAAGGCTGGGGCGCCAGGCTTACACCCCTCCCCACTTTAAAACCTTGTCCACTACTCCAAATTCCCCGGAAGTCCTCTGACAATGTGGGGTCCTAGGCAGCAGAGTGCATAAGTCTACGTCCAGAAAAACGGCACGGTGACGGAAAACGGCAGTGCGGCCAGCCAGTGGCAAAAATGTGGGAAAAACGATTGGTGAAAATGTGGGAAAGGGAAGGGGATGTGGGAGCTAGTCCATCTCGGAATCGGTCCTGTCATCCAGATTCAACTGGGGGTCCTCATAAGGATTATTGATGGTGGAGAGGGCAGCTCCAGCAACATTGAAAGACCATCTTTCACTGCCCGAGCCAGTCAGTGGTAGCAGAGGGGGTGATGGGACGAGCGAGGGGGCAGGGCAAGGGGATTGAATGCGAGAAGGAGGGATGATCTGTTTGGGAAGGGCTACACGAGGTGGGAGCCAGAAGGGACGAGGGAAGGTGCCAAAAAAGGGTGGATGGTCCTCGGCCTCAGATTCGTCGTCCAAGAGGTGGTCAGGGGCAGACAGCTGGGGTTTTCGGAAACGAGGGGATGGTTCGAGAGGAGGAAGGATGGGAAGGTTGTATAGAGATGTGGTGTGGTGGGTGAAACGGATGGGGGTGTCGTTATCCAGGGTGGCCAGCAGATAAGATAACAAGCAAAGAAGCACAGTAGCCGGTGTTAAAAAAAAAGTGAAAGCCTGTCGTCGATTAGGCTCACTGGGTTGCGGTCCCACAAGTTAACAGGACCACAGTGTATTCTCGAGAACGCGAGGGGATACAGGACGGGGTTACGGTACGATGATCTATACTAGATTAAGGTTCAGTGTCCATATATGGTACGTGTCAGTTGATAAGATAAGGTTCGAAGGTCACGTGAAAGTTAAGAGTCCGCGCGCGTAAGGCTGGGGCGCCAGGCTTACATCTCGCAGGTCGTTCGGACTGACATCTGAATGATTCATCGTTCATCCTGTCTCACGGAACAACAAGCGAGCGGCAAATGTGGTGTTTCGTGGCCGGCGAGAATGATTGATGCTGGCACTGTGGAAATGACAGCATCAACAATGCAATGTTCGTTCAAAGTTTTCTTAAGTGAGTCTCTAACAGAAAACCACCCATGGATGCAAATCAATTAGGCGAGACTCGAAACAGTTCTGGTATCTGAAGAAGACTTGACACAATCGTTGAGTTCAAGTTCGTGTAGTCCTTGATAGACTCCTTACCTAAAAGGACGTTTTAAAACATATGTGCCTGATCCAGGAGCGCCGCGCGAGGGTGACCACCATCCCAATGTAAAGCCTTCTATCCAGGGAGGAAAGGGTCATATTGGAATGGTCCTAACGTAACAGTTATTTATTTTGGACGCTGAAGTACGACTGTGTCCACTTGGCAAGCTTGCTAGCTAGTTGTTCCGAGGGTGATTGAGAGAATGCCGGAACTTGTTATAAATGCACAACACAGAAACCAGAAACGATGACAGTGATCGGACCCCGCGGCGACAATTAAAGTGACAGGCACAATGCAGGACGCATCACAAAGCACCTGGGCAAATTGAACATAGATTCGATCGTGTTTGAAATGAGCATGTACATGAAAAGCTTACGGACGAGTTGACCCTTTCCAAGGAAAATAGAGAGCCTGCCCGGGTATTTGGCTATATTATGAGCGGGGGCCATCACCCAGAACTCGTGACAAATCTGCTAACTCCTTCACGTTTCACCGCCATACTATCCAGGATGCAAGGACACGATGATCTCGAGCCCACAGTACACATCCGCGAGCTTAAGAAAGATAGGGTTAACTTCGTCCTCAAAAATGTTGACCTTGCGTGCGCCAAACCGCTACTGAATCAACTAGTTTTTCTTGTTCTGAACATTCGCTTTCTTCAGCTTCGCGAATTCGCTACGGAGAGTCATGATGGCAGATATACCCACAGTTGGTACGTCGTGCGTCATTTTGGATGTTCTATCTCATGATGTCCCAGCAATCGACATGGTTGAAATCGAAATCAATACCACCGTTCTCCCCGACGAATTTATTGCTCACAGGTTAGGAATGGTACCACTTGGCAGTTCAAACTGTGACGAGGCAATACGGAATACAAGGGTCAGTCCTTTGGGCGCCAAACTACTTCTTTATTTATCAGGTCTATCCAGGATTGCACATGTCTTGCGGGCTGCGACTCTTGTTCCATCATGCTTCTTCTGGACGTTTCATGCAATGATAGCCACACCATGGACGTGACCAGTCACCATTTGGATCTTGTCCCTCCTGGGACAGGTGGAATTTGGGGTGGAGAAGAGAGTGATCCTGGAGAGGAACTGTCAAAACGCGGTGAGGGCTTTGGGAGGCCCGTGGGGAAAGGTGTGTCATTTTTTAGGATTGCAAAGCTTCAATCAATTAAGAAGATGTGTGAGATGACGGGTCTCCCCCGATATTGATCTGCAAAATTCGCAAAGGGCAGCACCTGAAGCTACGATGTGTGGCGAAAAAGGTCTTCCCATTCTTGTCAGTTTGGGGTTTAGAACTTGATCTCTTGTGATATAGGGTATAGCCAAAGAGCATGCAAAATGGTCGCCTTGCTCAGCAGTGTCTTTCGAATACGACCCATACAACAAACTGCGGCATACGACCCATTGGTTCGAATCAGACGAACGAGGGGAATGGCCGCTGAGTACCAATGCTCAGGAAGAAGAAGCACTCCGGGATAACGAGTCATTCGATTTCAACGCTCAACCCCGGCAATTTTATTTTGAGGTAGAGACGGATGGAAGTCTAGGGCCGCAAGAGGTGGTTATGAAGGTCCGGCGCATGCTCCTCCGGAATCTCTGACGTGCACATCTCACGACTTCTGGATTCTTCCTTCTAGGGCTTAGCGGAACTGCAGACGAAACTAGCGAATCTAATTCTTGGCCTCAAGTCCCAGCCTGAGCTGGATATGCTTACTGGGGCTGAACCGCAGGGCAACGGACACGCCGCTCCCGATGCATGGGGTGCAGGTGGCGGAGGCGGCGGAGGTGGGGGCTGGGGTGCCGGAGGGGGTGGCGGTTGGGGTGCTTCGAGTCCGGCCCGCGGAGGCGGCCCCACAAGTGCGTGGTCTACAAGTCCTGCTACCAGTGGTGGTGGGGCTACGAGTGCATGGGGCGGGGGTGCTGCGGCTGCTGGATGGGGTAGTCCAGACCAACAGGCCAACGGGTGGAACGTGTAATGTTGTACGTTGAGTCTCCATCATTCCAGGAGATTTGTATCGATATCATCTTTGTAAATTTGGATAACAGCATTCCGCAATTGTGCTCACAACAAACGCGATCTTGCCTCTGCTTGTCGTTCAATTGCCAGTCGCCAGTATCATTGGCTATAGCATATTCGGTTTCGGACTATGCTGCCAGGACTCCTTGATCTGAGAATCCATCTCTCGTGACCCGTTGTGGGTGGATCACGCTGAACGAAACGCTTCAGGTTCTTCTCCAAGCACATTACAATGGTCCGGTGTTATCAATATGTATCGAATACAGGTGGACATATATGATCGTTGAACGCATGGAAGCCTCACATGAACTATTTGTGGTGGCCCTCTTTTTCCCCGATGGGAAAACTCCAAAGACTGGACAACTTGCGGGCCAATATAGTCCTTTGAGAACATCTTGTATATTCAACGAATCAACAGTATTGTATTTTCCAACCGATATTAATAGATGAATGGTGATATCGAAATGATATCGAGAAAACACCGTGCCCCAGGCTGTAAGTACATATGAATTGATAAAAAAATAGGTACATGTGCTGATGCAGCTTCATCCACGTTTGGAGTTTTGGGTCAAGCGATTGTAGCAGCCAGCCGTTTTAGTGTCGCGGTGTCATTTCGATGACATCCGTCCGACTGCCCGAAGAAGACGCTGCGACAGCCGGCCTAGGCATTGAAGCGACGACATCCGGTCCCGAAGGTCTGTGCCGCATGCCGCCAGGGCCTTCCGAAAGATTTCTCCTCGGGCTTGTCAAGTAGAGCTATGGAACACAGACGGCAATCATCAGTATAGGATTGACGCCTTGCACATGAAAAGTGGTGGAGGCGCGGGAGAATGGCGTACCTCGTCTTGTTCACCAAACACGTCGTTGGAGTCGTCCACTGTAGACAGATGGGGGTTGGCTTTGCATCTAAGGGAATATGCACGGAGCTGTCAACGTACCGATCACGGCATTGTTGTCTGTGAGCTGCCACCCTTTCAGTGGCACGCCGGGAGAAAGGGGAACGTCTTGAGCGTCCTGAAATTCCTTCGCCTTGATTTCCTCGTAGGGAACCTTGGTGTACCGCGTCGTACTTGGCGGCGAGTTAGGGTTGCCTTTAGGACCATATATTTCCAACTCGGCTAGCGCTGTCTTGAGAGCACATATCCACTTGTTTCGCCGCTTCGCTGTGATTGACAATTTATTAATAAGAGCGTGGGTTCTTACGTAGCGTTGATTGTGGAGAATCCTTTACCCACCTTTAAGCGCGCCTTGCTGGCCGTTGCTTTTGTATTTGATGTCAGCTGTCAGTGTCATTTTCTCCTGCTCTGGGAAATCTGTACGCAGGCGTTAGAGCAATGAACATCCACATATGGACCGAAACAGTCATTGGAACTTTCCATACCTTTCACGGAAACGTCGAAGGCGGGCTGATAGTCACGTCGTTCTGATTTAACAAAGGCGAGCATATTGTCGCGGAGTTTCTCCAGATCTTCAAACGTGGTGGCGTAACTGACGTCAAACGTGAAGGTCTCTGACATCTTTATCCAGGATGAGCAAAATGAGGCCTCGTGAACACGAGAAATAAGACTTGCCTGCGGGCTGCGGCGGTAGTTTTGGATGAACTATATCGAAGAGATCCAATCAGCCATTTTGGTAAGAGAAGCATTGAGGTATACCATAGTGTTAAGCAAGTTATTCGGTGCTTGCACGAGCGCACTATTCGAGTCGAGGAAGACAGTGCTGAGGAGACGTATCTCTTTCACCGTATAAGTCTCTTTGTTGATGTTGACTCTATCGCCGACATCGAATGGGTGCTTGATGAACAGGAATATAATGCTGGTGAGAACTTCTTGCAAACTTCCACCGATGAGCCAGCTCAGGCCTGCACGATAAGAACAGACGCAAGATCAGAACATTGGTATTGTCCAGAAAACAAAGAACTGTCAATTTACTGACCCAGAATAAGAGTGCCCGCCCCTGTGACCAGGGCAACGAGTTGTGCTTCCTATTAAACATACGATCATCATCAGAAAATCCATCGACGAACACAAGTGAGCCTAAAGATAACGCACCAATGCCACAGCAATGATGATAATCGAAACAATGACATACACACTGATCAGAATGTTGTCCAAGCGTCCGACAGCACTATCGAGGTCTCGCATCGAATTCTCAATTGACAGTTGCTCCCGATGAAATTCCCTATCGAGCCAAACGCGGACGATGAGTACACAAGCACACGGACGTCTCGGGGATTCCGGAACCGAAAAGTGATGGTGGAAGTGGGCTTCACTTACAGGCACGCCATCTCGACTTCATCGCGCGACGCATCCCCGTTCACGTCCTTGTCGAAGAGTGTAAACACATGTTCCGCTTCGCCGGGGGTTTCAAAGAAACGTTCGATGTCGCTTATAAGGAGATACTCTGCACCAGGTCGGGCGAAGGAATAGAAGAGCCGCCGGGCAAGCTAAAGCGTGATCGGCAGGTCATGACGCGCTGGTACCTGAAGTCCGGATGCCTGTGACGTACCAGTCTTGACTTGTTGGCTGACTCCAGAGCCGTCTTCACCATTGCCTGGGGAGAGTTGGGCTGAAGGACAGAGCTACGGAAGCCCGACGTCAGCCTCGAGTGTCACGGCAAACGGGATACAGGCATGATCACCTTCCCGCAATTTCCGATGCAACGTTCCCTAACGCCGTGGTAGTTGTAGTGGCGGCCATGCGTATACCCTGCCTGAACTTCTTGAAGAAACGCTTAGGATTTACGGAGCCTCTTTTCGTCGGTCCATCATGAAGGGTGTCTGATCGACCCGGAATATCTGACGAGTTGCGATACAGAGTAACGAGGGACCTCACCGCGAATTTTTGATCAGCAATACGCTCTTTTAAAATTCACGCCCACGTCGCGTCATATTAAGATTGATTTACAATCCGGATTATAGGAATGCACATACCAGCGTAGGATCGTTCATGGAACTTCCCAGCTATCCACTGAATGGAGAATTTCTCGAACAAGAGAACGGCCGAACAGAGGAAGAATGCGAAGAGTAAACGCGCCGCCGTATCGGAAGCCCTTATACTCTTCTCCCCAGTGCCAGGTTTCTGCCTGTTGTCGATTAATGGCCCCCAAGAAATCCAAATTGCTAGGGTCCATGCGAATAACGCGATGTATCTACATCCCAGATTAGTCTTTAGCCATCCGCGCTGCTGCTATTTAGACAGCATTATTACCTGTGCAGCGCCTGCATCCACTCGATGTATCTCCTCGTTCCCACGGCCACAACACCGATCGTAGATCGCAGGATGGGCGGTATGACGAGCCTAGAAAGGTTATTATTAACGTACGTTTGGGCATAAGCCCTGCGTCGTGCGACTCACGAAACAGCCAGGGCCGCCCACCACCCTTCACATCAAAATTCAGCGAAAAATTCAAAGCTTTACAACGATGAACGAACCTCCCCATGCGACACTCAGCCAAATACTCCACCACAGCAGCCTGACACCCAAGACCTATATGAACAAGAAGGGTGTTAATCTGAACCGACGAAAGTAGTAAAAGGTACCCTCTCACAGTGGCGTCGGGAAAGGTGGTAAGAGAGAGAATACCAGGAATCCAGACTATGCCCAGCACTGGGACAATGAACAGGATCCAACGCGTCACAATGGACACGTTCAGAAGATAGTTGTAGAACCGAAAGAACTACATTGGCACGTTTCCGTCTATCAGAACGTATTTCATAGACATAAAATGCATCGTGATGCAGACGACTGACCTTGCTTTTCGGAATATCGCCATCAGCGCGAATCAGGTGAACTTGGCTGGCATTCCGCGAGTCGAACTCCTCATACGAGTGTTCGATCTTCTTAATGCCTGCGAGGAGGTCCCAACTGGAACTGCGGCTTTTGGAAGGGTACGGCCCCTGTCCTGCAGGAGATTGTCCTTGTTCTGCGTCGTACGGGCCCGCGAAAGCCACCTGTGGGTTGTGCGGCTGCTCTTGTGACAGGGGCATGGTAGAATTAGACGATATCTGGCGCTCCAGTTGCGGACGCGTCGGGGGGTAGGACATAGTGGAAGGCGAGTTGTACTGGGGGTCTTGGAGCCCGACTTGGTAATATCCGTCGTGAGATGGCTGGGCACGCGAGTGGTGCATAGAATGGACTGTTTTATAAGTTCGAAATTGGTGATAGTCGACGATAGTCGTTAAAGACAAGGCATTGAAAGGTTATAAGGACGGTGGGTGAATATAAGAAAGGAAATGAATTCGAATGAAGGAACAAGAAGAATCAAGAGATCAGGTTCACACTTAAAACATTCAAGTTGCATCGCCACTGAGTACTGAGTGATCGCTCCTCTCCGCCTCTCGGATGAAGCTATGGTTACTGTACATGCTACCTCAAGTGCTGGGAGAATGGAATTAACTGCGACTTGTGCTGTGACAGCCTGCCAAAAATATTCTAGTCGTCACTGAACCTATGTACCGTACAGTCTTGGCACGACCGTCATATCGAGTCCACGATTTGGCACCCTGCAGGCAAACAAGTGCCGATGCAAAAATTACTGCAAGTTCATGCTCCGGGTATAACAATAAGTAGGGATGATAGCGATAGCTATGTACGAGTCCTAGAGGCTCGAGTCGAATGTTCAACCCAGACATCGTTCTACAGTTGACATAAATACGGTGAGGATGCTACTCTAAAGCCATAACGCTGTCATCACGCCGCCCAAGGCAAGACCCAAAAGTTGAGTGCCGAGGCCGAAGGTGGCGGTACGACCAGCCGCACTGACGACTTGTCCAGTGAGGTTGGAGGGTGCGCTTCCACCCCACAAGCGAATGTTGCGATAAAATGTGTGTACGGTGTTGGGTGTTGCCCAACTGTCGTCGGAACCTGCATTCAGCTGATCAGGACCAGTAGCAAGAAAAGAGTGCGTTTGTCCATGATTTATTTACCTCCGAAGAATGTCCTATAGGTGGGGGATAGTCAAGTAGATATAGAGCAAGTGAAAAGCGGATGCGTACGAGAAATAGAAACCATTGGCAGTTACTGAAGAGCTGCTGCGAATTTGTAGGTTTTGTTGATCAACGGCCTTGAAATCGTTGAAGCTACAATGAGGAAAGTAGCGTCAAGTTAACCTGATCCTCAAGAGTACGTGCACGGACGAACTAAAGCTGCACGTTCCCATTGGCAACGTTTGGAGGATCATTCAAACGGACAAGGAGAGTGATTCGGTTCCATCTGCGGAGAATAAGAAAAGGAAGACATATAAAGGCCAGGAGCAACTCACTGGCCGCTGACGAAACCAAAAGAGCCTCGCTGGACCGAGATGCCAAAGTCTGAATTACAGTTGATACCTTCTTGGGAACAAAGATTATTGGGAGTCGGAATGTACGCGTAGACTATAGGGAGAACATGGTCAAGAGCTCCTGTGAGACCCGGGCCTGCTTCAGAATCCTGAACAACTTACTTTCTCCAGCGCCATTCTTTCTCCACATCAATCTCGTGCTGAAACAGTCTTTGCCATTCGACGCGTGTCCCCCACTGCACCCCGTCGAATTCAGACCGCCGCGCAGACCTGGCAGCTTCCCGCCTTTAACCCAATCGAACCCCTCATCGAACGCCACCTCGTACGAAACGACCATCGTCTGGAACGTCGATCCATCCGTCGTGTTCCAAAGGTTGTACCACTGGCTGCCACTATCTGCAGACCCAAAGCTTCCAGCGTTGTACGTTGCCTGCAGCACAGGGCCGGTCGAATTAGCCTTGGACGAGCTGGGCGCAGGTTTATTCGGGAAGGGATCGGAGACGAAAGCGAGATTGCCAGGGCTATCCTGGACACGGCCTTTGCCCAGAGACCATTGGCCCACCAGCAATGCTTCTGTGTCCGTCGAACTTTGCGTGGCGCTGGGAAACGGGAAGGTCGTGCTGGTCGTGAGGCCGTATGCAGATGCGATTCGTTCCACTGCCGTTTGTTGGCTAGCAACGTATACTGGGGCTGTTGCAAGAAGGGTATACAAAAAGCAAAGAGCAGGCGGGCAGCGAAACATTGTTAAAGATCGTCTAGAGTTGTAGAGCCGTGCGGGCGTTGGGAACCGGCCCCAAAGATATACAGAGTCTGCTTTTATTTAGGCGGGAATGAGTCTGTCGTACAACAACTGCGCACTGCGCCGGTGTGGGCCCGTCATCTCTCAAATCAGGGCACGTGCCTGATGGGTCATGAACTCATCTGCAACAAAACAGCTTTCATTTTTTTCGACTTCGGTAAGAGATACACACTTCCCGCCAGGGTTGTCCAAACCACTGCTGCAGCTGTTAGTATTCAGCTGTTTCTGCAGTGCAATGTCAAAAGCATCGAGAAGCGCCATCGAGTCGTCCGCTAAGATTTTTAAAATCGGCATTTACCATTCCCCTCCATCATCACCTATTTATGAGAAGACTCACCTCGATGTCAACGCACCTTACAAGACCTCAGAGACAACGTCTGTCATTATTATTGATCGACACCATCAGTCTTAAAAAAAAATACAAGATGACGATCCATCTATCCATCCCCTTTCCGTATGCGAAAGCAAATTTGAACAGCAGTACAAACATACCACAGTCATGAGTCAAAGAGTGCAAGGAAAATTTCAAATGCAAGGTAATACTAACCCCGGATTCCAACCGACCAGCGGCGGACGCTTAAATCCACAGCGCCGCCGCCACCCCTGTCAAGGCAAGGCCACCAAACAACCCAAGGCCTGACGCAGTCGTCCGGCTCGCTGCGGCTGTGGCGACGGTGTTACCAGTGAGGTTAGATGCAGCGCTGCTACCCCACATGCGGATATTGCGATAGTACGTGTGGGCGTCTCGCGGTGTTTCCCAGGTTTTATCGGAGCCTGTGGAACGGGGATAATCAGTGATGTGATCTACAGGTCATGATTTGCATGACGCGTTCACCTCCAAAAAATGTTCTGTGATCGACATTGTGAGTG
Source organism: Tricholomella constricta (assembly GCA_013368375.1). NCBI lineage: Eukaryota > Fungi > Basidiomycota > Agaricomycetes > Agaricales > Lyophyllaceae > Tricholomella > Tricholomella constricta. The sequence continues at coordinate 1,499,702 of JAACJP010000003.1, read as the reverse complement.
GTGGTGATTTGAAAGGGAAGAAAAGAATAAGATACGCACGAGAAGTAGAACCCGTTAACGTAGACCTGCGAGTTGGTCCGGATCTGAAGGCCTTGCTGATCGATGGCTTTCAGGTCGTTATAGCTATGATAAATATTGTGAGCAAGCATATCGATCACAAACACGGACACATGGACGCACAAGAGTTGAATGTTTCCGTTAGCGACATTTGGCGGGTCGTTCAGGCGGACAAGAAGGGTTACTCGATTCCAACTGGCAATCATTAGGAAGACAAGACATAAGGAAGTATGGAGGCACTCACCGACCGCTGACGAAGCCGAAGGTGCCTCTCTGAATGCTGGTCGAAGTATCAGAATTACAAGTGACGCCCTCCTGAGAACAAAGGCCATTGGCGGTGGGGATGGAAGCGTAAACTAAAGCAACAAGTCAGCATCGAGCCTTGCTTCAAAGCTTTGAGAGGCGTACCTTCTCCAGCGCCGTTCTTTCGCCACATTAACCTCGTGCTGAAGCAGTCTGAGCCGTTCGTCTCCTTCTCCTTTCCGCTACTGCACCCAGCCAAGTTGGATTTCGTCGATCCGCGGAGCCCTGGTAGTTTTCCGCCCTTAACCCAGTCAAAATTCTCATCAAAAGCGACCTCATATGACACCAGCATCGTCTGAAACTTCGCTCCAGCAGTGGCGTTCCACAGGTTGTACCACTGGCTGCCGCCAGTCTCATAAGAGAAGCTTCCTTGCGGGTACCTGGCTTGGAGTACAGGGCCTGATAGATTTTGCCCAGTCGGAAAAGGGGCTGATGCGTTGGGAAATGGGTCGGCGACGAAGGCGAGGTTGCCTGGGTTATCCTGGATAGCGCCCTTCCCTAGCGACCAGTCCGCGACCATTATCTTTTGCGTGTCTGCAGGATTCTGGGTGGCACTAGGGAACGGAAGAGATGTGCTGGTAGAGAGCGCATAATCAGCTACCACCTGCTCGACGGACGCTTGAAGTGTCGCGGCAAAAATTGGAGTCGTTATGGTAAGGAGGTAGAGGAAAGGGAGGGTGGACATGGAGTGGAACATGGTCAAGGATCGTGGAGCAGACAGAGCCTGCGTGAATTTGGACTCGAGGCCAGGTTTTATAGCCCTCCTCAAGTGCTTGTGTTTGAAAAAGAAATCAGTGTTCAGCTCCCTGGGCGGCGAGGCCAAGATCGTTTCAAAGCGATCACGTGGTACTCTTATCACCGCGACGCCGCTGAACGCGGTCCTGACTGGACGCGTTCGGACCCTGATGGACCCTGAGCCTGAGCTTGACGCGTCACGCGTGAAGATCGGACGCGCTCATGCAGCAAAGCATTGAAAGACGAGCACTGGGTGGACATTAAATAAAGCCGCATCGGGGAACATCGATTTAGGTAAAGAAACCGCGAATGTCTTTCCATTTTTCTGCAATACTGGTACCAAGGAGGACGTGGTTCGGAAAACCAATCTGACGTGAGTGAGATACACAATCTGATCAACTTGAGGCAAATGTCATCTTGGAATGAAATACAAGGGACTGCGTACTGCGGGGACCACTCTCAAGGCCTTTCCTGTGTGGCATACGTAACTTCGAGGATCGCCCAAGCGAGTCCTGAAGATAAGATAATCGCATAGCCCAGATTCTTTTACTGTGAAGTACAATCTGAAATTGTCAACTTGAAATGATATGCAAGGGACTGCGTACTGCGGGGACCACGCTCAAGCTCTTTCCTGCGTGGCATACACGGTCCGTGGATCCCCCAAGCATTTTCTTACATTCAGTGAGCAATTCTGAGGATAAGAATCAACCAATTGCGCTGCGATAATTGCATAGCTCGGAACATTTCAATGCGAAGTACACGTCGCCAGGCGCGCTCAGCTTGCAGACCGCAGTTACTATGCCTTAGAGAGCTTTAAGCAGAGAATCGGTCTAGGATGCTGATATCATGGCATTAACGTTGAAACAAGATACATACAGGCTGAAGGAGAATGTCGACTACTGTCAATGTCATACGAAATCTCCTTTTGAATCGGTCACGTGTGAACAATTTCACCCAGGTCCCACACTCGTCCCAGCGCCGAGGCTGCTCACAACTGCTCACTGGAAAGACAAGTCGAGACGCCGAGCAGACAACGTCCATGGTGGCCACATAATGTTTCCAAAATCTACAAAGAGGGATCGAAATGGCCCAACTGAGGCTGAATACTCAGTCCCACTGCTAGGCTCGCACGAGGACCTCTCAGGCGCTCAGACAATATTTTCCGTCGAGGATGACGATGACGAGGCAGAGGGAACAGCGCTCAACACTTCCAGGTCGGATCATAGCGTTCGGTTTCATGAGGAAGTGCGAGTCATTGGGCCGCCGCTGCGATCAACCCTCGCCAGTCGCGAAGCAGGTGTGTACGTGTCCGATTCTGCTCGACCCGGGCTACTTTTTGATTCACGTATTGACATCGTGGCCTTTGTATTCCAGAGTATGAGCTAGACTCTGATGACCTCGATGACACGGACCATGTCGCGCCGCGAGGGCATATGGACCAGACCATGCCGCTGCTTGTCGGCCTTTTCGATACGTCGGCGGCGCGGCGGAGTACGGACGCAGTCAATGGGCATGAGATGTCAGGAGGTGAAGATTATGACTTGGAAGAAATAGCGGCGAAGCGAACCGCAGGTGGGGGGTTGGTAGATTCAATTGCCAACATGGCGAACTCGATTTTAGGAGCAGGTGAAGTTCCTCGCGCATTGACTATATATCTACTCTCCTTCTAATGTTCTTCAGGCATTATTGGTATACCCTCAACAACTACTTTGAAGGATTGTCCTTTGGCCTAATACTCTCGACCTTAGGACTACCTTACGCAGTCAGCCAAGCCGGCTTCTTCACAGGACTAATACTCCTCGTGGTCTTGTGCGGCATTACAGATTGGACAATCCGCCTGATTGTGGTCAACGCTAAACTAAGTGGGCGCCATTCATACATTGAAATCATGGACCATTGCTTTGGGTCTAGCGGCAGAGCCGCTGTCTCATTCTTTCAATTTGCTTTTGCGTTTGGAGGTGAATATCTAATTTACTCTTCCAATTTCATGCTGCTAACTAGGAGTATAGGCATGTGTGCGTTTGGAATTATCATCGGCGATACAATACCTCACGTCGTCCGCTCATTATTTCCCAAGCTCTCTTCGATATCTATCCTCAAGATATTTGCTAACCGTCAATTCATTATCACTCTCTGCACCGTCTGTGTTTCTTATCCCCTTTCATTATACCGTGACATCCATAAGCTCTCCCGGGCATCTGGTGTCGCGCTCGTTGGCATGCTCATCATCGTCATCTCCGTCATCATCGAAGGGCCTCACTCTGCACCTGAACTCAGAGGCGATCCGTCGAAGCGCTTTACAATCATTCAGCCCGGTATCTTCCAGGCCATTGGGGTTATCAGCTTCGCATTTGGTGAGCACCCTTTGTCTTTCAATTTACGCTGTGTGGCTAGATGAGTTTTCCAGTATGTCATCATAACTCTCTCCTCATCTACGGCAGTCTGCGGACGCCAACAATCGATAGGTTCGCCAAAGTCACACATGTCTCGACTATGATGTCGCTTGTTTGTTGTATGACGCTGGCGATATCAGCATACTTGGTGTTCACCGACAAGACGCAAGGGAATATTTTGAACAACTTTTCCTCGGTACATTCTGTTTGAGCAACTAGGATCACACGGTCTAACGCCACTGCCTGTAGAACGATACCCTGATCAATGTGGCGCGGTTCTGCTTCGGCTTAAACATGTTCACAACGCTCCCTCTCGAGCTTTTTGTGTGCAGAGAGGTCCGTTTTGATTTGTTGATCTGTTTTTGTGTGTCTTTACCCTTTGTTGTAGGTCATCGAACACTACTTTTTCGCCCACGAGTCCTTCAATCAACAACGGCACGTATTCTTCACCACCACTATCCTGCTCGCCTCCCTCATCGGCAAGTACACCCATCCTATGCTCACTTCTAGCTTTCGCTGAAAGGAATCCACCCGCAGTCGCACTCGTAACATGCGACCTCGGCGTCATGCTTGAAATCACGGGTGGCGTCTCAGCAACCACCCTTGCTTTTATCTTCCCCGCCGCGTGCTACATCAAACTCCTTGACCCCAAGCTCCCGTGGCACAGCCGCGCGAAGCTCCCGGCCGTCCTGTGCGCGGCCTTCGGCGTCGTCGTTATGGTTATATCGCTCTTCCTTGCACTCGGGAAGTCGTGGACCAGGGAAGGCGATCCGAAAATGTGTTTGTGATCTTAGACTTGCTTTCCGCATCTCAGCGCTGGGCAACACTTTCCCTATTTACAAGTTGGGAGCTGTTGTGTAGTTTTGGAGAGTAAACTGGACTTGTAATCGGACAAGCATTGGGTAGTATATTTACAAAATAATCTTGTCCAAGGGTCTTTCGGCATTTCTTACCGGGAGAGGCCCGTCTCGAGGTCAAGCTTTGCTTTGAAACTCCACCTTACATCGATATATGTCGAGCTTCCGCTGTTTGCGAGCTTTGAATATTTAGTTCAGTAGTTGCACATGACTCCAAGGAAGTCATCCTGGTCATTGTTTCATTGTTATCCTGTTGTAATTTTATCGTACAAGCACATAAAGTTAGATCTGGACTCCAATTGACCACCCGGGGCCCACTCTCGGCTCGTGTATCAAGGACCTTCCTGGCTGCAGGCTGTATCATAGGGTTCGGGTAGGCATTAAATTCAGTCGAAGTCCGAAAAATCACAATTTGACAACTGACGATGTCTCCGTACACTTGGAGTTGCCATCAGCTGGAATATGATCGCGGGTTGGATTCCCGACACGCTGAAGGATTCATTGCTACGAGTCGTTGTCCACTCGTCTGACATGAAAGCATGGTACGTATGGTGAATATCATCAGAAAACTGCATAATCACCACAGTCGGATTAGTCTGCGCAATAAGCCCGGGACAGTGAACAACAACAAAAAAGCAAGACATGCTTATAAGCATCTACAAAGCAGATATAGAGTACATACAGCCCAGGCAAGCAACAACACTAGATGTATACAGCACCAAGAACTCACCCAACACGTGATCACGCCAAAGCTGTCACCTCCTTCAGCCCCGGGATGGCATCCAACTCTTCCACACGCGCCCCGCCCGCGAGGCTCTCCACCACCGACAGTGGCGACACGTCAAGGTCCTTGTACTCGCTCCAGACGCTCTCGACGCGCTCACTTGGCGGGATGTCCGGAGCCGCGTCGACGGGATCGCATACTAGGAGCCAGATCGCGTCGTATCCGCCCGCTGCACAAGGCAATACCAGGTCGGAGAACAAAGATCCGCAAGTACGAACAAATGCCGGCAAGCAAACGCAGTAAAAAAAAAATGAAAGAAGAAGCAAAAGAAAAGGAGTGGGAGTCAGTTCCGGGATTTTCAAAGGACGCAGGGATCCCGATGGGAGTGGGGGAAAGGCACATACCGCCGGGAACGCCGCCGCCGATGATGCCGGCAAGGGACACGCACGCGTCAAGAAGTTGTGTCTGCTCGCGCGGCTCGATGGGGACGCCGGAGCGCTCGCCCATGTCACGCATGTGTACACGAATAGCCTGCGCGTGCACAATTATTAGCGTCAATTATACATGTAAAGCTAATCGATCCGACTTGTGCGGTCTGGATGGACACACAGGAGAAGGCGAGAGTGAGATGACATACCTGGGAGACTTGATGGGCTTCGTAGAACTTTGATATGACGGGGAGTATATCTGAATGGAGGGGGTTGGCGAATCCCCACTGGTGCGGCGCGGGAAGATCAGTCCAGAATTCGAGGGATCGGTTGAGAGAGAGCGTTACAGACCTGAATGGGCTGGAGCGACGCGATGTACTTGACGGCCACTGTATAATTCTCCTTGTCACTATCGTGCAACTTTGAGATATCAAGAAGCGTCTGCGCGAGGCGCGTGTTCAGTTTATCGATGGATGTCCACAGGGCGAGCGCTAGAATGTAAACACGAAAAAAAAAAAACGGGGACGTTAGCGCAAGAAGACGAGACGCCACACTCCCGGGATGCGGCAATTATAGACCATGACGGAGAGCAGGACGGTGCGAACCTTCTTCGGGATTTTCAGTCCTCCACTTGAGGACTTTGCCCACGAGCGAGGGGGTGTCGCTGCCCGCATCGACATCCGCAAGCATAAGTCTGGTCAGCGGAGGCAACTTGAACGGATGGATGGCGTAGTCCCATGCCTGATTCGTAGGCGCAAGAATCGGGTGGAGAGCCTGGGTACGGAGCTACGCCAGGAACCAAAAAAAAAGGGCGTCAATCAAAACGGGACACCGGCCACATGAACCGAGCCGGAGTAAGCACTTACAGCCTCGTCGTTCATCAGTCCGTGCAGTACGGCTGGGTTGAAGCGCGTGTAGATGTGGCTGCCAAACACGGCTGCGGCGACGTCGAAACCACTGCCGACTTTGCCCTGCGCGAGACAATGTACATACTGCGCGAGGTTGTGCGCGAGCAGCCTGCCGGGGCTGGCTGGGCTCGAGAGCGATGTCGCGGGGATACTGGCGAAGTGGAGGAGGAGAGCAGAGACCAGGGACGTGATGAGAGCGGCGGAGGACCCGAGTCCTGTTTTGTGCACCTTTGAGAGGGGAACGCCAGTGGAGGTAAAGGGCGGGATCTTGTGCAGCGACGCCAGGGTACGGGGGAGGTTCAGGGAGGCGAGCTTTGGTGAGAATCACGTCAGGACAAAAGTAACATTTGGCTAGAGATCTTGACCTTTTCTCTCTGCGAGTAAAAATCGTTATCGCCCACGATGGCAATGTCGAGACCCTGAGCCAATATCTCGTTCACGGAAGCGATACCGCTGATCTCGGAGGCAACAACAAGAGTACTTTGCAACGCCAGGTGCACAAACTTGTTTTTGCTCGCGCTAGGGTAGATTTCAATCTCATCAGCGGGCAAACCAAGGGATGGATGATCAAGATATGCACTTGGTCGGCGAATCTTCGACATTTACCGTCGCCCCGGTCGCTGACGCAGTGTACTCCCATGTCGCATCGAGGAACTGTGGTGACCGCACACGAATGTGGTTCGCTCCGGTGGATGAATTGCCGCGAACGACGGTGTAGAAGCGAGACGACGTCGACACCACAGTCCCGGAGTACTTGGAATCAAGCACAAGATAACCTCCGGAGATCAAAACCTTGCCTGGTGAGGAGACGACGGTGATGTTATGGGCCATAGGAGATCTTATGAGAGGGGTCTATGTAAGTACCCTGGGCTGGATGAGCCGGCTTTATACTCTGTCGACGCGTGGAGACGCGTGGAGATAATCGTTCCACCTGGCTCGGCATGCAGAATTCATCTGCGCTGAGATACTGATCAGGCTGACTCAGCCAAGAGGCGAGCTACTTGATCACCGCGGTCGTAGAAACAAAAAAAGTTTACTATCGGAGCTGCGTTCTATATTACGAGACGCGTCGTGTGGCCGAGGTACATACAGATAATCAATCCTACCGCCCTCCACGCGCAAACCACGTCTTTTGCTGTCCGCACGTCGCGTTCGTGCAACCTGGACACCGCAGATTGAACTGTGTGCTGACGGGGCCCTTACCTGCACTGCAGTCCCGCAAGTGCTGCGCGGCGATATCAGCAAGCGCTCGGATGAACACAGGTGACTCGTTCAATGACTCTGCTCGGTGAACTTCCATGCCAAGCTGTTGGACAGATTAAAAATAGCCGTAGATGGGAAAAGAGAGAAAAAGACGCCGGTCATCAGTCCTGTGTTCTGTATTCTGTATTTCATGATATGATGGCGTCTCACCTCGCGTGCCTCCTCGGCGTATTCCAAATCAAGCTCGTACAGGGTCTCGATGTGATCACTGGTGAACGCAATTGGCACAAGCACAACCTCCTTTTTTCCCAGCCGCGCGAGGCCTTTGAGCGCTTCACCCGTCTGCATCCCCATCCAAGCTGAAGGGCCGACCTGGGATTGCCATACCAGGCGAAAAGGATTGCTGTGCCCGAGCCTATCCATCACGGCAGATACGGAAGCTGAAACTTCGAGGATATATGGGTCCCCGCGGTTTACGACAGACATGGGTAACGAGTGTGCCGAGAACAGGAGAACCGCGTCCTTCCGAGTAGAAGCAGGGAACTTTGCAAGTGCAGCCTCAATATTTTGTGCGACGGCCTGTCGATACGTGATATGAGATGTCGCTCATCGAGCACCCTCGCGTCGCGTAAATACACACCTCGATAAATCCGGGGTGCGTACCCCAGCGGTCAATCACGCTCCACTGGACGCCGTCCCCAGCATCGCCTGCACTCCCCCGGCGAAACATCTCGTTCAAGCTACTCCCCGTCGTGCTACAGCTATATTGCGGGTACTGCGTGAACGCAATGGCACGCTTCACACCGTCCGCCTTCATTTGCTTAGCTGTCTGCTCCGTTAGCGGGCGGACATACCGAAAGGCCACGTACGCCTTGTGCGGGGCGGTCTCCGGGTGCAACTCGTCGAGAAGCTTGGCCATGCCCTCGCCCTGGAGCTGCGTGTAGTGGAGAATAGGGGACCCGCCGCCGATATCTGTGTACTGTTTTTCGATCTGAGGCGTGCGCCGGCGGGCAATGATCGGGGCCAGGAACCGCTGGAAGGGGAGGGGGATGAGGTCACCATCGGAAAAGAGGTTTTTGAGGAAATCTTGGGTTTCGGGAACCTGAAAAGACGTCAGAGTTACGCAGATGGGACGAGGGGGAAGCACGAACGGTTTCGGGTCCTCCCATGTTCATCATGACGATGGCTGAGTTGGTGTTGAGTTGCTGCGTGCAGTGACGACTCCGGATATTAGACAACGTACCTGTAGGGCTTTTTGTGCGTTAATTAAAGGACATGACAAGTCTAGAAGCAGAGAAGACTATTACCTTTTGCCTGCTGGAGGTGCATTATGCAAAGAGGCAAAGGAGCGCGCTAGCGAACGAGTCAACGCTGTGGCTGTAGTCCGTGGAGCCGCCAGAGTCATGGTACAAGGAAAAGGTTGAGTTTGAAGGTGATGGCAGGAAGCAAGGAAGGAGTAATTGGACTGAAATTAAATATTTTGGGACGTCAGCGAGTCGGAGATGCGCCGCGTCCATTCTCGATCACACGCCGCCGGCAAATCAAATTCACGCGACCGTGAGACGATCTCAAAAGGACACTTGTGGGCGCCGTATTTTAAAAATGTCCAAGTATAGGTTACACAGTGAATAATAATATTATACTCAGAGGCGACCTCAAAATCGAAGGTGCCTCATGCATAGGGTAGGTATCGCGGCCAGAAGTGGATGACTACGCAGCAGCACCTCGGACGTAGCGCTCCTCGCCTCAAAGTCTATCGCTAAGACGCGCAAAGACCCCGCGAGGGCTGTGATAAGTGTGTAGATGGCATCGGTCTCCACTTTGGAAACACCAGCAAGGGTGAGTGATGATAATGGGGGTAAATTTGCGGGGGAGGACTCGTGGAGGTGAAGCATCCAGCGCAAAAAATCGTTGCAGCCGGACATGAGCTGGAGTGTGGTGAGTTTAGGAGGTAGTCGGGCGGCGGGAATAATTGCGGCTCTCGAAGTTCTCCAAGTGACGCTGTTGAAGATGAGGATGCGGAGGCTGGGGAAAGCACAGACAAAGTGGATAGCTTCGGCTGCTGACTCAAAAGGTACAGCTCTGAGTTCTAATTCGAGTACGCAATCGAGACGGGGAGGATGAAGTACTAGGTGAGTGATAGGTTCCCCAAAAGATGAGGTGATGGTGAGACTTTCGATATGCGACAGGGCAGCGACAATAGTTCGGACATCTGTCGAGTACTTAGGAGAGAAGCGGGTGAGGATGGTGTGGACATCATCCGCACATAAAGGGTGAGTTGAGCGCACAGACCCCCCAATTTTCAGGTGTCTAACACGTTGAGGAATCGTGCAAAGTGGTGACGATAGGAGTTGTTTAAAACTGTCCATATCGTGTGTCGTCCCTAGTGCGACAAGGGAAAAGAGGTGTCGTCTGCTGGCTGCGATAAAGCTACGGCAAACAAGCGCGCAGGCACATAGAGTGGTGGCCGTGTCCTCGCCATCGATATGGCTGATTATCGCGTCAGTCAGCTCTGGTGGTAGCGCCATGATGATGAGATCTGGCAGCCCCTCATTCGGTGGTTGACGATCAATGATCGCGCATCACGTGCTTAGGCTATTAGTAACTTTCGCCCGGCGACTCTTTCCTTCTGCCCATGGCGTTCTCTGGTGCACTCGTATGTCTGCCTTGGTCGCTGCCCTCTCTGCTTCACTTAGCATGTATATACTAGACCCTTACCGACCTCAACGACTTTATTACTCCATCGCAGGCATGCATCAAGCCTGTTGAGCAGCTCAATCCCAATAAACCAGAGGAGAAGGATCCCGGTGCTGCTGCGGTACGTCTGCATCCTGTGCATTGAGCTTGACAGTCAATTTCCTGCAGACAGAGATCCAAATCGACAGGAGTGGCGCGTACTACGAAGTGACACAAGAGAGTAAATCGATCACAAATGGAACGCCTGCACCAGCCAAGAAACTAGAGCAGGCTCAAATAAATCTGAATGACTGCTTGGCATGCTCGTACGCACTTTGATCCCTCCATATTTGAAAAAGCTTTGACATTTCACAGCGGCTGCATAACATCCGCCGAATCCGTCCTTATCACCCTTCAGTCCCATACAGAAGTCCTGACCTTCCTCGAAGAAAACGAGAAAAATCGGGGCCGCATCCCTGTAATATCCAGCACGCCTGATGTCGCTCCAGTCGCAGAATCCTACAAAGTTCCGGTCATCTCAATAGCCCCACAGAGCCTTGCCTCGCTCGCTGCAGCAGTCGCGGCCTCACCATCCACCTCCACATCGGAGCACCCTACCCCTCTCCAAATTATGCGGCGCATCCGTGCATTCTGCGTCGAGGTCCTCGGTTTCGAATGTGTGTTCGACACGACCTTCGCTCGGCACATTGCCCTGCAGGAACATATAGCGGAGTTCGAGGAGCGGTGGCGAGCTGCTACAGAGGGTGGTAGCGATGTAGCAAGTACTGGGACTGGAGCCGGAGACAGCGCGAAGGGACTCCCGATGCTCGCGAGCGCATGTCCCGGGTGGATATGCTATGCCGAAAAGGCGCATGCAGAGATGCTGCCTTTTATCTCCCGGACGAAAAGCCCGCAGCAAGTAATGGGGACGCTTGTGAAGAATTGGATGGGTGCGCGCTGGGGGAAACTGTCAGTTTCATCCTATCCCCACTGTTTTTATTATTACTATCCGCTGCTCACTAGTTTGATTGGGATTTCTCTCGCATGTGCAGGCCAAACGAGATTTACCACGTCACTGTCATGATGTGCTACGACAAGAAACTTGAGGCGTCCCGGACAGACTTCTACAGCGACATATACTCGACGCGCGACGTCGACTGCGTAATCACTACCGGCGAGCTCGAGCTCCTAATGAAAGAAAAGTCATGGGACATCACGCAGCCCGTCCCTGGTGAGCTCGACCTGATCGAGCCACCATTAACATCCCGCGGCGCCTTCGACCCCTTCGGCAACCTTAAATCCACAGCGCCCCGGACGATTTCTACTAGCACTGACGTGAAATCCTTGAAGACGGAGGTAGCCCCGATCCACTTCCCCGAGCTCCTTACGCACCCCGGCACGTCCTCCGGCTCATACCTCCACGCCATCATCGCGCATCTGCAGGCGACGTCGCCCGTTCCGCTGGCGCTGCGCGTGCAGACCGTGCGGGGGGCGGACTACGAGGAGTTCATGCTCTCGAAGGACACGGGCACGTCTGGCGAAGAAGGGGAGGTGGTGTTCAAGGGCGCGAAGTGCTACGGTTTCCGGAACCTGCAGAATGTGGTGCGGCGGGTGGGCCGGGAGCGGGGTGTGCGGACTACGAGCGGGGCGGCGGGAAGGCTGGGGGGACGCGCGGGCGCTGGGGGTGGGGTGGCGGCGCGTTTGAGGAGGAGGGCAGCGGAGGGGAAGGAGGAGAAGAAGGAGAGGGCGTATGATTATGTGGAGGTTATGGCGTGTCCTGGGGGATGTGTTAATGGCGGAGGGCAGCTGAAACCTGTCATTGCGCCGGCGGATGCTTCGCCTGCTCCGACGCCACCGCCACCGCCACCTGTGGTGGATGAGGAGGGGTACAAGCGGGACTGGGAGGGGAGTGGGGTGGCAATGACGCTGCCGCCTACGACGAATGGGACAGGTGTTGTTGACGTTACGCAGAACGCGCGGTGGGGCTCGAAGGAATGGACGCGGCGAGTGGAGGAGGAGTATTGGCGGATCCCGTTTATAGAGGTGGAGAACCGCTTGGCGGATGGTCTGACGGGGAGGATATATGACGATCTGTGTGGATTTGGGGACGAGATCGAGAGGGCAGAGACGCGGAGGCGGTACTTTAGGACTGAATATCGTGCGGTGGAGAACGAGGTCATTGGGCTCGCGGTGGTGTGGTGATCTTCATTAATGATTAGAGGTGATTCGACTAGTACTAGATACAAGGAAACACATTGTACGACACAACTATAGAACCAAATTTGCATTCCAATTTCGTTGAGTTGAGATGGCTGATCGAAACCCTAGGCTTGCATCAATCATCTACTATCCATCACACTATTGTCATCGCACCAGCCTTTCCTCAAGGTAATTTGGGCCTCTGCCTCGACTTGCGTTTGGCAATAGCTTTCGCCTTGATCTTTCATGGGAGGTCTTATTCGGAGTTCTGCAGACTAGACTTGGATCCTGACGCTGGCACATTCGGGATACCCTTCAAGCCTCTGTTTGGCCTCTGTAGGAACTTACATATGCGCCTCTCCATGATCCACCTCTTGGGCGATGCTGGTACGAGTTTCTGAACAGGCTGCCCGGATCAGTCAACAATAGATATCCTAACTGTGGAGTGCGCTGTCTGCCGCTGTCGACCTCTTTGCCACCTCTGCAGCTCAGGCTCTTCTTGTCTTCCAATATATTTGCCGGACACCTTACAAGCCCGCGTGCCGCAGTCTTTTGACTTGCTATCCGGTAATCTCACAACTGACCGTTTTGCTGGCGGTTGCTCGAGTGCGAACGCGTGACAAACAGCATGCGCAATGGCAGATGGCAGGTGTCGTGGGCTCGGTTATGTCGGCTATCTAGGGTGATGTCCAACTTGGCCCTTGCTTGGATAGATGCGTCAAGCTGATAGGGTATAAAAAGTTGTCGAGAGTTCGTTAATTGTCGTGGAAGTACTTGAAGGCCAGCAAAGAGCCCCCAAAGCTACAACTCCTGCAGCCCAAAAAATTCCACAACAGCTCCATCATGCGGCCTCACCTCCTCTTGACTACCCTGTATCTTTGTTTGTCGCATCAGGGAAAACGCCTCGGCTAAAATTTGCATAATTTGTAGATTTTACTTCGTTTTGGCTTGACTTACCGAATACACTGTCTTTGTCTCGATTATCCAAGAGGCTTGAAACAATTGTGTCAAGTCTTCAAATAATTTAGCCTGTTTTCTGTCACGTCTGGTAATAAGCAAATCAAGGTGTGAATGTATTCAGTATTACGACGCGCAAGACTAAGACTGTCAATAAAGGATGCGGTATAAGTGGCGGTCCGTAAAATCATTGGCGTAGAACTGCGGACACAGATCAAGCACGTTGCTCGAGGACCACTCCTTGGGTACGACGGGGCCGAATTTTGGAAAGAGATGGATGCTCCTTCGAATGTTTGCAAGGGGAATCACACTGCAAATTCGCCCCCCGTCTTGGTCCTTGATTGGCGAAACTTTGTACATGCGGTGATTGGAGTCTGGCAATGGCGTAAAAGGAGAATACCATTCTCGCTGTCCCTCTCGTTGAAGTCACGCTCTTTGATTGTCCAAACACGCACTACCTCTAATTACTTACAATCTACATACAATACATCATCAGCAAGACTCCTCGGCGCTAGAATGGGTAGATCACAGATAGGCGAGCCAGGGGGCATAGAACGCTAGGACAATCAACGAATTGTTGCGAAAATCTTGTCAAGTCCATTCAGACTCCGCTTCAACTCCTCCCAAACAGTGCCACGTCACGTCGTCGCTTGTTCAATGCGTTCGGATTCTCAAACACTCCTGTTTTGGAGGATATGTCCCCTCCTGGTGCTTGTGGTCTTTGTGACCGCCCGTCTGTGGGTACCATCTGCCTGGTGCAAGCACCCCTCTGTTACATTCTTTCCCCTTCTAGCAGAACAGTGTTCTTTGGTCCCCGCAATGCTGTCCAATGGTGCGGTGTCCACCTAAATTTTTTTTCCTACATAATTCTAGAACTAACCAGTGGCTTCTTTTCTGTAGTGACAATGATCAACACCGGCCTCCCTCACATCAGCAAGTCCGAGACGAGCAAGTTTATCCAACGTTTCACATCATCAATGTCCATGGTGGTGAGTGCGATTTTATCTGGAAGCGGTCGCTACAATCCGGGCAGGCGGCTGGACCCTCGGCAACATCGCCAGCGAGACCTCGTTCGTGACCAACATGGGCGTCCGTGCGTGTCCCGTCTCGTCCATTCAAGGATCTCGTCTACAACCCAAACAGGCGCTAAATCTGTCGTCGTGTCCGTGGATTACCGCCTCGCGCCCGAGAACCCGTACCCTGCTGCCATAGACGACGCCATCGACACCCTCCAATGGTTCGTGCGCAGCGGCGCACAAGAGCTGGGCATCAACACCGATCGCATCGCCGTAGGCGGGTCGTCCAGGTGAGCATCCCACGCTTACACACACACTCACTGATCCACCCCATTTCAGCGGCGGCAACCTCACCGCAATCCTTGCCCTCAAAGCCCCCTTGAATTCCAGCTCCTCATCGTCCCCGTCACCGACAACACCATCCCCCTCATCGACGCCTCCCTTCCTTCCACCTGGGCCACAAACGCCCACACCCCCTAGCTCACCCCCGCGCGCATGGCCTGGTTCCGGGCCAACTACCTCCCGCGCCCCGCGGACCAGCACGACTGGGCCGCCTCGCCCCTCCTCGCGCCGCGCGCGCTCCTGGCCGCCGCCCCGCGCGCCTGGGTCGGCGTCTGCGAGTGCGACGGGCTTCTGTGGGGAGGTTGTCACATATGCTGCGAGCTTGAGGAAGGCGGGCGTGCAGGCGGAGACGAGGGTATATAAGGGGGCGCCACATCCACTGTGCCTTACGCCGTTGTTCCCTTATACAATCTACATACAATACATGATCTATGAAATTTAATAGTGATTTGATACCCTATGATCGTGATGCAATTATCGCAAGCCTTTCAAAAGACCGTTTGGGATTGCATACATTATGCAATTTTAGTCGAACTGTTGAACTTTGGCAAGAGGATGCTGAAGAACGGTTTTAATCAGGACAGTCGAGTAAATCATGTTTATTTGTTGAAAATACAACAATTCGTCAAAGTCAGAATAATGCAGGACTATTAACGACACAAAGCAACCAATTGCGAAACATTGTGTGGAATTTGGCATAGGTGTTTTTCCTGATGTCAGGAATTGCGGACCTGCCCCTTCTGGAGTATTTCTAGGAAGGATTCCGATGGCTTACACGTACGTGTCACGCAGACGGGGGGCAGTTTTGGTGAAATACTGACAAGGCAAATACCGACGGCCGGTACTATGGTGAGGAACTTGAGCCACTACCCTTCTCATATAATCTGCCGCTCTTATAATTCTATGCATATCGGCTCCATTCATCGGTGGCGCAGTTAATTTTTTGCATTCCCTGACAATACCTGACAGATCGACTTACAGTGACCCGACGGAAGGCAGATACACGAAAAGGAATGTCCGGCCAAGACACCGCGACATGAGAAGTGCGTATGCAATCCAGATCGAGACGTGTCAGTAGTGTTAGAATCTGATCTATAGGTTAACTAGAGAACACAGAATAAAACCTTAGTCTGTGATACAAGAACTATATTCTGTGTAGCTTACCTAGAGAACACAGAATAAAACTATAGTAACATAAGTAAAGTGTCCGTGAGCGTAGTAATAGTAAGACTTACCCTTAGTCTGTGATACAAGAACTAAGGGTAATCGGATATGCTAGAGTAGGTATATATACGTAGGACGAGTTCTTTGTGTCATATAGGTGAAAGGGAATAATGGAAAGAATGAAAGGATGAAAGGATGAAAGGAAAGCGTACTTACGGTGTCTTGAAGATCACCGAATCGTAACACTCCTCCTCACCGTAAGTTCGCTCCTCCTCGTATGGAATCGTGGTGAAGGCCGAGCATGTGGCGGAGGCGGGAGAATTGTGGGAGTGGGAGGGCTTTGGTAAAGAGATCCGCGATGTTGTCTTTGGTGTTGATGTAACGGATAGTGAGCTCCTTCGACGCGACGCGTTCGCGAAGGAAATGATATTTGATATCGACATGTTTAACGCGGGAATGAAGGAGAGGGTCTTCGGATAGGTTTATGGCCGCGTTGTTATCGCAGAGAATAGTGGTGGGGCCGTGGACAGGACGGTCAATGGCGCTAAGAAGTGCGCGGAGCCAGATACATTCCTGAGCTGAGTCGAAAGCCGCCATGTACTCGGCTTCGCATGACGATGCAGCGACCGTCTTTTGCTTCCGTGATGCCCAGGAGATTAGACCCGAGCCAAGTGACCAAGCGTACCCTCCGATACTTCGGCGCGTGTCGAGACAGTTGGCCCAGTCCGAATCAGTGAAGCCCACAAGTCCAGGAGTTCCAGCGCCACCGAGCGTGAGTTTGAGATCTCTGGTTCCCTTGAGGTATCGAACGAGCCTAATTCCGGCGTTCCAGTGTATGTAGGAGTAACAGTCCAGGTATTGGGTTAGCTGTTGGACTGTGTATTGGATGTCGGGTCGAGTGGAGATTGCGAGGTAAAGGAGGCATCCGACGAGGGATCGGTAGGGAATCTTATCGATCGCGTTCTGCTCCTCCTGAGGGAGCGTTGTCCGGTCAATGCGACGTAGTTTAAGGCCTGGTTCCATGGGTAGAGAGAGAGGTGTGGCGTCTTTTTGACCGAATTGGGAAATGATCTTGTCGATGAGGGCGGTTTGCGATAGGCGAACGGAGCGGTTCGGTCGGTCCCATTCAACTGCTATGCCGACTATGTGACGCGGAGTGCCGAGATCAGAGATTGTCCAGGCTTCACGGAGTTGGCTCTTGAAGCGCTCGTTCTCGTCTTTCGAGCTCGCTATCGATAAGAAGTCATCGACGTGTACTGCGGTGATGATAGTGCCCATGTCAGTTTTCCTGTAGTAGACGCACGACTCACATGCTAAACGGGTGAAGCCCCATTTGAGCATGTTCTCGTTCAGCGTCTTATTCCAGATTCTCCCTGCCTGCTTCATTCCGTAAAGTCCTCGCTCTAGCTTCCATACCCAGGTCTCCTTCCCCACTTCTTCGAATCCCTTCGGTTGGGCCATATAAATCGTTTCTTCGGGAGGTAGGATACCGTAGAGGAAGGCGGTCTTGACGTCAATCTGAATGGCGTCCCAGCCGAAGGAGGCAGCTAAATGGAGTAGGATCCGCCACGATTCCATACGCGCTGTCGGTGAGGTAGTCTTGGTGTAATCCTGACCATAGACTTGATTGAAACCTTTTAATACGACACGTACTTTGTGGCGAGTGATTTTGCCGTTTTCATCGCGTTTGAGTGTGAAGACCGGTTTGCCCTTGTGTATTTTGTGTCCCTCGGGGACTTCCTCTCGTGGTACCAGTTTATAGACACCCATCTCCTTCAAGGATTTGAGCTCATCGCGGTACCCAGCTTCCCAGAGGTGCGCGTCCGGCGATTCCTGTGCCTCCTGCCATGTTTTCGGTTCCTCCGAATCTATAGCCGTCGGATCAATATTGGGGTTGTCCTCGATCGACATCAGTGCCGCTAAGATCTGATCGAATTCTCGATCAGCGGCACGTACGTCATCGTCCTGATCCGGAGGCCTAGCCTCTGCTGCACGTCGGAGGTTCTCCAGTGCCTGCTTCCGTTCCGCTCGTGTTTCCTTCAGTCGTTCTCCCGCTTCCTTTGATTCGCGTACAGCTCCCTCGGTGCGGGTTTCTGCAGGGTTATTCGGATTGGCTTTGGCTGTTGGGGTTGAAGTGCGTGTGGTGCGGCGTTCGGCGGGTTCGTGGGGAACTTCAATTTCTGGAGGCGGTTCTACTTCGGGCTGTTGGGCTGGAATGTCGATGTCTGGGAGGGGATGCTCATCGTCTTGGGTAATGGCTGTAGGTTCCGCTTCGGCATGTTCATGGACGTCGGTGATGGTTGGGAAGTCGTCGTGGGGAATGGGATTGGATGGTTTGGATGGTGGAGGGTGACCGTCATGGCTTTCTAGGAAGCGGACATGGTACGTACTGTAGACCTTTCCAGTTGCTTTGTCATAACATCTGTATGTTTTGGCGGCGCGATCATAGCCGACTAGGATACACTCAATCGAGCGTTCGTAGATCTTTGGATTGTGTCTGTTGAGGATCAGCACGAACGCACGGCATCCGATCTCTCGCATGTATGAGTAGTCTGGCTTTTTGTCATACCAGAGCTCGTCGGGAGTGGCGTTCTTTACTGATGATGTCTTCGTCTTCCCAGTGAGGTGCGTTGCCGTCAAGTAGAACTCGTCCCAGAGGTTTGGGGGACAGCCAGCGGCGATTCGCATTGTACGTGCCTTCCCCATGAGTGTCCGATGCATCCGCTCCACGCGTCCCATATGCGCGGAAGTGTATGGTGCTCCAAATTGTTGAGTGATGCCCCGCTCCTTAAACCATGCTTCGGCCTCTCTACTCTTGAGTTCTCCGTCGTGACCTGTGCGAATGATCCCAACTTTGAGTCCCGTTTCCGCCTCCCGGGCAAGGACCCATGCCTTCAACTCTGGTAGTGCTCCGTTTTTGCGCTTAAGGGGAATTGACCAGGGCTTATTGGTGTAGTCGTCAACGATATTCATTATGCATGTGTGTCCCGTACGAGACGGTACAGCCGATTTGCCTGTTAGATCTATCCATACGATCCCGAGTTTACGCGTCGCTCTATGCCCCTTCCCCTCCTCCCGCACCTTCGGAACTGGTTTCCTGGACTGTTTTCCGAGGATACAATGTTCGCATTTAGGTGGTTTGGATGGGAAGGAAGAGGGCATACCTTCGATCATTCCCGCCTTAGCCATCTCGATGATGGATTGGTAATTGGCGTGTCCGAGTCGGCGGTGCCAAGTTGCGAGATCGGGGGTGTGTTGCGCTAGTAGGGTATGTTCGGCTTGCGCCGACTGAAGGTCGAGCGCGTAGAGGCTTTTGCTGTGGACTTGGAGTCGGGTGGCGCTCGCGATGAGTGCGCCTGTGGACTTGTTATATATCTTCGCGCCGACGGTGTCGAAAGCGGTAGTGGTACCGGAGTGATCAGACAAGGAGCCGATGGATAGGAGGCGGACAGTGGATTTCGGCACGTAGAGTGCGTCTTCTAAGACGATGTACGCGCCTCTTGAGACCCGGAGGCGAATTTTGCCCATGCCGATCGCTGCGATGGATGAGCCGCCGACGCCTCTGATAGGCCTGGATGGTATGGGGTGTAAGGAATAGAAGTCGGACGCGTCTGGGGAGATGTGTACTGTGGCGCCGGTGTCTAGATAGAAGGGGTGCTCGGCGAGGGATACAAGTGGTGTGCGTTGGGTTTGTTGTAGTGGCGTAATGGTAGATAACGCGATATCGGGGACGTTCTTATTGGTGTACTCACCCCAGTTGATACTAGCTT
Organism: Tricholomella constricta; assembly: GCA_013368375.1. Taxonomy (NCBI): domain Eukaryota; kingdom Fungi; phylum Basidiomycota; class Agaricomycetes; order Agaricales; family Lyophyllaceae; genus Tricholomella; species Tricholomella constricta. The sequence continues at coordinate 1,479,970 of JAACJP010000003.1, read as the reverse complement.
TAGGCTCCTCCCCAACGGCAAGCCACATTTCGTGTTCGAGCGTTTCAGCGGCGGCGAGCGCGTCTGCTGGAATGTCGTCCGAGGCTATCCCTGCGAACTCTGGTTTACCGCTCGTTTGGGCAGCAACGTAGGCTGCGATTGATGCGGCATCTCCTTCGATGCAGTATGCCTTCCCTCCGTCAGGCGTAATGGTGATCTTGGATGTAGGGGAAGTAGACTTGGCGGTCTTGTTCCTACGGGCATTGTAGTGCGCGTGGCGCGCAGCGCGCGATTCGTCCAAGGTCTTTCCTTCCTGCCCCCCCCCTTCAAGGATACACCATTCCTTCGTATGTCCCTTTGCAGGGCGCCCGCGTTCCAAGCATTTTGAGCAAATGAGTTCTGTTCGTCGGTTGGATTGTGGTTTCGCGGCAAAGGCAGTGGCGCCGGTGGCGTCGGCTTTGTCCCCATTGATGAGGGTTTGTTCGTTCTCGAGGTAACGGCGAATGTCTGTCGACTTGTATGGTTTGTCCCCGGTAGCTGCGGCGATGTCGCGGGAGATGTTGGACCTCGCGTGAGCAAAGGCTTTGTCAGAGAGAGAGCTGAGGCACGCGATACATTTCAGCGTGTCCGAGGAAACTTTCCCGACCGCGAACGCGCGGTCGATCTTCTCGAAAATGGAGTCGATAGTCTCGGTGAGGGGTTTGTCCAGCGAGCATTTCGTGGAGAGAGCTTCTTGGAGGAGTCGTACCTGCTGCACCGGTCCAGATCCTTCGTGTCTACTCCTGATCGCGAGCCAGCATGCTTTCGCGCCTTCCTTGGAGATGAATTGGCGTTCGGAGCTAGCGACTCCGGTAGCGATGAAGGCACAGGTGAGCCGATCGTTGTGGGCCCAGTTGCGATTGGCGCGTGGTTCGTAGACTTCATGGGGGCGGAGGGGTGGGTCGAAGGCATATTCCCAAAGACCGTTCATGATAAGCTCGTTCTCGAAATCGCGAGCCCAAGTAGTGTAGGTGCCGTCGTCTTTGTTCAGGAGGGGTCCTTTGTAGCCGAGAGCGATCTTCACGGGGGAAATCGCGCAGGCGCTGGAGTTGTCAATCCTGCGCATCTCGGCCGCCGTTGCGTCGTCAATTGGAGGGCTGGTCATAGTTGGTATGGAGGTGGGGAATGTAGACAAAGGATTTCGGTGAGGCGCGTGTTCCGACACGCGCTGATAAGATCTTGGACGTCGGTCCGAGATAGATAAGATGGGCAGTCGGTCCGGTAACCCAGATAGATCAGGATTCAAGAAAAGCTCGTCACTTGAGTGTACGGCTTAGATGCCCATAACCTGTTAGAATCTGATCTATAGGTTAACTAGAGAACACAGAATAAAACCTTAGTCTGTGATACAAGAACTATATTCTGTGTAGCTTACCTAGAGAACACAGAATAAAACTATAGTAACATAAGTAAAGTGTCCGTGAGCGTAGTAATAGTAAGACTTACCCTTAGTCTGTGATACAAGAACTAAGGGTAATCGGATATGCTAGAGTAGGTATATATACGTAGGACGAGTTCTTTGTGTCATATAGGTGAAAGGGAATAATGGAAAGAATGAAAGGATGAAAGGATGAAAGGAAAGCGTACTTACGGTGTCTTGAAGATCACCGAATCGTAACAAGTAGAACATCTCGCCCTAAGATGAACGACTGGCGATGATCGATTGATTAATTTCGAGATATGGTCGTCGTAACTACGGGTTCCAGGGGTAAGGAGTAATTTCGCAGGCCTCTGCGCCCGCTTCCAGACCCCCTCCACGTGTCTTGGCGCCTTCGCCCTCGGTGCGGATCACTTGGATCACGCGCGCTGAGTTCGAACCCCCGCCTTTTCATTCAGTCTCGCTCCCCTCTGAACCTCCGCACCGCGCTATCGTTTAGCAGATGCGGTGCACGAGGAAGTTTTTCAGGGGGACCGGGCCTGTATATATAAATCCTGGGCTGGGGGGCTCCGCCTCTTTTCTCCTCAGTCTTTGACGTCCCAGCCCAGGTACGCACTCCGTGCATTTCTGCTAGCTGCGCTCCAGCTCACCCTCTTTCCGGTTCTCCAGTGATTACAGGCCCATTTCTGCCTCCCTTGATTATTTTCTGCCTATCACTGGATTTCCGGTAAGCTTCCTCCCGGCTTCGCCGTCTCGTGCTCCGCACTCACTTTCGTCGATTATTAGTTTGACTGCGTCAAACCTATTAATCGTACGCTTCCTCGGCTTCGCCGCTCCCTCTTCTATCCCTAATCAGTCTTTATATACAATAGCTCACATCCTACATTATCTCGTCTTTTCGCTCGATATACTTTTCGCTCCGCTCAACATCAAAATCTTACCCTGGAAATGTCTGAAGATGCTCGGCTTCCCGTCCCTCTCCCTCTCGCTGGCGCTGACCCGGAAGCCGTACGGGTTCGTGCGGCCAAGTTCGAGCAGGTTGTTGAAGACGTTCTGGAAGGACGATTGGCCGCCAATGACTTCGTCCACAAGCTGGTTGCCGAAGGAGCCTCCTTGGAAGAGGGGAAAGACTATGCAGAGTTGTTGGAGCAACGCTTGGAGCAGAGAAGGCAAGCGACAGCCGCGCGGTCCGGAGAGGCTGACGGTGGGACGGACGGCAATCTGTCCCGCGAACCTACGCCTGACCTGCCCGATGATGAGCTTGCTGCCTTTAGGGCTGAGCGAGCCAATCTTGAGGACGCCAAGAGGCGACGCCTCGAAGCCGCCCGCCTGCGAGCCGTCGATGCAGCGGGGTGGGCGATCCTGCAAGCTAAAGTTGGGCGCCTTCAAGCTGACCTCCCGGGAGGTTTTAGCGGGGGAATTCTCGATTCGGATGTCCTCGCTGAATTGCTGGGTGTTTCCCGGGGGCCGGAGCCACTTCTCCCGCCCTCCGTCCTTGCTGCCGCTCCTCACCTTGGGAGTTTGGCGGCCTCGCTCGGTGATCCCCATCTCGACGAAACCTGGAAGCTTCGTCGGGTATATACTACGGATAAAGTCATCGACGCCGTGGTCAATGTACTACAAACGCAGCCGCTTCCCGACCCCATATCTCGAACCATGTGGCGCTCTATCGTACAGGATCATTTCGTCGACTTCGAGAAGTTGTACGCCACCATGGATCGCGGATACGATCCCAATGACGAACAGAGCGAGCTTCCCGGCGGTTACGCCCTTGTACGACGAGATCAAGCATCGGCTAAACGAGGGGTCAGGACAGAGGCTGATTGGTGCCGCGTCTTCGAAACTTGGTCAAAGGCTGTTGGGCTCGTGTATATACATCGTGTCCGGGAGTTGGAAGGATATCGAAAGGTGGTTATCGAGCTGTTTCGTGCCTCGCCAAACCCCATGGTGGCGATTCAATTTGACATCGATGCTCGGGATCGGTACGCAAAGTTACCCTTCCGCCTCGACGATCGTGTCGAGCTCCAGACCCCACTCTTCGCCCAAATCTTCAGGGGGCCAGCTTCGTCGGTTCCTTCTAGCAAACGCAAGGCGACTGCAGGGACTGGTTCGGGGACTTCTACAAGCCCTAAGAGAAAAAACGTACCGTGCCAAAATTGGAATCTCGGTTTCTGCGAAGAGACTCCCTGCGCGGGTGGTCGTATGCACGGTTCCTGCAGCGAGTGTGGGGGTAAACATAGAGCCAAAGACGAAGGAACGTGCCTCATCCTCCTCCAGGCTCGACGTTCTGCCGGAGTCGGACGTGGTGGGGGATCGGGTGGCGCGGGCTCTGGCCGGGCCCCAGCGTCTTGAAGGGAAACGTAAGGCGGACCCTGTTCCTCTGGACGCTCCCCGTTTCCGCCGCGGTTATGTCTGGAGCGACCCCCTCTCCCCTTTCTCCGAGAACATTTCACCAGCGGCTCTCTATACTGAGACCGCCCCTCCACTTCCTTCACCCCCTCCTCATCTTCTAAACGATCCAGCGATTCTTAACTCCCTCCGCGCCATGGGCTCTCACGTTCGGGTTGACACCCCGTTCGACGTCGATAAATTCGAGTCTATGCTGCACGATCACCCAAATCCTCCTTTCGTCGAGTCCGTGATGCGCGGGTTGCGCCACGGCTTTTGGCCTTTCGACGAGGGGGAGTGGAAGAGTGAAGCAGAAGAATTTGCTGGCAACTACTCCGTCGAGGACTGCGATCTCGACGCCATTCGAGCTTTTCGCGATAAGGAGTTGAAGGCAGGGCGTTGGTCTGACGCTCTCCCTGACGCCACACTCCTCCCGGGCATGAAAATGTCTCCTATGTTCGTCGTATGGCAAAAGGGAAAAGGTCGTGTCATTACGGACCACAGCGGTTCGGGAATCAATGACGGCATCCCCAAGGAGGCGGGGAAAGTCCGTTATGATGACATGCACTCTTTCGGAACTACACTCCGCGACGCTCGGCGACTCTATCCCGGGAAGCGTTTCGTCACTTGGAAATCCGACGTGGCGTCGGCGTTTCTCAACCTCCCCGCGCATCCAATATGGCAACTTCATCAAGTGGTGACTGTCGACGGGCGGCTGCACATCGTGCGCCGGCTCGTTTTCGGGAATCGGGCTTCCCCTCGCTGCTGGTGCGCTGTCTCCGGTCTGCTGTGCTGGCTGGGTGTTCGAAAACTGCGCATCGTTGGCCTGCACGTTTATATGGATGATTTCTTTTGCTGGGATCTCGAGGGCAACCTCCTCTGGTTCCATGGGAAGTTTCGGCCACGCAAACAGGTTCAACTCCTCCTTCTCTGGGACGCGATTGGGTGCCCATGGGAGGACAAGAAACAAGAGCATGGCGATGTTCTGAAAGTCATCGGGTTTTGGGTGGACGCCAACCTCGGTACTTTCTCTTTGGCGCCGGACACCGTCACCGACATCGTTGAGCGCGTCGAGGAGTTCCTCGGCTCGGCTCGGCGCCACCCCCCTTTGCGGTCCTGGCAGCGGCTCGCAGGCCATCTCAACTGGCTTTTGAACGTCTTGCCTTGGGGCCGTCCGGCGCTTACTGAATTGTACCGCAAGATGAGTGGGAAGTTTCTTTCCTCTCGTGGTATTCCTCTCAATGCCGCCGTTGTGGCGGACCTTACGTGGCTCAAGGATGTAATACCTGCCGCCATCGGCGTTCGTTTCATCGACGAAGGGTTGTGGCAGATTGCGGACGCGGATATGGTCGTCTGGACGGACGCGAGCACCTCTAAAGGCCTCGGGTTCGTCTACAGCAACAGGGGTTTTTGCTACGCGCTGCAGCCCTGTCCTCCGGCGGTTAAAATCGACATTTTCTTCCTCGAACTTGTCGCTATTCTGTCAGCTCTCCATCACGTCGCCACCCTCGCCTGCCCACCTCGCCGTCTCTTGGTTTGGACGGATAGTCTGAACTCCGTTGGGGCTTTGAACGCGTTGCGCGTCTCTGAGTCCTTGCATAACGCCCCCCTTCTTGCGATCGCTGAGATTGCTCTTCGCACGAGCATCGATATTCGGGTTTGCCATATTCCGGGTGACGAGAACGTTCGTGCAGATCTCCTCTCTCGCTTGATGCTGGAGGAGTATCGCCGTAAATTTCCGGCTGACCGCGTCCGCACTTTCTCCCCTCCCCGGGAGCTCTTACCGGCGCGATGGAGGGAGTGCTTTTGAGCGCTCTGGGCGGGTCGAGCGTGCAGCGTTCGACTCGCCCCCCGGTGGATTTGGATGATCTGGATTTGTACGCAATGCACCTTCAGGTTAACGCCATTGAGAAGTCCACCGCGCTCGGGTACGCCACCGGGGCGCGCGATTATATCAACTTTTGTCTAAATGCTAAGCTGCCTTTGGACCCCACTCCCCTCACCCTCTCCCGGTACATCGCTTTCACCTCACGTCACATCGCCTCCGGCCCTAAGTATCTTTCTGGGGCTCGTCATTATCTTCGCGATGTCTTCCCGGATTTCGACGCCAACCGCTCGCATCCTCTCGTCCAAGCGACGATCCGCGGTTCGAAGAAAATTAGGGCGGACCCCGTTCGTCGCAAGCTCCCACTGCGTGTCGTTCATTTGGTCTCTTTCCTCCAGCTGGCCCGGGTCTCTGGCTCTTACGACGACTTCTTGTTCGCCGTCATCCTTTCCTGCTGCTTTTACGGTTGCCACCGTTCTGGGGAATTGATTCAGCGGGATGGGAAGTCCCTTTTTGATTGGCGGAAGGTCATTCGTCGCTCCTCGCTGACGTTCGTCGCCGGCCGCGCGCAGTATCATCTGCCGTATCACAAGTCGGACCCGTTTTACCGTGGGACGGATATCCTCTTCACCGCTCAAGATTCCGCGGACCCCGTGTCCCTGCTTCGGGAATACGCTGTCCGTCGGGATCAGGTTCACGGGAGCCGGCCCGCCCTTTTTCTGCGTGAAGACGGGTCGCACCCCACCCGGTCTTGGTTTGACCGACGGTTCTTCTCCCTGCTCGGTCGGGATTTCGGCGGGCATTCGCCGCGCGCTGGCGGCGCCACCTTCTATGCCAGCCTGGGGCTGTCTGAGGACGTGATACAGGCGTTGGGTCGCTGGTCTTCGGCGGCGTGGAAGATTTACATCCGGGACAATCCCACTGTGCGCGCCGAACAGCAGCTCGCCTCTCTCAGGCGCCGCCCTCCCTCCTAGTTTGTTTTCCCTGAGCTCCTCGCTTTTCATCCCTTTGCACCACCATCCACCCCGTCATCAACACTTTCGCCTTTCCGTGACATTAGCCATCTCGCTCCTCATCAGTCAATTTATTTGGGGGGGCCCGTTTCGGCGGACCTCCGGTTTCCGCTATTCTCGTGTCCGTGTCCACCGACCCCCGGACTTTCGCTCCCTCACTCCCTCTGCTCCCCTGCCCCGGCCCGCCTCTGAAGCAGCTCACGCAGAGGTCGTCGTAACTACGGGTTCCAGGGGTAAGGAGTAATTTCGCAGGCCTCTGCGCCCGCTTCCAGACCCCCTCCACGTGTCTTGGCGCCTTCGCCCTCGGTGCGGATCACTTGGATCACGCGCGCTGAGTTCGAACCCCCGCCTTTTCATTCAGTCTCGCTCCCCTCTGAACCTCCGCACCGCGCTATCGTTTAGCAGATGCGGTGCACGAGGAAGTTTTTCAGGGGGACCGGGCCTGTATATATAAATCCTGGGCTGGGGGGCTCCGCCTCTTTTCTCCTCAGTCTTTGACGTCCCAGCCCAGGTACGCACTCCGTGCATTTCTGCTAGCTGCGCTCCAGCTCACCCTCTTTCCGGTTCTCCAGTGATTACAGGCCCATTTCTGCCTCCCTTGATTATTTTCTGCCTATCACTGGATTTCCGGTAAGCTTCCTCCCGGCTTCGCCGTCTCGTGCTCCGCACTCACTTTCGTCGATTATTAGTTTGACTGCGTCAAACCTATTAATCGTACGCTTCCTCGGCTTCGCCGCTCCCTCTTCTATCCCTAATCAGTCTTTATATACAATAGCTCACATCCTACATTATCTCGTCTTTTCGCTCGCCCGCCCGCCGCTTAGCCCATTTTTTACCGGTTTACTCTTTCTTTCTTCGTAGTCTGTCTTTTAGCCATCTCGCTCCTCATCAGTCAATTTATTTGGGGGGGCCCGTTTCGGCGGACCTCCGGTTTCCGCTACAGTCTTTGACGTCCCAGCCCAGTGATTACAGGCCCATTTCTGCCTCCCTTGATTATTTTCTGCCTATCACTGGATTTCCGTTTGACTGCGTCAAACCTATTAATCCTCACATCCTACATTATCTCGTCTTTTCGCTCGATATACTTTTCGCTCCGCTCAACATCAAAATCTTACCCTGGAAATGTCTGAAGATGCTCGGCTTCCCGTCCCTCTCCCTCTCGCTGGCGCTGACCCGGAAGCCGTACGGGTTCGTGCGGCCAAGTTCGAGCAGGTTGTTGAAGACGTTCTGGAAGGACGATTGGCCGCCAATGACTTCGTCCACAAGCTGGTTGCCGAAGGAGCCTCCTTGGAAGAGGGGAAAGACTATGCAGAGTTGTTGGAGCAACGCTTGGAGCAGAGAAGGCAAGCGACAGCCGCGCGGTCCGGAGAGGCTGACGGTGGGACGGACGGCAATCTGTCCCGCGAACCTACGCCTGACCTGCCCGATGATGAGCTTGCTGCCTTTAGGGCTGAGCGAGCCAATCTTGAGGACGCCAAGAGGCGACGCCTCGAAGCCGCCCGCCTGCGAGCCGTCGATGCAGCGGGGTGGGCGATCCTGCAAGCTAAAGTTGGGCGCCTTCAAGCTGACCTCCCGGGAGGTTTTAGCGGGGGAATTCTCGATTCGGATGTCCTCGCTGAATTGCTGGGTGTTTCCCGGGGGCCGGAGCCACTTCTCCCGCCCTCCGTCCTTGCTGCCGCTCCTCACCTTGGGAGTTTGGCGGCCTCGCTCGGTGATCCCCATCTCGACGAAACCTGGAAGCTTCGTCGGGTATATACTACGGATAAAGTCATCGACGCCGTGGTCAATGTACTACAAACGCAGCCGCTTCCCGACCCCATATCTCGAACCATGTGGCGCTCTATCGTACAGGATCATTTCGTCGACTTCGAGAAGTTGTACGCCACCATGGATCGCGGATACGATCCCAATGACGAACAGAGCGAGCTTCCCGGCGGTTACGCCCTTGTACGACGAGATCAAGCATCGGCTAAACGAGGGGTCAGGACAGAGGCTGATTGGTGCCGCGTCTTCGAAACTTGGTCAAAGGCTGTTGGGCTCGTGTATATACATCGTGTCCGGGAGTTGGAAGGATATCGAAAGGTGGTTATCGAGCTGTTTCGTGCCTCGCCAAACCCCATGGTGGCGATTCAATTTGACATCGATGCTCGGGATCGGTACGCAAAGTTACCCTTCCGCCTCGACGATCGTGTCGAGCTCCAGACCCCACTCTTCGCCCAAATCTTCAGGGGGCCAGCTTCGTCGGTTCCTTCTAGCAAACGCAAGGCGACTGCAGGGACTGGTTCGGGGACTTCTACAAGCCCTAAGAGAAAAAACGTACCGTGCCAAAATTGGAATCTCGGTTTCTGCGAAGAGACTCCCTGCGCGGGTGGTCGTATGCACGGTTCCTGCAGCGAGTGTGGGGGTAAACATAGAGCCAAAGACGAAGGAACGTGCCTCATCCTCCTCCAGGCTCGACGTTCTGCCGGAGTCGGACGTGGTGGGGGATCGGGTGGCGCGGGCTCTGGCCGGGCCCCAGCGTCTTGAAGGGAAACGTAAGGCGGACCCTGTTCCTCTGGACGCTCCCCGTTTCCGCCGCGGTTATGTCTGGAGCGACCCCCTCTCCCCTTTCTCCGAGAACATTTCACCAGCGGCTCTCTATACTGAGACCGCCCCTCCACTTCCTTCACCCCCTCCTCATCTTCTAAACGATCCAGCGATTCTTAACTCCCTCCGCGCCATGGGCTCTCACGTTCGGGTTGACACCCCGTTCGACGTCGATAAATTCGAGTCTATGCTGCACGATCACCCAAATCCTCCTTTCGTCGAGTCCGTGATGCGCGGGTTGCGCCACGGCTTTTGGCCTTTCGACGAGGGGGAGTGGAAGAGTGAAGCAGAAGAATTTGCTGGCAACTACTCCGTCGAGGACTGCGATCTCGACGCCATTCGAGCTTTTCGCGATAAGGAGTTGAAGGCAGGGCGTTGGTCTGACGCTCTCCCTGACGCCACACTCCTCCCGGGCATGAAAATGTCTCCTATGTTCGTCGTATGGCAAAAGGGAAAAGGTCGTGTCATTACGGACCACAGCGGTTCGGGAATCAATGACGGCATCCCCAAGGAGGCGGGGAAAGTCCGTTATGATGACATGCACTCTTTCGGAACTACACTCCGCGACGCTCGGCGACTCTATCCCGGGAAGCGTTTCGTCACTTGGAAATCCGACGTGGCGTCGGCGTTTCTCAACCTCCCCGCGCATCCAATATGGCAACTTCATCAAGTGGTGACTGTCGACGGGCGGCTGCACATCGTGCGCCGGCTCGTTTTCGGGAATCGGGCTTCCCCTCGCTGCTGGTGCGCTGTCTCCGGTCTGCTGTGCTGGCTGGGTGTTCGAAAACTGCGCATCGTTGGCCTGCACGTTTATATGGATGATTTCTTTTGCTGGGATCTCGAGGGCAACCTCCTCTGGTTCCATGGGAAGTTTCGGCCACGCAAACAGGTTCAACTCCTCCTTCTCTGGGACGCGATTGGGTGCCCATGGGAGGACAAGAAACAAGAGCATGGCGATGTTCTGAAAGTCATCGGGTTTTGGGTGGACGCCAACCTCGGTACTTTCTCTTTGGCGCCGGACACCGTCACCGACATCGTTGAGCGCGTCGAGGAGTTCCTCGGCTCGGCTCGGCGCCACCCCCCTTTGCGGTCCTGGCAGCGGCTCGCAGGCCATCTCAACTGGCTTTTGAACGTCTTGCCTTGGGGCCGTCCGGCGCTTACTGAATTGTACCGCAAGATGAGTGGGAAGTTTCTTTCCTCTCGTGGTATTCCTCTCAATGCCGCCGTTGTGGCGGACCTTACGTGGCTCAAGGATGTAATACCTGCCGCCATCGGCGTTCGTTTCATCGACGAAGGGTTGTGGCAGATTGCGGACGCGGATATGGTCGTCTGGACGGACGCGAGCACCTCTAAAGGCCTCGGGTTCGTCTACAGCAACAGGGGTTTTTGCTACGCGCTGCAGCCCTGTCCTCCAGCGGTTAAAATCGACATTTTCTTCCTCGAACTTGTCGCTATTCTGTCAGCTCTCCATCACGTCGCCACCCTCGCCTGCCCACCTCGCCGTCTCTTGGTTTGGACGGATAGTCTGAACTCCGTTGGGGCCTTGAACGCGTTGCGCGTCTCTGAGTCCTTGCATAACGCCCCCCTTCTTGCGATCGCTGAGATTGCTCTTCGCACGAGCATCGATATTCGGGTTTGCCATATTCCGGGTGACGAGAACGTTCGTGCAGATCTCCTCTCTCGCTTGATGCTGGAGGAGTATCGCCGTAAATTTCCGGCTGACCGCGTCCGCACTTTCTCCCCTCCCCGGGAGCTCTTACCGGCGCGATGGAGGGAGTGCTTTTGAGCGCTCTGGGCGGGTCGAGCGTGCAGCGTTCGACTCGCCCCCCGGTGGATTTGGATGATCTGGATTTGTACGCAATGCACCTTCAGGTTAACGCCATTGAGAAGTCCACCGCGCTCGGGTACGCCACCGGGGCGCGCGATTATATCAACTTTTGTCTAAATGCTAAGCTGCCTTTGGACCCCACTCCCCTCACCCTCTCCCGGTACATCGCTTTCACCTCACGTCACATCGCCTCCGGCCCTAAGTATCTTTCTGGGGCTCGTCATTATCTTCGCGATGTCTTCCCGGATTTCGACGCCAACCGCTCGCATCCTCTCGTCCAAGCGACGATCCGCGGTTCGAAGAAAATTAGGGCGGACCCCGTTCGTCGCAAGCTCCCACTGCGTGTCGTTCATTTGGTCTCTTTCCTCCAGCTGGCCCGGGTCTCTGGCTCTTACGACGACTTCTTGTTCGCCGTCATCCTTTCCTGCTGCTTTTACGGTTGCCACCGTTCTGGGGAATTGATTCAGCGGGATGGGAAGTCCCTTTTTGATTGGCGGAAGGTCATTCGTCGCTCCTCGCTGACGTTCGTCGCCGGCCGCGCGCAGTATCATCTGCCGTATCACAAGTCGGACCCGTTTTACCGTGGGACGGATATCCTCTTCACCGCTCAAGATTCCGCGGACCCCGTGTCCCTGCTTCGGGAATACGCTGTCCGTCGGGATCAGGTTCACGGGAGCCGGCCCGCCCTTTTTCTGCGTGAAGACGGGTCGCACCCCACCCGGTCTTGGTTTGACCGACGGTTCTTCTCCCTGCTCGGTCGGGATTTCGGCGGGCATTCGCCGCGCGCTGGCGGCGCCACCTTCTATGCCAGCCTGGGGCTGTCTGAGGACGTGATACAGGCGTTGGGTCGCTGGTCTTCGGCGGCGTGGAAGATTTACATCCGGGACAATCCCACTGTGCGCGCCGAACAGCAGCTCGCCTCTCTCAGGCGCCGCCCTCCCTCCTAGTTTGTTTTCCCTGAGCTCCTCGCTTTTCATCCCTTTGCACCACCATCCACCCCGTCATCAACACTTTCGCCTTTCCGTGACATTAGCCATCTCGCTCCTCATCAGTCAATTTATTTGGGGGGGCCCGTTTCGGCGGACCTCCGGTTTCCGCTATTCTCGTGTCCGTGTCCACCGACCCCCGGACTTTCGCTCCCTCACTCCCTCTGCTCCCCTGCCCCGGCCCGCCTCTGAAGCAGCTCACGCAGAGGTCGTCGTAACTACGGGTTCCAGGGGTAAGGAGTAATTTCGCAGGCCTCTGCGCCCGCTTCCAGACCCCCTCCACGTGTCTTGGCGCCTTCGCCCTCGGTGCGGATCACTTGGATCACGCGCGCTGAGTTCGAACCCCCGCCTTTTCATTCAGTCTCGCTCCCCTCTGAACCTCCGCACCGCGCTATCGTTTAGCAGATGCGGTGCACGAGGAAGTTTTTCAGGGGGACCGGGCCTGTATATATAAATCCTGGGCTGGGGGGCTCCGCCTCTTTTCTCCTCAGTCTTTGACGTCCCAGCCCAGGTACGCACTCCGTGCATTTCTGCTAGCTGCGCTCCAGCTCACCCTCTTTCCGGTTCTCCAGTGATTACAGGCCCATTTCTGCAAACTAGGAGGGAGGGCGGCGCCTGAGAGAGGCGAGCTGCTGTTCGGCGCGCACAGTGGGATTGTCCCGGATGTAAATCTTCCACGCCGCCGAAGACCAGCGACCCAACGCCTGTATCACGTCCTCAGACAGCCCCAGGCTGGCATAGAAGGTGGCGCCGCCAGCGCGCGGCGAATGCCCGCCGAAATCCCGACCGAGCAGGGAGAAGAACCGTCGGTCAAACCAAGACCGGGTGGGGTGCGACCCGTCTTCACGCAGAAAAAGGGCGGGCCGGCTCCCGTGAACCTGATCCCGACGGACAGCGTATTCCCGAAGCAGGGACACGGGGTCCGCGGAATCTTGAGCGGTGAAGAGGATATCCGTCCCACGGTAAAACGGGTCCGACTTGTGATACGGCAGATGATACTGCGCGCGGCCGGCGACGAACGTCAGCGAGGAGCGACGAATGACCTTCCGCCAATCAAAAAGGGACTTCCCATCCCGCTGAATCAATTCCCCAGAACGGTGGCAACCGTAAAAGCAGCAGGAAAGGATGACGGCGAACAAGAAGTCGTCGTAAGAGCCAGAGACCCGGGCCAGCTGGAGGAAAGAGACCAAATGAACGACACGCAGTGGGAGCTTGCGACGAACGGGGTCCGCCCTAATTTTCTTCGAACCGCGGATCGTCGCTTGGACGAGAGGATGCGAGCGGTTGGCGTCGAAATCCGGGAAGACATCGCGAAGATAATGACGAGCCCCAGAAAGATACTTAGGGCCGGAGGCGATGTGACGTGAGGTGAAAGCGATGTACCGGGAGAGGGTGAGGGGAGTGGGGTCCAAAGGCAGCTTAGCATTTAGACAAAAGTTGATATAATCGCGCGCCCCGGTGGCGTACCCGAGCGCGGTGGACTTCTCAATGGCGTTAACCTGAAGGTGCATTGCGTACAAATCCAGATCATCCAAATCCACCGGGGGGCGAGTCGAACGCTGCACGCTCGACCCGCCCAGAGCGCTCAAAAGCACTCCCTCCATCGCGCCGGTAAGAGCTCCCGGGGAGGGGAGAAAGTGCGGACGCGGTCAGCCGGAAATTTACGGCGATACTCCTCCAGCATCAAGCGAGAGAGGAGATCTGCACGAACGTTCTCGTCACCCGGAATATGGCAAACCCGAATATCGATGCTCGTGCGAAGAGCAATCTCAGCGATCGCAAGAAGGGGGGCGTTATGCAAGGACTCAGAGACGCGCAACGCGTTCAAAGCCCCAACGGAGTTCAGACTATCCGTCCAAACCAAGAGACGGCGAGGTGGGCAGGCGAGGGTGGCGACGTGATGGAGAGCTGACAGAATAGCGACAAGTTCGAGGAAGAAAATGTCGATTTTAACCGCCGGAGGACAGGGCTGCAGCGCGTAGCAAAAACCCCTGTTGCTGTAGACGAACCCGAGGCCTTTAGAGGTGCTCGCGTCCGTCCAGACGACCATATCCGCGTCCGCAATCTGCCACAACCCTTCGTCGATGAAACGAACGCCGATGGCGGCAGGTATTACATCCTTGAGCCACGTAAGGTCCGCCACAACGGCGGCATTGAGAGGAATACCACGAGAGGAAAGAAACTTCCCACTCATCTTGCGGTACAATTCAGTAAGCGCCGGACGGCCCCAAGGCAAGACGTTCAAAAGCCAGTTGAGATGGCCTGCGAGCCGCTGCCAGGACCGCAAAGGGGGGTGGCGCCGAGCCGAGCCGAGGAACTCCTCGACGCGCTCAACGATGTCGGTGACGGTGTCCGGCGCCAAAGAGAAAGTACCGAGGTTGGCGTCCACCCAAAACCCGATGACTTTCAGAACATCGCCATGCTCTTGTTTCTTGTCCTCCCATGGGCACCCAATCGCGTCCCAGAGAAGGAGGAGTTGAACCTGTTTGCGTGGCCGAAACTTCCCATGGAACCAGAGGAGGTTGCCCTCGAGATCCCAGCAAAAGAAATCATCCATATAAACGTGCAGGCCAACGATGCGCAGTTTTCGAACACCCAGCCAGCACAGCAGACCGGAGACAGCGCACCAGCAGCGAGGGGAAGCCCGATTCCCGAAAACGAGCCGGCGCACGATGTGCAGCCGCCCGTCGACAGTCACCACTTGATGAAGTTGCCATATTGGATGCGCGGGGAGGTTGAGAAACGCCGACGCCACGTCGGATTTCCAAGTGACGAAACGCTTCCCGGGATAGAGTCGCCGAGCGTCGCGGAGTGTAGTTCCGAAAGAGTGCATGTCATCATAACGGACTTTCCCCGCCTCCTTGGGGATGCCGTCATTGATTCCCGAACCGCTGTGGTCCGTAATGACACGACCTTTTCCCTTTTGCCATACGACGAACATAGGAGACATTTTCATGCCCGGGAGGAGTGTGGCGTCAGGGAGAGCGTCAGACCAACGCCCTGCCTTCAACTCCTTATCGCGAAAAGCTCGAATGGCGTCGAGATCGCAGTCCTCGACGGAGTAGTTGCCAGCAAATTCTTCTGCTTCACTCTTCCACTCCCCCTCGTCGAAAGGCCAAAAGCCGTGGCGCAACCCGCGCATCACGGACAGTATCGCACCACAAAGCCATTGTCAATGTCATATACATATCTTCGTTCCTGACTTAAAAGCATTTTTTTAAATACAAAGGGCTCAACGGGGTTGATAACCACAATTGCAGGTCAAGCACTGGTAGGCCGGAAGGGATATTATTTCCACGCGTAAGGATATAGCTAGTCTCCTAAACAATGACATTCACCGTCTCCGTTCTGTCCGTACCCCTGTCGCCTAAAGCGTTATCTACATAGTAACAAAAACATCGAAAAATCAGATGGCGATCATGACGTAAAAGTAAATTTAAGGAACGAATAGATCAGGATAACGCGTTTACGCGCCAGAATTATCTTGCTTCGGGTGCTGAAGCGCTGATCAGCATCCGGGCAGGAGGTAGGTAATTTTTCGTGTGTTTGTACATGTAGAATAGTAGTAAGTAAATACCTGGGTACATTGGCATGATTATGGAAGTACAACATGACTAGATATAGAAACGATGCGTGGTGATAGATGTAGACGATTAAAGGATAAGAAGTGCGAGAAAGCGCGATAGCAATGGCTGACAACGGGAGTCGAAAGGGTAGCGTAGACGAAATAGTAGCCGTGCAGGATATCGATGTGGGCGCAGTTGGGCGTTGGTCGGTGGCGCCGCAAGTGATGGTCATTTACGTGGAATCGAACCGGGGCCTTTGAACCAGTATTCGCAGTCGGTGCAGTAAGCCCTTGTCTCCTTTGTAATCTTCTGTTCGTAGTCGGGGCCGTAATACTGCAGGCATCGATCAGTTGAGATATGATCTGAGGCGATATGGCGATAATTGTATAGGCGCCTATCACTCACTCGTAGACAATGGGGGCAATGGGGGCAGTTCTCCATGTGCAGCCGGGAGTTCATGCAGTATTTAGTTCCACAATCGCGCTTCGCGACAGTACGGGTCTGTGCTGAGTGAGCGATCTAATCGCGGAAGAAGGAAAGCAACCGACGGACCACAATGTAGTGGCCACAGCCATGGTGGGTGCCTTCGCTGGAGATCAGGTCAGCGGCTAGTAGATAGCTGCATTATTACAAACGACCCACGTCGAAAGCTGGCACATCAAGAGTGGATGGGGAGAGATGGTGGTGGTTACAGTCCAAGTGAGTTCGGCCCGAGCGGCATGACCTCCGAGCAACCTCCGTCTTGTGGCTGTACACTCGGTTCAGTGACGTCGCTAACGGTTTATACATAATAATATAATACTTACTTAATTATTGGCTCGCCACCACCAAGGTGACAGTCGGTGCTCAGCGCTCAGCGCTCGGCGGCGCGTCGCAATTCAGACCGTTGTCCTCGCCTTGTTCTCCTCCGCCATGTCGCTGGCAACTCTCAAACGCGCTCTTGGCCGTGTCCGCCATACACGTACCGCCTCCTCTCTTGGTGCTTCCCCGTCAAAGCCGTACAGTTGGCCCGAGGAGCCTCTCGACCTTCCAGTCGACAGGAACGGTGGGTTCTACCCAGCAGTCCCAGGGACATCGCTCGGCTCAAAATACACCGTGGTGCGCAAACTCGGATGGGGCGTACACTCTAGTGTATGGCTCGCGAACGACAACAGGTACGAGTGCTCGACCTATTACACTATTTATTTGGTACTCGGCTTACGGGCTTTGCATATACTAGTAGGGACGCCAGCTTGGTCGCCATCAAGGTCCTATCAGCCCACGCCACCATAGCGCAGCTCTCAGTATCGTCAGAACTCGCTCATCTTCAAAAGATCACCACCAAGTCGCGCATCCGCTATGGGACTACAAACGCCGTTCATATCATCACGCTCCTCGACCATTTTCACGTCGAGAGCATACACGGTCGCCATCTCTGCCTCGTAAACGAGGTTCTTGGCCCCGACCTTGGCGCCCTCAAGGAAATGTTGGGCCTTCCTCGCTTTCCCGTCGATGTCGTGAAACGCATCACGCGTCAACTTTTATCGGCGCTCGCTTTCTTGCACGAGGACTGCGAGATCATCCACACTGGTACAGTATACCGCCCATTTTCACCATACAATTTCAGCTTCCAACTCACCACGGTTTCTGCCAGACCTCAAACCATCTAACGTGCAAGTCACGGTCGACCCCAAGACGCTGTTGGAAGTGGACGCACAGTCTGACGATATCCTCCCAGGAGAGTTCCCATTCCCGCCGGTCATCTCTCGCCCTGTCGTAAACGCCGCTCTGTCCCTCCAGAGCTGTCTTAATGTTAAGCTGTTGGATTTTGGGACTGGTGAGCTTACACGAATCTGCTTTTCCATGTAAATAAACTTCATCTCACCCTCTTCCCAGCAACCACCTTTACAGGCCATCACCCTGAAACAATTCAGCCATACGCCCTGCGTGCGCCCGAGGTCATCTTAGGCTGCCCTTGGGACTCGAGCGCCGATATCTGGAACCTAGGCTGCATGGTGGGTGCTCGGACAACTCCCGTCTTTTCTGCCACTAACTGTTTCGGCTGCTCTCGGAAGGTATTCGAGCTACTGACCGGTTCATGGCTCTTTAAACCCCACGGTGGACCTATCTTCACCCTAAAAGCCTATCATCTCGGTCACATGGGCCCCGTCGTCGGAGAGGATATTAGGGCAGAGACGTTCGCCACCGGAAAGCACTATTCGCAGTACTTCAGAGAGAACGGTGGCTTATTTGCAATCAGTTGCTCACTTGATCCCTCTGAATGGCGTTTTTAGGCCAACTCCGCATCAAGATTGCGGACGTACAGTCTCTCGAGGTTCTTCTGCGGCTCTACGCCATCGAAGATATCTCCGGGTCACTGTCATTTTTACAGTCCCTGCTCCGCTTGGCTCCCTCGGACAGGCAAACGGCAAAGAGTCTCCTTACGCACGACTGGCTCAATAATTTGTAGAGGGTCCGTTGTATTTGCATACAATGAAACCCAGACTTCATCAGCCCCGAATGTTCCAGACACGAGCAGAGGAAGGCATAACGCGATTTAGTTACCGGTGGGGCGAGCAGAATCTTAGCATCGAATCACGGACGTATATCTGGTCTATCCTCGAGAATGAGACACCACTTGCCGTTTTCTGAGAGTACGTGAAGGCCGTCTCGTTGCCATTTTCTTTCCTCCATCCGTCTTCTAATGAGCTCCTCAATCTCAGTTTTGCCAGTGCTTCCCTTGCATTCCGCGCGTCGCAGTGTGCTGGGAGTCGATCCCCGCAAGGGGATGGAATCCTCACGATAGAAAAACCGGTGGTACTACATACATACAGTTTGTACATAGAAAAACCCACCATAGGGCAAAGCCCCATTGGAATTAAGAAAGAAAAAAAAGGTCCCGGAAAGTACTTGGGACGCATACCGAAAGCCACCGAGGCTTTAGATGGCCTCTGCGCAGGTATGTCCGCCGTGTCCGATGGACCCACATTTACGGCAAGCGTGTCGCCATCGACATTCTGATTTCGACTTGGTGCATCCTCGAGTTGAGTTGAAACGGTTGCAGGTAGAAGCAAACTTGGCGCCACCTGAACCGGACGGCCTTTTGGACGAGTTTCGTTTGTAATAAATGCCTTCTGGCATGAGGATTGCTGAGAAGAGCCAAGCGAATTTGTTTGTTTCGGTAAGGAGTATTCTTTGCCCACCTCCGACATGAGCACGGACTGCTTTATCGAAGAGGATGACGTTGTTGTGCGAAGAGACGACTCGGGAGGAGAAAAGACCTTCGATATATTTCGAGTATTCACGTAATTCTTCCTCTCTGTGCTCAAACGCGAATCTAATCGCTTTGCAGGCTGTGTTCCATGCAGAGATCCATTGGCCGCTCGTTTCGACTTTACGCGTAGGCTCACTATGTCCAAGGCTGATCTCAACTTGGCCAATACGTCCTCTAATTTCCTTAGGGGCGCTGACGTGGTGGAGTGAAGAGAGGACGACGTCGAGGTCGATTGCGTTTCCTCTGATGATGTTATCCCACTCGCTGGATGGGAATCCAGAAGGGGCTGACAGGGCGAATCCGATAAGTTGTTTGACCTTCAAGGGATCCCTTCCGAACAACTCGAGTGTTTCCCGAGTTTTGGCTATGAGTGGGTTACAAAACGCTCGCGCAAGCATTTCTTTCCGGTACCAAGGCAGTCTTCTCTCGTCGATCTTTCTCTTCCTCTTTCTGGTATTCCCATCGTCACGATCGTATTCGGAACCAGATTCTTGTCCGGAATCAGATTCGATCAATAGGCGCTCCTTTCTTTGGGATCTCTGGTTGAGGGCTCTCAGGGACTGCTCCACTTGCATGTCGTTCACGCGAGGCGTCGAGAGCGTCATTGAGGAGGGAGAGACATTGCGCGATGGTCCCTGTTCGGGGTTCGGCGTTGTTGACAGAAGAGTCGAAGATTTGGACGACGTTGACGATGGTAATTTCTTGAAACTGATTTGAACTTCTGAAGAGCTCGATGTTTGCGTCAATATCTGTGATGAGGTCCGCTTCGATTCCATTCGTCGCCCGATAGGGGTTTGCGAGAATTCGACATCTTTACGAGTAGAAACGGTTTGAAGAAGATTCGAACTCGATATTTCGCATCCCTCGCGCTCCAGCTGAAGATTGTGACTGTCTGGTTGATCCATGAACGCTCAAAACCAGGAAATGAAAAGGGGATCAAATCCGTGTCGTCATTAAGTTGTAGTTTATCGATGACGTAGTCTGATCCCTGCAAAAAATCCCAAGTCTCTGAACTGAGAAGAAAGTTGGTGGCATGCATATGGCAAGATCCCGAATAAAATGGATACTCACCTGAGGAGAGAGTTGGTAGTTGGTAAGTGATGAGATCCTAAGAGGGGAGTCTCGCAGAGTCTCGCCTGGTCAACTCTCAGATCACGTAATGCTTGGCCTTGTCTGAAGGGTTCGTTGGAACTTGACAAAGCGCGCACGTCATCGGTCCGCTACTCTGAGGACATAGACCTTATTCTCTGCGCTCTCTGGACTCTGAGCTGCAGAATTTACAGGAGCGGAATTGCCGAAAGCACAGCCCTTCCATCCATCAGGCCTCAGGTTCCACCCAATTGCTAGCTCCACGGAAGCAAGATTTAGGAGCCATTCCAGAGTTGGGCACCTAACCAGTAGGTCATAAGGTTGTTTCCACGAGGTATTTAGCCTGATTCCGCGACCTGATGCAGAATAATACGTCGATTCGTGGACAGTGGATAGAACGTCAGGAAAAAGGAAAGAGTAGCGAGTATTCTTGGGAAGATTCCGGGCTCCTTGACATCTTGAGAGTATATCTGCTGCTACTGCTCCTAGCATCATACCGTGATGCAAAAAGGATGCAAACTTGACAACTGGTTTCGCAAAAGACAAAAGTTCCGTGCATGCATCGTCAGAAGCAGTTAGGCAGCTGAACGCAGTCCTGGCGACTCAGTTTGATCATCACTCCAAAGCATCTAGTGCCAGGTTTCAAATACAATGCACTTAGTGGGCATGTCCATTGTCGTCTGTCTAGAGTGGCGAGGATGCAGCGCTGCAGAGGTTAAAAAATGAATATCGAATCGCCAAGATCGCGTCGTAGTCACAGAGGCTTCATGACCATCTTTTCCATAGCCTTTAAACTCACCGTCTCAGCTCAAGTGTCCAACTGTAGAAAGCTGAGTCGAGATGTCCCAGAGTAGATTGGCACAGAGTTGAGCAGAAGCAAGGGCCGAACTAAACGTCGCCACGTGCGCAGGATTCATCACTTCTGTGCCTGCGTTCATGTCTTCCTCCTCCGCCTCCTCATCCTGCACCACCCGCTCAAGAACAGGCCTCTTCCTTTCATATCGTGAATCTATTCCTCGTACTCGACGCGCCAGCTACACCGACGCCGACGATGAACACGAACACCTCATCACGACTCCTCGCCACATCGCTCTCGATGTTCCACTACCTCCCAAATGGTTAGTGTCCCTTTCGCTCTCTTGCTAACCCTTTAACGTTGATCGTGCTGTAAAAGGGTTGATTTCTCGGACCAGGTGGAGTTGATACTTGTAGACACACAAGTCAAGAGTCGGTACTCGTTTCTTTCCCTGACGAATTCTAGACACTCACTCTACACAGTCACTGCTCTCGACAAACTTCATGCAAAGCACGTTCTACCAGGTTTCTCCGATCGTTCGCTGGAAGAACGCGAAATAGAGGCACTCACGACGGACATTACGCGGGATTTCCGGCAATGTCAATCTCTCATTCAAAAGATTGGTCTACCTCAACACTCCTTTCCGCCCTCCCAATCTCTCAGTCAGGCCCAAACTGAGGCTACAGCAGCTAAAAACGTACAACGTGGTCTCGCGGTGAAAGTACAGGATCTGAGCGCTGCGTTCCGGAAGAAACAGAGGGTATATATGGAGAGTGCGTATTTCGCCTGGCAACCCCCTTTTCCTTCTACGTCACTGCATTTTGTTTTATTTTTGGTCCCCTTGAAATGATATCTAATTGCTTTTGTATCACTTCAGAACTCCAAGGACATGCCATCAAGAACCAGGATCTGCTTATAGCATCGGGTGCCATATCATTGAAGGGCTCAGAAGGGATTAGCGCCGTTGACGATGATGTCGCCGCAGCCGTACGTGCTACTTCTTTCAACTTTAATATCTGCAGCTTCACACAACATAAAGAGACACACCCAATCGCAATCACTCTCGCTCTCCCAATCTCAATCCCAATCGCTTCTCCAAAATTCCTACGATCAAGAACTCATAAATTCCCGAACACACTCTCTCAACGAGCTCGCAAATTCTATCGCCAATCTCGCAGAACTCTTCAAGGACCTATCAGCACTCATCATCGACCAGGGTACACTCCTCGACTCGGTAGAGTACAACATCGAGCAGACCGCCGTGCGCGTGAGTGAGGCAGTCGTGGAACTTGAGGCAGCGAAGGGTTACCAGGGTCGAACGGGACGGAGACGTTGCATCCTGTTGCTTGTGCTGTTGGTGATTGCGGCGGCCTCAGCTCTAGTGATTAAGATCAGGAGAGGAGGAAGGAGTGTGAGAGACGAGACGCGTGTATCTTCACCACCGCCTGCGGTAAATACGAGCGCCGAAGGTATTTCCGTTGTCGCCGTTGGGCGGAAGTACAGGGAAGACTCGAATTTTGACCCATGGGAGCTAGGGCGGCCGCCGATATCTTCTAGGATTGTTCCAAGAAGAAAATGGAGGGAGTATAATGCGCAACCACCCACTGTGGGGCCAATACGGACTTGACATGCTACCTACGGTGATACTATACTTCTATAATTATAATTTCGCATCGCCGCAGGTGGCAATGATGCTGCCGTGTGGTATGTTCTTGTACAGCTGAGAACGCGAAATTGGTGGACGGCGCATTCTATCATAAATATTGTCCAGAATCTGACGCTCATGACGTGTTGTCCGGACTCCCTTTCTCTTCTTCTGTAACTTGCTGCTTCGACCAATCCCGGACATCTTCTCTGCGCCGGTACCACTGTATCAATGGTAGGCTTATGCACGAGATCAAGATCCATGCGAAAAGGATGCCGAAGTTCAGACCCACTGACATGGTGAGATTAATTACGCCTGAGGACTACATCAGAAGCACTCCTCACCTTCGTTCTTCGTCTTGAAAACAATCGTCCGCACGGCTCTCGATATCTGGTAGAAAGGTGCTGCATGGCCATACGTATACACTCTGGGAAGCGCGTCAATGGGCCATAGGCAAACAGAAACGTTACCTGCCATTTCGTAAATCAATGTTTGGCCACATTGAGTGTGAGAGAAAGCCCAAACCCACTGATGATCCACAAAATTAGAAATATCTGAATATTTTTGGTCGTCAAGAGAGTGATCATGGACTCGAGGGCGAGCCCGCTGAATGGCGCTCAGTGTAACTTGGATAGTATGAAACTGGTGAACTGGGCTCACGCGGCCATCATCCCAAACCAGGATACCATCCAAAACACGAGAAAGCCTGAACGGCCGTATCTATAGCCAAAACGCGGTGAGGGCCGAGCATACGATTGCGTCTTAGCGACCTACGCACTTGCGATCGAAGGGCAGCATGAAAGCCAAGCTCAGGATGGAGTAAAAACACTTGGTGTGAATCTCACAATGTGCATCGACCGGACAGTGGAATAATCGTGCTTACCGATATAACGAGGTAAAGTAGCACTGGAGTGATCACTCGGACTAGGATCAGGGAACCAAGTGTCAGTTCGCGTTCTAGTCCAGAAGCAGCCCGAGCCATAATTCCGGAATTCTGTGAGTTAAATGATTTGTTGTGCAGAGCGAAAAAACTCAAGATATACGCACGACGACGTAGAACGACAGAATAAGCAAGTAAATGAGCCCAACGAATGTCGCTGCGGTCGCGCTTCCGTAAGTCTTCAGTAATGTGCCGTGGCGAGGAACAAGGAGTATCATACATGGGTACGTCGAATGGGCGAAGATTCTCGATCGTGTAGTACACTGGTCGCACAAGGGCTTCAGGCGCCATGGAGGCCAGTCCGGTGCTAGAGTTGGACGCCAATTCCTTGAATAGCTCAATTGCAAATTTGTGGGTGACTTCCTGGAGCCAAGCCTCAACCTGCTAAATAGCTAAGTGTGTTTCTACACGGCGGCGACAGCCGGGCGCACTGTTGGCTTTAGGAGAATCCGACTGATACACCGAAATTTAGCCTTATAGCATACTCAACATGACTGAAGTTCGTACAAGGCATTTTCATTCCTTGCTTCTACGCCATATGCTGTGATTGCAGACGAAGCTTCGTACATCACGTTGGCGCCGCCCGAAAGTGCTGCATTGAGCCTTGCCGTTGATCCCTCATTGACTGTCGAGAAAGAATCAAAGGTCATTGAAAGCTAACACAAGTTTAAGATGAAACTCACTGGATACCGCCATCCAGCAACGCTCCTCGACCACTGCATCCATGAGGTCCTTCGCGCCATTTGCGAAGTCGCTGGCTCGACGAACTTTCCAAGCTAGAGCAGGAGCTGAAAGCGTGTCAAGTTCTCGCATGACAGTCTGTCCTATTCGTCCCCCATCGAAGTCCTTTTAAATTGTTATGAGACGAGTGAGCTGCGTAGATAATGATGATATGCCCACCACAATCCAGCCTTCCAGGCTACGAGCAGGCACATGGAACAGAGCGCCCCAGTATATCGAGAAGATCGCGAATATGGCAATTATAATCAAGCATGTCCTCTGGATGAGGATTTTAGTATATATTCGACGAGCCTGAGTCGCAGCCTCGCTCCGATCTAAGAAATGCGAAGAGAACGGCTTGCTAGGTGCCTCGGCGCTAGTGCGATCGTCCCGGGTTGTTGAAAGGTCAGAAACATCGGCAGAGTCGCGATTTTCAGAGTTTTGTGGGTCCATAATGTGACGTCGTTTAGCGAGGGAGATGACTCAATTCCTTGCCAGACCACGGTGATGAGAACGCCCTTGACTGGATGCTCGTGTGAACTCACCCGACATACGGGCGGTGATTATTACATTACTACAAGAATAATTCCAGTTCTCCACACTTGCCTCTAAAATAGATTCAGCAGTACCGAAGGGGCAGTAAGCGGTGATGAATCGTGAGAGCCGCAGTCTGTACATGCCGGCAGGGCAATCGTGCCTGGCGCCGGATTGACAGAACGCAATTCAAAGAAATAAGCTGCACATGCCATTCCCATGTCACGATGACGCAAGCCAGACCCGAGGCGTCGTTTCACTCTCAGCTAGGACAGGTGTACCTTGAGGCTCCAGCGGTTGCAGTAACATTGTCAGAGCGACCGACCCTGCTGAATGCCGCCAAGATCGTCAGTAAGCACAGAGATGGCCTTATTTCAGTCTTTGATTGGAGGCAATAAACAAGACAAGAGTGTCGTTCAAAGCAAGTAAGAAGCGAAGACTTAGAACAGACTTGATTTCAGATTTGAGGACATTTTGATGACAAACGCACGCAAACAACCACGTTGCCAGTTCTGGTTTCCTGATCATGACGCTTGATGATGGTGCCGCTGTCAAATATGGCACGGGCATGTAATTATAAGTAGATGATTCAATCCCGGTCAAATTTCCACGTGCGTGCATATGCGATGCCGAGATTTAGCGCGCGCCCATGACTCCCCATGACCCACATATCTGATGTCGGCATCGCGTTGACTTCCTGTCAAACGTCAATAACCCATCAAAAACATCCCGCAAGTCCTTTATGTGGCGGCCAATCAGATGCCCACCCACTGAGCAAAGGCTGGAATGACACAATTAAGAGCGTGAGCTCGCAGAAAAGGTCGAAGAATCTCGAACAAATGACTTTATGATTTTTTACATTGAACAAATACCATTCTCAAAAAACTGTAAAGCTGTAAGATCCACGCCACATCCAAGCTGCACACTGTAGTCCAGTCCAAGATGTCCTTTAATGCGTCGAGTAGGAACAGGAAACATAGTCCAGAGCACTAAAGAATCACATAACTTACATGTCCACAAAGCTAGCAAGACGACACTACTTACCAAAATACAATTCAAACGCTTGTCCATCAGCTACCGATTACTTGCCCGTCGTTCTCTTTTCGGTTTCTTATCTTTGTCCAATTCAACGGGCCGCTGGCAAACGGGACATCTGCCCGATACGTCTGTCAACCACGGATCCAAGCACGTTTTCTGAGCACAACACACATCGTAAGTTTTCTACTTTTTCACGAACGAATGACGAGAATAACGCAGAGCAGAGGACTGACATGGAAAACATGACCGCAAGCAAGGAGTCTCAAAGGCTGCGCGCCTTCTCCTGCGTCTGCAAGATGCAATTCATCATCATTTTCTCCTTGTTGCTCAGCAGTAGCCGATTGAACGGGGACAATAGAAATTGCAGGGCTCTGGACAGGCCTAGAAGCGCCTTCTTCCTCCAGTTTGGAAGGTCCAGCATCAGGCGAAGAAGCAGTAGCAGTCGCAGCAGGCGTAGCAGT
The DNA here is from genome assembly GCA_013368375.1 of Tricholomella constricta. Lineage (NCBI taxonomy): Eukaryota > Fungi > Basidiomycota > Agaricomycetes > Agaricales > Lyophyllaceae > Tricholomella > Tricholomella constricta. Next base: position 1,453,906 of record JAACJP010000003.1, on the reverse strand, counting down.
AGCAGTGGCAGCAGTAACAGCGGCAGCAGTGTCGCTGGTACCTCTTTTTCGTTTCGGTTCCTCAAAATCCATGAGACAGATGGCGCATGCCGCGCGATTTCCCTCAAGCACGACCAATGGGTACTCTCCTTGTTCCCAATGCGCCTCCCAAGTCTGCGACCCTCCGCCGTCCTTTTCAACATCCTTTTCGTTGCCCGGCCCCACAGGGGCATCTGGGGTATTATTGTCGCCCTTCTTGTTCTGGAAGGACGAGAAACGCCTAATAAATCTGAATCGTGATTTAGTTATGGGTGCAGGTGCTGTGGGCCGGGGAGGATATCCATGGGCGGGCTCCGGGACAGCCAATTTCTCGGGTGGCGGAATTTCTGGAGGAGGAGGAATGTACATGACTAATGGTATGCGATCGACAATCGCCTTGGGTAGCTTCCCGATCTCTGGTTTGATCATGTTGGATGTTTGCAAGGGGTGACGGCCGATGCAGATCAAGACAATGTTCCAGAAGAGCTGTAGGTGTGAGAGAGAGATGGTCATTGCAGTGGCAGCGGGGATGAAGTTGCACTTACGAAAAGGATTGGAGCGATGACGAACACGACAAATCCTAGCATAATTACTTCAAGAACCATGAGATACATGAGGCAAAGGATTCCAAAAGTGAGCCACCAGAGATGGGGTGACGAGTGACGACATGTGTTGACTGAAGTGTATTCCAGAATATGAGCAGTAAGGAACCAGCTGAGAGTCAGTAGGGAAGAAAGGAGTGTCAAGCTATCACCATCCAAAAGGAGGCAAGAAAGGACGTGGAGCAGAGTTATTTTAAGTCATTGATGGGTAACCTCAGGGGTGGAAGCTCTCACCGGGAGTAGAGCAGAGTATATGATAATGGAGCTGAGTTAATTCGGACCGGGTTCTCAGAGTGATCTGTTACGTGTGGCGTGCTGGGTGCATTGTCTTCGACACGAGGGGACGAGTCGCTGTCCCTTGGTGGGTCTTGGTTTTCAAGCCCAGGTGCATTGGGTCGATTCTGTCGTCGCCTACATAGACGTATTAAACATCAGTCGTTCTATATAAAGCTTGCCAACGCACTGTTGACGGTCTCTTAGGAAACCCCAATAATTGAGACTAGAGGCAAGGAGTGCGCGGCCAACCCAAATGCAAGCCCAAACTCCCAGAGGCCTGCTGCACGCTTGCCACTCAGTGAGTTCAGGATCCGTTGGGCTCTTGAAGCGCGTGCCAATAAGTGCTAGTAGTATCGTGATTACGATGATCTTAAAGTTGACAATTAGAACTGTCATATTGTTCATTCAAGGCCAACCGATGGGCGCACCTGTGTCGATCCTGATGCGAGGTTGAGAAAGAGTGCGACCAGGCTCCGCCGCTCGCGTGAAGCACCCCGGCCGACTCCCAGAAAAGCCATTGTTCTATGATACAACGATCTACGTGGTTGGGGATTTGGGCGGGGCGGCGGCGGGTCAACATGCGTTTGCGGACCCCCAGCAGCTCCACCAACACTTCGGGTCTGGGGTAAGGACTGTGGGACAACCAGAGGGGGGGAGCGCCTTCCGGGTTGTGTCGAGAGCTCGTGGTGGGCGGCAATTGGCACATGTGAGGTCGATGGTTGTTGCTGATCGCTCACATCGGAGTGTCTGTCCGAGTGCCTAAGGACGCGGGGTCGGTGAATGGGTTCGGGTTGCCTAGGGGCGTCGCCAGTTGACCTCACTCTTCGAAGTGCGTGTGCGTCTAAATCCGTCATGAGAGATCAGGTTGAAGTTGAGCCTTGTGCGCCTTATTTGTTCTGCTTCTTGTATGAACGATAGGCGCTCAGAGGGTGTTGTGTGTCCGGGTCAACGTTGAAGACAAAAAAGGGGCATGGGCTGAACGACAAAAGGCTGTTGCCTCGACACCTCCGTACTCAGTAGTCCCAGATTCATATCGACGGGTACTTTCAGAAAATTAAATACATAAGGCGGAGTCAAAAATTAAATCCCCGAACGGCATGCAAGCGGGCGCTTGAGAAGCGATCAAGCGCCCAAGCGCTCGCCAACTCCCCGTCGACCGCCGTATTTGATTACCGGTAAGCGCTTCTTTGAGCAAGATCTGTAAGGCTATTTTCAGTCTCTTTAGGTATAGTAGCTAGCAGCGACAGTGGTAGTGGGTGATCAGGCGCCGGAACGTTTTGGACAACTTACACTCCGCCTTATTGTCTTTTTCTTTTCGAGGGGTCTGTCGATATGTAATTCTCGCCCTCATGGATCTACACGTTGGAGCCGTGCTTCGCCTACGAATTCCACTTGGAGTTTCAGGGAACTCTTCACAGCAAGGTATAATTAGGGTATGCATACAGGTGTTGTCAAAAATACAAATGCCTCCAAAAGAGTCCAACCATCATCCGATCAAAGATACTCCGAGTAGTAGGGCGCTCAGTGTTCCTTTTTACCACAGACATCCTCCCATATAGGTGTCAATTGCTGAATGACCATTTTGTTGGCTAAGCGAAGCGTGTAAGCCCCAGAAGACGGCAATCAACGGATGGCCCACCTATTTCTATACAGCCCCTCTCCGCCTCGTCCTTCACGCTCTCGAGGAGCCTCCTACTAGCCCACCGGTCAGTATGAAATCTGAGGTGACTCTTTATAATGAATTTCTTGAACTCCGTCGTCTTCATTGTCGGGCGGACTGCGTTGAAGAAGTCTGCAACCGCCTGCCAAGTAACGTCTTCTAGATCAAAGTTCCTAGCCAGCATCGGCCACGGCACGTCATTCGCCGCCAACGGCAGCTCGCTTGCTGAGTACTTTGCCTTGTCGAAGTGTTCAGCCAGGTTGCCGTACCGCTCCTTTGCGCGCTCGACCGTCCAATAACCATGGCTCCAGCTATCCCGCTCGCGCTTCGCCCTCTGCTGTCTCGCCCTCTCCTCTTGCTCCGCATACCGCCTCGTAGCCTCTTCTCGTGCCTTTCTATAAGCCTCCTCTTCCTCTCGTTTCCACTGCTCCTCTTGCTCTCTCTGCTCCTTCGCCCGTCTCTCGGCCTCTTCAGCCCGTTTCCGCTTCTCGGCCTTCACCCGCTGTGCTTCAGCCTCCTTTCGCTCTTGCTCCTTCCGCTGCGCAGCCGCAGCTTCCCATAGAGGCCTATCAGCTTCCAGCTCGGCCAGCTTTCTCCGCGACTCTGCTATGGCCGCTAGTCGCCTGACCTCCTCCTCGTCATCAGCGGCATCAGCGGGCACCGGCGATTTGCCCACACCATCCCCGTCCCCTCCGTCCTCATCTGAGTCCTCATCTGAGCTGGCGCTCCCCGTACCTTGCGAGGCATCTGTCACAGATAAAGTTTAACAGAGCTTGACTCAAAAATAAGGCCCGATGACAATAGCAGACCAAAAAAATGTAGAGATAAAAATGCAGCGTACCCGGCATGTCCACATCAGGGTTATTTCTGTATAGCTCCTGTAAAAGCTCAGCCTCCCTCGCCATCCTGCGCGCCTCCTGCTCTTTGCGTCGCTGTTCGATCTTCTGCTTCTCCCGAGCCTGCTTGCTCGCAGCTAAATTACGTTTTGCCGCCGAAGGCGACCCGGTGCGCGTGCGCTTCGCGTCCTGAGTAGAGACGTAATTCATTGTGTTACGTAGTGGTTCGTCGTCTGTAGGACGTGTGCTACCGCTAGCCTCATGTGTACCGTTTGTCCGTAGTGAATCGAATAAAGAGGTGACTGTCGAAACTTCGTCAGGTTGTGTGCCTTTCGCGGACCTGGGAGATGGAGAAGAGCGATGAGTACCTTTCCGCTTCCCATTTGCCGGCACAAATGGAGGAACGCCGGTCGTCCGCTCACTAGGACGCGGGGCAGTGGACGAGCTCTCTCCTTCGCTCCCATTCTCCAGCCGTGAAAGCCGCTCCATGCGGCGCGCCATCCTCTCCTGCCGCTCCTTCCTATTCGCCTGGATCGTCTCTCTGAACTTTGTCGATTTGTTGCTTGGCCCCGCAGGTGATTTTGGGGGCGCAAATCCGGCATCGATGACCATATCCTCGACCTCGCTCTCATCGTCTTCCGACTCCGACTGCACCTGCGCTGCCCGCTTCTTCCGTGGCTTCGGCGACTGCGCAGGACTCTCTCTTGTCGGCGACACCACGCGCCGTTTCTGCCCAGAGGCTACGGGGGTGGGGGCGGCCTGGGGACGGTCGGGGAGGTGCGTGATGATTGGGACGTGTGGTGCCGCCCTGACGAGACAGTCGTACAACGGGTCGAGCTTGTAGATGTCCCATTGCTCCTGGGAGCATAGGAAGTAGTGTCTGTTCCGTGGACTTTCAGCGGACGAAACTGATTAGGGCGGCGCACTGACCCGCAGATGTCGACGACGCGGGGCCATGTCCCCTCATCAGGCACGCCGTCGTCGCGGCGTGCACTCGGGACAAAACGCCAAGTACTCGCGCCAGAGGGCGCGATTTCGATCACGACGCGTTTGGGGCGGTAGAGCTGCTCGTTGAGCGAGAGTCTATCGAGGCCTGGGATATCGCGGTTGAGAGAGGCGGTGTGGGGGTCGAAAGACGCGAAAGAAAGCTTGGAACCCGGTAATCGGCAGAGACGATCGGCCTGGGTGTAATCGAGGAGACCTGGGGTGCTGCCACTTAGTTTTGGTGGTGACTCCGGCGAGGGATTTGGATTAGAGGGCCCAGCTGCTGACTGGAAATGCATCGTAAGGGTTAGTGGGAGAGATATGGACGCGGATTATGTAGGGCGGGCTGGCTTTTTGTGTTTTGGTTGCCAGGCGGGCGACAGGCAAGCGCCCGTAGTCGTACACGACTTGGAAGTTGTTGTATTAATTATTTAAGAGCAACACTGCCACCACGTGGTCACCAGATTAGATTGACTCAACCCCTTGACTCGAGCTCGCAACCATAAATATTATTCTCCCTGACTCTCTTATTCCCAACACAATGACCACTCTACGGATATTCCAGTCCGAGATCGAGGAGATACACCATCGCGAGCTCGTCAAACAGCGCATACAGCCCGTCGACAAGGACTCCAAACAGAACAACAAGCAGCCCCCATCCGCCGCTCCCTCCAAAGGAAAGGCTAAAGACGAAGGCCTTTCGAATGGCGCAGACAGCACCACCGCCTCGCGTTCGGAGATGGTCGACGTCGAGAAGGACATCATGGTATCTGTTTCCCACCTGTACCGTTCAATCCGACGCATCTAGTAACGGAAGTATTTTTGTCACCGCCAGACGCTGCTGCAATCCCACGAGCCCGCAGACCACAATAGCGCGCGCGACATGGTTGCTGCGCTACTCACTCAGCATCGCGGCGAGTACGTCTTGCGGCTGGGGATGCAGCCCGCACATGCGCATCTCTATGCAGGGGACCTGACGGACGGATCGGACGGCTGGACAGGCGTGCCGCGCACCGAGGAAGAGCTGGATCTGCTGAAGGAAAGGATAACGAGGACCGTAGAGGAGGTCGGAGGGAAAGTGCGCACTGCGATCCGTTCACCGATACTAAATACTCAATCACCCCGGCTTCTGTACAGACATCGGTGCTGTTCGAGATACGTACAGGGAGTAGCCATCCACGAATATCCCTGCTTCTGCGCCTTCCCCCTCCAAACGTATCTCTCACACCTGAGGTGCGCTGTGCAGTCGTAGGTAACGTCGACAGTGGAAAATCCACGACTCTTGGCGTCTTGACTCGCGGTACGTCCCTTCGTTCTTGGTCTTCTCATCGCTCCTGATACCGCCCCAGGCGCCCTGGACGACGGGCGGGGCCGTGCTCGTATTGGGCTGTTCCGACATAAACACGAGATCGAGACAGGGCGGACGTCCAGCGTTGGGATGGAGGTACGCGCAGCCTGCGTCGCATGTCGCATCAATCCGACGTCTTCTAGATTCTGGGCTTCGGGCCCTCGGGTGCACCCATACTGCCCAACCTGACCAATGCGGCTGACGCTGACGCAGTGCGGCGCGAGAAGCTGGGGTGGGAGGAGATCTCTATACAGGCTGCGAAGATCGTGTCCTTCATTGGTAAGAGAATGCGCTTGTACCGGCGCGGTTTATGATTTCCTTCATGAGTGTCCTATAGACCTCGCGGGTCACGAGCGATATCTGAAGACTACCCTGTACGGGCTGACTTCCGGCGCGCCGTCGTGTGTTATCCTCATTGTGGGCGCGAACGCGGGCCTGATTGGGATGTCGAAGGAGCACCTGGCGATCGCGCTCGCGCTGAGCGTACCCGTTGTTGTTTGCATAACCAAGGTGGGCTCAACTGTTGAACATTCACATTAGCTGACGGACCGGCGTTGAAGATCGACATGACCCCCGCTAACAAGACGGAAGAGACGATCAAGCAGGTCGTAAAGATCCTGAAGAGTCCAGGGTGTCGGTGCGTGCTTTCGCGTTAGAGTGTTGTGTCTCTGACAAGATGGCTACAGGAAGACGCCGGTATTTGTGAGGGATGTTGAAACGGCTGTCGAGCTCTCGACGTCGTTTGGCTCTGATCGGTTTGTTCAGCGTCTTGCTCATTTCTCACTCAGGAAGCTCATATTTCTACAGACTATGCCCTATATTCCAGATCTCGAATGTAACAGGCGAGGGCCTCGACTACGTAACGCGCTCTCTCTGACACCTCCCGCACCGTTTGCTTACCCGTGAATGCGCGCAGGTCCGCACGTTCCTGAATCTCCTGCCCTCGAGCGAGGCGGACGACGAGAAGTTCGCGGTCGGCCAGCCGCTGGAGTTTTCCGTGACGGAAGTCTGGTCCGTCCCGTACGTCGGCACGGTTGTGAACGGGATCATGAACGCTGGGAGCGTCAAGACCGGGGACGCGGTGCTCCTCGGGCCCGACGCGAATGGGAGCTACATTCCTACGGTCATCAAGAGCATACAACGTAAAAGGTGTGTGCTTCATTTTCGTGTATAGGTGGTTTTCAGGGATGATGAATGTGCCAGGGCGGATGTGACCACGGCTGAGGCAGGGCAGTGCGTGTCGTTTGCGCTTAAACGCGTACGGCGCGCCGCGGTGAGAAAGGGGATGGTGCTGGTACCCAAGTCCGAGACGCCGCCACGATGTGAGTGGGTTTTGATGCTGATAAGCGTCTGTGCTGATTGAGATGCGCGCCTATGCAGCTACGCGCCAATTCGAAGGGCAGGTGCTGATTCTGTAGTATGTGGATTCTTGATCTTATTTTGATCGTTTTGACTTTGCTTCTTCCGCAGTCATAATACGACCCTGCAGAAGAACTATCAGGTAAGGATGTCGTCTCCCTTATTAGCGCCCGCACTGACCGATGTTGCCTGGTAGGCTATGCTGCATTGTGGTGTACGTATCTGGCTCCCCGGTTTGGCCAAGAATACTGATGCCCACGTCCCTTTCGCGCGCTAGGCTGTCCGGCAGACCGTGCGGATAGTTGGGATGGACCACCCGCAAGGAGTGCTACGCACAGGCGACCGTGCGACGGTCCAATTCGAGTTCATCTCGCACCCCGAGTTTGTCAAGGAGGGGATGAAGCTGCTGTTCCGCGAGGGCAAAACCAAAGTACGTCATGATCTAATGAGCATAACTTGTTACCATAATAAATAAACGCAGGGGCTCGGGGTGATAACGCGTCTACTGTGATTGTGCGTTCGCTATCATTATGGTTTTGTTGTATGTACCACCGATGTACACTTAGACTCGAATGTATTTGCTTGTGTTGAGCCGAGTGCTCTTTATTATCGCCGATCATGGTCACAAGTCTTTGCTTTTCTCCGTATTCCTGTATTGTTCCTTGTTCAACAACATAACTGTCGTCGCCCGCCCGCATTTACTGTCGTTTCTAACCACATTCCCTCACTACACCCGATCATAGATCACTCCACAATCTCCATCATTGCGTGTGTATCATCCATTCCAGCGCAGCGAATCTCACGCCTTGCTTCTCATACCATTACCATTCACTTATCCTTACATTCTCTACAGCATACCCTTTTGACGAACTAATTGAATGGCTGGATATTGGAAGGCCCGTTTCCGCACGTCCAACAACACACTGGTCAGCAATTTTTCAATCCTTCATCATACAGGCCTCTCACTGCGAACCCACAGTCCTCCAACTCAGATACGCCCTACCCGACCCTGCTCTCCCAGCCCAGCAGCATCTCGGCCTCCGTGCGTAGCCTCTTTTGAACCTGTATGCCCAACTCACCCGTCTTCGTTGACGGCAGTACTCCCTATCCCCAGACCCCCGCCAGTGGGGCTCCGATCTTTCCGTGAACCTCGTCGAGCCTGACGACCACATCCACAACCCACCACGCGGAAGCACCTCTTTGCTTGTCGAGCGCGACGGCTCCATCTGGTCTGCCCGCGGCTTCGCCAACTTTGGCTGTCTCCTGATCCTTGGCGTAGGCCTCCTTGCGCTTTTGTGAGTTTTCTCTGAGTCGGAGACAATCTTCCATGACGCCCCGGCTGATGTCGCTTAAGCATCGGCTATCCCGTGATCACGTATTTCACAAGATCGGAGCTCTCTACCCAGGGCGGCTTCAACCTTGGCGGCATCAACGCCACAGGCCAGGTGCGTCGAGCCAGCGAAAACCGCCGCAACACCTCTTTAATATCTGTTGTCCCACAGATTCCGTCCATGACCGGTAATCGGGGCCTCATCGACATCGCTACCCCCAAGGACGTGTACACGAGACCCGCATGGACGAAGGGCACCTCGGAACTGGAGCTGGTGTTCTCGGACGAGTTTGAAGTAGACGGACGGACTTTTTACCCAGGTGATGACCCGTACTGGGAGGCGGTCGACCTGCACTATTGGGTGCGTTCGCGTGTGCTTTTTGTTCGTTGCCGCGCAACCGGGCTGAGCTCCACTTTTTTCTTTTTGATAGGCAACGAACAATTTGGAGTGGTACGACCCATCGGCTGTGACAACTGCGAACGGGTCGTTGGTGATCACTCTCAGTGAGAAGCCGTCGCACGGGAGGGATTACGAGGGCGGTAAGCACATTCTCCGCCCGCATCGATGCATACACTTAGAACCTGCACCTATCAGGACTCGTTTCTTCCTGGTTCGCTCTTTCTATGTAAGCTGTGAACCGGCTAACACGGGGTTGGACATCAGGAATAAATTCTGCTTCACTGGTGGGTACATCGAATCGAGCGTCCAGCTCCCAGGCGCAAACAACATCGTCGGGCTCTGGCCCGCAGTCTGGACTATGGGCAACCTAGGACGCGCAGGGTACGGCGCCTCCCTCGAAGGCATGGTAAGCAGCCTCATTGTCTCGCAAACGCGCTGGATATTGAGGGCGCAATAGTGGCCGTACACATACGACAGCTGCGACGTCGGCACGGCGCCGAACCAGACGATCAACGGCGAGCCTGCGGCGGCGGTTACGGAGGGCGATCCGTTTAATGACGGCCACCTCTCGTTTCTGCCAGGGCAGCGACTGTCGCGGTGTACGTGCAAGGGCGAGAGCCATCCGGGGCCCGTGCACAAGGATGGGACGTACGTCGGCCGTGCGGCGCCTGAGATTGACGTGATCGAAGCCTTGGTAAGTACTCTTGCTGCGCCCCTGCGTAATGCGGCTGATTGTGGGTATGGCGAATAGATCAATCCGGAAACGCTCACGGGCGAAGTGTCGCAGTCGTGCCAGTGGGCGGTAAGCACCAGCGCTCGTTTGCGCGCCATTGTCCTCCGGTGTGACATGTACTGACAAAGGGGATACCTGCAGCCGTTCAATGAGAACTACGTGTGGTTCAACACGTCGGACAATATGATCATCCCTGATGCGACGACGACCAGCTTCAATGCGTATGTTGGCGGGATCACGCAGATGACCACGTCTGCGCTGACCAAGACGAACCCGCTTGCATACGAGCTGGATGGAGGTAGATTTTCTGTCTACGCCTTTGAGGTGAGCTTCGACTGGTGTTTCTAAACGTTTAAATGTGCTAATTCATTCTTGGTCGTTAGTACAAACCTGGTATGAATCCCATCTACTGAGACCTCGTATATCTAGTGTTGACTTATTATAATGCGTGGCCATCTAGGATTCGACGATGGGGTAAGTCGTCGCTTCGCAGCTCGTCGACCGAGGATATCTAACGACGTCTCTCCGTACAGTACATCACATGGATCACCGACAATAAGATCGCATGGACGCTCCGTGCCCCGGGTCTGGCTGCCGACGACGGTGTGAAAATATCAGCACGCCCCATCCCGCAGGAGCCCATGGTACGCCCCTTCCCCCCCGCCCCAGCCGTTTCTGACCCCAGCGTGTACTGTGCAGTACATCATCATCAACCTGGGCATTTCCAAAAACTTTGGCGATGTCGACTTTGGACACCTCACGTTCCCGACACAAATGCGCGTCGACTACGTCCGCGTGTACCAGCCCCGCGACGCGCGTAATATCGGGTGCAGCCCGCCTGGATATCCGACGGAGGATTATATCAATACGTATGTTTCAATGTTTGCTGCAGTGTGCGGGCACGATACTGTGGACGGACGCTGAGTGGGTTTTTCGGCGCAGGTATATCGAGGCGTACACAAACGCGAATCTCACGACATGGGTCGACGACTTCAAGCAGCCCTGGCCCAAGAACTCGCTCGTCACCGGGTGTTGATCCCACCCCCCAATTTTCAACATGTAACTTCAAAATTAAATAAAACACACCCGGACCTCGAGCGGCCCTTCCCCGCCCCCTGGTCCGCTATCCGATTCGATGTTTCGTCCGCCGACACACGCCAGCCGTCTGTCGCCGCCGCCGCCATTTACTTACCTTTTTCATTCCTACTGTATCTGGCTGTTGTACTCGTACATTACGCGATACTCGATACTTACTTACACACATGCGCCGTGGCCGAGCGCCCGGCCCCGCATATTGCATGCGGGATGTTCAGGATCGCGGACCTGTGAACTCCACATTGGTTGTAACTCTGTTCCTTGTCTCCCTCCGTACTTTTATATACCGACTCGTGTACTTAGACTTAGGTAGTAGCTACTAGACCTGCTCTCTCATTCACTCACTCTCTCTCTCTCTCATCCACTCGCTCTCTCTCACACTCACTCGCAGACTTACTTCGTTGCATAGCAAACACTCTTGTATTCGAACCAATGACCAAAAGTATTCCCTCGCCGAAAGCGAGATATCTCCGCAACAGAGTGGTAGCGATAGTGAACCACCCGCAGCGGTCCCAGCCAATTGACGGGTAAATTTACCTTCTTACAAAAGATGACTGCTGGCGCTGAATATTGAATATCGTCGAGTGAAGCACGGCGCGGCATTGCATATCATTTCCACAACATTTCCTTCTAGGCACAGTTTATACACGCCCTGCAGCTGCATGCCCGTTCGGCCGCGTTCTTCGCGAAACACGGACGAGCGACCAAGCTGGTGTCCCAATCCGGTTTGGCATGGTGAAGTAGAGGTCGAAGCGACCACGTCCATGGTGAAGTGCAGGCCTCTGCACGAGTTGTACAAACTCTCATGTAGCATGGACTCCATTGCTGTAGCTATAGTACACTGAATTAAGCCGCTCCGCGTATCCCTAGTCTAGGTGTTACCATAAAGTCCGACTCTCTACTCCATCCCCTTCCTCATATTATCAAACCTACTCCCCTCATACCTCAACCAGTTCTGATCCTGCCTCAGTCCGCCCATCGCATGCTTGACAATCGCCACCAGGCTCTGTCCAGGCTGTGCCTCCTTCCCAGGACCTCCCTCCATGCCCTCCCTGTCGGATCCCTTATCCCCACTCAGCTCCCAGAACATGCTGCCCGCCAACCCCTCCTTCTTGATCCACTCCCCCTTCCACCGTGCCACCTCCTCGTTATCAAAGCTCACCATCTCTTGCTTCGTATAATCATACGTCCAGCTCGCCAGCGCCTTCTCATCGCGCAGCACATGCGAACCGGGAAGCGGCAGCGCGCGGTAGTCGTACACGCCCTGTTCCCAGCTGCCTCCGCCGACGCCGGAGAAGGGCGTCCCCAGCCCCTGCGTGCCCATGAAGGAGCGTCCGTACAACGGGATTCCCATGACGATCTTGGAACGTGGCACGCCCTTGTTGATATAGTAATGGATCGCTTCGGACGCGCTGATGGGTCCGCCGAAAACGTTCGCTTGGTGATTGGCGATTTGGTCCCAGGAGCCGGCTGTGGGTAATGGACAGAAAGAGAGGCATAAGCGGTGCGCGAATGGTTTAACTACGTAGGAAAGCACATACAAAAGTCGTACGCCATCATGTTCCAGAAGTCGAGCGACTTGTCCATTTCGGCGATGTGCAGCTTCTCGTAGTTGGTGGGGCCACAAGGTGCGGCGATCTATTTGGATTTTATGCGTTAGGATGTACCGTCTAAATGGAAAGGAAGCGCATACAGTGAGCAAAAACTTGCAGTTGACGCCTTTAGCGAGCGCGTGTTTGTCCAGGGCGACCCGAAGCTCATGCAGCAACGCGACATAGCCGCGTGCCTGCTCGTCGTTGGTCGGGTACTCGTAGTCGACATCGAGCCCATCTAAGCCGTAATCCTCGAGAATCTTAACCGCCGAATGCACGAAGTTAGCGCGCAGGGCGGGGTTCACGACGACGGGGTGGAAGGTGGGGGAGTACGTCCACCCGCCGATGCTGAGGAGGACCTTGAGGTGCCTGTTGTGTTTCTTTATGTTGTAGATCGCCTTCAGGTTGCCGTAGAGGTTCGTGCCGACATCGTTCCAAGAGTCGCCGGGGTAGTGGATGTCTTTGTCTGCCCAGTCGTCGGAGAGGAACACCTCTCCTGTGTCGGCTTTGAGGTTCGCGAACGAATATAGGAGGTGGCTGACGGAAAGAAAATCAGCGGGTGGAGACATGTGGAGTTGACTATATGCGCGCGTACGTCAGGTCTTGGGTTGGGATCTTCGAGGGAGGGAACTTTCGTCCGTAAATTCCCCTGTAGAACGCGATGAGCGACGATTATCACGAGGCGAGCGATTGTATAAGTACCAATTGACGAAACTGGGACGCGTCAGTAAGCCGATAAGTTGACCAGAACCTGAAACTAGGACTCACTATCCAACGCTGACTTTTCCGTGGCTGGGCATTGCTGGTTCTGTTGTAATAGGTTTGGCGGAGGAAGAGGTGTCGGTGGTAGGAAGGGAAGAAGCGTTGGCGGGCAGATTCACTTCTGGCCTGACGGGTGCTGCAGACCACTGACCAAATTTGTATGACGCAAATACTACAGCCAGCAGGCCGACCGCAAGAATTATTATTCTCCGGTAGGATGCGCGTTGTTCAGGAGGACTTGGGGGAGATGGAGGTGATTCCTCGTCAGTAGGGAGCCGTGAGTAGGTCGAGGCCATGCCAGTGGTCGCTCGGGATCAAATATGGAGATGTTGGTTGGACTGCGGACGATCACCACGCATTGGTCTATCACAGCCACACAGGGTCCAGTCCCATTCCATCATCATCTCCGACCCGTGTCACAGCTTTGGACGGCCTTGGAGCTGGATGCAGAACTTTGGGCGTTGTTGGCCTTCACATGTCCCATGTGGCTTCTTGGGAGATCCTTTTGATGTGTGTCTTGCTGGTTTTCAATGGAAGAATGTCAATAGTGCAATTATTTTGCGCGTTTACTGTCAAGTCTAGTCCAGGCTCGGGTCCGTCTCTCCAAACCTCGTTGAAATAAGAACGAGGTCATTAACCCGCTGACCCGTTCTTGACATGCAAGACTAGAGGCTCTCTCTACGCGCATTCTACATGTGCATCTCGGGAATACTTATCCCCCACGTGCACTTGACATTTGGTGCTCTCAATTGACTTCAATTGATATCAGACGAGGAGAACGTCCGACAAAATACCCGACAATCAACCAGCCGCGACATAGTGCCAATTTTACACCGCATTGTCTATATATTGTCGGTCCAGGTCAGCAGGAGACCACCTTATTCCCCGATGAAATTGATCTTTGCAATCGCCGCTTTAACTTCTCTTTTGGGATCCGTAAGCGCCCAGTCCCCTGCTTGGGGTCAGTGTGGTGGCCAAGGATGGTACGTCGTGTTCGGGCGTCTGCAGTCGGATGCTGAACAAAGTTGTCTCGCACTTCCAGGTCTGGCGCAACTACATGCGTATCAGGCTATGTCTGCACATACAGTAACCCATGTGCGTCCCCACGCCACATCAAACCATTCACTTCACGAAAACCCGAACAGACTACTCGCAATGCCTGCCCGGAACTGCAACCACTACCCCCGGAACTACTACCACCCCGACCACGACGACCACACCGGGTGGTACCTCTACGACGACGACGACCGGCCCATCGGCCACTGGCTCCCAGATCCGTACCGTTCAGGATCCCGTGTATCACTTCTATCTCCAAAACAGCGGTACGCTTTTTCCCTTTTCCTCCCGCTCATCATGCTCATCATGATGATTGACCAAATGAAAAGGCGGCGTCCCCGTCCTCGGGCCTGAGTCCTCCTCGGGACGCTTCACGCTCGGCAGCACGATCTCGCTGAACAACGCCGACGGCTCAAAGCTGTACCTCAACATCGATAACAGCGGGACACAGTCGTATAAATCTTTAACCTTTGGAGCGACTGCGACGACAACGAACTGGGGCCTCGAGGGCGACACGATCGTCACGACGTCGCCGCGCCAGCTCAACTTTATCGCGTGCCCGGGTAGCAGCTCCACGATTTACAATGTGTATCTGCAGCAGGGGAATGATACGCCACCAGGGAAGACGTGTACGCTTGTGACGCTGCATTTACCGTGTTTGTGTTAGGTGGGGAAATAATACATGTTTTCGTTGCCCTGCAAAAGGGTACCTTATCTGCAAAAGTTGGCTTATCCTTCGTCGAAACCTCGTGTTTATATCTTTAGCCTGGGCATATAGGCCAAGTTAGTGTGGCGCACACAGTTTATCAACAAACGAATGCAGTGAGCCATAGATGATAATTAGTAACACAATGATTGGAGGCAAGCCTCTGGGCCATTACCGTAAGGAACGACGTCCGGAATTGTATGGCTTTTTAGACACAATGACTGGGGTTTGACTGGGATTGTAACTGGTATCGTGACGATAGAGTGACGCATACAAGAGAGACAGATAAATACAACAAGGCGACGTGTATAACTACATGGCAAAACACAATGAATATAGAGGTGAGATTCATCCACGATGCGAAGAAGAGGGGAAGTGATAAAGTAGAAACGACATCCGCCTATGCATTGCCAATGGGCCTGTAAGGTCGGTTTCCAGCTGCCCATCGGTGGCCTTTGTCAGCGAATACGCCAGTGGTGATGACTGCAACCCCGATGAAAACACTGAATAACCAGGAGAGGATGTTAAAGAAATAAGCCGGACCTTTGGGCAAGTAAGTTTGTGTAGTAAACAAAACAGTTTCATGAAACACACCAAGCCGTGCATGTTCGAAAGTTGGGAACCGCGACGTGCGATACATTTCAGTGACAGTGCCAAAGGCGGCAAGCTGAAAAGCGGCTGAGTTGAATGCAAATCGAATTAGGATGTGTTCGCAATGCCCCCCCTATCCAAGGAACATACGCACCATGAAGCAGAACAAGGCCGGCAACGGCTCTCCATATCCTCCTTCTGCGCGAATGGGTGCTGACACCAAATGCAATGGCACAAAGCGACGCCGCAGCACACCACACCGCCAACTCCTCGAGATATCGCGCACTCGTCCACGCGTCGCAGAACATTTCGTTTTCTTTCTCGCACCCATCTGTCACTTTCAGTGGGAAGTGGCGGCACTCATAATCGGTGTATTCGAGCTTCCCGTTATTGGGGCCTGGAATGCGAGTCACCTGGCGCTCACAACGCTTGGAGAGGCCGTAGGTGATGATAAATCGTGTATGGAGAACTTCAGGAGTCTGAACGACGAGCCTAGAAGCAGAGTTCAAGTCAGCTTTGACATTTGTACCAACTGTAAATGCGACAGACCAATCAGGACCGGTATTGGACAGGATGTTCTAGTAGTAGCCAGTGGTTACTATCTCAATCACTTGCACTGAGATGATGGGCGAATTACCAGGACGAGAGTGAGAGCTACTGCGAAGAATGTAACAACATACGACGTTTTGCGCATCTTTGCGTTGTTGAAGGTAACGGACGTCGGGTTCAAACTGTATTTTACCTTTCAAACTGTATTTTACCTGTCACTTGTCCAATTGAAACATCATCATCATGCTTCTGCCGTTCGGCGATGACGTCATGTATTCGGTTTACTTAATTTTATACGCGCTCCTCACATCCACAGCGTCCTTGTCGATTAGTGGTTAAATCATCTCGTTGTGGTTTACTGCTCCGAGAAGCCGGAAGTTCGAATCCTCCCTGGGACAATAATATCGTTTTTCCTCCGTTTCATATTCTTTTTTTACTTCCGCTCTGGGTCAATCTGGATCTGGATAACACCGGAAGGGCGCTCTGACGACCGCAAAGCCCGCTACTTTGACAAGTGATGCAATAAGGGTACACTCCAAAAAACAATTGTTGTTAAAACAGTGGTTTTTTGAAACTGTTGGATTTATTAAGATGAACATACATCTTCTGCATATCTAATCTTCTCTTGCTCCCATTCAATTTGAGCTGCTTGAAGGCTTTCATCAAGATCCTTGCGGTGTTGACGGCGATGCTTGCTCTGATAGTATTTAGAACAGTAGCTGTTTTTCCTATCGAGTAAGCAGCTTACCTTTGAAATGCACTCTGCAGGACGCTTTGCAGTCTTTCTATCGCTTGAACTGTTGATTGCATCTGTTATCTCTCCTTCTTCCACATCACTTTCATCGTCAGATGAAGGCACAGACAATGTGCGCATTGTAGTTGGTCTGTTGCCAGACAAATGAATCGACATTCTAGACATTGCATGGGGTGAGCAATGCAGGCACATTGATGGGCCCAAGATAGGAATGAAGTTCTATTTACTGATTGTCTTGCGACAAAAGTTCTTGATGAAGTAGTGCTTGTATGTCAGGTCGACGATGTTGTTCTCCGCAGTGTTAGCGCGCTCCGCCGCAGGGCCCAGTACATTGACCGCAAACAGAGACCAGTTCAGACTCCAGCAGTCTGCAAGTACCGTCACACTTCATGCTATCTGCAGAGCAATTGTTTGAATGCTCAGTACACCAAATTTTTCCTATGTCGCAAAAGATGTTCTTCTGCTGAATACGTGGCATTTACTTTGTCGAGGTGTTCTTGCGGTCCTGAGCATGACAACAGAGAGTATAGGAGCACAAGCGCCGTTCACTAACGTGGAAGGCTCTGCACAGGGGGGGAAATAAGATTATGTATGGTAGACTAGGAAAATGTTAATGGTTTATTTTGATGTGCAAAAAGTTGTGACTGTATGACACGACGAGCGTGCGGGCGTGTATGAATTTCAGTGACCTTAGCCTTATGCCTCGAATGCATCCGCTCGTGGTATGGTGGAAGGCACTGCGGTCATTTGTCGCAATTGTTCAAAGTCATTCTTGATCCCTTGATCTACCGGCACCTCCATCTCCTTGGCATCGAGCATGCAAATAAAGTGTTGAAAACTACAGGCGGTGTTGCTAAAAAATATTGAATTGAATCGAGGAAGGAAATCTGGTTGTATAGAGCACCTGCTGTACATCATACAAGTGTCGCAGGTATTTCTGTGTCAACATATTGGGATTCAAAATCAATTCGGCGCAATCATTACACCGGAAGGGCGCTCTGACGACCGCAAAGCCCGCTACTTTGACAAGTGATGCAATAAGGGTACATTGTTAAAACAGTGGTTTTTTGAAACTGTTAGATTTATTAAGATGAACATACATCTTCTGCATATATAATCTTCTCTTGCTCCCATTCAATTTGAGCTGCTTGAAGGCTTTCATCAAGATCCTCCTGGCGTTGACGACGACACTTGCTCTGATAGTATTTCGAACAGTAGCCGTTTTTCGTATCGAGTAAGCAGCTTACCTTTGAAATGCACTCTGCAGGACGCTTTGCAGTCTTCGTATCGCTTGAGTTGTTGATTGCCTCTGTTATCTCTCCTCCTTCCACATCACTTTCATTGTCAGATAAAGGCACAGGCAATGTGCACATTGTAATTGGTCTGTTGCCAGACAAATGAATCAACATTCTAGACATTGCATGGGGTGAGCAATGCAGGCACATTGGTGGGCCCAAGATAGGAATGAAGTTCTATTTAATGATTGTCTTGCAACAAAAGTTCTTGATGAAGTAGCGCTTGTATGTCAGGTTGACAATGTTGTTCTCCGCTGTGTTAGCGCGCTCCGCCGCAGGGCCCGGTACATTGACCGCAAACAGAGACCAGTTCAGACTCCAGCAGTCTGCAAGTACCGTCACACTTCATGCTATCTGCAGAGCAATTGTTTGAATGCTCAGTACACCAAATTTTTCCTATGTTGCAAAAGATGTTCTTCTGCCAAATACATGGCATTTACTTTGTCGAGGTGTTCACGCGGTCCTGAGCATGACAACAGAGAGTATAGGAGCACGAGCGCCGTTCACCAACATGGAAGGCTCTGCACAGGGGGAGAAATAAGATTATGTATGGTAGACTAGGAAAATGTTAATGGTTTATTTTGATGTGCAAAAAGTTGTGACTGTATGACACGACGAGCGTGCGGGCGTGTATGAATTTCAGTGACCTTAGCCTTATGCCTCGAATGCATCCGCTCGTGGTATGGTGGAAGGCACTGCGGTCATTTGTCGCAATTGTTCAAAGTCATTCTTGATCCCTTGATCTACCGGCACCTCCATCTCCTTGGCATCGAGCATGCAAATAAAGTGTTGAAAACTACAACGAAACGGGCAGAGCCGAGACAAGAAAAGTGAGATAGAACAATGACGCCACGACGACACCATTTATGACGAAAAAACGCGATATGATGTAACCAACTGCACGGCGAACGCAAACGTTGCAAAAGCGGGGTTTTTTGCCAAGACCCACTACTAAAGTAGCGGGAATATCTCTTGTTCTGATCTCGAACCCGTCTTCGAATCAGGATGTTTACGTATAAATCATGGGTATCGACGAGGATGATAGAACGGCAGTTCCGTATTGAGTTAACTTCAGGCAAAAAAGAACAAAGTCACATTACATGTCCCAGGGAGGATTCGAACTTCCGGCTTCTCGGAGTAGTCAACCACAACGAGATGATTTAACCACTAATCGACAAGGACATTGAGCGATAATCAATTGTCATGGCTCCGACATGAGCGTCCTCCTCTGCCATATTTATTTCGCCATGCTTTATTTTCAGCGGCCCATACTCTGGATGTGACTATAGACCCATTTTGTTTATGACTGACCCATTGTGTTTATGCGCGCTTTCGTCGTGCCAGTCTTGATCCTAACCTCGTTGTCTGTCGACGCGTTGCACCAACGATATGGATCTCACACGGACTGTTGTACAAGTCGCGTAGCGATATTGGCGCAAGAGACATGCATTTCACAATGATTGTACATGGAAGAAGAAGCAGCAAGATATAGAATTCCGAGATTATAGATAGGGGTATTGAATGTAGGTAAGCTCATGATTTCCTGTACGTTCGTGCGTTCGTGATTCGTGATACGGATGTCCATTGTCTAGCAGCCTATGTCCAAAGAACCTTTCCTCAACCGTTCGGAACTCCGCTCGTGACGTGGGGGTAAGTGGTCGCAATCAGCTATACGGTCATGTCAATAGAGAATAGAAGGAAGCTATGGGACGGTGCACTCACGCCGAACAACTCTGGCGCTCGTATGGCCAGTACCTGGGGATCCTCGGCGAGGCCCACGAAGCTAGGAGGTAAAGTACATCAAAGGGACATAGAGGTAGCGTCTATCAAGTAGGCTTACATGGTAGAGACACCAGCCTCGATAGCAGACGACAAGGTCAATGCTGTAGAAGATTGGTGAATCAAGGTGGGATGCATCGGAGAGAAGGAGTAGCTCACAGCATTGCAGGCCGATCAAGAACGCAAACAGCAGAAGTGGGGCCGTATAGTTTCCATCCGCGTTATACGAAGGAGCAGTAACTGGAAAGGAAGGCAGATGAGGCCCGATACAGTGGATGGCAGATGTGTGACGTACAGCGAAGGTAAAGATATGCAAACAGGGATGAAAGGAGACCGATGATATATCCTCCCCAGGTCATGGCTAAGGCGCGTGAGTCAAAGGATATCTGCGGATGGAAAGCTAGTTCCTCACTCATTCCAACAAGCGAGTCATTGACAAGAGCGTCAATTCCTATTGTATCGTATGGCAGTGAGAAACAACAGAGTTTTAACAACATACAAAGATCGTACCGCGATCTTTGAAAAGCCTCCAGGTGTCTTTGGCAGCTGCAATATATGGCTTTCCATAGAGTGCTAAGGGTGCAACGTCAGCAAAAGTAATGACGACGATGGTAAGGTTGTTACTAACCAATTTCAATATATGCGTATCTGCAGTTTACATATTATTATCTGAGGACCATGTCAAATGAAGCTTTTGGAGTCGTACCTGTTGAAATATTCGACCATGCTCTCGATGATGCCAACAAAACAAGCGGCGCAGCACGCCAAGCACGCTTCAACGGCTAATGAATAGATAGGGTCACATTCTGGATACCGGCAAAAGGCGAAAATACTCACGATGTCCGTCTGCATTTGCATTATTGCGTGCCATGTTGAGAAGCATTTTGAGGAGCTCCAAAAGCGTCACAATTAACGATCCAAAGGCAATAGATCCCAGGGACAGAGTGGAGGCACGACCGAACGCAGAGGTAGTAGGGTGTGCTGGCTACGACAAAGGAAAGCTATTAGAGGAATGAAAACTCAGCGTGGAGATACCACGCCACACATACCATTTGACCAAGGTCTCGTGGTCCAAAGTAGTACCACGCCCCGAAAGGCCCGCCAGCGAGCGTGGCGAGAGCTACGTTCTTTACGACTTGAGACGTCCACAGGAAAGAGAAGGTCTCAAAGAAGACGAGTCCTGCGACCTTTCCTGATGAACAGCCCGCGCTTGCACAGCCTGAAGGAGATATCAGTTCAGAAGGGATGGTGCGGGGATTATACAACTGAATAATACTAACCAGGATTACCTGGCGTGTATTTGGCATATCTAAAAGTTAAGGGCGCTTAGGACAGCGGAAGTCATAACATTAGGTCAACTTACGTCGCGATAGCAGTAAACGTGAACCATCTGAATGAAAGCCGTGAGAAGTCGACGATAAAGAAATGCATAGAAAATATATTTACACCGACAGAGCCGCTTGAATGAAAAGCGCGATGAAGGCGACGACGTAGACGCTCTTGTGGTGTTTCGCTATGTCCATGACTACCTGGAGAAGCAGGGACGCGAGCGGTATACGAGACCTGAATCCAAAGTACGATATAACAGAGAGGATGGCAATGAGTGTGAAAATGATAGCTCCAGCTATAAACGGGGTTCAAGATCGAGATGAGGTCAGTTTGCAAAGAAGAGACCACGGACAGTAGTATTTTGTTATCCAGTAATAGACGCAGATCCCGCTATGATAAAATTAGTATGCTGAACCTGTAAACCCGTATGGCAAACGATGGTAAGACATACATATTCAACAGAATCGACAGGACGAGTGTGATGTGCATGATCATCCGCGTGAAGGCACGAGTGAGCATGAGGTATGCTGTGGAAAGCAGCAGCGCAGCTGCTGTGACCAGTAGAAGGAGATATACAGCGCTCCTGCACTGATTCGTCAAGACGAGTATTTTGAGCACATTTATCTGACAGACCGATTTAGGGTAACTGCAGTGCCAGTTTTCCCGCCTGGCTTTCCAAGGCCGCCACCGAGGCCGCCACTCGACACCCAACTGGATAAAACGATCCCCGACAAAGCTGCGAATCCTAGAAACTAATCAAAAGTAAATATGTGGATTTTAGTATATAAGCTAGGAGAATCCTTCACCTGGAGCACAAAAAGAACAAGAAAAATAGGGTCATTTATCTTCTTCTTCGGCTTGAATCTGTCGCCGTCGAATGGCGATTTCTGGTCATAGATTGGTTGTTGTGGTGGTGGTGGGCCATAGCCTCCGAATCCGTAATTCGGAGTGGGCCCTGGATAGGGTGGCTGTTGGTGCATGGGTTTCGAGCAGAGTTTGGGGGAAGTAGGAAAAAGTCAACGCGGGCGATAATGAGATGGTGGTAGTAGATTAACACGAGTGTTCGGCTTGAAGCCGGCAAGGCATCATGCTCTTCCATGCAAAAAGTTGATGGGGGCCAAGACTCCTGTTTGTGACGTATTTAGCGATTCGGATCAGGCCATCTCGCCACAGCTCTTGTCCGCAGCACGATGCCTCAGGCCTCGACCGCAGAACCGCGGAGTCAAGGTGAGCTCTCGTCTCTTGATCTCCTAGTATCAACCCATTACTTTATACATGTAATCTCATTTGGATCTTTGAAAATAAATGATCAAATCTTTGAATGGTAAGCGCGCCGCTATGCTCCTCCACAATCAGGTAAAGCAGAGCATTCCTGTGTCATTCAACATCCCCGTTGCTAAGCATGGAATTTACGTTTCATTTCATGGCCCGGGTAGAGTTCGAGGACGTCGCGCCCATGCTCACGCGTCGTTATGATAGCCTTGCTGGAGCTGAGAGTCGACAATGAAGATGCTCTTGCTGGTATTAACTTTTTTGAGTGGCGAATTCTGAACTTGAAGCATGGGGCCCAATGTCGAGCGAAGATCTGCTATGAATGTTGTACACGTTGAATTTGATGACCATGGATATATGTACACTATCGAGTATTCTACTGCAACAAGTCGCGGTTGATAAGTAGAATCAAGGAACAACAGAATTATGAAAGACAACATTATGTGTAGTGCAGGACAGCCCAGGAAAAAAAAACGGCACAATGTCTTAGCCACCACAATATATATAACCCCCGACGAGGAGCATACAAGGACATGGCTACGCGGTTTGCGGAGACACATGTTTGAATCGAACAACGAGGACGGTGACGTTATCTGTGGTATGTTGTGACAGCGCGTGCTTCAGCAGTTTTGCACTTGCTGCCTGTGCATCGCCGATTTCTCGCACAAGATCGATAGCGCTTTGGTCGTTGGCAACATCCCAAAGCTAATAAGGATCTGATTAGCACCAGAAGACAACTATACGCGACGGTACTTACCCCATCACAAGCCAGCACCAAAAATTCATCCTCATCGCATAGCTCGGTCTCGGTAGTGTAGGGCGCACCGACCACAAACTCTTTCATCGATGAATCGCCCAAACTCCGAGTGACAGCCAGCACTCCGTTCACGCGTCCACTCATAACGAACCCACCAGCGTCGGTTATCCGCTTTGCCTCCTGCTTATCCGAGCCCTTGTGGTCGTACGTCAACCGCACGGCTTTTCCAGCACGGGAAAGCACTGCCCGCGCGTCGCCTGCATTCGCGGTATACAAAACACGTCTCGAGGTGACAGGGGGTATAGTGACAGTCGCGCCAAGCGCGACGTCTCTCCGCGACGCAGAGGGAGACGTAGAGCGAGGCGTTGAGGGAGTCGATGTGCTGGAATAAGAGACGCTGCCCGTGAGGCTCTTCAGGGCCTTCCTGATCCGGCTGCCGTTGGAAAATTTCTTCTTCTCGGGCTTGTTTTGATCGCTGGACGTGTTGCCATTGCTCTCCGCGCCACTGCTATGCGAGCTCTCGTGATCATTGCTATGTCCGGAAACAGGGGATTCGGCGATCGGCGAGGACGGAGTTGCATTGATGAAGGATTGATGGCCTTCAGCGTCTTCAACGCGCAGGAACGCTGTTACTGCAGTGCAGCCGGAGTGGATTTTGCCCTCGGACTCTTCGCACATCCGAGAGAGGCTCTCGTCTACCTTGTGGAAGGTCTCGTTGAGGAGATCTGGGACGGGCATGTTCGGGGAGCCATGAAGCGACGATAAGAGGTACTGCGGTGACTCTTAGTCGAAAAAGGGGTACGGAATATGCTGCTGAGGGCGCACCTCGTGAAAATGAGATCCACACCATTCTGCGGCATGTTTGCCGGCATGACCGTCGAAAACGGCGAAGAAACCTTGCCCTCGAATGGCGTCGAAGTCTACGACGAAAGAATGGGAATCCTCCATGGTTCTCCGTGTTCCTTTGTCTTCAGATACTCCAACCTGAAAAGCTGAGTTTTTCGTTGCATGCCGATTGAGGATCTAAAATGCCGCCAACGGTGATGAACGACACGATTAGAGAAGAATACGTGTCAGCGCACCCCGTGTGTATCCAGCTCGACCGTGGTGATAGACTTTGAGCGCGCGTTAGGAGAATCGCTGAATCGAGGTGGCATGATGTAGTTGGTG
Organism: Tricholomella constricta; assembly: GCA_013368375.1. Lineage (NCBI taxonomy): Eukaryota > Fungi > Basidiomycota > Agaricomycetes > Agaricales > Lyophyllaceae > Tricholomella > Tricholomella constricta. Next base: position 1,429,653 of record JAACJP010000003.1, on the reverse strand, counting down.
GCGGGTGATGTAATTCGATGCTACGTAAGTCTTTTAATTCAAATAAATCAGTTCAGCGACTCCGCCATTCACCTTAGAACTGCATAGAACTCACGGGTAGCAGATGCGTTAGGAAAAGTTACAAGTTGAATCCGGACAGAAGAGGCTATATTGAACAGGCTGAAGTTGCGTTTTTGTCAGCAGTATTCCGCCAACGCAATAACGAAAGATAAGCACACAAGCAAGGCGTAGTAGGCGAAAGATATCGAGTTTGAGGATGATAATGAGGAGGAGTAGAGGAAAGTTGCGGAGATTGTTATAAGGACAATATGACCCACAGCCGGCGCCTGACTCCATGATCACATCCCAATCAGGAAGCCGGAAGCACCCACAATCTCGAACTTTACTCCTCGAGGCTCTAGCTCAAACTCCATTTCCTCTCTGCGCACAAGGCCCAGAATATACCCAAAGCTGCATGTAGGTCCATATCGGCACCATGCTTATACTGCTGTGATTTCCGGACACTGTGGGCAAACTGTGGGTGGAAACGCCCGGCTTCAACCTCGGGTCTGTCATGTCTCATGACTCGGCCATGCATCTATTGTTCTATTCGAGCACCTGTTCGCTGTAGGATGATATTATGATAACATTTCACTATACATGGAACAATCGCAGACGCGAAGCCAGGCACTCATTTTGCCTAATAACAGCTCGGGGGCTGTGGTCTGGCCACAGTTTTATCTATATAGGCTCAGAGCTGGCGCTAGTCAATGTCGGAATCGGTTTAATTTCTTGTGTATTGCTGCGCTTCATGGCTATGTAATTCGACCCTATCATCGATTGCGCAATCCTGGTCAATTCCATCTGGGTTACCTTTCCTAGTCTGTGTTGGCAGGTTAACAGGAGCCGCAATCTGCCAGTCCATCCTCGGTCAAAGCGGGCAGCTTGAAACCCTCCTGGCTATGTGGTTTTGTTCCTACTTAATGCTCAAAACACCTTGCACTTGGCTGGCTATGCTCTATCTGACGGTTGTCGGGAATGTTTCCATATATCCCCAATGTAATTTCCTTGTGGATCCATAGTCTATTCAGGTGTCCCATATTAGTTTCTCATCAGAGGGGCGTTTCATCTAATCTGAACTACACAACAACCGACCATCATTCAACCTGAGATGAACCATGCTCGACTCTTCTCATAACATAATGTTTTTCGGCTTCTACAAATTCCTCGTCTTTATTCATCATCTTCTTGATTTACACTTCTGAACGACTACCGAGTATCTTTTCGCTTGTCACTTATACAACAGCGCGCCTGTTAGGCCGATACAATTCAGACAGTTAAGTACTGTATTCAACATTGATGAAGCTCCTTTAATGCTGCTTCCATCAAGATTATTTCACGAGTACTTGCAGTTCAAATACATAGTAATCCCTTCTATTGGCCAGGCAAAGCCAAATGACTATGGACTCTACTACTCAATGCGTTGTCACACAGGAGCCAGCTGTCAAGGAATTGAAGAGAGCGGAACTCTATCATGGCAGGCCATATTTGACCCTTGACGAGTGATTATAACTTCCACTTGAGTGACAAGTGAGAGCAACGCTTCTGACGTTCATTCTGGTGACCCAGATTTCTTGTGACTTTCAGTCGCAAATTTGAACCACTATGCTTTCAAGTTCCTATCAGTTCGAAATGACGCTCATGGGCGGTGTTTGGTCCTAAGATTTTGATTTGCGCTTCTGTAGGATCTTCTGTTCTCAAAAGTATTTAGCAAAACGCCAGAGGCATAACATTTATTAAGTGACTGTGTTGGATATACCCATTCTCAAGTAAGCCACTATTTATAAAAATAGCTGACGGGCTGAATAGAACTCCAAGTCATCATGCTGATTATCAAGAACAACGTCAAACGGCAAACTCACGATCGTGGTGCGTTCGGTTACCAATGGTTCGGAAACGAACAACGACGATCGGCCTTAATCACAGGTAGGAGGGTTGGCATTGACCACAGCCCGAGCGGGGCAGCCCTCTACCGCTCCATAACCACTTCCTGAGGCCTGTAACGCGTTCAAAGGATCAATACCGCCTTTAGAATACTTGCGGGCTTTATCTTACGTATTTGCACCTCTTCTCCCCGTACCTGAAAATCGAAAAGTTCAGGATTTTTGAACGTGGCGGCAGGGTTCAAGGATGTTACTCACGAGCACCTCAGCGCGAAATGTCCAACGTGCTGCTCTGTAAGAGCGACGCCATCAGCAGTCTTGGGGCAACAAAAGAGCTGCAATGACAAAATCATCCAATATCAACAGAGGTATCAATGGCAAAGTCATAATGGAGCAGTACGAACACCAAAACGGGCAGTGGGGTTGGCCTGTGCGACGACGGCCAGAGAGAGCACGGCAGCGAAAGACAGGCGAAGTTGCATTCTCGTTGTTCTGAGCGGCGTGAATGTTGACTTTGGGTATGAGAGGAGAGCGGGAGGTGGGAGTGACGACTTTATTAAGAGAGCTGAAATGATTGATATCAAGGGGTCAGGCTAAGGTGCCGACGCCCATCCCCGCTGGAGGGTTCGCGTCTATAGAGGTTGATAGATTGGCAACCTGGGTCCGCCTGACATGGATCATAGTAATAGTGAGCAGATGCTTGTCATCAATGATGATTCTAGCGCTCAGTGCTATTAAAATCATTTTTGAAAAATGCCATTCGGATTAGAGAAAATAGAAAATAGGAAGGAAAAAAGGGAGGCTAGAATATACCAGCAATGGCCAACGTTTCTGTTGAGTACCAGAGAGAATTGTGTGGAGGTACATGGCAGAGTTTGAACTTATTAGGCTCGAGGGCCGAGGCACGATTCCCCGAGATCATGATCGCGTCAAGAACCTCACGTGAGTGGCAAGAATCAAATCTTTCAGTGATCAGGATGCAGTCTACAGCTCCTCCTTAAACCATTCCTTGTTATACCGACGGCGAGTGATTTACTCTCAGGCCGTCATGGAATCTATGCGTTGTCTACCAGTTTGCTACTCGCGAAAGGCTGCTCTTTGGCTATCAGACGGCGTGGCACGGGACTAGTAACTACCCAACTTGCCAGATCCTCTTCAAGTGGCATTGTGACTTGACTAAGGAAAAAGTAAAGTAGGGCTTCCTGACGCGACCCGTTGCCTGTGTTACCCATGTGCCGTGAACCTGACTGATTGTCTTATCACTGTGCGGTACCACCCACGAAAGTACTGGAAACACAATTTTACCACGACAGAATCGTACTTTGATCTTGTATGCCGTCGACGTCGCTCTATGTAGGTTCGTACTAGGCAGCTTCAAGATGGCGTGGTGACATGGGCAATCTTTTTTGGAACTCTTGCGTGTTGCAATTCACTGGCAATCAACCTTGACCATCAAGAGCGGGCTCGGTCACGTCCCGTTCTGTCATGCCTATCGCGTACTGTTGACTGATACGATGCTTACCATTGTCAACCGTGGCCAGCCCCCTTCCGTGGTACCTTAGCACTTCATAGAGTCGACCTGAATGGATGATATCGCCTACTGTACATGATGTGAACGAGCTTTTCATAAAAGCAATCAATTACATATTACAGTCGCCTTCGAGGGCGCACTGCGCACTCTTTTAGCCTCTACTGTACACTTCCACCATTGCAGACGCGTGGTATGATTAAATACGACGAAAAAAGAGATCCGATCCCAAAAAAGAAGGAATAAAAGGCGTCACAGGCTGAATCTATGTTGTCTCCGTGTTCTTGAAACGCACGACCATGACTGTCACATTATCGCGTGTCCCATTCTTGAATGCGTGGTCCAAAAGTGTCTTGCTTGCCACCTGGGCATCCTCAATATCGCGAATTAGATCAACAGCTTCCTGATCTGTGGTAACATCCCAAAGCTAAGGTGCAAGCAAAATGGCGAGACAGTCAGTGTTTCAATCCAGCTCTGGAAAAAGCGCACTGACCCCATCACAAGCCACGATGAAAAACTTGTCCTTCTCTGACAGTTCTGTCTTGGAGATATTCGGCGTCCCGACAACGTATTTCTTCAGCGAGTAGCCGTCGTGTGCCTCATGGTTGCCCAGACTGCGAGTTAGATTCAAGTAGCCCAGCACGCGTCCACGGAAGATGATGCCATCCGCTTTCCGCACACGGTCAATTTCACTTTTATCTGTAGCTTTGTGGTCATATGTCAAGCGCTCTGCTTTCCCGCCTCTAGAAAGTACCACACGGGTGTCCCCGGCGTTGGCGCAGTATAGTACACGCTTAGCAGAAGGAGGCGGAGTAATTGCAGCGATCTTTGGTGCAGAAGAATCTGGGGTCGACAGGAAAGAAGTGGCAAACGGCTGGTGCCCATGTGCGTCCTCGATCCTGAGAAAGGCAGCGACGGCCGTACATCCTGATGCTGCCATGTTTGCAGATTTTTGCGATTGTTGTGACAGACTTCCATCCATAGAGCTGAACATTGCGCCTAGCGCTTCTGGGATGGGTTCGGTGGGTTTATCATGGATGCGTTGCAGGAGATGCTGGAGTTGAATTGGCAATGTGAGGGAAGACACGATGGGTCCCCGAACGACGGGGCCCAGGAGATAATGGACGTACCTTGTGAAATTCCGCGCCACACCACTCAGCAGCCATTTTATTGCCGTGGCCATCGAACATGCCAAAGAGTCCCTGGCCGCGAATTGAGTCAAAATCGACTATGAAGCCATAACTGTCTTCCATAGTAGCCCTTGGGCCCTGGTCGTCAGATATGCCAATTTGATAAGATCTATCCGTAGATGGATGTTGATTAAGGGTCTGGCAGAACGTCATTCATCAAGAAGTAGGTCGGGTGCATTCAACGCACTCCGTATGTCTCGTCGTCAGTAGCAGTCGTTATAGGTTCTATGCGTACATTCGGACACTTCCTTTGGAGAAGAACTTGAGTACGCTTAGATGGAATTGGCAGTATGCGCCACGTACAGCGGGGGGCCAGGGGCACTAGGGGTCGAGGGAACTGTGCACGAATCAGATTGTGACTCATGGAAAGAAGAGGAGTCTCTCACAGTTGTCGGGAGATTGCATGGTGGGGGATCAAAGGAGAGGCGATGGAGTAGCAGCTTTATAGGAAGATTTTGGGGCACAGCTGACGTCAAGAAGGAAGGCAAGTCACAATCGGAATCAGATGGCAGAAAGCGCGGCTCAGGATGGGGACTGCTGCTGTGACTTGGACGATGTGGCAGATCGTTAATGGAAACTACATAAATTTCAGTAATTGGCTGTGGTCGTCGAGGCGCGCGCGGCAGTGCTCGTCAGATTTGGGCTCGGCAACGTCCGAAGACCCGTCCACAACGATTTAAGATAATCCTCTACAAACCATAACAACTTGTTTTCTCATCTTCTTCGTCCGAGCGTCTTCGAGGCCTGTGTATGTCTCAGCAATCCGCCGCTTCAAAGCCTTCGTTGCAAGGTGTCAGAATCAAAGCAAGGAAAGGCGCTGTAAAAGCACAAGCAAAGCACGAACCCACAGGTCAGTCCACCATCATACCCGCCAAATTGCCCACTAAACATCCATACAGTCTTCAGGGACCAGCTTTACAAACATCTTGAAACCGTACCAGAAGGGGATTTTGATCTATTTGCCACGAAGCTAGTCCAAGCAGGTTCCCAACTCGAATTCCTTAAATATGCAGACGGTCTTTTCGAAATCATCCTCGTCGGCGGTCTTATTCAGCCAGGAGGCAGCTATGTCGATGACGGTGCTCCTGTCTCTCCGTTCACAATATTCAATGCCAAGGAGCCCGTCCAGGTGGACGAGATAAAGAAGTACATTGAAGTCCTCAATAAACTTATCAGAAGGTACGCCGGCTCCGCATCATTTGGAATCTCTCATATCAATTGTTTCCTAGGTACAAATATCTTCAGAAGCCTCTAGAGGAACTCGCCTTGCCGGGCCTTCTCCAGTACATCAATCGCTGGTCCCCTGCTCAGCGGGACAAGCTGGCGATTGCCGTCGGTCTCTTGATCTCCCAAGGGCTCGCCAATGCGTCTTGCCTATCCAGCTTGACCAAGGACCACTTGGTCAAAAACGGTATGTTCCCCAAACCCTGCATCCCACTCGATCTCATCACCGGCTTCGTGCAGACGTATCGGTCAGCGTGATAACACTCACTTTCCGCGCGTGCCTTGGCGAGCAATCCATGGAGCATCTTGCCGCCGCCCTCAAGCGGGGCGGAATCAAGGATCTCCCCGCCTTCTTTCCACCCAACAAGCGAGAAGGCAAGCACTTGGAAGAACATTTCAAGAAGGAGGGTCTTCCTCAGGTGGCCGAGTGGTGGGCAAAGAAGCAGTACGCTGTCGTCAAAACTGAGCTGGTCAGGGACCTCACCGAAATGTGTGAGCGGGAGGACCCCACGGAACAGGTGAGCCTTGGCGACTTCGTGAACGAGAGTTATGACTCAGATCCTGTCAGATCATCACAGCGATCAAGGCGCGCCAGGAGGAGTCGTCGCTCCCGGAGGTTGAGCTTGTTGCCTGCATCTGGCAAGGCCTCATGGCCTCCGTAGATTGGAGCACACGCGCAGACCAGATCGAAAATCTCGCTTTGCGAGAAGTGGGGGTAATTATGGAATTGTGTCCATTCTACACTCGACCTGATGTTCTGCTTTGCAGAAATATGCCCCTATTCTCGAGCCGTTCTGCAATGGCGCCAAGACGCAAGTTGCATTGATCAACGTTGTGCAGGTTTATTGTTATGAGGATACTCGCATCATCAAGGCATTCCCTCAGATTCTTAAAGTATGCACATCATTGAGATCCGATGGTTAATTAATCCTATCTCACACACGACGCTTCAGGTTTTGTATAACGAGGACTGTATCTCCGACCAAGCCATCATCTACTGGCACCAGAAGGGCTCCAAGCCCCAGGGCAGACAGCACTTCCTGAAGAGCACCGAGGCTCTCGTCAAAGTGAGTCCGCGATTCTGTACCAAAGTCGCCCTGCAGACTTACCGCACCTCTCCTTTTTTCCCTCAAAGTTCTTGCAGGAACAAGAGGAATCCGAATCAGAGGAGGAATGAAGGATGCATATGGCTGCTGCTACGCAGATCGCTCAACTGGTGACGATATTATTCTGTGATGAGATGCCCCCATGTTTTTCGATGATCCTCGAGATAGTTAATTTATAGAAGCCTCTGCGATTTCTCGCTTTAAAACTTAAAGATGACACGATCGCAAAGCCAGTCAATTTCAAAGGAGAAAGTGGAACTCATGTATTGATACAAGGGACGGAGACTACAAAGACAAAACACGTGGAACAACGACAGGCGGCGTTCAACACGACAGGAATATATACACCGAGGCAGAAGAAGGTGATAGTAAGGGGAATGGCAGGACACAGGAATTCATAAAGGTAAAAAAGAACCACGACTGGCAGCTCACCAGGCCTCAGGCATGGGGGTAAAGTCGCCTGTCCAGCCATTGGCTCCGTTCATCTGGAGGAAAATACCGTCCGAACCGTTGACGGGCAGACCAAGATCCGCCAGACTCTGTGAGAGGAAATGACAAGAGTATAAATATCAATCCGGAAATGGTAAAGAAGAGAGCATGGGTTTTCTCACCTGCTCCTGGAGCCAGACGGGGATGGCAGAGGGGCTGAAGATGCCTCGGTCGCTAGGCCAGACGAACCCGAGCTCCTCCATTGTAAAGGGCGGGGGCATGGTAGGATCCACGAAAGTCGGGGAGACGATCATCTCCTGCGCAAATGATGGAGGAGGCATCGTTGGCGCGGGCGTGTTGAGTCCACCGACCATCCCGACTTTGCGGCGGAGGTTCGCCAACATGATGCGCAGGGCGAGCGCGTAGCTTGATGAAATTGGAGAGCCTGTCAGCCCATTGTTGTAGAGCTAGGAGGAGAAGAAAGGCCGTACCGTTCAGCTGCAACCTCGGAAAGCAGCTGAGCAAGCTGCTCGACTTGTCCGATGATAGCACCCAGGTCAAGTTCGGCAGGGAAGAGGCTAGCCATCTTGAGCAGGAAAAGACCAGAAAAGGCAGCGGTGACGAGACTGTCGTGGACAGCATAACGTAGAGCAGCTCTGCTATGCTTATCAATACTAGTATCCATGTAGAATCGACTGACTTACCGATACTCCGGCGATGTCAAGAAGATGGACAAACAATTGGACGCTGCGTCTTTGGCTTGGAACGCCAGCTCGCGCTGTTCGAAGGGCATCTTGTCCCATGCAACACCTCGAAGGGCAACGCAGACGACCCAGAGCTTGGCATAATGGAGTTCACCTGCAAGAATCTTTCGTAGGAGTGAATCCTGGTCCATAGTTTGACCTTGTGGCGCTCCGGATCAATCGAAGCATGGGGCGCAAGTAGGAACAAGAAACGTACGATGCAGCTCATCACAGTCGGACCACCATTTGTCCAACGCTACGTTCGCGCGGCGGATGAACGACAGCGTGTTGTGGTTGACCTGCCCGTTGAGCGGAGCCAGTGTCTCGTAAATTTGAGCTTCAGGGAAAAACCTCGGTCAGTATAATCAATGAGATCGAGACAACGTGACATACTCTTCTGAGCAATGAGCTCAACCTGGGAAATCAATCGGACATCTGTAGGGGAAGCCATGGGGTGGCTGAGCAGTAAGCGACAGTGGCGGATCGAATTCTCGTCCCGGAGAACGATAGGACGACCGGTGCCAAGGCTCATCCTATTTGATTTCTGTGTGTCATGTGAGAGGGGAGACAGAGTCTAGTACTCACTGGTGATCAAACCAGTAAAGGCAGAGCCATATTCGGGCAGAAACAACTGTCGCAATAAAGTCAAGGCACCGTCGGAGAAGGTTAGAGCTAAAAATAGATACCGAGGTCGCGTTCTTCGTCCGGAGTGCGTTGTTTACCAGTTTCGTCGGCCAATTTCTCCAGTGCTCGATGAAGACCGAGGTCTAATGCCATACGCATGGCATGTCCACTGGGTAGCCATCCATTCGTGCTCCAAGCTGCCAATAGGAGCATGCCTAAAGCCGTGGATATCAGCATGACCACTAAAGAAGAAAAAAGGTCTCAACACACCTTGAACCGCCTCTTTCCGGACTACTGGGCCAAAGAGGGAAGAGCGAGCAATGCCTTGAGCTTCCTCCAGACATTTGTAGAATGTAGGGCTGAGAGGACCGTTTCCACTGCGGATCTTCCCTGCAACCGCTAAGATTGCATCGAAGGTCCAGGGCGTCCGCTCCATCAAGCTTTCATACGTATCGTACATCGGGTCGAATAACGGTATAAAAAGATGACATCCCGCAAAAAAGCTATGTACAATATCAGTATCAGTGTCTTAGATGCGAGGGTCGGGAGGCCGATTACATGTTGTAAAGTTCTCTGGCCTCAGAGTCGCTGACCAAACCCTGTGACGGAGAAATAAACGTTGGACAAATTCATTACCCGCGAGGAATGCCCAACACAAACCTTCTCCACCACGTGGGGAAACGCGTTCCGGGGGATAGGTTCGACCCTTTTGCGCTTCTTAACTCTGTCCGTCACAGTCGTATTAGGACCGGATAGCACGCACATGGAGGATACGAACCGCGGTGGTTCAGCCGACGGCACCGCTGCTAATTCAGCGGCGGCGTTCGCCAAGCCCTGTAAAGCCTCAATCGGAGCGTTTAGAGTAGAACGAGGGAGGGTGTCTTCCGATTCATCGTCTGATGACGGGGCGGTACTTGGGATAATCCCGTAGGTGGCGTATTTATGGGGCTGGGTAATGACATGTCAATTAGTCGCGAATCATGTAGGCGAGATGCTTACAGGAGGCGCAAAGCCAGGGAGAGGTGGGAACGATCTCGGTCTGTCATTTTGAGGTGGGCCCATGTCAAAGCCATTACGGTGCGGAGGTATGAATCCCGGCCCTTCTCGGGAAGGGCCCGCCCCGTTGTGATACATCGACGGATGCTGGGGCATGGAATTATTCGCTTGCGTTTGAACAACCGACAGAATTCTGTCTAAGGAGGACTGCATGCCAATCATTTGACTCTGCATAACCTTTCAGGGAATAAGCATATTGGTGATTTGAGGTGAAGGAAATCATCGTACCAGATATTGGCCCTCAAGACGAGACAAGCGCCTATGGTTTCACATTGAGCGGACGGATCTCAAATAGTGCTGAAGTATGCTCACTCCACACTAGGGCCATTGAGGCCTTGAGCAGGTTTCTTCTCTGGTTTTTCGTATACACAAGCTATCCCGTTGTGCGCACAACGTCGGCAAGGAGCCTAAAGACAGCCAATGCCGGGCCGGGGCGGGGGGAGGCGGGCCACAGTGAGCAAAGCGGAACGAGTCGTCCGTGGAGATACCCTTACCTCGCCTTCGCATCTGTTCTTTCCTTTCCTGCAAGCAGTACAGGCCCGCGCTCCTCTTTTTGGGATATGAGGTGCTGCCTGACTGTGGGCCGGCCCAGCCGATGTTGACTGGTCCAATGGTCTACTGGCGCCATCGCTGTTGGTTCGTCTTCTTTTTGAAGTATTTTCCGAGTCATTTGAGGCCGAAGCTGGACTGAGCGACATGGTGGGATTTACTGCTGAAGATGAGGAGGAGCAGAATTTGAGTGAACAGCAATAAATCGTGCGACCACTGCAACCAACGAAAGGACCCCTGGATGTCACACCCCGTCACAGCTATCACTTGACCTCAGATCCCATTCATTCCTCCATTCATCGTTAAAGTTGGAAGATAAGTAACCCTTTTTTACCTTTCCAACTCCCATGAATCCTCTCATCCTCCAGGCTTCTCTACATTCCCATCAGTACATCGTTTGCATGGTCATTTTGATGCGGGCTTTATCCGTCACTCCATTGTCAATTTTGATACAATCGGCTTGTGCTGTCTGTGCGGCTGAGATTTAAAGGCCTCTATATGTCTCTGGCGATAATTTTGGATGGCGTACCACATTGCCCCTCCTCTAATTTGATCACCCGTGCGACGACTTACATGGCTTGCGCACTGCCTAACGTCACAGTGGCTGGCCCACACTACGCGGGGTGGCGGATATAATATCTCCGTAGCTTCTTCTGGCGGCCGCCGTTGGCAGTCCGTTGATTCGCACATAGCTGCCCTGCATCTCAAGGTGTCCATATGTGGGCTTGTTTTTTTTTGATAATGGTGCAGACAGGTAACGAAGCGACGCATCAAAATTGTCCTCCACCATGAGCCTATTCGATGTGAACTATTACCTCCGTTCAACCATTCAAATCGCTTCACGTTCAAACCACCGATTGGACCCGGAACAAGTATCGTATGAACCTCGGCCAAAATCAATGGACAAGTGGAAGGTCTAGTGCCTCCAATGGACGAAACGCATGGCCAGGTCGCTTTGCTCACAACGGCACTGTAACATTCAAGGCTGAACTCATCTCAAACTTGTCATAGGGCTCGAGGTGGCAAGGAGCAACCGAATCCGTGGTACCTGTCAATATGTACCACGGCTGTAGGCTAATATGTCAGTGTGGATGTTCGACCGATACCCCCGCTCCTTCACCGACGCCCAAGATCTTGAAGGTGATGATTAATCGAATTTTGCCGAGCTGATCACTTACCACGTGTCGTACTAATATTTGACGCGGTACTACAGACGCGTTCAACACTAACCATGTCGATGTCAGGAATATCGAAAATATCAATCACAATGGAAGGGTCTGTCTGCAGAAAAGTTGCCACTAGTAACCCAAAAAGCAAGAATAAACGCCTTTTCAGGCGTGTGCGCGTTGCAAGGAGGTCTGTCTGTTTGTTAATGGCCAATGTGTTTTAGGAATCATTCGTTGCTGAGCTCATAGTAACAGGTTATCAACCGTGTAAGACGCGCTCCATAACAGTTCTCGGTGAAATTTCTCGTCCACTTAGTCGATGCATTCGAAGAGCAAGGTAAGTCAAATTGCTGACTGGGTCCATCATAAGGTGCGTTCTTTCAGGCAGGTTAACATGCCGTTCGGAAAGGTTTTCATGGTTTCCCAGGCGGCGTGTAACCCCGCGCAGAAAATAAAATAAAGGACCACTTGCAGATCAAAATCCATTTACTGCGAGTCCATACCCGCCCTCAAGAGTTGGTAGAGCCGCCACTTGTCAACTACCTCTGTACTCAGCTATTCGATCGTATCTAGGCATGCATTCCACATTCCTGCCCTCGTCGGCAATATATGTTCTCGATCTCGGTTAAGAGTCTCGACGAAGAGCTCAACGAAGGTGCGAAACCTGATCATGAAAAATTACCGCCGAATCTGAAGTACGAACCCGTGGGCAGATGCATCACCCTTCAAATGATCAGTAAGCTTTTTGTCCCTCTAAGTAGCAGAGCGTGCTTACGATATCGGATATCGTTCTCGTAGTATCCAGGTCCACAAGGGGGGCGAATATCCTCAGGTAGTCTGCGAAAGCGGACACAGTCTATAATCGCGCGAAGGGAGGGGGGGCTTGGGTGTGGCGATGATCATGATGCAGGCCAGTTGCTTTTGTGACATCATAAAAGTCATTCTGCCGAGCGCTACTGCTGCAAAAGCCTCTCAGGAGATCGACAACATGGGGAAAACGGGTATGTGGTTCACAGGTCAGTGCTATCCTGCGTGCATCCCATTCCCTCCTTTAGGTAGAAGGCCTGCGTAGGGCTGTCTCACTTTGGATCGAAGATCCTTCTCCTTCAATCATGTGCCGGACTTAACGGCAGAAGCATATACTGTACATACTTATCTACTGATCTATGTTCCTCAGGTCTTTATCACGATCTGTAAGTAATTTTATCCGAACTTTCTGCTTTTATACATCACGGTCGCCACCGCTCCCTCTCAAGAAATATCCTCATAATCTTCATCGATGTCTAGAAACTTACGAATCTCGGCCGGGTCTACACCATTCTGGCGAGTAAAGTGTGCCAACAGCGTCCCGTAATTGTCTGGAAAGCATATGATGTGCACTTCGGATTGATGTCCACTACGACATAATTTCAGACGCACCGGTCCAGCGTAGTGCAGCTTCCTTCGCCAGAAAAACAGCCCGTTTCGTTTCTTCGACCTTCACGGGGTCGCAGTCGCCATACGCGGTGAGCTCTTTTTCCAGTAGGTCCACCTGTTTTCGCCTGTCCGCCAATTTCGCAAGCGCTTGAGTACGCGATGCCTAATTGCTCGTACGTCAGCGGGGCGATTTTCAGAAAAGGCTACTGTTTACGGATTCAGATCTGGCGGATCGTTCGTTCTTGATGCTTTCCCTGATCTCAGCAAGCTGCGCCATGTGACCGTCGCGGATCTCCTTTGCGGACGATAGACGCGCTTGGATCTGTAGGAACGTCAGCCCATGTCTGCTCCTTGTCGAACGCGCTCTGACCATTGCACCCTGTTGAGAGGGGAAACTCCAGAAAACTTGGCGGCGGGACCGTTGTTTGTGAGATTGTTGGGCGCATACATCTCGACACTCACAGTTGGAAGAGCCTATTTTATCCCCTTGAACCAAACCGTCGTCGACAAGAGACTGCAGTACTTCTTTCACGGACTGAGAGACTGTTAATGAAGCATAGAAATCATTGCTCGTGCCCGTAAAATAGGAGTCTTACCGATGCCTTTCATTTTAGGTGCCAACTTTTCGAGTTCCTTCAGCTGTGGCGAATGGTCAATCTCAGAAGAGGTTGCTTGTCTGAGCACATCCACTGACCTGATAAAAGTCTTTCTTTATGACGGAAAATGTTGTCAAAGCGGGAGTCTCGACACAAACTTCATGCGTACAGAATGCCCTACCGTTTCGTGGAATATCTCCAACAGTCTCACACGTTTCTCTTCAACTGACAAGCCTCTTGGAGCCTTGATTCATCATTAAGCTGGGTTTGCTTGCTCGGAGAATGTAGCACTTACCATGAGTGGAATCTTCGGAATGGTGACTGCCAAAAGAAGCGACGCGGCGCGTCGCGTCATGATCACATGATCGGCCTCCCGAAAATCGGATTCTCAAAATGACCGGAGTACAAGGCTTCCCTTCTTCTTTCTCTTTGCACCCCAGAATCAAACTTACAATTCACCGAGGGACATTCACCATATTGGAGCTTAACTCATCAGAGCGAGGTTCTCCCGATGTGATGGGAATGACGGTTGGATGAAACCCTGACTTTTGAGGAAGACTGGCCGTACTTTGAGAATGCGTTCGTTATTTATAGAAAGACCGGCGTAGTTATGTATAACGGCTAAGTACGTTGAGATGGTTGAACAGATTGTTTGGATAGTGATGATGGAAATGATTGCCAAATGTCATGCATGAAATGTGATTGATTTACTCCATTCCTCCACAGCTTGAAGTCCACAGCCATACGTACGAGTTCATCAAAAATCTACACACTCAGGAAATCAATGTCGATCGCTGGCCGCGGTCGATACTAATGGCGCGCATTGTTCGCTTTGTGCGTGCATTTTATGTTCCCGGTACATATCCACCGGTTTGCTTCCTGGTCCAAATATTCAGGCCGCACTTACGGTACCTGGACATTGAGTATTGGGAGCAAATTCGAAAGCAGTATCTTTATGTTTGGAAAGGGCGCCACTGTACCTTTGAGAAGTCACATGGCGAGAAGCACTGGCAGTGTTCCAAAAGCGGCGACAAATGTTAGAGGCTGCAGAGGCCGGATGTCAACTCACTCTGAGGGGGGAGAGGAGGAAGTCATGCGAGGGAGAGGAAGAGGACCTCGACTCGGAGGTTCATCTCCCAGCGTTGTTCGGCGAAAGCGGGAGAAACTAGCTCAAAAGTTAGAATAAAGAGCAAAAATGCAGAAGATGGTGGGCGTTGCACATTGCACACGGCGAAGAACAGTCGGGGGAACAGTCAACTCAACAGAGGAAGAACAATAGCTTCTGTGGAACCCAGGCGATGCTGCAGAGAAATGAAAACGATCTAGGTAACTCGGCCTCCAGAGTTGCAGTCCTGGGCCTCTGGATTGCGACGGCCTGAGGCAGAAGTTGAAATATGAGAATGGGAGGCATCCCGCGAGAAGGTGTTTCGGCCCTCAAGACCTCAGACCCAGTGAAAAGTCGGTCGAGTCCAGAAACATGAGCAAGGTTGGATTCAAGCTGGATGAAGGATCTGTCCGAGTCGCAGATTAGATCCATTTGTATAATGTGATTACAAGATCTGCGCTTTAGTTCTAAGCTGAGGCTACGTATACACCTTCAACCTGAACGTTCGCTTGATCCCTTCTTCGATGCTCCCTTGTATCCGCCACTGCTCCAGAGGAGGCCTGTTCTAGCTTGGCAAAGGGGAATCATGTTCCATTTTCCCACTACTGTACCATTCCAATCAATTCGTCAGTCATGGGTCACAGACCCTCCAGCATGACGTGAATTGATTGGCACAATAGGACCAGAAATCCACCTCGCAAATGCTTTATAAAGATGGGATCTAACCTGATGATGTCCCTTTCCACTGCTATGTACCTGTCCACTAGTGGGTGATACTGCTTGAGCCTTCTGTCTGCGATGCTTCCAGAGCTGAGGACCCTAAATGGCCATCCATCATAGTATGACCACAGGGTGCCTCCTGCGCTCTATAAGTACTGGATCGTATCAGCTCCAGCATGCGATTATTCTCACCAATATTATCGTTAATCTCGCGAGGACACACCTACTATATGCTCGAATCTGCTTGCTATGCACTTGGCGTGCCTCTGACGTTCTTCGTAACCTTATATTTCCGCATATCCCGGGATATAACGTACGCTGGTGGTGTATCCCGAGTCGGGCCTCCGGGTGTACTTGGATACATCGTAACAGCCTTCAGATATACGTTTGATGCCGAAGCTGTGATCTTGGAAGGCAGAGCCGCATTTTCTGGCAAACCCTTTGTAATCCCAACACTTGTGGGTCCAGAACTAATGAACGACATTCTCACATTGACAATAAGTCCATAGGCTGGTCCAGTCTTCCTTCTTCCGCCCAAATATCTCGATGTTGTACGCTCAAGTAACGATGATGTTGTAAGTGTCGCGCAAACCCGCTTTCAAAGCATTTAAATAACTTTTCGCAGTTCAACGAACCTATGGCGGTCGACGAGGACCTGCAGTTACCATACACGATGGATGTGCACCAAATGGAAAACCCATATCAAGCACGTGTCCTTCGTACGGATGTTAATCGCGCAATACCTTCTTTCATTCCGGAGATTTTAGATGAGTCCAATCTGGCGATGACCGAGACATTGGAGGTAAGCACTGAGGGGAGTAAGTGCTCCTTCCTATTTGTCCTTGGCTGCCGCTCATCCTTGCGTCTCCCTTTTTACTACCCATTAGAATCCACGATTATACCAGTGTTTGATACCATGACACATTTGATAGCACGAATCAGCAATCGAGTGATATTCGGGGTCGAACTATGTCGCAATGAAAGCTTTTTGCATGCTATCGTACGATTCTCAGAGACCGCACCTTTAATCGCCCCGTTTATCCGTTGGAGCCCTTCTTTCCTCCGAAGGTAAGCCTGTTTGCTACGTCGCCTCACACTTGACCGCGTTCAGACACTCCGGCCCGCCAGATTTGTATATTTTGCACTGTCATCAGTTTTGGGAGGAAAGAAGGAACCACTGAACTTCATCGTTCCTTTTTTGAGGAATCGCCTTGGGAAGGAAAAGGAGCTGCAGGAGTCGGATGAACTCGTAAGTTCAAGGATACAGGTCGTCCTTCGTTATGTTGATGACCGTCTCGATAGCTCATCGCTCACTTCCTGCTTCAAGCGGCACCATCTGACGAACCTCTTGAAGGGATCGCCATGCGTCTGATGAACCTGAATTTCGGCAGCATCCACACTTCGTACGTGCAGACCAGGACAAAATGACGAGTAGGGATTTATTCCTTCCAGCTCAATTTTCATTACGCAGGTTCTATTTGAGCTAGCACTCTTACCTCAAAATCAATTAGATGGCATTAGAGAAGAAGTCCTGACTGCGTTGGACTCTGAGGGTGGCTGGACTAAGCTGGCGTTATCAAAATTCAAGAAGATCGACAGCGCTTTGAGAGAAGTCGGGAGAGTCTATGGTTTAATGCACTGCAGGTCACAACCTTCGCTGCCCTCGACTTTGACTGATTTTCTTTAGTCGCCCTGCCCAGGATTTCAATGCTTGGTCACGACCTGCTTGACGGTACAAGGGTGCCTCCCGGGCATCGCGTCGCGATCGACATGAAGGCGGTGCATTTCAATCCTCAAGCATACTCTGACCCAGACCGATGTGATCTCTTCCGCTTTTCGAAAATGCGGGAGGACGAGGAAGATAATAGTTCAAAATACGGGTTCGCGACCCCTGATAGCAGCGTATGTGATTTCTCTTGCTCCAGCCAACAGATCACCGCCCCCTCACATTGGTTACAGTACCTTCCGTTTGGTGCCGGTAAGCCGCAGCCCCAGGTACTCACGTTCACCGCGTTCTTATTGAGCTCACCAGGCCGACATGCATGTGCTGGCCGTTTCTTCGCTGCAGTAAGGCGAAAAATACCGTAAGATATGCAAACTGACATGAGTGCCGCAGACAGAGCTCAAGATTATGCTTGCCCACATTCTACTCAAGTATGACATTTCGTTTCCTCCTGGTGTTATGTCTAGACCAGCAAACGTAACATTTAACGGGGCGATTATCCCCGATAGAAAGGCGCAGATGGTGTTTAAGCGAAGGCAATGAATGGCGCGAGCATCGCGAGTACAGAAAGGCGTTCCTGTAGCGAAAGATCTGTATGAACTCCCAGAAATGTACTGTCCTTTATGAGCTGCGAATGCAGAAAAGCCATTGAGAAAATGATCTGCCCGATACTGTACATATAGATATATGTATATGCTAACAAGGAGTGTGTAGCTCAACTGAGACTCAAGGAGAATGATTACAGGAACCGCCAAAAGGGATTGTGTGCTAGATACAAGTCCGATGTGGATAACGAGGAAAGCAAGACGAATGAGAGGAAACAGAAAAAAGAAAAACCAGCATTGGAGGAAAGAGGAATTGAGACACTGGGTGAATCGTCGGGTGGGGAAGGTGGAGTACTGAGTATATCCATGAAAAAGAAAGATGAATCCCAAAAATAATGGTCGGCCATAGCTTGAGCAGCGTATGGACAATCACAAGAGCACGTCGGAGCAAGAGGGTCAACTGATAGGAGCATCACGTCACCGTAAGAGATCGAGACGCTGGTCGTTCGACGGATATCGATACGCCACAAAGTCAGGGTCTTGGGCGACGCGTTCCTCCAAGGCTTTTCGCGAGGTCACGGACAGTCGCGACTGCGGCGCACCTGTGCTGAGTGCGCTATGCCTCGACGTCGACGTGGCATAACTGTTGGCCACAACGTCATCCTGCCCATCTGACCCGGGCCGCATCGGGGGGAACTGGTGCTGTGCGACGTTCGAATCGATATACTCATGATCGCGGGGCATGCTCTTCTTGCTCAAAAGCGAGGCAAAGCCGAATTTGCTCTTCCGCTTGGCCGTCGGTGTCTGCTGCACCGTAAAGGTGTCTCTGAACTGGTCCAGAGGGCCGAGGGAGCGCCGGGAGCTCCCAAACTCGTCATAGCGCGAAGCAAATGCAGGGTTTGCCTGTTGCTGACGGCCATTGACGGGCATGGTCTGCATGGCTAAGTTAGGGCGGCTGGATAGGCCCCCAAAGGACTGACGGCGGACATCGGGAGTGCGGAAGGGGGCGCTGGGAGGAAGGAAATCGTGCGCAGGACCCGAGCCTGGTGGCAGCTGGCGGGGATCGTAAGTGTAAACGGTTCGTGGACGTAATTCCGCCGTGTTGTTGCTGGGTGTTCGGGAGACGGCTTCAGCCGGAAGCGGAGGAAGTGATTTCTCCCTCGACATCATGGAGGGTGGTCGGGGTGTAGGACTGGCAAAGCTGGGTATTGGAGGGGGGGTTATATTTCGAGACAGGCGCTGGCGCATGTCGGGTTCTGAGATGACGGGATGGACATTCCTGGGTGTGACGGGCTCCCTTTTGCCAATGATGTCATCGCGATATTGATTTTCCTGATCCTCATGGTTGGCAGATGTCTTCCTCGCATCGACGATCTCTACATCAGGGCCAGAGGTACGTGATGAGGCTGAGGAAGGATATATACTAGATGGACCAGTAGACGGCGACATACCAGGAGATGTAGATCCTGCCAGTTTCGGCGATGTAAGCGAGGGTAGGGAAGGGGTGGAGCCGTGACGGCCGCTAGCAGCCCGCAAGTCACTAGGCCCACGATTGACAAGATATGACAACGGGGGTGGAGGTGCAAGAGGAAGATCATCATCAGTTCTGTCCAGGGACTGGGAGGGATCACGACGTGTCGCATTCGTTTGTTTGTTGGAGCCAGTGACAATGCCCCAGATCTTAGCAAGTCCCCTTTTCTTCTTCTTGGGGTTCCCATCAGCTAAATTATCGCCCACCTGAGTCTCACTGGTTTCCGGCTGATCAGACGGCCAGATTTGACTTCGACGAGATGCACCAAAGTCTGTCGGAGAATTTCCAAATTGTTGCGCCTGTCGTTCACGTTGAAGAGCAAGACTAATGGAAGCCCATAATAAGACTCGACGAACATCAGAAGAAGAAAAGACTTACTGCATATCAACCATACTGCCCGACTGTATGGCGGAGGGGGCTAAACTATCCTGGCTTCTCCATCCTGCACTGAGGTTCTTGAACCCAAAGAACCTTGTTCGCCTAGGGGAAGCAGATCCCATACTATGAATGTCCGAAAACGATGCTTGCGAATACGCTCGGGGTAAGTCTGGACGGTCGACGGGCGCAGTCAGGACACTAGTTGGACGCGCAGAGCTGGGCGAGTACGGTGAGTATGGTCGAAGACCCAAGCCGCCATCTGTCTGGGGCGCGCCGAGGCTGTTGGCAGAAATGATCGATGTGACATCCATCGTAGATCCACGGGAAGACTTTCTCGCCCGCCGCTCCTCCTTCCGCTTTCGCTCGCGGGCTTCGCGCTCTTCCTTGCGCACGTCGACGTGCTCGACAATCATGCCGTTCTCGAGCAAGGTGATCTCACGGGAGTGTGAGCGGGCATGAGCATGTGCTGGCGTTGACGGTGACAGTGGGGGTTTGATGCGTACGCCGCCTGTGTCGTCTGCAGGGCTGGCGGTATTTCCTAGATCGTAAGCAGAGCGGCGCAGCTGGGAGTATGTGTCGCGCATTCTACTGTCCAGTTGTTTGGCCTCTTGCATGGCACGGGCGTGGGCAAGCGCCTCGGCTTCGAGGAGCATTTTCTGTGACTTGATGTATGTTCTGAGAGTCTGCTGGCGTGACGCAGGTTCTCGAGGATTCTGACATATTTTCAGTGATATTGAGAGACGTACAAAAATCGAAAACATACAACGCTTAGCCAAAGCTTGATATTCGGTTCTGTCAAGCGACCCCCCTTCACTCTGGGTCTTTTAGGATCGTCGATTGTGACAAGCCCTTTAGCGTTGTCCTCCTCTTCTCGTTGTTTAAGCTCTTCAAATTCAGCGTCGCTCTCCCGCTCCCAGACGCCGGGGGAGGTGACATCCACATCCGCCATGTCCTCGTCTCGCATTGCGCATTCTACACACACCTCTTCCTGCGGGGGTGGAGGCCTTGGAGAGTAAGAAGGTTTGATAGGGGTTGGGGTCGTCGGGGGCGTGATATACGTAGGCTGCTGAGCATACGCGCGGTGCTTCGGCGCGACTGGGGGGTTGTACGATGGAGATGCAGATAAGGGCATGATGGGGTAGTCGTTGTTGACTCGGCCACCAGCACCAATGCCTGCTATAGGTGACGTAGAACGCTGAGCACCTGGTGGAAGAATGGATGAGCGGTCCCCGAGGCTTTGTGAGGGTGCGTTCTTAATGTCTTGACTCGCTCCAATAGGAATACCGTTTGCTGAACCACGCGAAGGTGTACGCTGGTTGTTATCGTCCAGGCTGTACCGTTCGACGACTCGACGAGACGCACCAGGAGGCAGGGCATAGGAAAGGGCGTTCCGCTGGGGCTCGAGCGATTGGGATTGTGCCTGGGACTGCTGGGACTGGGATCTCAACGACTGCATGTCCGCCGAATTCGCAGAGACCTTAGATTGAGGCTGTTGAGGATGTAATGTCTCTTGATTGCCCCGTTGTTCGGGAGTCCATCCTGAAGAGACCGCATCACGGGTGCCGTTGGGCTCGTAGCCCCTGCGGGGTAAACCATCGTTGCCGTTCGAGGAGACCTCCCACCCCGACCGCTGCGTAGCCCCGAATATCAACGCGCTGGCGCGTTGAGCATTCTTGGAATTAGGTAGAGTAGGATAGCGGTTGTCCTGGAAGTCGAGCTCTGTCATGAGCGCCGGCCCTGGATACGCGGCAGCGTGCACCTTAGGGCCAGTGTCATTTCTTGAAGGATGGAGAGCCGCGGCCATGCTCGCTGCGGGGAGCAGGCTGTTCGTTTAGGAGGTCGTGCTGGAAGTTGGGAACAAAGTATGGCAAAGTTGATGAATTCAGGTGCTGTGCTGCTCAGTAACACGAGGATATTCCCGTCGCCTGGACCAGTTGAGACGAGTGAACACGAATTCGACGGGTCTCGAGCAACGCTGGGCGACTCGCGGGATTTCGCCCACAAAAAGGAGAAATGTGAGGACAAGTTCAATCAGAGGTCTGTGCTTCATTTGTCAATTTCTCGGCTAACTAACGGAGCATGCCGCTGACACCTTTACATGTTATCCATTCTCCCTCTGACCAGCACAAATCATACCCAAGCTAATCAAAAAAGGGGCCATCTTTCCTTGACTGTATACAAAGTGTACTAGAATACTGTCTATCAAGGTATCGGTTCGTATTTTTACTTGCGGTACCTGTGCAGAATGAGCAACAATCCGGTACCGAAGACCACGGCAACACTCACCAAAGGACTCCCTTCCTGCTTCTTCGCATCTTGCGTTGAAGCTGCAGCATGCCGTACAGAAGCGCTTCGGCCGTAGGGGGGCACCCAGGTACATAAATGTCCACAGGAACGATTCCTAGGAGTCCGTCCATTCATAAACATCTTTGAGTATGCGAGAAATATGATACAATACGCACTGTCACATCCTCGCACAACCGAATACGAGTAATGGTAGTACCCTCCTCCGTTCGCGCATGAGCCCATCGAAATGACCCAACCTGGTGGCCGCCACTCGATTACCGCCTGATAATGGTAAAAATCACATTTCACTCACGAGGCTCGGGCATTTGATCGTACACCTTTCTCAGTGCAGGTGCCATTTTGTTCGTGAGCGTACCCGCGACAATCATGATATCACTCTGACGTGGACTGGCTCGGAAGACAACACCGAGCCTATCCTGGTCGTACCGAGCTGCGGCCATGTGCATCATCTCTACGGCACAGCATGCGAGACCTTGCAGGAGAAGATAGTTCCAACGCATTAGGCTTTCGCTGGGCGGTGATTTAATAACCTAACTCACCGAACGTCATCGGCCACATCGAACCCTGTCGTGCCCAGTTGGTAATCTTATCCAGTGTTGACAATACATATTCTAATCAATAGAAAGTTCAGGATGGCTGCGAGCTCGCTTAGAAAGGGAGGACGCACCGGCTTTGTTCTGGGGATGTTCGAGGCTGTATTGATTTGAACCTTGCTGTGCGAGCGCCGTGATCGGTTCCGTGGCCGACGTTGTTGAGCTGGGAATCGGAGTAGAGGGCTCAGCCCGACGAGCAGGCAATGAAGAGTGCAGAGAGCGGTAGGCTATGGTCGTCGAACTCAGTTTGGTGCCCCAAAGGTAAACCGTCAATTTGCGCACCCTGGAGACCCACAACGGTTCTGAAGACCGCGGGTCGCCCAACGCTGGACACTAAGTTAAAGGAACAAGATACAATGAATTATCCATACTAAGCAATAGACTCTTGGACTTACAAGCACCTTTAACGGCCAGCAACATGGAGGTGGTTATGGAGGTGGGACAAGTATTCACGTCTCCCCATTGGCTGGCACAAACCGGAGTTTTCCACGTGATCAAGCCCTCGTGACGTCCTCTCTCGGAAAAGTAAATCGACCACAACTCTTCGAGGTATCCAGCATCACACAAGCCCCAGGACTGGTACACTTATGTCTTGCAATTGTCTGTTAAGCATCTACAATTAATTACAGTGTTGTCGACCAGGAAATGTCAATGATTTGTCATCGGCACGTGATTCAGACACGGTGAAGATCAACGCCACATAGCAAAGTTTGCGACAAACCCCTTCGTCCTACCCTACAGGCATGGAAAGAGACCCCGTGGACTTGGAACGCGAGCTTAAAGGTTTGCTGCTAGCTGAGGACTCTAGTCTCCCCTCATTAAAGTTGTATAGATGTGATTAGGCGGGCAAAAGGAAATCCGGATAAGACAGGGTCATTGGTGAGGAGCTTCGACTTGCACTACGACGTTGACTCAACTCCTATAGCGCCGGGACACGCTGAAGCGCTTGATAAAGCTCACGCATTCGTCACATCCAAATTTAAAAATCCTTGCTGCGCAGAATATTCGCTATCTATTCAATGATTTCCCCGAACTCGAGGAAGAAGCTATAAATGCTATCTACGACCTTTGTGAAGACCAGACTTCTAAGGTAGGCGACTGCTGATTTGCTGAATGTTATCTTACGCGTGTACAGGTTCGGATAGAGGGATACACGGCAATTACCCACCTTTCCAACGCAGGCCACAGGTTGATACGGCGAAATGCAGACGTCCTGTTGCAGTTATTGCAAAGTGGTGGGTCCTTTTGCTCTGTTATTCATCATATGTTGACCAACGAAATGCGCAGATGAAGCTGACGAAGTCAACGTTGTAAGGAAGGCACTAACGGAACACCTCGATATGGATCCCAAAGTTACGCTGAGCGTTTTGTGTGACCAAATCGCCCCATTGGATGATTCTGTCGATGAAGAAGAACGAATGATGCGAGATCGTCTGCGAGACGTGGTGTTGAAATTTTTGACTGGGGCGAGGCGGGCGATCGTGGAACGTCATGCGCTGCCTGGAAGTGACGCAGAGGAGGCCCTTATCGAATCTTTGATCACTGTACGTGGCATGCTATCTAACATCAGTTTAAATCCATAATATCAACCAGGTGATCCCCAAACTGGGGTTCAGCGACGTGGAAATTATTGTCAGGAGCCTTCTTATCCCTTTAAAAGCGTATCAGGGACCTTCCGCACGAGGTCACGCACTGCTTCAAGCCCTCCTGAACAAGGTGGCCGAACATCTTCAAAAGGGAGCTCGTTCAGGTGATGTATCGATACTACATCTTGCGCAGCCCTACCTCGACTTGGCGGCCTTCGTCGTGGTTGAAAAACAAGCAGCACCAGCCCTAGAATTACTTCGTTTTTACTGCAGCTCCATATCCACCAAGATAACATTGCAAAAATTCTCTAAAGACGATCAACGGTTGGTGGTCAGCCGCCTCGCAGAAACCTTGGTTGCTGCTAATGAACATGCCCAACCCGAGGATGATGGCGTGCCACTGGAAACATTGCGCAGGCAAGTTGTTGACTCTTGCCCGTTTTTGTTGGAGGTGAGTGCGCAGGGCCTTGTCACGCGCGTATTATCCTAACCCGTTTAGTCGCTCCAATTATCTCCAACGTCGCCCGAAAGATCCGTCAATGCTGCTGTCTTTTTGTTAAGAGCATGTTTACAGGTATGTTCTTCCTTTACAGCCGATTTGTGGACGTCCGACAATGTCATGTAGCGAAAACGGAACACACATTGGACCCTCCCTCCAAACTTGATCGCGACACTGAGCGCAATCCAGACTACGGTTACAAAGGAACAATCTCAAGATGTTCACAACCTAATTAGGGTTCGCAGTGGGCCTCTCCTCATTTCATTTACTTGTATCCAACATCATCTTCTCTGTTTGGGCAGTCTCTGGTTCCGCCTCCAAGGACGTCGGAAAAAGTGAAAAGCAATTCAACAAGTCAAAACATCACTGCAGCTACAGTGTCGCAAGCCGCAAAGAAAACGACCACTAACGGCCTCCCTGCTTCTCTTCCCGAGCGCCCTGCTTCGTACCCAGCAAGACGAATGCACATAGCATCAAGCTCACGCCGTCCAGACCGCGACCAAGTCATGGCAGACCCTCTTTTTTCTCAAGGTCCCGCGTCAAGATCAGCCAAGCACCAATTGGCCTCGGAACCCTCAACCCGGCCGCCGAAAAGGCAAAAGGGCAGTAGAAACGACGACGGAGATACAGACGCTGGGCCTTCTCTTCTGAGCCGGCTGGGGACGACCCTGTCGGGCGCTCCGGTGTCTCGTGCGAATCCTCAGGCAACGCCGAGGAATGTTGCTGCTGCGCAGACGCCTCATATGGCTGCTGCTGACCAGCTGCCTCCGAATGGAGAATGGTCGATTAAAGGCGCCGCGAAGCTGGGTGGCCACAATGCTGCTGCTCCAACAACACGGAAGTCCATATCGAGACCTTCCTCCTCGCTGTTGCAGCGACTGGAAGGCGGCTCGACGAGCATGGGGGAGGATCCGAGTGTGTGGGCGAGGAGAAA
Source organism: Tricholomella constricta (assembly GCA_013368375.1). Lineage (NCBI taxonomy): Eukaryota > Fungi > Basidiomycota > Agaricomycetes > Agaricales > Lyophyllaceae > Tricholomella > Tricholomella constricta. The sequence goes on along the minus strand of JAACJP010000003.1, from coordinate 1,404,183 downwards.
GGGAAGATCATAGCATACGGTGCTCGTCTATCTAATTCTCTACTAGTGGTGAACATATATAAGCCGGCTTTTTGAAGTATGAGATAAAAGACTGAGGCACATCCGCGGATGGATGGATGGATTTGTGAGTACGGATCTGATGGCTGGGGTTCAATTGAAATTGCTCATGTTTTCTTTCTGGTTGCCTCTGACAGAGCCCTTGCAGAGCCCTATAGCTAACCATCGCTATCAAGTATCATATATCACTAAGGCTTCTTTCCACATCTATTTGCCTTCCAACGGTCAATTTCAAACCACCATGGACATACACACTTGCGCCGCATTAATCCAGCAAGGCTATACGCTGGCCCTTGCAGTGTGCCTAGTCGTTACCCCCGGATGCACTGACAGTGGTAACGCTTGATGTGAAATGGTATTAAAGTGCGAACTCCTGGCGTGCCCAACACTCGCCGCATCCCGTTCCTTCAGGTCTAAAAAATGAAATCGTTCCTCTTGGTATTTGCCGTATTGGTGGCCAAAGCCACTGGAAATGTCAGTTCCGATCCGCTGGTTCTGTCACTATGGCACCTGAACGCGTCCATTTTCAATAGCTTATCGCTGGGCGACAAACGACAGTTACCGACCGGAAATGCAGCAGTGTACGTGCGGTGAATTGGGGTGTTGGGATATTGCTGAGTCGTTTTATGCATGCATAGTTGATGTGTGTTTCGGCGATTGTGAACGGTTCGAGTGTGGATTGTGGGTGTGCCCTCCCCCCTGACCCGTGAATGAAACTTATTGATGTGCACATAGATGTTCTATCAAGTCTGGGTAAACGTCCCCTTGGATGGATGGGAATGTCAGTTCACGGCTTGGCCTTTGTCATTGCGATTTTCAAAATGGACTACACAGGGGATTCGGTCGAGCGATGGCAAACACGCCCATGGTAATCATGTGGGTTAACGACGGCAAGGTGATCCTCTCGCAACGCATTGCTCCTCAGGAGGTGATGCCGACTGTGGACCCGAATCCTCCGCGAGTCGCGACCCTTGCTGATTCTTTGACTTCGGTGAGAACAAAAGCTGAATTGTGAATTTGAAGGACTTAACTTCTTATAGATCGCGGGGGACAGCTCGAACTTTGGATTTTCGGTTCCCGTGCGTTCAGGCCACGTTTAAATAACGGTTTATCCAACTTATACCTGATTCTCATCAGGCAACCATCGACACACAGCAGTTTATCATTTTTGCTTACGGCACCGATTCCCCTGGCTCGTCCGAGGTTGACGCCGACCTGCGTCAGCACTATGAATATCGAACAGTTCTTCTCGACCTCTCAGGAAGATCATCCACTACAACCACATCGGGCTCTGGCACTAATCCGACCAAGGCACCGTCAGGTGGAAATTCGGACGACATCCCTCTTCTGCCATATCAACGCATGATCGTTGCCCATGCCATTTTTTGCGTCGTGGGCTTCTTGCTGTTCTTGCCAGCTGGTGCTCTTCTTGCCCGATATCTCCGGACCTACACGCCGACCTGGTTTACCGGCCACTGGGTCGCCCAATTTCTTGTCGGTATGTTTTTACCGCTCTGCCACCGTAAATACATCATACAGTTTGTTCAATATATCGGCAGCCGGTCCGACCATCATCGTTGGCATCGCGCTTGGAATAGGATCAGTCACGAAGGCTGGCGCAATGCACCTCAATGACACCCATAAGGTAATCTACCTGCCTGATCTACAAATCCCTTGCTTGACACACTCTCAGAAACTTGGTGTTGCCATTTTCGTTTTGTATGGCATCCAACTCACCCTAGGCGCCATCATCCATTGGGTCAAACCGCGTAACACGACGCGTCGCCCAGTACAAAATTATTTCCATGCGGTTTTGGGACTCCTCATCATCGCCCTCGCAATGGCTCAGGTCCACTCTGGGTTCACAGTTGAATGGTCGAAAACAACGGGCCGGGAGCCATTCCCAAACTCAGTTAATATCCTTTTCTACGTCTGGATTTCGGTGAGCTCCTTCCTGTTCGGTTGGGTTAGGACCTTGTAAGATTGTAACTATTTCTCTTTTTCAGCTTGTCACTGTATTATACTTTGGTGGCCTTGCTTTACTCCCAAGGCAATACCGGCAAGAGAGCCTGCCTAAGCGACTCCCCGTAACAGATGACGATGAGGACAACTATGTATACCGCGACAGGGATTAGGGGTAAAGATCGCTGATGTTTAATGTGTTTCTATTGTATTTCATGTTGTCATGCATACCATAAATATCTCGAACTAACGCCTTTGCGCCTTTACGAAGGCACTGAACAATCTTCTTCGATGCAATCTCCTACATACAGATATCTTACAACAATATATTGTCACAGAATTGAAGCAGATTTTTGTACTACATGGGCGGCCAAAGTACAGCAAGTACTTAACAGGACACTCGGATGCTCTCAATGTCTCCCGCAGAATCCACTCATCGTCATCCAGCAGATCAATGCACTCTCCGTAACCCACCGGCCCGGCGTAACCACTGTCCAATAGAACCTTCACTCTATGCTCCTCTCTCCCGGCGCAAAGATGGGGGGGCAATAGGATTGGGAAGCATAGATTTTGACAAAGACCGACGTGCCTTCCAGAAGAATTTGAGCACTCTGGAATGGCCTTGTGACGACATTCATCGAAGACATTGCGGATTATGTTTGAGCGCTCACAAGCATCCGCACGTTAGCCAAGTGCCATCGCGCCACACGCTTGTGATTTAGTAACCCCGGAAGCCGTCTGCTTCATCCAAAAAAAGCCCTAGTCGGGGCCGGCTTCCTTAGCAAGACGTTTATCCTAGGCGGCGCAGCTCTCCTGCGCCTCATTATACAGAAATACGAATGCGACCGCTAGGGTGCGGAATTGCGGATAACAGCTAATGTTGGCATGGTATCCATAGAGATCGTTAAATCAATTTAGAGGCACCAATCTCACTTGACTAACCCATTGGACCAGATGAATTATATGTGAGCCTGACCCCAAGGGACTTACACCATTAAAAACCTATGAAAACGATGTAAGATAGATGCGGGGCTTGTATATATGAGCATAAAATCATGTATTAACATCGGGATTGTACTCAAGTGAGACAAGGGAAGACAGTGGTAGTACTTCTAGTCAAAGTCGTTGATATTGTTGACGTGGAGCGGTCCCAACCTTAGTAGGATAACGCGTCCAACCTTAAGCTTAAAGTCACAAAGCTTCACGCGTTTGTCCCATTGTCACGTGAATGTGACCGTGACCTCGTCAATGCTGCTTTATCCAACATCGCCCGTCGTCCTGGATGGAGGGCTTGCAAGTTATCATGTGAAACCATGCGTGTCTTTATCTGACTGCTAATCACAACCAGGGAACTACTCTTGAAGAGCTCTTCGGCATGGACATATCGTTGAAGTCGCCACTGTGGTCTGCTCAGCAGATCTTGGATCACCCGGAGACTATTGTCGAAACGCATCTAGCTTTTATGCGAGCCGGGGCTAGGATAATTCTAACATCTACGTGAGTATCAAGGGCCATCTGCCACTAATAATGAATTTACGTTTCACTCGCAGATATCAAGGTTCTGAAGAGACGTTTAGAAAGGCAGGGTACTCTGATTTCGAGGCTACGAATACCATGCTCAAAGCTATTCATCTTGCCAATGATGCGCGAACATCTTTCCTGAATGAATCCGACCCAGATGTCGCCGTCAAAATCGCCCTATCCCTCGGCCCATTTGGCGCGAGCCTCTCGCCTGCACAGGAATTTGACGGGTTCTATCCGCCACCTTACGGCCCCATCGGATTCTCAGACATGAAGCCCATGTACAACGCATTCGATGAGGACGATGTAGAGGCTGAGCAAGAATCCATCCACGCGTTGGCGCAGTTCCACTTGGACCGTCTCCTCATATTTGCGCGGGATCCTGAGGCATGGTCGATTATCGACATTATTGCGTTCGAGACTGTCCCACTCGTGCGGGAGGTGAAGGCAATCCGGATGGCGATGCTTTCGTTAAAGGAAACCATGGCTGCAGAGGGTGTGGACCTTGCGCCGAAGCCTTGGTGGATCACCTTTGTGCTCCCGAATGGGAAATGTCCGCAGACTCAGTTTGCAGGGGGTCCACACCTGACCGTCCAAGACCTCGTCTTTGCTGCTTTGCTTTGGAAGCCTTCGGAACAGACATTGGGGTTACTTGGCGCAGAGCCAACCCCAACTGGCATCGGTATTAATTGCACTTCTCCAGAATTAATCTCTGGCCTCGCGCGGGAGATGTCTGCGGCCGTAGAGCAGCTCCACGCCCCCACTCGCGAGGCGCCCTGGCTCGTGCTCTATCCCAATGGCGGGGACATCTATGATTTAATCACTCGATCATGGGTACTTGCGTCGGATGACAAAAGACATACGTGGGCGTTGGATCTCAAGAAAACTATTGACGTTGAATTCTGGGATCGCCCTGGCGTTTGGGCCGGAGTTGTAGTTGGAGGTTGTTGTAGGACAGGCCCGGGCCTTATTCGCCAGTTACACGATGAACTCAAGGCTTCGTAATCGTCAGGTTATGCATATGGATGTCGTCTGCGAAGCGTGTAATGGGCACCTATTTCATCTATGCACTGACATCTCTGCACCATTCTTGACGTCAAACTGCATAAGTAGTTCAACACTGGTTAACCGACTTGCCGAGTCTTTGGGACGTCAGCGTTGGTACTCCTGGACTAGCCTATTATAATGCTAACCTGTCTTAGCCATTTTCCAGGAAAGATACGTGTTGTTCTGAAATGGGCGCTCTGGGCCATCAATTTGTGGACCATCGCTGAGTTCATCGGGTGGGTCTTGTGAAACAGCAGCCACTGCAAGTCTGCAACTCTGTCTTTTCCGGTGAGTTCTCTATGTTCCATGGCGCTTATGGACCATTTGATGAGCCCAGTTTCTGTCGAGTTGTAGATGAAGTGCATTACTAGTATCTGGGCCGTCGTCTGTCTCTTCGTCTGCGCAAGCATGGCGGAATCTGCTCAAGGAAACCGTGATTGTCCCAAATACCCAAGTTGTTTCACCAACAAACATTGCTCCTTCGTACGCCGGGATCAGATTTGCTGTTACCACCGTGGGGTGTGTAACGACAACGTCTCGTAAAGCAGGCTTACCAACAAGTTACATCCATGTCTGTAGACTGGCGGAAAGGGCCCTGGCCTGTGTCTCACACAATTACAATGCGATGCCACAGTATGTCGCCCACAACTAAATATCTTGCTCGTTTGTCACTAACTTGGTTACGGTATCTAGTGAGCAAATTATAGATGTAGAACTTGAGAAGCTGCACGAGCAAAATAGTAAAGGGTGATTATCGATACAATGGCCCCCGACAAGATCAGTAGTTACGTGTGGAAACGCGTCGCTCACAGGTGTTGTTTCGAACCCTGAACTCAGAACAATGTAGATAGCGTGACTTGGCAGAAGATTATGGACTGTCAGGGCAAAGCGGGCAGGGAATTGTAGACTAAATATAAGACAATGAAGCTGGGCACTCGCGTAACGGGCACGTGGGCGTGGTTTTATGTTATTGTTTTGGACAGTGGGTCAAAGCTGTTAAAGTCGCTGCCAAAGCGTTGCCCAAGCTCTCCCCACAGCCAGCCCCTATCAAGGTCAAATCTCCATCTTGTATGTCCTCTAATGCCTAATTCTGATCAGATTCGCCGACTCAGGGTTCTTTTGTGTGTTTACGCCACGCGAATCGCGACAGTTGTCCTCCAACTTTCCCTTTCAACTTACAACACCGTGACCATTGCGGGTCAAAGCTCTCCTCTAACCATCGGGGCTTGAAAGCGCGTCTTTGCTATAAAAGCCAAAATTTCTCAGCCAAACGGCCCTCAAACAAACGTACCCTCCCCCAAAGCACCGCGCTCGCTATGGATGATTCCAACGATAATCTGATGAACGATGATGGAATGGAGGAAACCCAACAGCAGACTCAGTCCACCCAGCAAGCGTCCCAACAGTCCAACCCTGCCGTTGACTCCCATCTCTGGGGGTACCTCCAGCCTTGCAGCGCAGCCCTTACCAGGATCGACTTTTGGAAGATCAACCCGCGTTACACGATCGGACGGAACACTGAACAGAACCAGGTCGTCCTCCCGGGGTTCAAAGTTAGTGAGTACGCGTTCCTTGCGCTTGGCTACGAACGGAATAGCTCATTCGTCTTAGGCAACCTGCATTGCACTATCACCTGGGATGGATCTGAGGAGAGCACGAACGTTGTAGTTCACGATCTTTCGAGCAATGGTACCTTTGTGAGTCACTATTAACACAATTTTCGTAGGTCGCTGATTCCAAGCATACCTAGATCAACGGTAGCAAGATTGGTAAAGGCCAAACGCGTATCCTTCGCGAAGGGAACGAAATTGCATTCGGCACCAGTATCCCGCAGCCCCAAAATGGGGGTCTCGAAGATTATCGTTAGTGCATTCGAGTCTTGTGTCGTTTTTCTGTCTAATGCTCCAAACTAGGTTTTATCTACCGCCATGTTGCGGGTGGGCCACCCACCACCGGGCTTTACGCCTTTTATGATCTCACCCAAGAGCTGGGTAAAGGTTCCTTTGCCGTCGTTATGAAGGCTATCTGCCGTAGAACCGGCCAGTGGGTTGCGGTCAAAATGATCCAGGAAGGCAGGAATGTTCGTTCACCAGGGGAGCAGCAGCAACAAACCCGTCCTCGGAACGACACCTTCATGCGGGAGATTAGTATTCTAGAAAGGCTAAAACATCCGAACATCTGCGAGCTCAAAGAGGTCTTCTTCCAGGAGAACTCTAACGACATCAGTGCGTCCTCGGACATCATTTCGGTTGACATTTGGCTTATATGCCCCTCAGATCTAGTCCTGGAACTCGTTGAAGGTGGCGACCTCCTCGATTACATTCTCAAGAACAATGGCCTCAGTGAGTCTCCAGTTTCTGTCTCCGTCCACCAAAATTAACATATATTTCACTCTAGGCGAGGCTTGCGCTCAGCACATAACATATCAACTCTGTGATGCTCTATCAGTACGAGCCTCATTTCTTGACCCTAATTGTCCCTTACATTTTCTCTAGTACATCCACTCCAAGAACGTGGCTCATCGTGATCTCAAACCAGAGGTATAGACCACCTTTGTCTGTGACACAAAAGGTCACGCTAATGCTACCACTTTCATAGAATGTCCTTCTCACCAAGGACAATCCACCCATCGTCAAGGTTGCCGACTTCGGCCTCGCTAAGTTCGTGGATAGCCTGACTATGTTGAGGGTGCGTTCTTCATACGTAAAGTTTCTCCTCCTCGCTAACTTTCTCTCCAGACTATGTGTGGTACTCCAAGCTACTTGGCACCCGAAGTTGTCAGGCAGGAGAATAACGAAGGTTATGACAACGTCGTCGATAGTTGGAGCGTCGGGGTTATCGTCTTCTCAATGTATGTTGCATCAATGTATCGTTTCTGACACGCTGTTAACGACCATCCCGTAGGCTGACGAACGCTAGTCCTTTCATCGAGGACGAGACCCAGAGGGATATTCGCACTCGAGTCTCCGAGCGCACTATCGACTGGAGTTGTCTCGCAAACATGAACGTTAGCGATGCTGGTATGTTTGTCCCCTTTACTTTCTGTGCTTTCCTGACATCTCTCTCAGCCCAAGATTTCATTCGAGGTCTTCTCGAAGAGGATCCCCGACAACGGATGACGCTCACTGAGGCTCTTACTCACCCTTGGTTGGCATCATATACCCCCGTCTACGATCATCGTGCTGGCAACACTACCAGCAGCATTCCAACAGGAGATTACTCTATGGTTTCCTCTGCCGGAGACAGCGATGACAGCTTTCGTGGTTCTGTGAACGCAGGCTTTCAAAAACTTCACATCCAACCTTCCACTGCTTCAAGCATTCCAGCCATCCCAGGAGCCTTTCCCAATGGCTCGGTAGCTGCCGGTATCAAGCGTGATATTTCCAGGACCGCACCCCTCCAGCGCGGAAGCCATGTCCTTTTACAGGCAGCCGAGGAGGGCAAACCTATCCCGGAGCCCTCCTGGGAGATGATCGCGAATGCCGCCGCGCAACAGCAACAAGACCAACAGGTGGCCGGCCCAAGCAATTGGAACGCGAAAGGGCAGAATAAGCGCGTCTATTCGGAGTTGACGCCACTACCAGAAGAAGCCTCTGTGGACGCCGTGATCAACGGATCCAGCCCTTCGAGTAATGCGCCCGCCAGCAAGAAGAGCACAGGCTCCGATGACGACCTGAACAAAGCTGCCACGGGTACTACAGGGAAAGCGGCCCGTGGTAAGCGCAGGGCTGCACCCTCACCGGCCAGGAAGACAACACGTGGCCGAGCTGCGAAGGGCGCTGAGAACGAGGAGGAGCCCATCGTCCAGCCAAGGCGCTCGACTCGCCACCCTCAAAAAGTCGCTCGTCATGGCTGAGGTTTTCCTTTGCTTTTCTTGGGTTTTGCTTTCCTCATGCTGCTTTTATTTACCTTTACGTCTATCGATCGCTCTCCTATCGTCCATGATATATCATCTTAGTCACGGTATCTTTGACATTTACCACATTCCTTATTGCAGTCCTCGCTTCATCTGTAACACATGTTGGACCACACGTAAACGCCTGTACTGGAAAACGTTCATTACATAAATGTTGAGAACACAAGGATGCCCAAAATGACAATGGTCACGTCGTAGATACGTGGGGGACAAAAACATCTATGTACATGATACATATATATCCATCACATATGCTACAGTAAGGTAAACATGATAATATGCGGAGGACACGGACTTTTCACGTTGTCTCCATGTCGCTGATACCAAGAAAGCTAAGAACAGAACGCCGACGGGCATTAACGGGTTTGCAGTGCGCAAAGTCGCAGTCAATAATTTTCAAAAAAATAGTGTCCACCATGACTCCCCATCCTCCCAGAAATGCAGGCTTCTACTGCAGTGCTCGCGACCTCCTCCCCAGCCTAACCTTGGGGCCCGCAGTGTTGAGATGCGCTGCGTGGACCTTCTTCTTACGCATGCCGCGGCGGCTCTCCAAGGGGTACTCGCACTTGATGGAACGCCTCTGGCATTGGCTGACACAAAGAAGGCAGAAGCAGCATCAGCCTCACATCGGACAAGTCAATGACATCGCTAATTCGGGAAACGCTGACACCGTCATCAGCTGTCCTCGTGCATCATGCATCAGCGCGAGGACGTAGTGCGCGATCGCCACTTGGCCAGAAAAGGCGAGACAGATAGGAGACGGGGGTGAGCTCAAAGGAAAGAACTCACTTGCAGCTTCTATCTGAGCTTCCAGGATCGGGGGGTCCACATGCAATCTTCCTGCCACGGCAGAAGAGGCAGGCGAGTGGGGGTTTCTTGGCTAGTGGTCTCCTGGACGGGGGAAGAGGGCTGAGGCGGATGCCACGAGGTGAGGGTGAGCGTACGGTGGGCCAGCCAGCGGGTCGCATGTAATGTAATTTGTTCGTTGGATAAAAGTTGTAAGAGGTACGTTGGTCTTGGTGAGCATGAATATGGTGTGATGGATAGTGATCTTCACGTCGCGATGGCTGTGAGGCACTGTGAATTGTTTCGTCGCATTGGGCGGGCGCCTGATAAAGACCGTGGTTCTCAACTTCGTACAGGGTTGAGGTGCTTGACGAAGTGGACGACGTTGGAGAAGGAAGATAATCCATGTAGGGTGGCTCAGGATGGGACGAGGTATGTTGTGATGGGACTACAACGTTAGTCTGAATAACCTCAACGAATGGGCCGTATGGGTAGAGATGCACAGGGTCAGGCCCGGACGCCTGGACACAGGATTCCGTCAACCAATCAAGAATGGCGAGAGAGGGGGGCACTTACGTTGTGTTGATTCGATGGATGAGCTTCGTGTCTACTTCTTCGCGTGACACGATCCCGCGGAATGTGCGGCGTAGAGACGGAAACAGGAGCCTGAGTTAGTCCGGGCTGGGGGAGACAGTCGTAGCTGTAATGGAGTGGCTGAATTTCGGTGCTGACTGAAAGTTCTCCCGAAGGCGAGTTCGACGACGCCAAGGACGATGGATTGCTTGTGTTATTTGGTTCTGCGTGAATGGCGACGCGACCGTCGACATCGTAATAGTAGCCAGTACCCTCCAGATAGGCACTGGAAATTATGTTGTATTGGTCTGCCGCGTGCCGTGCTTGTGGGAACGTCGCGTAAAATCTCTCGTCTTCCTCGATTTTCCAGCGAGCATACGCCGAGAGAGGCTCTGGTTCAGCAATCCCCGGCATGAGAGCCTGATCAATGCAAAGGTCAATGTGTGGTTGAGGCATAAATTAATAGACTACGACCGACCTCGTGATGATTCTGTAAAGTAGCGGTTGGTGATGCCGGCATCTGCGCGTAAACTGAGTGCTGCAATGGCGTGGTCTGGTTTGATGGATGTACTTGAGTGAGGGATCTGGTGGGCTCGTAGACGTTGTGGGATGGTATCATTGCCGCAAAGATCGTAGACTTGACCTGTGAAGAGGCGATGGGGTGACAGGACCCTAATCAATGAAAATGGTGGGCTGTCAACCGGATGGAGTCCTGATATAAGAAGGACCGGGAAGGCAAATAGGCAAATCCGTGCAAAGCAACCCAGCCACCCAAACTTCGAAAGAATTTGTGTCCGACACACTCCCTGGGTCAGAAGACCACGTCTACCCTGACAAAAATGTGGACCTACAAGCGCTGGACGGTCCCTTTTCCCATTTACAACATGAGTTGATACGATCTAATCAATGAAATCAGAGCCATATCAGTCCTTCATGATGAATCGTCCGCTAAATCGGAATCAACTTATCGCCAATATTTCTTCATAACTGTTGTTATAGTAGGCATTATTCTAGGGAGTTTCAGTTAGTCCTATAGCCAGCAATCTTCTGCGAATCCAGATCCCGTTGCGCGATATGATTTACCGGTATTCGGCACGTCGATGGATTAGCCAATGGAGGAATTCCGGAACGACATTCCTCCATTTGACAATTAGGTTCCGCCAGGCTGTCGGGGTGTGATTGACCATGCTCCTGGGCACCACTACCCAAAAATCTGACTACAATACCTTGGACTACATATTCAATACATTTGCTTCGAGACTCTTATCTCACGCGACCTTGAAGCCTCTTCCACCTCAAGTTAAAAGAATTAGGCCCGCTTTCTGAGTTCCAGGATGAGTGCTTACGAACGGAACTAGATCTCAACGGGGTTGTGGCGCGTGCCTCCCTATTCAATACTCGTAAAGAGCCCGAGCGTTTGAGTCACTCGCGTCATTCAGGCTTGTTACTGTCCTCGCCCTGTACAACTGCTGAAACCGGATGTTGACATCATATAATGAGCTTGCTTTGTGCCTAAAAAAATTCAATCCAATGAGCGATGAGCTGAGGACATACTTACCCTTCATTCTTTGTACCTGACCAGGGAAATGGGAAATATGCTACGGTCATGTTTTCCGCCACCAGGTGGCTTCAATAGATGGCGAATGGTCCAATTCCAGCTGTCGGGATCGCTGCCGAGTAAACGGACACGCACAAGTACAATATCACGATAGACCAAAACTGAAGTTGGGTATGTATTTGATTATGACACACGATTCTGGGATGGCGGGAACACCGCTGATTCGAGGGCCCTTGCAGCCTCGCCGTACGTCAACGCACCCACGTAGGGCATAACATTGTACTTCAGTGTGTAATTTGCCGGGGAAACGTTTCTGGGGTGTGTTCGTCAGTGGCGTGTTTAACACATAGAGAATAAGAAGAAGGAGCGTTTAAAGTTACGGGAGCACAAAGTGAACTTGTGGGTCTTCGCACGACGTCGACTAACTTAACTCTGGAGATAAATGGACTCACTTGAAGGTGCTTGAGAGCTCTCGGAACATATATTTATTCTTGGCGACAACGTTCACAACCGCATCTTCTTTACGTCGCACGATCCGATCCCACAGCACGACTTCGTTCTTGACCTAAGATAGAAGGTCAATAAACGCTTCAATGCAACGTTGATACAGCGGCATAATAGTGTAGAAATGGTGTAATTCGACAGCGGTGTAAAAGATGGGAGACCTTGTAGTCACTTTCGGCGGAAAAAATGCTTACCCCTTGGACATTGGTATATTCAGCCTGGAGGTACAGGAAAAGTTGTTTTGTATTCCAGTGGAATAGAGGTGTGAGGTCTATGAGGCAGGAAAGTGGTTTCGATTGGATTAACGAACGGCGAAGACACCGACGAGTAAACGACAGCATACCGGCACTGATATTGAAATTTACAAAAGCCAAATCCTGTTTCTTCATTCGCGTACGCTTGTTTGCGTATCTGCGGCCAGTCAATCCACATGTCAGATTTATTGGGAGCTTATACTGCTCACACTTTGACTGATGCGATCTTGAGCTCTCCTTTGGGGTCCGCAGTGAAAACGAGAGACGAGATAGCGATAGCCGCCAAGAGGCACATCATACATGTCGAAAGGAAAGCAGAGACATTGTTGATTCTAGAGAAGAGGCTATGCATTGGAAAACACCTGAGGTAATCACTGTCGTGTATAAGGGCGCCAACCACTGGCGGAGAGTTCTCGGATTCGTGGTCGTACTTCGTGTCGGTGACACGACAACAATCGAATGCCGTTCATTGGTTGTGCTTGGCTGTGACCTCCGCAAAAACAAAGTTCAAAGTCCGCGGCCGGTCGAGTCGTACCCCGCGTTCATCCGTCTAACCCCCGCCGAGGTAGGTATGCTAGGACAAAACCGTTATAGCCTGTCTGGACACATGTCCAGTTTCTCTATCTCTTTGGCTGTCCTTGCACCAACTTTCTGGTTCACAACTGTTTTAGTTCTACAATCAACTCTGCAGAACTCATCAGAAAGGAACGCCAGGTATTCATGGACTCACAATTACAATTGATGCCGAACATGTTTTTCTTTATTTTCTCCTTGCAGAAGCACAAACGCCGCGGAGCGATCACCTTAAAGTCGAAAACCATGCTGAAGTTCAAATCCTTCACTGCCAGGTCCGACACTGGCGGGACCCTCAGTTCAAGTTGCCCAAGTGAAAAAACAAGAATTCGAAGGTCAAAGAGTCTTCTCTACATTTCTTTTTAAGATTTTATTAGAGCAACAACACTGACAGGTGGTACGTTTGCTCGAAGCCGTCAGTGAGCACTCATTCAAGTCCCAAGAGAGGATAGCTAAACAACTCCTTTCTGCCGCCGGTAAGGTCCTAAGTGGTATAAATACACCGCAATTCAGAGCATGTCTTGTTTCATGTTTCCATTCCAGGTGATACAAAGCTCCCGGGCCCGCGATGACGGCCGCCTGAGCGTGGGTCGTGGTGGTTCCTGACCCCTACAGCTGTTTATTTTAATCAACTTGACTACCTGGGAAAGGGAAAGGACGGTTGATTTTTTCGATGAAGGTCGCGTTCTCTTTCCAACAACCGCTTGCACACGACCCGTGCCATCAACCAAGCCGAAATATGCTAAGTGCCGGTATGTCGGGACATCTCTCCCAAATTCCAGAATCCAGATGACTGAAAATGTGTACCTAGTGAGCGGCCCGAAGTTTGTATTGTTCAACACTGCTGTGCTTTATGCTGACGACGATGTCATCGGGTACCTGCCGTCGCAGTTCGCGCATGTGGAAATGCGTAGTGCCCCATGATCTCGGTCCTTGTCGGACGTCTAAGGAGCCTGTCCTGTCAGATCCGCATACAAATACTATTCAGAATCCTGTATCCGCCGGTAAGTATTGTTAAAGGCGTACGGTCGGCAGGAGAGAAGTGGACTAGAACTCGGGCCCTCGTTTCCCCCTTTTGTTGACCTCACGGGATCAAAGGACGTGGAGGTAAAGGAGCACGCAAGGTCCAGAGCTGCTCCGAGACTCCTGGTACCTCGTGCACTCAAATTGCCTAGATAACACCAGGATGTTGCGATGATATTGACAAATTACCTGATCTCTGACACTTGCAATGCTGCATAATTATCTCTGACAGTGCCTTGGGATAAAACTTGCAGAGATATCACGTAGTATGCGCATACGCAACGTCCGGCGATTTAATTGGTCCAGGGAAGCCTAATGGGCATCTTTTTGAACACAATTAGAAACACTTTACCCGCCGGGAACTAACTACACACGGACGGCAGGGAAAGTCTCGTGCTCTCGGTTCCCCATATTGCACATCTTTCACAAGGAAAAGTACCAGCTGCAGGGGCATCTGCTTGAGCTTTGTACCCCAATTGAAATTTACTCCGCGGCACGGCGTGCTCGTTTACCACGCATGCTTGGATCCCGAAACCTAGATTGCTTATAGATTAATGTTGCAGCCGTTTTCATAACGATAGACCCCTTCGACTTTTGGTAGGATAGTTTTTTTTTTTTTTTTTTTTTTTAATATCCCTGTTTATCGACCGCTGGGCGTAGCCCATGTCGGTCCTCACTACCTAAGTACAAAATAATAAATCGGGGCCCCTCCGCCACCTTTATTCCTGCACCTGCTGAGCTAGTGAATGCGCACTCTGACGGGCCATGCTCGTCGCCCCCCAGAGGCCCGGGACCCACATGAAGCCCCGTTTTAGACACCTCGCCCTGACTTGTGAGGTGTACCAGTTCCAGTCCTTCGTGTGGTGTATCTGAGTGTTGTTCGGCGACAATGTGCTCGGCCCCCGAAGGGGTTTGCACGAGTAGGCGGACCGCTGGAAGACGGTAACTGCAGGAGAGAAGTTAGTAAGTAATTTCCCTGGCAGGCCAAATGGCCCCCATTCCGGGACTCCTTCCTTCCCCTAACCCTGCCTTTTGAAGCCTCCTCCGTGGCGAGCGAAAGTATATTGTGGTTTTCAGGCACCAACGTCGTCGGCGCCGTCCCAATCATAGTCTCGGTCGATATCTGGCTGTGTGGCATCATCTTCATCTTCATAGGTATAATTATGGGGGGAAACATCACCGAATGTGGCTTTCAGTCGCCCCGTGTCTGCGACATATTGCAGTAGGTACTTCGCCCCTTTTCTGGTGCCGTAGATGACTTCCGCCGAGTGGGCGTCCCGTCCGAGTGCTGCGCGTAGGTCTTGTCTCTCGTCGCTATATTTGTTGCACTGGTACAGGTAGTGCCGTAGTGTTTCTTCGACGTCGTCCCCGCACTGTTCGCATTTTGAGGTGTCGACCACCTGGAGGCGGTGAAGGTGCTTGTTGAGTGGGGCGTGCCCCGTTCGTAGCTGTATGAGTAGGCTGTGCTGTCGTCTCGTGAGTCCCTCTGCCACTCGCCGAAAGCCCGTGAACGGGAAACTTTCTTTGAGGTGCGTATATTTTGCGTGTCGAGGAGATTTCTTCAAGCGTTCCTGCCACTTCGTTTTGAGGTAGGCGTTGTGGATTTGTTTGAGTGCCGAAATGCTGGTTGGGAGCTCGCCGTGGAGTCTGCGAATGTACGCGGGTAGGCGGTGCGATGCGCTGTTCGTGCCCTGCGCGGCGTCCTTTGCGGCTTTGTCGACCAGCTCGTTGCCATCTGCTCCCGAGTGTCCAGATATCCAGGAGATTTTTAAGGTGAAGATCGGTCGGTTGCGTTCGTGTCGCGCGATTTGTCTGGCCTGTTCATGTATGGCGTCGAAGTGATAGTGACTCTGCCGTTGCCGGTGATGTGCACCCTCCGTGGCTGGTCACCGACCGACTGTCCTGTCACGATAAACTGCTCAGGAGCGTTCGCAGCAATACCTACTGCCCGACTACGATAAACAGCCCTGGAGCACTCGCAACGATACCGACCGACTCGCCGACTCAAATGCGACTGATCTGGATCGGCCGACTCTCTTTGAAGCCTTCGGGATTCAGAATGGTCGCGCAATCAACCCGTGATGGCGCACGTTTGTGTGTCAGGTGTCAATAACCGATCGGGGCACCACCCATGACGCGTCCTCCGGCTCGCTCTGCCGCCTCCTATTCACGGCACGGATCCGCTTACCTCACGGAACTCCGCAACGCCAAGCTTCCCTAACTCATGTCCGACCCGATACCGCAAATCAACCGATGAACGCGACACCCCAACCGGTCCCTCAGAAAACGGGTCGCGCGGTCAGACTTGGCGACGACCCGACATGAAACACCTGCGTGGTCGCACTAAAAGCTGATAAACTTACCTTACTATATAAAACACACCCATGTAGTACCAAAAACCCCCCCCAGTGAATTATAGCCCGTATTTTCCCTCACGTTCAGAGTTAATAGCTCAAAAACCATCGTCTCCGTCGTCTCCGAACCGTCCTCATCGTATAAACTCGTCGCAAAACCGCCGTAACCGTCGCCACTGTAGTAAATCTAGTAAACCGCCGTATCTGTCCGCCCGTAACCGCTGCCCGAACCCGTGAGTTCTCCGTTTTAGCATCGTTCGTCTCGTTGTCGCGCCACCGACATCAACAGTCGCGTCGCCGACCAGTTCCAGCTGGGAACTATCGCATACCATCGCGCTCGTCGCATCGTCGTCGGTTCGACTAATATCGAGTCGGGTCGTCTTTACCTTTGTCCAAACCATCCTTTTAGCCCTGCACACTCGCGTGTTTGGGAACTTTTAACACTTCTCGCCCCCTATAGCTGTTAGTTGTTTTGTTGTTGTGTACAGCACCCACAGGCCTTCTAGCACTATCATTCTGGAGCCCACCGCGAGGGTTTTAAAAACCACCGCCGAACACGCAACCTTCTTACACTTCTTCGTAAAAACCTACGACGCGCCGACCATTCCGCCAGAAACTCGACAAGAAACGAGAACCCGAACCCTTCGTGCCGAAATCCGCGCAGTCTTCGGAGAGGCCGACACCGACTCAGAATCCCTCTCCCCGCTCTTTCACTCAGTAACCCCACATCGCGCAATCCACAACAACCTCAGTCCCCTGTTCTATAGCCCTTTATCAGATCTACCATCGCCTACCCCGACCGAACGAACCCCGTCTCGTGAACCGACCGCCCGAACCGACTCCGACTCCGACCCCTTTGCGTCGGAACTCCCTACTACCGATCAAGGAGTAGAATTTAGACTCACTCCCCTATTGCCTACGACACCAGAAACCTCAGATTCTTCCCCACCGTCATATTCCCCCTCTCCGTCCCCTCTTCATAGACCAACACCATCTGTCATGGCCCAACCACCGATCATTATGAAACCAATGCCCGCGCGCGGACAAAGTTCGGCACCGACGTTCTCACCCGAACGCGCACGCGAACTACGGCGGTATTTCTCAGACCTGGATCACCTCTTCACCGAATGTAACGTGGTAGACGAACGAGAAAAGAAAATGCACGCCACACGATACACCGATATCGATACGGCCGACCTATGGGAACAACTCGAGGAGTTCGCGAACGGCGCACACGACGACTGGCGAAAAGCGATAATGGCACTTTACCCAGGAGCTAGCGAAGAAAGAAAGTACTCGATGGCCGACCTTGACCACCTGATCAGAGAACGACACCGACTAGGGATCCAATCCAACAGCGACCTCGGGGAGTATTACCGACAGTTCCCCCAATCACTCAATTCCTTGTCAGCAAAGACCGACTCTCGAAAAACGAACGCGACCGCCAATTTCGCCGCGCATTCCAGTCCGACTTATGGTCAAAAATCCATCGCAGACTCGAAATCTTAGATCCGAACCACCACCCAGACGACCCCTACTCCACCGAAAGCATTCGCGCGGCGGCCGAACACATTCTCCACGGAACCAGCGCCGTCCGACGACAGGAAGAGCCAGCGCACGTGACACCACAGATTGCGATCGCACCACGCGGACCTTTATCGGATGCGACCAAGTCACCGAACGCGAACCAACCCCTCAAATTGGAAGAACTCTACGAGAAAATTCACCTTCTAGAACAGCACATCCACCGCTTAGAACACACTACAGGGAGCGACGGCAATCGGCCAAACCGGGTACCTCACGACAACTGTCACTTTTGTGGTGGCGAAGGACATTACATTCCCAACTGCCCCATATGTCAACAATACATGGCAGAAGGGCGCTGCCGCCGACGACCCGAAGACAACAAAATAGGACTACCGAGCGGCGCGCTCATACCGCTTGGGACACCAGGCAGATACATAAAAGACAAAATCGACGAGTGGCACAGACGTAACCCCAACCAACTAGCAACAGGACAACTATCGGCTAACGCGAACCCGACCGAAGGCATGATGCTGGAAATACTACAATACAATGATATCACCAACCACGACTTGAAAATCGAGGATCGAATGGTCGTATTGGAGCGGGAGCTCAACACGTTGCGCGCACGGAAAGAAGTCTTTGACGGAGTAGAACTTATCAGTCGCGCACCACAGAAGCGACCTGTCACTATCGAGACCATTCAAGACGCCGACGCCCTGACCACCAAAGAAGTAACCGCATCGCGTACTACACCGGACCCGAAGAAAAGCGACGCTAAAGCTCCCCCACTACCATCCAATATACCGCTGATCCCTAGCACCAGAGCCGACCCCGCGACCGCTACACGCGACAAAGCGCCAATTCATCCGTTCTCCAATATCTCCGACAATCGCTACGTACCTCCCTCCACACGGAACTTAGCCGCCACCGAGAAAGCGAAAGCCGATAGCGCATATCGAACCCAAGCGCCCATTTCCGACCCAACTAAATCGGCCGACCTCTTTGAACGCGCGCTCGACTCGACAATGTCGGTAACCGTCAGAGAACTTTGTGGAGTCGCACCAGAGATTCGCGGAAAGTTCAGGGACGCCAACACACCTAAACGGATCGTAAACAGCAACCTTATTACGGTATACAACGAAGCCCCTACGTCCGCCTACATAGAAGAACTCGATGCGCTCCCTTGCGAAGGCAATAGCGACAACGCGACGCCACCACCAGGTGCGCTAGTCACCGGCGACGTCTACGACACATACTACCAAAACCTGTTACCGGGAGAATGCCCCGACAGGCTGATCGTCGCAATGGAATCGCACGCACTTAGATCCATCATGCTGATGGTCGACGCAAGAGAACAAATCGAAAGCATTGTGGATAGCGGATGTCAAATCATTGCAATGTCGGAGGAGGTCTGCCATGGATTGGGAGTCAAATACGACCCAACCATCGTTCTCCAGATGCAGTCCGTGAACGGCACGACTGACCCCTCGCTCGGACTAGCGCGAAACGTACCATGCACCATAGGCGAAGTCACTCTCTACCTCCAGATGCACGTCATTCGTAACCCCGCATACGACATACTCCTCGGCCGACCATTCGACGTACTCACCTGCTCCAACGTCAAAACGCGCTCTGCTGACGACACCATTATAACTATCACCGATCCAAACACTCAAGAAGTCATCGCGATCCCGACCTTCGCACGCGGACAGCGTCGGCGCCCCAAGAAAGACGTAAATTTTCGTATACTCTCGAGGAACTAAGCCACGATCATGGCGATCTTGCGCTCCTCCTCGAGTACGACCAGCGGAGCTATACCCCGACTGTTATTTCCTTTTGTGAACTTCCTTCCGAACCTAATAGCGACGAGACCCACGACGCCCAACTTGCCTCGCTCTACGTCACAACACCAGGACTACCGCCTCCCTTCCCCGTTAACAAATCCTCTATCCTCACCTCACCGACGAACTACGCCGACTCCCTACCACACTATGATCGCAACACCGGTTTACCAATTCCGACCGACATAAACGCGTTCGCCGTTAAAATTAAAGGCGTACAAACCAAAAAGAAGTACAAACCCATCGCGCAGAAAGTACGATCTATCGTCGCTAGCTGCCCCGACCACTTCAGGATAGAACGAAACATATTGGGCGATCCCCTCGCCGACATACCAATACTACATCCCAACCCACCACCATTCCGGCCCACGGGACGCTACACTTTGGAACGCAAAGAAGACCTCGACCGAGAACACCCAGACTTCCTAACACCCGGCGAGCGCGCCATCATGCACGACCTCATGTGCAAACAGAACCTTGCATTCGCATGGGACGATTCCGAACGAGGTAGCTTTCGGTCGGACTTCTTTCCCCCCATCGATATCCCAGTTGTCGCACACACACCTTGGATTGAGCGCAATATCCCTATACCGCCTGGCATCTACGACGAAGTTTGCGACATTATCAAAACTAAGCTTGCTGCTGGCGTTTACGAGCCATCCAACTCCAGCTACCGGTCGCGTTGGTTCTGTACTCTGAAAAAGAATGGCAAGTTCCGCCTCGTGCACAGCCTCGAACCGCTCAATCGCATCATGATCCGACACTCTGGTGTCACTCCGATACCAGACCATGTCGCTGAACAATTCGCCGGTCGCATTTGCGGCGCAATGTTAGACCTGTTCGTCGGTTACGACGAGCGACTGATTGCCCCATCATCGCGCGACCTTACCACTTTCCAAACACCATTCGGCGCACTGCGCTTGGTTACTTTGCCCATGGGCTGGACCAACTCCGTGCCCATCTTCCATGATGATGTCACTTACATCCTACAACCTGAGATCCCCGACTACACACTCCCGTATATCGATGATGCCGCTGTTAAAGGACCCGCAACTTGGTACCCCGACCCCGACACCGGCATACCGAAAGCGCATCCCGACAACCCCGACGTCCGAATTGCAATCTGGGAGTTCTTCAATAATGTCAATCGGATTCTCCAACGCATGAAATATTGCGGCGGCACGTTCTCGGGAAAGAAACTAGTCTTATGCGCACCAGAATTTAAAGTCCTGGGGCACGTCTGCACACCTGCTGGTCGCGTACCCGACACCGACCGACTCGCGTTGTTACGAAACTGGAAGTCGTGCGCCATTCTATCAGAATTACGCGCGTTCCTCGGCACCGTTGGAGTCGTCACCGTTGGAGTACTTAGGATCTTCGTGAAAAATTTCGCACACCGTGCACACCACTTGGTGAAACTGACCCGTAAAGACGCAGTTTTCGAGTTCGGGCCCGACCGGATGGCAGCACAACGCGACATCGTGGAAGCAATCGCGGAAGCTAAGCCGCTAGTACCCATCAATTATACCTCAGACAATCCAGTTATCCTAGCCGTCGACACCTCACACATCGCAGTCGGATTCTATCTCTGTCAAGCCGACCCAGTCGACCGGGGCCGACGCCGATACAATCGCTTCGGCTCCATTACCCTGAACGATCGCGAATCACGATTTTCCCAACCAAAACTCGAGTTCTATGGTCTCTTCCGCGCACTTGGAGCATTGCGACTCTACGTCATAGGCGTACGAAACCTGGTCGTTGAAGTCGACGCACGATATATCAAAGGAATGCTATCACACCCCGACATCCAGCCTTCGGCCTCCATCAACAGATGGATCGTGTCCGTCCTCATGTTCCATTTCGAGCTAGTCCATGTAAAAGGGACATTTCATGGACCGGACGGCCTGTCTCGTCGTCCACGGCAGCCCGACGACCCGTCTGACACTTACGACGAGTGTAACGGGCGTTACCGAATATGGTAGCGATCGTTGTTTGTCTTTGTTTATTTCTAAAGGTGCTGGCCATATATAGCCAGCACCTCTGTATTATATAATCTTAAGACTTATACATACCTACATCTACACACAATCCAATCAGTGGTCGTGTTTAGTTTGGTGTGAACTCCTAAGTCTATCCACACCCTTACAGTTTTTTAAACACCCTTACTTCAAGGGAACACCCCTAAAACATTTCAATTCCAAAAATGTCCAACAAAAAGAAGACTTCGAAACCGAAGCCTTCTGACCAAAACCGGTCGGGATCCGTGGCGCCGGACAATCCGAAGCCGCGAGAAGAGAATCCACCGGGAAGTGGAGTCGCCGGGAGCGGCGACAGAGTGGAGCCTAAGCGTGACGTGGCAAAGTCACACCCAGATGATAGAAACTATCATCTAGAGGACGAGCGCAGCAGCGCTCGACCTCAGAGCGCAATTTTGACAAGGCCCGTCAGTATCCGAGAAGGGGGCTCCCAGGTGGGACCCGGTTGGAGCGACCGGAAACCCAAAGAGGAACCCGTATCGGGCACCTCGCAGGAACGCCAGGGCGTGTTTCCTGCGCCCTTCGATAATATATCGAGGAGCTCAGTAAAGATGCGGGATGACGAACATGGTCACCCAGCAATATTTGGCACCAGTGAACTCACTGATGTGCCCGCATCGCGATCGTCAAAGATGATGTCGACCGCAGCCCGACGAAATCGCCGGGCTGAGAAGAAACCAGCGAAACGAGAAAGCAGCGGAACGCTGCCTTCGTCATCTGTGGTGGATGACCGTGATTTATTAGTGGAAAGCATAGTATTAAACATACGGATGTTTAGCAGGGACGGCATCATGCCTCCCCGAGATGTGCTAGTTAACCTAGTAAACGACGCGTTTGAAAAATGCGTCGAAGCGACCGGGGGACAATCGGCCCTCCGAAAAGACCAGGAGATAGTAGTAGAATCCATCGTTCTACAACTAAGATCAGGAAGCCGGAAGGGAGTAACTCCCTCCCGGGCACAGCTCAGCTCTCTTGTGGAAGAGGGGCTGAGGAAGTATGATGAAGTGTTCGAGCAGGTGGAATCACCACTCGTACAACAGGACCACGAGGAACCATACCGCCAGGTTGTAACCCAGCGGGACGTAGCCTTACCATCGTTAGATACGATGGAAGCCGTAAACCAAAGTTTGCGGCAGCCTCGCCAGCAAGACGAGACAAGCTCGCAGGCGCGCGTGAGACACGCAGCCTACGAACGGGCGATGAACCCACCCAAGGCGGAACCAGCAGCGACTTCATACAGTCGGACCTGGGATTTATCAGGAGAAGGCCCGACGTCATATAAACGAGGGCCCTCGTGCGACGATGAAATCGTTACGCACTGCGCAGAACTGCCTAGTGGGCGGGTCACCGAGGCGGTGAGAGGTAGCGGACGCAACAGTGTTGCGACCACAAGGCCGCTTCCAGACCCACGACTGGAGGCGGCAAACCCAGGCGGATACGGTGGAGAGGAGGACAACTCGGAAGCCGAGGAGAACTCGGAAAGCGAGTTCGAAGGAGGGCACACTAATGCGCCGCTTGCACCAGTGAGACCGGAATACGGGTCCGGTGGGCGAGGAACGACGACGCCACGCCCGACTCACGCTAGCCACCCAACGGGCGGCTGGGATGGACGGAGTAATCCTCCGAACAACCCACAGTACTACGGGGGAATACGACTACCGAGTCGCACTCCGGGGGTACACTATGGAGGAGGCCAGCAGCAGTTGGTAACTCCACAACGGCCGGTAAGGTCGTTCGGGGCGAGCGGACTGCAGCGCCAAGGAGAGTATCTCCTGAAAGTGCATGGTCGATATCATGCAACGATTGATGAAAAGTTGGATAGCATTATAGCTATGCAACAGGGAGGAGCGAGGCCTGGAGCACTGCGAGTGCCCATGCCCGAGGAATATAACGGGGCGCCAAGTATGGAAGAATTCGATACATGGCTATATAGCGTGCTCCGCTGGATGGAGATCAACCAGCTTGGGGGACAGGACCGGGAGCGAGAGCGAATCTCGTACGCAGGGATGTACCTCAAGGGGGCCGCCGCTGTATGGTTTACGGACAACGTCGACGGTATTCACCGGCGACGTCGAGACTGGACGTTCAAGGACGTCATTACCGGATTATATGACCGGTTTATTCATGAAGCATCGTTGCAGGATGCTTATGTAGGGTTCGAACGCGCTGTGTATAGCGCAGATGGCGGAATAAATGAATTCTTCCATCAATTAAAGAGATATGCGGAACGGATGGTAATGCCACCCGACCCGTATACATTCAAACGGCGGTTTATGACCGGTATCCCAAGATACCTGCGCAAGGAAATCTTGAACAGGGGATTCACGGCGGAGACGTCGCGAATGCGAGACATACTCGAAGCCGGGCTCAAAATTGAGCAGGCAAACCGAGTACTTCGCGGATACGATGATTATGAGGCAGTAGCCCGAAAATCATCGGAAAAGAAGGATACCGCTGTAGCGCGGGCTCCAACGAGAACGTATGAGGGTGGGAGCCGACCACCCTACAAGCCGACAGGTCCGGGAGGACAACGGTCAGAACCGAAATCGGACGGTAAGAAACCGCCAGCGACGCCTGCGAAGGGCGTAGACGGAGGGACGAAGCCCTCAGGCGAGAAGCGGCTAGCCTGCTTCGATTGCGGCAGCCTGGAGCATTTTGCGAGAAGCCGCAAGTGCCCTAAGAACAAGAGCAGCACTGCGCGACTGAACGCGGTGCGGGATATCGTGGACGATACGTCGGACACGGAAGTGGCTGGACGCAGCCACGATGTACGATGCGGCGGCGAACGACCAGCAGCAACAGCGCCCGTAGAACCAGAAGAGAGCGAGACGCCTCTTCTGGGGGAGCAATATGAGTCCGAAGGGGAGGACTATGCGTTGGAACAGTACGAGGAGTACGGTTCCGACGACGACAGAGACACAGTCGAACGACTGTGCTTCGGGAGGACCCTCGAGGATGACTCGGGGGAGGAGGGAATTCCACTATTAGTGGAAGTCAGCGATAGTGAGTCGGAAGACGAGGGAGAGGCCGCACAGATGTTCGCGGCGAATACAGCGGCTGGGACGGGGACGGGAACCCGACCCATTGTGGTTAAGAAGTCTACACGTCCAACGCGCAAAGCGCAGGAGCGCCAATGCTTTACGGCATTGGTAGAAATTAATGGGCTGAAAGCGTTCACCCTATTTGACTCGGGATGCACGGCGGAGGCCGTGTCCCCCGAATTTGCCAAAGTGGCGAAAATGAAAGTGCACCAACTGGAGGAAGTGGTGCCGCTACAGTTGGGAACGAAGGGTAGTCGATCAGTGATCAACTACGGAACGACAGTCCCAATGAAGTATGAGGCGATAGACGCGCAAGTTTACTTTGATATAGTAAACTTGGATAAATACGACGCCATTATTGGCGTCGCATTGATGAGGCAGCTGGAAATCGAACTGGATTTCCGGCATAACTGTGTTCGGATAAGCGGGAGTCCTGCTCCGACGTTTACGGTCGAGGAGGAGACCCGAGAAATGGCGCGACGAAGCGCATTGAGGCGCAGCGACGCAGGGTATGGTCAGGAATGACTACCGCGGGAAGGCAGAGTGCGCGTGGTCGACGATGTAGACGAGCGACCACGGTATCGGGGACTGGCAACGAGCGAGCCTCTGATAGTGTGTAACGACGAACGGTCGGACACAGACGGGAGGGGGTTAGGAATAACCCCAGAAGAGAAGCCGAGTGAAGGCACGCGGACGTCGGAAGGGCGACGGCGAGTGAGGATCGAGGAGGAGGAGGACGTGGATGCGCCCACTCCGGGAACGGGATTACCGAGGTCATTCCCGGTAATCATGGAGGACGACGATGTGTTGTCGACCGAAGACATTGAAAGAATGGTGGACGAAGCACCCGACATTCTTAGAAGCGGACGAAGCCGCTACCACACACTGAAGGATCTGCGCGAACTCGAGGAGATCGTACAGGAATTTACAAGGACGCGGTACCCGGAACGGGTACCACGGGAAGCAATACGTGCGGTATTCCCGGTAATACCGGAAGTGGATGATCCGTTTACGGATGAGCACGTCAGCGAGTCGCTGCGTGCGGTGACGGAGAGACACCGAAAGCGGGTAGCTCAGATGGGCGCCCTTACAGAGGAGGATATCCCGCGATTGCGGGACGCATGGATGGAGTCCTGTAAGGACATCATGAATGGGGTACCGGAGGAACTACCTCCGGTACGAGGGGTTAATCACCACATTAATCTCGTCGACGATGACAAGCAGTACCATTACCACTTGCCACGGTGCCCGGATTCACTTCGGACACAACTGATGGAGAAGATCGCGCGTTACACACGCGCGGGATGGTGGGAGTCGGTGCAGACGTCACAAGCTGCACCAATGCTTTGTATACCAAAGAAAGACGGCCGACTGCGAACAGCAGTCGACGGTCGGAAAAGGAATGCGAACACGATTAAGGATGTGACGCCGTTCCCGGACCAGGACCAGATCCGACTGGATGTGGCACGAGCAAAAATTCGATCAAAAATCGATTTTTCGGATGCATACGAGCAAGTACGCGTCCATCCGCCGGACGTGCGCAAAAGCGCGTTCGCAACTGTGTTTGGCACATTTGTGAGCCACACAATGCAGATAGGGGACTGTAACGCGCCAGCGACGTTTCAGAGAGTCATGACGATGATATTTCGAGACTTTATCGGAATATTTCTACATGTATACTTGGACGACTTGTTCGTATACAGCGCTACGGTAGATGAGCACGAGAAGCATCTCAAGCTCGTTTTTGACAAGATAAGGGAGAACAAGTTCTACCTTAAGAAGGAAAAGTGTGAACTTTACTCCGATAAAGTCGATTGCCTAGGGCATGTAATCGACGACAAGGGATTGCACGCGACAGCGGACAAGATGGCGCGTATCCGCGAATGGCGGAGACCGCGAAACTACGGCGATATCCAGAGATTTCTGGGTCTTGTACAGTATCTGGCGCACTTTCTGCCAGATATATCGTCGTATACGACACCACTGTCAGCAATGACACAGAATGGACAGGCCTTCGCATGGAGGCCCATCCACGAGTCATGCTTTCAAGCAATTAAGGACGCGTGTTGCAAAACACCTGTCCTGGTGCCATTGGACCATGGCAAGGATGAACCCATATGGGTTATCTGCGACGCGTCGGTATCCGGCGTGGGCGCAATGTACGGACAGGGACCGACATGGCAGACATGTAGGCCGGCGGGATTTATGTCCCGCAAATTTACGGATGCTCAAAGACACTATCGTGTGTTCGAGCAAGAGACGATAGCGATACTAGAAGCCCTCCTTAAGTGGGAGGATAAGCTGATAGGGTACCGCATACATGTGGTAACCGACCACAAGGCACTGGAGTTCTTCCAGACGCAGAGGCGGCTATCTAGCCGCCAGACGAGATGGATGGAATATCTATCTCGCTTTGACTTTGACATTCGTTATGTCAAAGGATCACTAAATAAAGTAGCGGATGCGCTGTCCAGATATCACGAGAGTGATGTCTGGGATGACAGATTCACGATGAACGACTACGTTAACGCAGATGTTCGACTCGACCCAAGACACGACGACTTGCCGTGGGATAGGGTACGAGAAGTGGTGGATAAGGTCGTGGAACGACAGATCCAGCAAAAAGCGTTTAAGCAGGAGCACAGCAGAATAGCGGTGCTCCGGGATTTGGTGCAAGAGCGAGATGTGAGGGCGGCAGAGCTAGCGGCCGCCGCCGAGAACGGCGACGCGGGGGAGTCGGTCGCGAACAGTGCGGACGACCCCACCGTATTTCAGTCTCGGGAACGCGGAGCGGACCTGAGATCGACAGTCGAGAACGGGGAGGGGAATGAGATATTCCTCTCCGCGGTGAAAGCGGGGTACGAGACGGACCCGCTGTTTAAAAAGGTAGTGAGCGCACCCGCTCAGCACCCATCCTTTCGGGTAAAGGAAGGACTGGTGTGGGGGAAGAATAGGGGCGGAGAGGAGGTGCTATGCATCCCCTCCGCAAAGAACGGGGCACAATCACTGCACGGGCAAGTGATTGAACGTGCGCACCGAGTAGTGGGCCACTTCGGTCCACAACGTACCGCCGACTATGTGCGACGGTGGTACTGGTGGCCACGACTTCAGCGTGAAGTCGAGGCGTTTTGCGCGTCCTGCCAGACGTGTATAACGACGAAAGGAGAGTACCGAGCACCGGCGGGGCTGCTGCACTCGTTACCGATACCCACGAAGCCATGGGAGTCGATCGGGATGGACTTTGTAGGTCCGTTCCCGGAAGTGGATGGATACAACTACTTGTGGGTAGTGGTATGCCGGATGACGTCCCAGGTGCACCTAGTACCACTGAATACGAGAACGACGGCGTCACAGCTGTCGTGGATTTACATGAGGGAGGTAGTGCGACTGCACGGTCTCCCGAGCTCGATCGTATGCGACCGGGACCCCAAGTTCACATCCAAGTGGTGGAAGGAACTACACCGACTGATGGGGTCAACGCTATTGATGTCTACAGCGTTCCATCCTCAGACGGATGGTGCCACAGAGAGGGCGAATCGGTCGATCGCGCAGATCATCCGATCGTGTATACGACCAGACCAGAGGGACTGGGTCGTAGCGCTGCCGATGGTCGAATTCGCAATTAATTCGAGTATTAGCGCGGCAACGGGGTTCGCCCCGTTTGAGGTTAACCACGGCTATATGCCAACGGTGATGACGAAGATCGACCCGGGGACGAAAGCGCCACCGGGGGTTCAGGAGTTCGCAGCGAATGCGCTGCGAAACATGGCAGCGGCGCACGACACGATTATCGCGGCACGCACATTTCAGCGACACCACGCGAACACGCGGAGGAGACCTGATCCAGTGATAGGTAAGGACGACCTTGTCTATCTATCAACGGATAACCTGTCCCTACCGTCCGGGAGGGCGGGTAAACTACTACCTAAATACGTGGGCCCGTATAGGGTCCTCGAGGTGTTTCCGGAGACGTCCAACTATGTGTTGGAGTTACCAGAAGCTCTTAGGAAGCGCAGGATACACCCGCGTTTCCACATATCGAGGATTCGCCCACATCAGGCGAATGACGACGCTCTGTTTCCTAACAGAGCGACGCCGGAGGCCTATGATTTTGGGGCCCCCGACGAAACCGAATACTATGTCGACGAAATCGTCGGGCATCAGTGGACCGGGAAGGAGGTGTCCTTCCTGGTCAAGTGGACAATGGGCGACTCTACATGGGAGCCGCTCAAGACATGTGAGGAGCTCGAAGCGCTGGACAGCTACCTCGAACTCATTGGGGTGAAGGACTGGACAGCCCTTCCCCGGCGGGCGACGGTGACGACGCGCGCTAAGACGGGGGCGCGACGAATGGCGTCGAGACATACGGCCCGCGAGGGCGCAGTCACGGGACCGAACAGGTCTCAGAGTGGGAAGAAAAAATCGGCATAAGCCGAGCGTCACAAACACGACAGTGTGACGTGTTGAGATTTTTTTCTTCAGCACCATCAACGGATGGAGCGACCACCGCGCGATGACCGACCAGACAGGCCGGACCACCCAATGGGTGGTCCCGATAACAACGACAACGCGAGGGGCGGAAGAGAATTCCGTCCCAGAGACAGCCGACGGGATGGGGAGCGTGACCGAAAGCGGTCGCGATCCCCAACGAGAGGACGTGAACGGTCCCGAGAGAGGGATAGCGGTGGCAGATACCTGTCGCCGCAACGAGAGAGTGGGAGTGGCCGCGCGCGAGAGCGCTCACGGTCAGTGGAACAAGCAGCGAGCGCAAGCGAGCTGAGGTGGACCTACAATGAGCAGGTCAACCTGATCAGTCACCCGAGAGGGTGTACGACGTGCACGGCGTATGCAGCGCACATGCTGATGGATTCCATCACGGAAGCGGAGGGCCTACAGAGAGCCCACCGCAAACAGAAGGAACATATTAAGAGCGCCGACTTGGCAGCTCTTAAGGTTGAGAGGGAGGACTTGCGCAACAAGTTGCGGTCCTTCGATACGGATTATCGACGCTTGTGCGCCGATTATGATGAGCTTCGCGAGCAGTTCTATGCTCGCGAAAACGAG
The DNA here is from genome assembly GCA_013368375.1 of Tricholomella constricta. NCBI lineage: Eukaryota > Fungi > Basidiomycota > Agaricomycetes > Agaricales > Lyophyllaceae > Tricholomella > Tricholomella constricta. The sequence continues at coordinate 1,374,546 of JAACJP010000003.1, read as the reverse complement.
TGTAGGGAGCTGCGCGGGCAGTTGGAGGCTCGCGACCAGGAAGATGGAGGCGGGAAGCGAAAGCGCTCCCGCACCGACGACGGTGAAACCATCGCGTCATACGAGGCAGGACCGACATCGTCGAGACTGTCTCCAGCGAGTCAGCTGCCGGGCGGGCTACCGGCAGAACATGAGGATACAGACGCCAGTCATGGCGACTATATGGATATCGACGTGGGGACGTACCCGACCCCTGTCGAGGCGTACGGGGTATCCGTGCCCGTCGGGGCGCAGACTACGACGCCGGCCATTCGTAGGCCGGCGCCAGTCAACCTGGTGGCGCCATTGGGGTCTACGGACCACATCAGGCTACCCGGCGGGGCTCATCTGAGCGCCGTCGATCATACGCTCCGATTCGGGAAGCGAGCGCAACGCGCCGCCGAGAACGAGCGAATGGGGCTGCCTCCCCCGCGGATGGGGATGCCTGCAGGAGGAACCGGGATGCCCGCGTCAGCGGGAGAGCTGGAGGCTTGGATAGCCGCAGCCAATATCCCAGGCAACGAGTTTGCGTTGCAGCGAATGAAAGCATTCGTTGCAGTCTGCCAGCAGATTGCAGACGCCAACCGCACAGAGGTGATGCGGTCGGCAATGACACAATGGCGACTCCCTACATGGGCGAAGGCAAAGCAGGCTGCCGTGACGGCGAAGTACGCCGTGGGCAAGGGGCCGAAACCTGTGAAGGTTCCGAACCCGAACTATGGTGACCCAGCGGAGACCTGGGCAGCATGGTTGTACCGGAATCGGGCAACCATCGTTAACAATGGCCGACCCCAGTACCCGGGGACGGTAGTAGGACCTGGGGGAGTGTCCTTGACGCACATCCGCGGCATGAACATCATCATGCCACGCGCGCCGAGGCGTGTCGCCGACCTGGCGGCAATGAGGAATCGAACTCGATTCCTCCAAATGGCCTGTGAGTTGATGGGTACAGTGAATCTGTACCGCAACACGCTGCAATTGCTCGGAAGGAGCGTTGCAGAAGTCGAGACAGTCGAGCGGTTCGCACAGCCGCTCGACAATGTGACGATGGAAGACATCGCCGCATTTTTTGCTCAACAAGGAGTAAGCGTCGAACGCTTCGTCGACGCTCAGCCTTTCGGGATGGAGTGGCTCTGGGACTACCAGGGCGGCCACACCGAGGATCCCGAGGCCAGCGCCGTGTTTTCACGGATGGCCAACTATGCTTTGACCCAGCATGACTGGACTCAAGACACGTTGCCGGGGGAAGCGACGTGGTGGTATCCACCATCACGACGAACTAACGTGACAGTAGCTGGCGCGAGTGGAGTATCGACGATGTCGATGTCCAGTATAGCAGGGTCATCGGCCGTAGGGTCGGTGACCGCGTCAAGAACGCCGTTGACGGTGGCACACCAGTTGACGGCGGGAGTCCGGGCGGCCCTGAACTATGGGTCATCCGAGGCCGGACCTTTGGGGTCAGGCGCGGGGCCGTCGGGAAGTGCGACGACCTCAGGGGGAGCAACAGCGGCGGCGGTATCGGCGCCCACACCAGGTCTCGGGGCTGGGGTGGGCAGTGTAAGCGAAGGGCCACCCGCAAACGCGGGGGGACCCAGTGACCCGATGCAAGGGACTGGCGGAGAGGTGCCAGACGACCCCATGGACGGCTCGGTCTCAGGGCGAGCACCGTCGGGGTTGGAGGACGGCGAGGTGGAGGGCGCGGCGTGAGGGGCGGGACGACAGTACCGCCCGCGAAAAAAAAAAAAAAAAAAAAAAAAAAAAAAAATTTTAGACATATAAAAGTATATGTCTATAGCCATCGAGAACACGATGGTGGACTTACACAAGTCTACTATCCAAACAACGGAATTGGGGATAGATCGAGCCTAGAGGGGGAGAGTGTAACGGGCGTTACCGAATATGGTAGTGATTGTTGTTTGTCTTTGTTTATTTCTAAAGGTGCTGGCCATATATAGCCAGCACCTCTGTATTATATAATCTTAAGACTTATACATACCTACATCTACACACAATCCAATCAGTGGTCGTGTTTAGTTTGGTGTGAACTCCTAAGTCTATCCACACCCTTACAACGAGGAAGAGGCCGAGTTCGAAGATTGGGTCGACCGTATGCAGGGCCTCATGCACATTATCCAGCCTTTACCACAGCCACCCTCCGACCTCCACGTGTTGCAGATCTTCGCTATGGCTCAAATCTCAAGTAAGGAGGAGATGGTAGTAGGGAACGCGATACCACCAGACTCAACAGCCTACGAAGCTACAACCGACTCCCCACGACAGCCCCGAATCCGTACCGACGATGAAACAGGAATAATAGACCCAAACTCGGACCAGACTAGCATGACATACGACGACGTACCCAGAACCGACGCTGCTAAAAACCAAGACCAACGCATAAATACCGTCAGACAGTGGTTGACTGATCTCAGGCGCCCAGAAGACATGTCGGATGATCAGTACGCGACCTTCATCCGCTACGCCACCGGATTCTTCCTGGACGGAACACGACTTTGGAGGAGAGACAGACAAGGTGCACATAAATTAGTCGCTCGTCCCGAGGCACGACTAGCGATCCTACGAGCAATACACGACAACCTGGGACACAAGCGTTTCTATGCGACTCGCGCGACCCTACTTGAGCGCTTCTGGTGGCCCAACGTGCGGGCCGACGTGGTATGGTATGTTCAGACGTGCCACATATGTCAGATCCAACAGACGACCAAAGTACTCATACCTCCGACCGTCGCGACACCGGCACCACTCTTCGCGAAAATGTACATCGACACCATGCACCTCCCAGCATCTAACAGTTTCAAATACATTGTCCAAGGCCGCTGCTCCCTCATCCACTTCCCAGAATGGCGCGCTCTCCGGAAAGAAAACAGTCGCACCCTGGGCGATTGGATGTACGAAGACATCATCTGCCGGTGGGGAGGGCTACGCGAGATCGTAACCGACAACGGGCCAGCGTTCATCAAAGCAGCCGAACACCTCACGAAGAAATATCACATACATAATATCCGCATCTCGGGTTACAACTCTAAAGCCAATGGTCTGGTCGAACGACCCCACTTCGACGTCAGGCAGTCGCTCTTCAAAGCAGCCGATGGAAACGAAAACAAATGGTCACAGTCTGCCTATTCAGTCTTCTGGGCCGAACGAGTCACAATCCGCAAACGAATGGGATGCTCCCCTTATTACGCCGCAATGGGCACCCATCCTCTATTACCACTCGATATCGTCGAAGCTACATATATGCAACCACCGCCCGACTCCATCCTGTCATCTACCGACCTATTGACGCGCCGAGCGATCACATTACAGAAGCGCTCAACCGACCTGGACCGACTGCATTCAGACGTCTACAAGGCGAGGCGACAAGCAGCGCTTTGCTTCGAACTGAAACATGCCAGGACCCTTCGCGACTACAATTTTAAACGTGGGGACCTCATCCTCATGCGAAACACTAAAGTCGAGAAGTCGCTCAACCGCAAGATGCGACCTAGGTATCTAGGACCACTAGTGGTGATCTCCCATAACCGCGGCGGCGCGTACATAGTCTGCGAACTCGACGGTACGGTCTTACACCGACCCATGGCAGCGTTCCGACTCACCCCATACTTCGCACGAAACCATATTCCCTTGCCCGACAGCGCACTGGATATCGACACACAGCGCCTCCGAGAACTAGAAGCGACCACGCTCACCGACGACGAGGACCGACCTGAAACGGAAATCAACGATTCAGGGTCGGAAGACGAACAGAGCTGATCGGTCCGAATCGGTCAACCGTATACCCATTTATTTAAACTTCTCAACTTCTCTTCCAAACTTCCCCCCCTCCCCACTCAGTCCTGTTCACACTTCAGATCACGAAAAGAAAAAACCACGACTTGTTACAATACTTAGCCCATTTTGCGGGCGCCCAGAAAATAACGAATTTACAACAAGAAAAACAAAAGAAAGAAAAAAGCCAAGACACCAAGAAACCCGCCCGCGACTAAACCCGACTAGTCCCTCTACTCTTCTGTCCCAAAACCACCGATCCCACCCCAAACCGCGCCGTCGTCAGCAGCCTCCTCCTCAGCCCGAGCCTCGGCGTACAGTTGTTCAAGCCGATCGTCCACCTCGTCGAGGGCTGCCACGGTGTCGGTCAACCGTCATCGGGCATAGGTTAACGAGTCCCGAGCGACTTCCAGACGGGCCGCAGCAAGATGGGCCTCCTGTACCAAGGTGCGCAGCACGGCATGGCGGGAAGCGCGGAGTGTCTGGAGACCGACGATATCAGACGCCTCGACGAGCGACTGCACACCCAGGGGACCACGTCCGAGCATCTCATGCGCTTCCGCCACCTCGTCGCGCACCCCGAGCGGGACGTGTTCACCGTGGAGAAATTCGGACCCAACAACCCCCATTTCCGCCCGAACCGCCGCAGCACGCAGAGAGGCCCCCCGGATGTGCTCGCCCTTCACGATGGGAAACGGGAGAACCAAGTCCGACTCGTGCGGGGCAGCTCCTGCCTCGCCCTCCTCGTCGAAATTCACCGCCACCCCACCTACCGCTGCGCGTCGCCGAGGACGCCCGGAGGCAGCAGCAGATGTCGCCGCCCTGGAAAGCGAGAAACACCCTTTCCGCTGCGCCTGGCAGCGGAGACAGGAGCCGCAATCGGGGTTCTGGGGGCAAGCCACTCCCTGCTTACTACAGCGATCGCACTTCAAAGAAATAGAGGGATTTCAGTACACGATCCCCGAAGACAAACACGAGAACACTTACGGGCGTCTCGCGCTCGAACCACCCCGCCTTCTTCAACAGCACGACGCGCTCCTCGGTGGCTGCCCCTCGGCGCTTCCCCTTTGCCCTTTTGGGCGCCGGCGTCGCAGCATCGTCGTCAACGTCCGCCGTGCGTTTACGCTTGAGGTGGAAGGGAGGAACGAGTACCTCCACCTTCGATTTCCTGCCTGAGGACGAAGTCAGGGGCCGGCCACTCACAGGACAGAAGACAGAGGAGAAGGACGGCCCCCACTTACTCGGCCGACGCGCGGAGCGATGTAACACTACCTCCTGCACCGAAATCAGCGTGGAGCCAACGACAGAAAAGGAAGCCCAAGACGAACCGATTCGCCTATCGACGACGCGCTCAGATGCGCCTCCTCTTCCGATTCCGCCTCCTCACCAGACCGGGCCACCTCCACCACAACCTCAGGCTCCTCGCGCATCTCCCGGCCTGTCGGTCGCGGCCGGGGACGAGACGGCTGAACGACTCGAGGAGGCGACGACCCATCCGCCAGAAGAGGCACCGAGTGGCCCCGGTCGGTCCGAGGCATCGAGTGGCCCCGGTCGGTCCCCGACGCTTCCTCAACCGCCCGCTCCATCACGTCACCCAAATCACCGTCGTCCGCGCGCGCACCCTGCTCCCCCCCCACGCCGACTGTGGCATCGACCGGAACCGCCGCAGGCGCCAGCGGCGCGCCCCACCGAGTCCTCTTGCGTCTCAAGGGAACGGCGTCCCACTGGGAAGAACGCACCCGCGACGCCGGAACGGTATCCTCCTATCAGACGCGTCACACACCAGCTAGGGACAAAGAAAAAGCGACGAAGAGAGGGAGCGAACGTACCAGAGGCAGGTCAGAAGGACGAAAGACAAAAAACCGCTCAGCCAAGGTGGCGTCACGATGGATACAACCCCAAATGACGCGCTTCGCCGTCGATTCCGCCTTCCAGACCACCCAGTCGGGCCCAGGCGCCTGCTGATGCAGCCGACGAAGACCAGTGCGCAGGTCCTCCAGTAAAGGGACGCGCTCATGAGGTGGCAGATCGACAGGAAGGGCCAACCAGTGCAGCCAGTCCTCCTTTAGTTCAGCGAGAATGTTGGCAGGAAGGGAAGACGACATAGGGAGGGAATAGACGAAGAAAAAACTGAGAAGTTGAACCAGCGGACGCGACGACAAATCTTTTGGCACTGCCACCCCAACATCCCACGCCACACACGCGACACGCCCAGACCAAGGCCGCCTGAGGACAGTCGGGATTCCAAGTAAGGAGGAGAGACATGGCACTCACATGGCACTCACATGGCACTCACATGGCACTCACATGGCACTCACATGGCACTCACATGGCGCTCACATGGACACCCAGACAACACGCACATGGACCAACAACCCAGAATCGGGTACACGAGGACGACCAAACGTCAGGACGAGTACAACTTGCGCATACGTAAGGCTGTACAAACGCGACCAAGAACGACCAAACACCGACGACCCAAGTCATCAAGCACTGTTGCCAACAACCCTGCCCTCCGCGACTCCATCGCTTCCGTCTTCAAAATCCATCCCTATCGTGTTCTTCAGCCTCGCTCTCCGTACTATCCCATAAAACCTCGCCAACTAAATCGACGCGGCGCGCTCGAAGTACGTCTAAAGTGGTCGAAGTCGCTATAACCTGTTGATAGAGTTGCTGGACCGACAAGCGTAGGACCTCCTGTCGCGACTCAAGGACATGGGATTCCCGAATCAGAGACTGCAGAAAAACACGGCGGGCAGACATAGCGCGATCCACGTCGATGAGACCGAAGCGCAACACAACCGACAATGGCAAAACATAGCCGGACTCGTGCGGACCTTCATCACGAAAAGTGTCGGAAATCACGGATGAGAGGCCAGCGACTCGTTCGACCGCGAGGCGGCGCGCGACGACCGCTAGGTCGCGATCTGCGACCAAGGGCACCTCCCCCTGGATAGCACCGACGTCGGCGGACTCAGGTCGCGAAACCAACGCCGGGGAAACACCACACGAATTCCCCGAGCCCTCCGATCCGGGTCGCTCGTCGTCAACGGGGTCCCGCTTACGCTTACGAACACCAGGCAGAGGCGCAGCACGGACGGCTTCCCCGACTGCCACCTTATCGATAGCATCCGCCAAACGGAGTCGCCGCTCGCAACGACGCCGCGTATAATCGTCCTAGGAGACCAGAACGAAGGCGTCAACCAGGCCACGGAAGAAAGACGAAAGCAAGCGAAGGGACGCACTTCGGGACTCCAATCCCGGAAACAGACAGACCACTCAGCATCGTGCGAAATGATCGCCCATATGTCAGCGAAGGCAGCGTCTTCATTAGGCCACTCCCACCGTTCGGACGCCTGATCCTGGGCCCTTAACACCTCGATACCATCCAAAATATTCTCTATGAGAGCAGTACACTCCTCGCGACTCACGTCGATCGAAAGCGAACGCCAAGCGGACCAGTCGTCGTCAAGATTCCAGACGACCTGGCCAAAATCCGTAGGAGGGCGAGGCATGGGAATAGGAACAACCACGAACAAAAAAAAAAAAAACCGCTATAAAAAGGGATCCAGATGCACCGCCAAGGCCATACGCACCGCCACCCCCTCGACGCCTACCGTTCTGTACCATGCCAACTGAAGCGCCGTTCCGATACCCCGAAGCCGACTGAGGACAGTCGGTATTTCAAGTAAGGAGGAGATGATGTGCACCCTCCGTGGCTGGTCACCGACCGACTGTCCTGTCACGATAAACTGCTCAGGAGCGTTCGCAGCAATACCTACTGCCCGACTACGATAAACAGCCCTGGAGCACTCGCAACGATACCGACCGACTCGCCGACTCAAATGCGACTGACCTGGATCGGCCGACTCTCTTTGAAGCCTTCGGGATTCGGAATGGTCGCGCAATCAACCCGTGATGGCGCACGTTTGTGTGTCAGGTGTCAATAACCGATCGGGGCACCACCCATGACGCGTCCTCCGGCTCGCTCTGCCGCCTCCTATTCACGGCACAGATCCGCTTACCTCACGGAACTCCGCAACGCCAAGCTTCCCTAACTCATGTCCGACCCGATACCGCAAATCAACCGATGAACGCGACACCCCAACCGGTCCCTCAGAAAACGGGTCGCGCGGTATCAGACTTGGCGACGACCCGACATGAAACACCTGCGTGGTCGCACTAAAAGCTGATAAACTTACCTTACTATATAAAACACACCCATGTAGTACCAAAAACCCCCCCCAGTGAATTATAGCCCGTATTTGTAACGGGGTTACAGAATTTGGGGACCTTGTTGTTCACACTAGACGTAAGCTTGACAAGTCTGTCGATTGCTACGTATAGGTGTACAAGGTTGTTTATACTTAATTAATGTAATGAATTAAATAGGCAACACCAGAAGGTGTTGCCAAACAATAGCGTAATCGTCTCGATAAGATACGATTAGATAACCAAGATTAGATAAGATAGTGTGCGTCCTTACATACCCCCCTTTAAGATCGCGTGTAGCGATCTTCACCAGGGAGTTGGGCAGAAAAAGAGAGTAAAAGGAGGGTCTAGGTCCCGGCGACCTAGACCTATCAAATAATGCAAGAATACGTAGGTATAATACGTATTCGTGACTTAACGAGTAGTGGATGCATTAGCGCCACTGCACGGCCTCAAAGTGCCGTGCGGCAAAGAATGGTGGTGAGGACATCCAATGTTGCGTTAATACGCAACCTGCGGATTGCTCCTCGGGAGTCAGGTGGTCTGCACCTGACAATGGCGGTCGGCCCGGCGGTACGCCCTACGTGTCGAGGTCGGTTCGTTGACGGGGGGATTAAGTTGTCTCCCCGACCTATGACTCCATCACTGTGTCGGGGTCGGTGGTGTTGTTGTCCACCAGACCCTGGCTGGTGGTAATCACCGCCAGTGATAAAGGCCCTGTAAGGGCCGACACGGGGTCCACTTGGGTTTCGGTAGCTCCAGTTGGAGCTGCCACGACTGTGGAGGGTGTCGCGGGGGCAGGTATAGCTGCCGCCGGGTCCGCCATTTCGACGTTGATGGATGTCGATCCCGATGAAGCGGGGTGATGCAGGCCTGGGGGGAGATATTCCCCCACCCGAACACGGAGTCCTCGGAAGTGTGGGTCTTCACCCACAAACATCCATTCCGAACTCACTAGACAGTCTAGTGATTCGGTCTGGAATTCCACGTGCATCAGTGTTTGGATGCGCGTGATGTCGTCGGTGGTGGGATGGTACCACCCATCCCACTCAGGGATGGCGGGCGGAACACCCATTTCATCTAGACGACGAACTCGATCGTCGTCAACATTGCGGAACAGGTCCTTATAGGGACCTGAGTTAGAGTAGTTATGGTCCAAATAATGTAGACCATAAGTGTAGCTATGGTGTATCCAGCTTACTGGAATACCAATGTTGATAAGGTGTTGCAAGACACCTTGTTCAGTGATCCGCACCTCCGGAGGGATCACTTGGATGCGAGGTATGGTAACCTCAGGGCCTTCGATCGGTGTGAAAGGCCGATCTGGGTTGGCCTCGTTATAGGCAGCCACAGCCTCTGCGTAAAGGTATGGCCGCGCAGTAATGGTCGCGAAAAGTCGCATGAACCATGACCGCATGCTGTGGGTAGTTGGCGCTAGTACATTCACCAACAAGTATCCCCAAGTTCCGCGCCTATGTACGCGGAACCGGTAGTCCATGACGATTCCTCCGTATTGGTTCTTTGAACCAATACGCCCATGGTGAATCATATGTCGGCACCAGTGCTCGACATCGAGGGCATGGTCGGGGCCTGGCTGAGGCAGGCCAGCGCCTCGTGTAGGCTTGTCCGGCCTATATTCGAATGCCCTCCCAGGCCGCCTAATTGGCGCGGCCTGCCAAATGGGTGACCGTGTATCGAACGGTCGGTTGACGCTTCTAAATTCATCCATGGCTGCTCGAGCCATGGATCGGTCGCGCAAATGGGGCGCTACCGAAAGGGAGACTCGCCGGAACTCCCTAAAGAGCATAAAGGCCTCTGCCCGCTCTTCATCCGTCACGCCGGGGCGCCGATCGTTGATCAGTGCATACAACTGATCAACTTCACGAGGGTTCATTGGGAACCCGCGTGGTGCGACGGCATATAGCCGTCCCGATGGGGGACGAGAATTGTGTCCCGTCCCCAACTCGCTTTCGGACACTCGCGCTGCGGTGCCTAGTGCGTAGGCACGATTCTGGGCGGACGATACATATATCGTCCGCACTAGCATATCCCAAAAGCGGTTGTCCCTCTCGTGGCGGTCGTTGATGAAGACCACCCCGAGCTCGTCAGGGATCCGCCCCGGCATCTCCTTCTCAGCTTTGCGAGCCATATTCTCGCGATGCTGCTTTTGCCCGGCAGCCTTCTTCTTGCTGACAGGCTTGTCGTCGTCAGACGACTCGCCCCAGTCCGATTCATCCATAGCCTCGGCATATGGATCCGATGCCTTCTGTTTGCCTTTGGAGGGCGGCGTTGGGGGCTGCACCATCGTACTAGGTGGTGCAGGGGCTGGCGCTGGCAAAGTATATTTGCCAACAGGTTCCTTCTTCTGAGAACCTCGTTCTGGGTTCCGCACCCGGCTTTCTCCCGGGGGCGGTAACGCTCCGGATAGGTTTTGCGGTTTTGCTTCCGCTGACGTCGACGATGTCGACGCCGTGCGCTCGATTTCTCGAGCAGGTAAGGGGCGCACTTCGCGCGTCCCTTGATCCTCTCGGCGCTCTTCCCGTTGAGAACCATAATCAAGTGGACGTTCGTCACGCCACACTTCCTGGTCGGGGTGGCGGTTGTACCGCCGATTCTCCTGTTCCAGGCGTCGTTCCGGACGCCTGGGCTCGCTCCTCTCTTGTCGTCGCGGCTCGTATGAGGTGCGTTCTTCTCGACGCACCTCCATTTGCTGCCTTTTTATGGGTCGGGACGATGGTCCCTCCCCGCGATCCGGCGATGCTACTGCCGGCCGTTTTCTTGCCAGGCTGAGTTGCTCAGCCATGGCCGCTTCTCTCGCTTTCACGCGTCTCAAATCCGCGCAAACTCCATCGTATGCATCAAGCAGCTGGGTTATAACCAGCTGCGCCATTCCATCGTCCAAGAAATCACAAAATTCGCGGTGAATACCCGCGTCTTCCAATCGATCCAAGAGAGAAGAAAGGAGACCATCGTCTGCGAATGGTCTCCTCGAACTTGACGCAGGCGATACTCTACGATCGTCTGCCATCCTCCGCGAACTCGACGCCGACGACGCTTTGTCGTCTGCATTCGGTGCAACATGTTGCCGCACCGGTTCGCCGCGCACCACTTGCGCCGGCGGGACATTTGCTTGCAGACGACTTTGGTCGTCTACCTCCATCTTCTCCGATTCGTTGTACCGCGTATTGTGCGGTACAGGCTGCATGGGCATTTGGGGGTACCACGTCGGTTGCGGGTACCCCATGAAACCCGCCATTGATGGCATCTGTTGGAATGCCAGCCCTGGCGGGTAAAAACCACCCATAGGTGGTTGTTGCCCTTGGTGGTGCGGTTGGCTCATATGGCCAACCGTCGGAAATGTTTGTTGCCCCTGATGGGGCGGTTGGCTCATATGGCCAACCGGAGGATATTGATATAATTGGGGCTGCGAGCCCATGTAAGTTGGGGGCAGGGGCGCATTTTCCGCGCGCCCCTGCGCTCCCTCCCCACTTGAACTCGGCCCCGGGTTCAAATTTTGCTGGTCGGTGCGGCTGTCGCCGCCCCGAATCGCGTCGTTGCTGGAGGTTGGTACTTGGCTGGGGTACATGTTGGTTTGTGTTGAGAGGGTTGAAAATCGGTTGCGCGTCTAGCGCCAAACATATTTAACCTTCTGTCATAACTTTTGATGGTTATGTAATTTTCCTGATCGCCGTGGTCACATGACCGCGCCACATTCTAGGTTCGTCGCGGTAATCTCGACGCGCTCTTCACCCCTTGTAGTTCCAAGTAGCGATCCAGTGCCGCTAACTTGTTACAATTGGTGTGCGGTTCCCAGGTGGTGTCTCCCAGACTCCACCTAACCTGATATTCCACAGTATTATTTTGGGTCCATCTATGGCCCAAAATGTCTTCTACAAACCATTCGTGATTATCCGGCGCCCCAAAATCGTAGGGCTCCGGATGAGTTCTATTAGGGAACATTGTATCATTCGTTGCGTAGTATGGGCGCAACATCGATATATGAAATGTTGGATGTATCCGGCGCTCCATGAGTGCCGTAGGTAATTCCAACGTGTAGTTCGACGTGTCTGGCATGGCCTTCAGCACTTTGTAGGGCCCGACGAATTTCGGGCACAATTTACGGGCGCGTCCCTTGGGGAGGTTCAAGTTCTTGGTGGATAAATACACCAAGTCTCCCCCCTTTATTTCTGGACCAGCGGATCGGCGCCTGTTTGCCTCGCGCGTTTGAAATACGCGCGCTTCGATTATAGCGTCATGCGCCTCCGCTATATTCTGCAATGCGCGTTCCGCATACTCTCGAATTCCCTTCGGTATTACGCTGTCTGAGCGTATCTCTTTCAACATGGACGGCATGTATCCACTGTTCAGCTCAAATGGAGCGAACTTGGTAGTAGCCGATACGCTCGCATTTATCGCGAACTCAGCCATGGGTATACAATCTACCCAATCCTTTTGGTCATGCCTCACAACGGCACGAAATATCTGGCCAATACTACGATTGGCTCGCTCCGTTTGTCCATCCGTCTGAGGATGGAAAGATGTCGACATTAGGAGCTTAGCTCCTAATAACTTATGTAGTTCGCGCCACCAGCGTGAAGTAAACTTAGAGTCTCGATCGCTTACGATCGAGCTTGGCAGGCCATGTAGCCTGACGATCTCCCGTAAGTATACCCATGATAATTGGGCTGCTGTCATCGTCGTATGTATGGGTATCATATGCACCATACTCGTCATACGACAAATTACTACCCATAGGTAATTATATCCCTTTGATTCTGGAAATGGACCGATAAAGTCCATTCCGATAGAATCCCAAGGCTTAGTTGGTACTGGCAGGGAGTGTAGTTTCCCTGACGGTTTTTGATTCGACGTCTTGATCTGCTGGCAGTACTCGCACGTCTTACAAAACGTACGCACGGTCGTGGCTAGTGATGGCCACCAATACCATCGTCGGATATATTCAGTAGTCCGTTCGGCACCGAAATGGCCCATAGTTTTATGGGCTTGCTCAATAATTGTGGTGATGAGCTCGGGTTCTCGCGGTATACATAGAACGCTATCATTTATAGCGTTCGTGGTCCAAATGAGATTGTCTTTCGTGGTGAACGTACGAAAGTCCATGGGGTTAGCGAGAATAACTGAAAAAAGTTTATCCTTTGGGTATCCAAGGATAACGTCGTGACGGATCTTTTCATCCGTTTTGTCTGGGGGAGGAGAAACTGTGTCCCTCCCGAGGACAATATCTCCGACCGTACGTTCCCGTTCGGTTGGACTCATGCTTTTCTGAGGGTGTGACGATGTTCCGGATGCGGTACTTGGTGCCGCAGCCTCCATTATCTGAGCCTCGACATCTCGATCCTCCTGGCGTTCTTGAAGACGCTTGCTTCGACGTAGTTCTACGTCTTTCATCGCTCGAATCTCAACTACTTTTTCCACGATTTCATGGTATCGTGGTACTGGTAGATCTTCACCAGTAGGATCGATTCTAGCATCAGCAGCTACGAAGTCGTGGACGTCGTAACGATCTTGATGGTTATCGCTCTCGAAGTATCGCGATAGACAGTCGGCGACTTTGTTCAGTTCGCCTTTCACATAGGTTATGTCGAAGTTAAATCGCGACATGTATTCCATCCATCGACGCTGCCTAGGTGATAAATTCACCTGGGTCTTAAAGAATTCGAGGGCTTTATGGTCGGTAATGATGTGGATTTTATAGCCCACAAGTTTATCCTCCCACTTAAGTAACGCTTCGAGAATAGCTAAGGTCTCGAGTTCATGCACAGCATAATTCTGCTGTGCATTAGTGAATTTTTTGGACATGAATCCAGCCGGCTGGGCTTGGATCCATGTAGGTCCTTGTCCATACATCGCACCGACGCCTGACTTGGAGGCGTCACAGATAATCCAAATTGGTTCGCCTGTCTTCGGTTGAATCGGCCGAATAATTGGCGTTGTGCAGCATATATGCTTTATCATTTCAAAGCATCGCTGATGAATTGGTCTCCAATAAAATGGCGACCCATTCTCGGTCATCGCCATTAGTGGACCAGTGTATGCAGATATATCTGGGAGAAATTGTCCCAGATAGTTAACAAGTCCAACGAATCGTTGGATATCGTTGTAATTCCGTGGTATCCTCCAGTCACGGATCCGTGCCAGTTTGTCGGCGTCAGGGTGAATTCCTTGGTCGTCAATAATATGACCAAGGCAATCAACGCGATCCGAATACAATTCGCATTTCTTCCATTTAAGGTAGAGTGATTGTTCGCGTAATCGTTCGAACACAACTCGCAAGTGGTCTTCATGTTCCTCAATAGAGTTCGAGAATATGAATATATCGTCCAAGTATACATGCATGAACTTCCCAATGACGTCCCGAAAGATGGACGTCATTAATCGTTGAAATGTCGCGGGAGCATTACAGTCCCCGATTTGCATGATGTTACTGATGTATGTTCCCGCTATCGTTGCGAAGGCGGTTTTATGTACATCTTTTTCAAGGATGCGTACTTGTTCATACGCATCCGTTAAGTCAATTTTGGACCGTATTTTTCCCCTAGCGACATCTTCGCGAATAACTTCCTGGTCTGGCAAGGGCGTCACGTCCTTGATCGTGTTATCGTTACGCTGGCGTGCGTCCAAGGGTGTTCTCAGGGAGCCGTCTTTTTTCGGGATACATAGCAGCGGCGCTGCTTGCTTCACCGAACGAGGCTCCCACCATTTAGAATCCGTATACCGATTGACCTTCGCGTAGAATTCCTCGCGAAGGGACATTGGGCACCTCGGCGCGTGGTACTGGTACTGTTTCTCATCATCGACGAGAGTAATCTCGTGATTGACTTCCCGCCAGGGTGGTAGCTGTTGTTTCGTACCACCCACCATATCTTCGAATTCGTCATGCCATTGCTGGCGAAGTCGTGGATAATCTTCCGCGGTAAGGCCTCCATTGGGTGCCTTACCTTTTCCGTTCACCATTCTTGCAGCGCGAATGTGCGCTGTGTCTTTATTGCTAGGTTTAACATCAAACCTAGCTCGTAGTTTTACGAGAGCAAAGTCACTCTCATCCTTCACTGGTAACCGATACAACGGCCGTTTAGCCCGTTGTATATTCACCGGAAAATTCATTTCCGTTGGCTCCGATACTTCCTCAGGCCGTGGATTTCGGTACGCTTGTCCTCGCGTGCCTACATTTCTTCCTTCGTGAGCCCGCATTGACGCTATTACTGCGTTCCATTCTTGCGGCATCCGTGGGTCGAACATCCACTCATATTGTGGATGTGGATTTGGTCTATCCCAAAATGATCGATTACTCGTATTCGTATACGGCTCTGATTCCGTATCCTTGTCGGCCCCGCTCGTCTTACGCGCTTCATTATCGCGCTGATGTTCTTCGCATGGCTCGTCAACCTGTGCTCGTTCGTTCGAAGGCTCGTTTTGTGCCTTCTGCTGTCGTCGTTGGAGTTTTCTCTTCTTCGGAGGTGGCTTATCCCCCTCCTTAAGAGTTTCTTGAAACTCTTCCTCGGATAATAAAAGTGCTGGATGATCCTTCGGTAGGCTGTTTATCGGCCTACCCTCATTATCAGGATCATCGTCATCTTCTACTGTTACTTTTAGTCATTCTCTTCGTTTCTCCAATGACCGATGGCGTCTAGCTCGGCCATCGGTATCCTCCATTTTTACCTTAGTCGCTGGTATAGCGACTCCATTGACGACCACTTCGTCACGGTTAAAGTCCAGCACGACGTTATTTGCGCGCATAAACGGCGTGCCTATAATCACGTCGTATCGATCAAAGTTAGCAAGGTCCATGTAAACCTTGCCTTTAAACCCTGGCAGAGCGGCTTCCACCGTCGTACCAAAGTTTACTGTGGCCCTACTTCCTTTAGTCCCGAGCTGGAGGATTAATGGATCCTCCAGCGGAAATACTCGAATATCGGCCACTTGAGCGAATGACGGCGTAAGTCCGGTAGTTGTACTCCCGGAATCCCAAAGGGTCCAAGCCTCATGTCCACCTACGTTAATGTAGGTGACAAGGCACTCCTTGTCCTTTATCGGAACTACGGGACGAGCAATTTTGTCCCTCCCCGTCCGCACTTTAACTTTGCGAACTGGTGGTTTATCATTGCGTTCTTCTGACGCAATTACTTCTGTCATTGCAAACATACGCTCGGTCTCATCGTCCCGAGCATAGTATTCATTTTCGTAGACCTCCATGTCTACGAACTCATCGCCTTCGTCTTCATTGTCCGCCTCTGTATCAGGGCGTCCATTGTCTCGTCCGTCCGGGTCCTCAGGAGACGTGTCTTCATCGTCCGCCTCACTTGCCGCGTCAGGTGCCGCTGTACGTGCGGCCCTTAGGAACGCTCGCTGTTTCTTGGGCTGTTTGCAATCTTTTGCAAAATGCCCTAGTTTTCCACAATTAAAGCACACTTCCCCCGGAGGATGGTTGTGATGATCGTGGTTTTTAGGTTGATCGTAACGCGGACGATCTCCTGTCTTCATCGCTGGTTTTTCGACGTGGGGCTTTTGCTCTCCACGTCCAGGTTGATCCTGATACGCTGGCTTGACATATGGCTTTTCATTTACTGCGCCATACACCCGTCGAGGCCTGTTGAAAGTATTGTGTGGAGCGTTTACTCGCCCCCCATCTGGTTTCCGCATTTGGCTCGGTTGACTTCGCTGAGCGGTTATGGTCCGCTCAAAGTAATCAGCCGTTTTCTGGGTGGCTTGAAGTGCTAGGCCCACCGCTAGGAACTCTTGGGCTGTATTGATTTCGGGTGATAGCCCGTCATCGAATAATGCCTTCCGCATATCGCGCGGAAGTGTTTTGAGAAATTTCTCCAGGAACGTCCAATCATCCGTTCTTGCTGCCATGTTCATGGCATGATCCACAAGGTCGTCATACAGACCTTGTATGCCTTTGCTCGCCGAATAGGTAACGGCGTTAAAGTCGTTACGAGCATCCTGCATGGTTGAAGGCAGCACGAACCGATCGTACAGCCCTAGTATGACGTCTTCAAACGTCCAGGACTGCTTTTCGCGGTTCACATGGATAACATGGCGATTGTACCATTTCCGAGCTTCACCATCAAGGAACTCAGATGTTATCAGAACGCGCTCTTGGTCGCGTTCTGCTCCTCCAAACTGGCTCACGGCTAGCATCACGACAAGGCTGGCTAGCCATTCTTCCAATTCGCCAAACTTGGCGCTTCCACTATAAGTTCCTACGGACTTTGCGTCCGCACGGCGAGATTTCATACCATCAGGGAGCGATAGGCGTACAGCCAGTCGCTCGTGTATCAGTTGATGCAACCGTTCGTGCATCTTAGTTTTATGCTGCTCTCCAGCAGCATATATTCCGTCCGCAATTGATTGACTCCTGCGAATCGGGTCAGGCATTGAGTAGCCTCGACTTTGAAATCGAGGCTGAGCGTGTGAAGTGGGTTCACTTATACGAACCCGCATGTCTTGACGGCCGTTAGCCGTCGCCGTCGTATTATGTTTTCCGACGGCCCCATTTCCCAGTCCACCATCCGAACCTTGAGTTTGCGAGGCCCATTGCCTCGCCATCTCATCTACGGGCATATGTCCTTCGAAGACGACTCCTTGATCATCATAATTCGTGAACTTGCTCCGTGATAAATCAGCGTTTCTCAAACGCTGATATGCGACTCGGTTGTTCCAATCTTTCGCTAATGGAACACGGCCATCCTTCGCATCCATAGGTACTTGAATAGCTGGCGCGCTTTCGTCGCCAGCTGCTTGCGTGGTTGTATACTTACGTTCCGTGGGTGGGTCTAACGTAGACTCACTAACAGGGGCCCATTTGGATCCCTGTGGTTGCGCAAGATGCTCTTCACGAGTCATTCTCTCGCGCTTCGCTGCCGCAGACCGACGACGATAATCGTCGTCAGATTCTCCTAACTGTCGCGCTTGATGCAGCGCCGATACTGCCATGGCAGCCTCATCAAGAGGCTGGTTCGATCCGGCAGCCACTGCTTGAGGAGTGAAGAGGTCATCCCAACGACCTTTCCCTTTGTTTAACGAGGCTTTCTTAGGTACAGGCGTCCCAGCGATCGAGCTGACTGCTGAATTCGAAGTTCCCTTAGGGTACTTCTTCCTGTATTCCGTAACTACTACGGACAGCGCTTCCAAGTATCGGTCGGCATATGCTTGTGCGACCATTTCTCCAACGGATTGTGCTCCGGTAGATCGCAGAACGAGCCTATCCGCTCGTTCCTCCAGTCGCCTTCGCCGATGCTCGCTAACCACATCGGTGGTGTCCCAGAATTGCTTCACTTGAAGCGCAAGCAGTTCCCTTTCGCTGGCCTCTTCTTCATTAGCCTCGGGGTCGGACAAGTCGTCTTCGTCCGACTCCATCTTGATTATGCTCAGGGTGGACGCCCCGAACGCTCTATTTGACAGACGGCTGTCTGGCCATCTGCTTCCCGCCGTGGGGCCAGGTCGATGTGACCTGGCCAATTCGTCGGCCAAGCTCCCAGGCACATTGGTGCTTGCTATTGGCCAAAGTTCCTCCGATTCTACTCCTAGTGTATTCTGCGCTGGTGAACTTTGTCCACCAGCGACTGATCCAACTTCCACTGGTTGCAGTGGAAGTTGTGATGGAGGATGCGCTGTGAGCGCATCCTCGAGGACCGGAGTTCGGCTCTTTCCGGATGTGGGAGTTGTTGTCATCGGGTCTCGGTCTCGTTGGTTCTTTTTGATGATGGGTGTTCTAAATGGAATGTGGGTCTGCGTAACGTCGTGGGTACGCAGCAATAGAAAGCAAGGTAGCTTAAAAAAATGTAACGGGGTTACAGAATTTGGGGACCTTGTTGTTCACACTAGACGTAAGCTTGACAAGTCTGTCGATTGCTACGTATAGGTGTACAAGGTTGTTTGTACTTAATTAATGTAATGAATTAAATAGGCAACACCAGAAGGTGTTGCCAAACAATAGCGTAATCGTCTCGATAAGATACGATTAGATAACCAAGATTAGATAAGATAGTGTGCGTCCTTACAGTATTTTCCCTCACGTTCAGAGTTAATAGCTCAAAAACCATCATCTCCGTCGTCTCCGAACCGTCCTCATCGTATAAACTCGTCGCAAAACCGCCGTAACCGTCGCCACTGTAGTAAATCTAGTAAACCGCCGTATCTGTCCGCCCGTAACCGCCGCCCGAACCCGTGAGTTCTCCGCTTTAGCATCGTTCGTCTCGTTGTCGCGCCACCGACATCAACAGTCGCGTCGCCGACCAGTTCCAGCTGGGAACTATCGCATACCATCGCGCTCGTCGCATCGTCGTCGGTTCGACTAATATCGAGTCGGGTCGTCTTTACCTTCGTCCAAACCATCCTTTTAGCCCTGCACACTCGTGTGTTTGGGAACTTTTAACACTTCTCACCCCCTATAGCTGTTAGTTGTTTTGTTGTTGTGTACAGCACCCACAGGCCTTCTAGCACTATCACCGGTAGATGTCGAGCGACTGGATGACTCCCTGGTTGTCGAGGGCGAGCGATGTGAACCACGGCAGGGCTGTTTTAATTAGTAACTGCAAACCTAGGGCCACTCCTACCGCTTCTGCCTCGAAGGTCGTGTTGCGGCTAAGTGGTCCCAAGTGGTACTGCATCTTCGTGGGTGTTCTGTCGTCAGCGATGAGAATGGCCGCCGCGCCCGCCTGTCCCTTGTATCCCGAGCCGTCCGTGTAGATTTTTATGTGGGCTTCGCTGTCACGGTTCTCTTGGAGCGATTCTTCCCTCGTTTCGGCGATGTGTGTGGTGAATGGGTGTTGATAAGTCGGCAGTTGGCGAACCGGGTTTATTGTTTCGATGTCGTCCGGGTCGAGGTGATATATGTCTGTCAAATTATGGAGAGGTGAGCGATGACGTTTAACTTTATACCTCGTGCAGTTCCGAATACGCTTGTGTAACGGGTGTGCTTCAGGTAGGGAGGCTATCCGCATTGCCGACCGGTGGCATATCTTGTCCATAAGGAGGTCGACGGGCAGAAGGTCGGCGTGGAGTTCGAGTGCATCTGTCGGTGCTGATCGCATTGATCCTGTAATTGCTATGAGAGCCAGACGCTGAATCTTCGCCAGTTGTTTGGCTGGTCCGACTGAACCGGAGTCCCGCTTGTTTCGTGGTTTTCGCCTGATCGGGGTGTACCAGACGTCGGCCGCATACGTGAATTTGGGTACCGCCACCGCCGTGAAGAGTTGTTCCATAAAATCGGGCTTGATTCCTGTCGAGGGTCGGGTGATACATTTGAACATGAGGGCGTATTTGGTGCCTTTCCCCAGCGCGTATTTAGCGTGTTGCTTCCATCGGAGCTTGTCGTCGACCATGACGCCGAGAAATCTGGCTACGTTAACTGGTTGGATGACTGTCCCCCGTAATGTTATTGGGGGGCGTGCCCTCCGGACCGTCTTTCCCTGGCGGTTGGGGTCGGGATCCCTGCGTTGTGTGAAATGGAGCAGTTCGAATTTGCTGGTCTCGAATTTCGAATTGTGCTGTTCCGACCATCGGTACGCGCCCCGTCGTTTCTCCATCATCTTCTTGAGTATGCCGCCGGTTTCCTCGAATGAGTTTCCCGATGCGAGGTATGCTCCGTCGTCGACAAACCCAGTGCCAGCTGGCGTCGCCCCTTCGGTATCTCTAGCAGGTCAGCATTGTAGAAGAGGTACAGTATCATAGATACCGGATCCCCTTGACCAATCCCATTGGTCACGTCAAACCAGTCGGAGGTGTGGTCGTCGAATTTAAGTTTGGTACGCCTGCCTGTCAGCAGACGATCTGTGAACTTAACGTACGCCTCTGGCACTTGTCGCTTCCGCATGTTGTGCAGCAGGCGGTCGGGCACCGCGTTGGGGAAGGCGCCTTCGATGTCCAGGAAGAGGGCTGACACCACTCTCCCCTGGCGCCATTCGTGCTTGATCCAGTTCGTCATCAGGTGTAGCGAGTCCGTTGTCATTCGACCTGGTCGACCTCCGAATTGTGTGGCTGGTAACAGCCGGTGCTTCTCCATGATGTGCGTGAGGTCCTCTGCCACTATTGCCGTAAGTAATTTTGCCAGAGTGTTGAGTAGAGTGATCAGTCGATACGCCTTCGCTACGTCATAGTTCGGTTTTCCCGGCTTCCGCAGGATGACCGTGATGACATCCCGCCAGCCTGGGTGGTACGTCTCGAGAGTAAAAACAGCCCTGTAAATGTGTAGTAAGTATTCCTTGATGAGCGGGTAGGCCTTCTTGAGGACGATGTTGGGTATCCCGTCGTTGCCGCAAGCCTTGTAGGGGCTGAGTTTCGCAATGTTTCGTCGGATTTGCTCTTCGGTGATCTGTCCACTAGTCGGCAGGGGGTCAGGATAGGCGTAGTCGATCGGCACCGAGGAGTCGTCCGGGGGGTTTGGAAAGAGCGTGCGTGCGAAGAGTCGGCTTTTCTCCTCGTTGGTGATGGCCTCCTTCGTTCGGCCATTTTCAACGTATTTGAGGGTGGGGATCCGGGTCTTGCCTCCGTCACCTGTTGGATCAGTAATGTAGCGATTCGCAATCCATAATTCGCGTTCCATCGCAGTTTCCAAGAAGTCTCGCCAGTATTCCGCCTTCGCCTTCAGGATTTCGGCCGCGTACAGTTTCTTCGCTTCGTCCAAGATGATGCTGCTTTCGTGATCCTTGAGTCCTCGGTATCGGTGGGCAATGGAGCTGAGCCTGTTGACATTCTTGCGGGAGGTTTCAAGTTCTCGGCTCCACCATCGTTGCGTGTGTGTCGTGATTTTGGTCATCGGGACAACTTCGGCTATTGTTTCCTGCAGAGCCTCGGTTAGCTGGTTGACCTGGAGTTGAAACTCTTCCTCCGTTTGAATGGGCTGTGGCGGGGCAAAATCGCGTGCTACGATTTTTGATTCCAGTGTCCTGTTGAAAACCGCCCAGTCGGTCATGCGATAATTTCTGCTGGGTTCCGTCGGGCGTTTTGTTACTGGGATGTCGAAGATCGAGGCGATGGGCAGGTGGTCGGTGCATGGGCCTTGAAGTGCTGGGATCGTTTCTCATCTTGTGTGGTAGTCCTCGAGGTTCCCGCTGCAGAAAACGTTGTCCGGCCTGGTCCAGTTCTTCGATCGTCGTGCCTGCAGTGTTGGTGTCCCCCTCGGTAGGATCATTACCATGTCAAAGTCAGCCAGCATTTCGATCAGTATTTGCGCCTCCCTCGTCGCTTGCGCAGTGAACAGGTGGTGGTTGCGTGCTTCGTCCCATAATGGGTCATGCCGGTTGAAGTCGCCCGCCCATATCATGTAGTCGGTGTCCCGTTCGCAGAACTTGTGTCGATGTGTAGTGACGAAGTCGTTTAACGCGTGGAGATTGCGGGAATGGGTGCAGTCGTTGTAGATGTTAAATAAGGTTAGTCGCCCGAAGTCGCCCCGTATTTGAATAGCCGTCAAGTCGTTGTTGTCCGGTAAAGTGATTTGAGACCAGGCATCCGTATCGAGCTCCGCGTTGACCAGCATCACGGATCTGATAGCACTATCCTGGTCAGTAAGGTGAGAGGTGGGGTATATTACTCGCCAGGCTCTGGAGGCTCGCGTTTTCCTCTCCGGGTCGATGTACGGTTCTTGTATGATTATTACGTCCCATTCTTTCGCTAGTGTGTTGGAATTCAGCAGATTGTATTGCGCCGTTTTCGATTTTGCCAGGTTTTGTTGAAGAATCCTCAGTCGTTTCGATGTGGGGTCCGGTTCCAGCATTAGTTACCTGATAGATTATTCCCTCGCGAGTTTGGTTCCACTGATGGCGATCTAGAGGCCCTCTGACTGGCGTTCGATCCTGTGGCTGGGGGAGCTAAGCTGGAGCCGTGTTTGACTTGCATCCACTGGATGGACTGGCTGGGGGGCGGTGTCGGCTGGCTGAGGGTCGGCACGAGGCTAACTTCGCGGCTAGGTGGTAGTTCCCGTCCCTGCTGCTTTCTCTGGCGTTGACTTTGCTGGGTTTGTATCACTGGGTTAGCATAAGTGGTCTTGGGGGGTGTCGACCTGGGCACCGTCGCGTGGGTCCACGGTTCCTCAGTTGGGAAATACGGCATCGCGTTCTCGGGCATTCTTGCGTTGAGTTCGTCTCTTTTCTTCTTGTAAATCGGGCAGTATCGTCGGTCGCCGCTGATGTGTCCCCTTCGTCCGCATGGGATGCAGTATACTTGCTCGCTGTTGCAGTCGCGTGCCGAGTGTCCGTCTTCGCCGCATCGTCCGCAGTAGGCTACACTCCTGTGGCACGTGTTCGCCAGGTGGTCCCAGTCCTGGCACTTGAAGCAACGGAGAGGTTCCTTGTGATCTTTCTCGCCGCTAATTCGTTCTCCTAGAATAAATAGTCCCCGTACTGCCAGTTCATTTGCAACTGATTGGTCGTAGAGGTGTATCGCGAAGTGGGCCGATTTCTGTCCAGGTGATCTTCTCTCCTTGGGCTTAATCCATTTCATGGAGGCAATGGCTCCCAGCGGTATCCTGTTCATCTCGAGTACGGAATCCCGGTGGTCAGCGAGCAGCGGGTCAAATTCAACCGACACGAATCTGGCGATCATATTGAACATACGTCTCTGGAGCATTGCTCCAGTGCTAAGTCCATTCGAGAAGTCGCTGGCGTTGTCGTTAATCCATTTCGCCGCCGCTTCAGTGTTGGCCTCAAGTAGGATGCCTCCATTTACTAGTCGACGGGCTGCGCATATGGAGTGCTTCGATGTGATGTCGACCATGGCGATGGCGGTGTTCGCTTTGTTCACTAATTCCGCTATGCTGCAGTCTTTGAAGTTGGCGTTGTCGGCGTCGAAGTCCACGTCGACGAGTAACTGTCTCAGTTTGATGGCTTCCCTTGCACGTAGTCGGGGGTCTATGCTTCCGTTCATGGTGAAAGGTACTGGGCCGGAGTTGGTCTTGCTGGTGAGAGCGTCCCTGTAGGAGGTTACTGTCTTTTCTATGGTCCTGGCGGTTTCCTGGATCTCCGAGTTGGCCTGTTTCGCTTGTTCATGGGACGTGGCGGCAGCGTCGATCAGGTCCGTTCGGAGGTCGGCGACGGTGGCTTCGATAAGTGTTTTCATTTCTGTTCGGTTCTGCTCTAATTGCTTGTTAATTTCTTGCGAGACTTCGTCTTTCAGAGTGTTGTGGTCCAGCGTTCCAACGAGGTAGGCGCAGGCCAATATCGCGTCGTGATTGACTGGGTTGTCGACTATCCCCTCGTAGTTGGCCATAACGTGGAGTATGTTCGATAGAGTTGTAGCATTGGGTTTCCCGGGTGCGCGAATCAGCCCCAAGGTGCGCAAGTGCTTTTCACTCATCTGCGTGTTATACCGGAGGGCTTCCTCGCCGTTCGCACTCTCCTCCCTTTCCATTTCTTCCGACCACATCAGGTTTCCCTTGTCTGTGTTGTCTTTGGTGGGTTTCTTCGAGAGTGAGTCTTCTAACGTGGTTTGTCTCGCGCTCGTTCTGGTTGCATTCGCTGTCGTTTTTGTTCTTGTTACCGGTGGGGGCTTTGGGGGTTGACTGGGCGCCATTTGCGCCGTCTTAGTGCAGGGGAGGGGGATTTAAACTCTCTTGGTTGGCCTTAGATAGTGGTATATGTTGACCCTGGGGTCTACTCTCATCGCTTACGTTACTATTCGCACGTGACTTAGCATATACTTCCCTCCGTCCTCGCGTCCTCATCCTCAGTCGTCATTCCTTTCTCTCTGACACTGAGGATGTAAGTCTATTCACGTCTACTTATCCCTTTTACTATACTGATAGGACTTGTAGTATCTACTTGTGTCCTTTCCAGGTATTAATAAAGTTGTCATTCCTTTCTCTCTGACACTGAGGATTATCTACTTGTGTCCTTTCCAGGCCATCAGGTTATGGGCCCCGGCCAGAATTGGATTCAATTCAGTTGCCTCGTTTCTAGAGATCTCGGCGATTCACTTTGATCATTCAGATCCTTTTTTTTACCGCATATAGTCATCCCGATCCATCACGATCGGTCGTTAGACTCCGCGACAATGTCCAACCGTCCAACGCGCGGCCGAGGATCTGCTCAACAGGCTCACTCCACTATCCTTGGACCTCGCTCTTTCATACCTCGACGCATTCTTTCGAACCCGATGCGTTCATCCGCAACTCCACGCGGACCTCTTCCAGGGCCGACTTCACTCGACCCATCCTTGCCTCAGTTCCGCCCGATCCATCACGATCAACCTTTTTCTGGCTCCGCGACGATGGCTGATCAACCATCTAGTGGGCAGGGACTTGTTCAACCGGGCCTCCCCCGCGTGTCGTCTTATCAAGTTACTGGGAGTGCGCCTCCTTCACATGGACCCTGGTCCGAACCGATCCTGCCTCAGTCATTCGCCGTTTCTTCTGCCCCGGTCTCTCCTTATTATACTCAATTACTTCCTCCTTCTACTTCGCAACAAGACTTACCTCAGATACCTCCCTATTCTAGTCCTGCTGTTCCAACTCGTCCTCTTTCTTCTACTACTGCACTTCTTAGACCTCCTTCTGCTTCAACTGGTTATCCGACTGCTCATCCTTCTGCCTTATTTCTCCAGACTTCGGGTTTTCCTCATCCCACCCCGGCTCCTGTTTCTTCGATTGGTCTTTCGTACGTATCTTCACATCATCGTCCTCCTTCTCGACATCCTGTTATTACTGTGGTTCCAAATAACTCGTATCATTCTCCGATTCTTCCGCCTCCGTCTCTTCTACCGTCTCCGGTTGCACCTATTCCCATTCGCCCAGTTAATCTCCATAGCTTCGATCGTACTCAGACCCCGCCTGTTCAACCACCCATTGCCCCCGCTCCTCCTTACTATCAAATTCCACCCCAACCACATCCCTCACCACATGTTCGTCTTTCACCCTCCCTTGCCTCTCCGTTTTCCTCGATGCGTCCTGCCTCCGTTAGCTCTTTATTTTTACAGAACCGTCCTATGTCTGCACCTAATCACATTCTTTCTCCCATTTCTCCGTTTCTTCGTCAATTACCACAATCCACTCCCGCTTCGCCGATTTTGAACGCTCCGCTTTTACCTATATTGAACAACAACACTTCCACTTATTCAAAACCTGATTTTCCTAGTCTAGCTAGCATTCCCCTTCTTTCCTCGGCGAATGACTGGTTCAAGTGGCACTCGGCGGTTCTCCAGGTGATTGAAGCTACAGGTCTCTATGGTCACATTGTCGACATTCTTCCTCCGGATCTCCTCCTTGATCCCACGGCGTACCCGTCTTTACCTCCTACAATCGACAAAGCACGTTACACGCCTGAGGAACTCGACACCTACCGCTCCTGGTGGGCTCAAGACGACATAGTCTCCTTCGTACTCGTCGGCAAACTCGGTCCTATCCCCTCCTCCCTCATCCCTCCGAAACGTGATGCTTGGGGAAACCCCCAACGTTCCGCCCGGGATATCCTTACCATCTCTCCGTCCGGATACTCCGCTCTACCTAGAATTTGCAAATGCCGCAAGTCCCGTCGTTTTAGCCTCTCTCGCTGATCGCTTCAATGCCATTCTGGACTCAGGGTGCACGGTTCATATTATCCGTGACCGAAAATATTTTTGGTCCTATGATACCTCACTTGCAGTTCCTGTCGGCACAGCTAACTGTGGCACTCTTACGACTTTAGCAAAAGGCGAAGTTCGTTTTCGAGTTTCTTTGGACGGTGCTGATCGTGTTATCTGCCTCCTGGATTGTCTCCATGCACCAGACGTCCCCATCAATCTCCTCTCGGTCGGATCCTTAGCGGAAAAGGACATGCGTCTGGTGTTCGAGAAGAATGTAACCTCCATTCATCTTCCCGATGCAACTTCCAGTACTCCCGAGCACACGATAAACGCGACCGTTGTACGCCGTCTCTCTTTCCTTCATCTAGACTTCGTCCTACCACCGTCCGTTTCCGAGCCTTCGCGTCCTCTGAATGATTTCCTCGTTCTCCCTGCCATCGAACAACAACTTTCCGACCTGATATTTCCTCACGTCGATCTTACTCCAAATCTTTGGCACCGACGTTTCGGCCATCTCGGACTTGACGCCACTCGTGCCGTGCTCACCAAGTCCTATGCCACTGGCGTCAAGTATGAAGGACCCTTCTTGGACACGCATTGCATTCCGTGCCTCATCGGGAAACATCCTCAACGACCATTCGACCGTTTTGCTCGTCGAGCTCCCCAGGTGTGCGAACTTCTCCACATGGACACATGTGGTCCTTTTCCCGTCCAGACCCCCCACGACGAAGCCTTTTCCCACTACATCGCTACCGAAGCTGCTTGGGAACGCAAATCGGGTAACAAAGTCATTGCGGTCCGCTCAGATGGTGCTGGGGAATTCACCGGCGGTGATCTCAAATCTCATTTTGTTGCTCGTGGCATTCAACATCAAGTTACCGCTCCCTACGCTCATTCGCAGAACGGCAAAGCGGAACGGTACATTCGTACTCTTGAAGAAACAGCGCAGACTCTCCTCGCAGACTCTGGACTACCTCCCTCATTTCTTGGAGATGCTGTTCTTACCGCCCAGTACCTCCGGAATCGCTTGCCTACATCTACTCTCTCAGATAACACGACACCGTTTTCCGTCATGGAAAAAACGACCCCTGACCTCTCACATCTTCGGGTCTGGGGTTGTCAATGCTTTGTGCTTATTCCATCGGAACTTCGTGTAAAAGGTGGCCCTAAACGTTTCGAAGCGATTTTCGTCGGATATGAAGATTTTCGTATCGGTTGGAAGGTACGCGACTTAAATGGGAAATACCACTTTTCCCGGGACATCGTATTCAACGAGAATATCCGAGGATCTCTTGGCCATGCTCCCGTCGTCTCTACTTCCCCTGCCATTTCTCCCCCGCCATCTCCCGCTATCTCTGAAATTGTCGTCCCGCCACTTCCTGCATCATCGCCGACTTCTTTACCGGTTTCCTCGTCGGTATCCTCACCTGATTCTCATGCTCCTGCACACGCTCCTCCTCCCCCTCCTCCTCGTCGATCCACTCGTAACGTTACCGCTACTTCGCTGGGAAATGACCATGCTGCTACAATTCGAGCCAGAGATGAACGTCTGACCCGTCTTCGTGCCGCTCGCTCTGCTCGTTCTGGGGTTGTACATCCGCAACAGACTCTCGCCGCAATTGAAGACTTCCTATCTCTCCTTGCGACCCAGTCTTTTGATTCTCCTGAAGACAACCTCATTTTTCACGAAGCCGCAGCTATTCATCTCTACAAGTCCCTTGTAGCGAATCCGGATCCCATCCATCGTCATTTTCCTCGTCAATTCAACTTGGATCTTCCACCGTCCACTTACGAGGAAGTCCTACTTCGTCCAGACGCTCAAGTTTGGAAGGACGCTATGCAGCGAGAGTATGATAGCCTTTGCGATCTCGGTGTTTTCAAACCCACGATCTTACCTCCCGGTCGCAAAGCCATCGGTCTACGTTGGGTTTTCGACTTCAAATACAATCCGGACGGTTCGATCATCCGAGGAAAAGAGAAGGCCCGCATCGTTGCTAGAGGATTTTCTCAACGTCCCGAAGATTATGGCACCACTTATGCTCCCGTCGCCAAACTTACCAGTATCCGAATTATTCTCGCTTTCGCCGCTCTTCATAATCTTGAACTCCGGACCTGTGACGCTAAAACTGCATTCCTCAACGCTCTTCTTTCACATGTCGTTTTCGTCAAACAAATTCCGGGATTCCCTGAAGCTGATCCTCATCTCGTACTTCTCTGCATTCGGGCGCTGTACGGTTTAAAACAGTCTTCTCATGAATGGTACACCCTACTTCGTCAAGTACTCGAGGATATCGGTTTAATTCGCTGCGAGGTCGATCATGCTGTGTTCTATGCCACTTTTTCGACGCCCCCTCATCCTTCGATCCCCATGCCTTCGGACGGTTCCGATCTCCTCTTCATCATGCCCATCCACGTTGACGATGGACTCGTCGCCACGAACTCCGAACCCCTCTATTTCTGGATCCTCGGAGAAATGAATCGTCATTTTACCGTTGTGGATTTGGGCGCCGCATCCATGTATTTGGGTATCCGTATCTCGCGTGATCGTCCTACTCGACGACTTTGGCTCTCCCAACGCCCCTTCATCATCGATCTCCTGTCGCAGTATAATCTCCTCGATGCTCGACCGGTCTCCCTCCCACTCCGGCAAAAACTATCGTCGTCCACTCCGACTCCTACCAACTGTCTCCCCGACATTCCCGATTCAGACATCACCATTCATTTTCAGCGTCTTGTCGGCTCTATCCTATATCTTTCTCTGTGCACTCGACCCGATATCGCCTTCACTGCTATGTCACTTGGACAATTTAACGCTCATCCGACTCGTTATCATCTCCTCGCCGCAAAAACCGTCCTTCGTTACCTCTTGGGTACCGCCGACCTGGCTTTGGAATACAACTTCAGTCAATCTCCCGTTGGTTCCCCACTGTCCGTTCTTGTCCCTCGCAACTGCGGCATGATGGACGCCGACTGGGCTGGTGATGAAGATTCTAGACGAAGCGTCTCTGGTTATGCCTTTTTCGTTCATTCCAGCCTCGTCTCCTGGAGCTCTGTTCGCCAACGCACTGTAGCGCTCTCCTCTACAGAGGCTGAATACATGTCCATATCCCATGCGATGAAGGAGGCACTTTGGATTCGACAATTCACTCGATCACTCGATCTCCCCGTACCTAATCCTTTTCCCCTTCTATGCGACAACCAGAGCGCTCTGGAGATCGCCAACTCGGACAGCACGTCTTCCCGTTCCAAACATATCGATATTCGCTATCACTTCATTCGTGAGCACCTTCGTTCCGGTTCTTTTTCCACCTCTTGGGTTCCTACTACGGACATGACCGCGGATATTCTTACCAAGGTTCTTCCACTTCCATTACACCTTAAACACTGCCGCGCGCTCGGGCTAGTTCCTTTACCTACAATTCAACCTTCATAATTCTTTCATTCTTTCGTTCTCTTTCACTCCCGCGATGATGGGGTTGTGTTGACCCTGGGGTCTACTCTCATCGCTTACGTTACTATTCGCACGTGACTTAGCATATACTTCCCTCCGTCCTCGCGTCCTCATCCTCAGTCGTCATTCCTTTCTCTCTGACACTGAGGATGTAAGTCTATTCACGTCTACTTATCCCTTTTACTATACTGATAGGACTTGTAGTATCTACTTGTGTCCTTTCCAGGTATTAATAAAGTTGTCATTCCTTTCTCTCTGACACTGAGGATTATCTACTTGTGTCCTTTCCAGGCCATCAGTATAGTAGATTTACGAAAGAGATAGTATAGCAATGAGGCTGCTACGTCGTGCTCGACGCTGCTGCCGCTGTGCCAAAAGTCCGGGGTCCTAGGGGTGCCACGTGGTCCGAAGCCAAGAGAGTTCCTTGGTAGGATAGTTGTTTGGTTGATCTGTAGCCTCCAAAATAAGAATCCTATCAATTTATGCTCGACAACCCGCCTCCCGCTTTCCTTGTCTGTCAAATTTCAGCAAAAGTTACGTTTCCGGCAAGGCCGGCATTGCACTTCGATCAACCAAACAACTATCCTACCGAAACTCGAAGGGGTCTATCGTTATGAAAACGGCTGTGACACGACGAAGTACTAGAATCAAACTAGAATACAAATGTATCGAAAAATATCAGAGTTTACGAGAATTCCAGAAGAGATACATGGTGTAAGGCCAGACCGAGGACCTCCAACCGCCACTCACTGAGCACCGATAATTCTGATGATATCGCCCTCTCTCTCTCTAGCACGAATCATCCCTTCTTTCATCCTATGAATTCCATCCAGAATCGTCCTAATATGGACGTCCACAGGAATGCTGGTGCCCGCAATGTCAGGCTGGGAAACCTTGTTCCGCAGGTCTTTCATTTGCGATTGCATCATCATCAAGTTCGAAAGCGCCTGCGAAATATGTATCTTCGCCTTGTCGGTGTAGCTCTCCAGATCCTCGAGAAGATCCAAGTTTGTCGCGAAGCGCTGGAGATCTCGACGGTTGCTTCCGAGCTTTGTCCACATGGACGCGAGGAGCTCGTCTTGTTCTGCGTTTATGAGTATATTCTCTCTATTCGCGAGGTCCCGGATCACCTGGAGCCGCTCTTTCATCCGCTCGAGCTGCCTTTGAGGGTACTTGGCGTACACAACGAGGCCAGAGAGGATCGCGGACTGAACGGTCATGGCTTCGTTGAACTTTTCGTCGATGACTTCTGTTGTGCTCTTCTGTATTCGGCAGACTGCGGGTGAGTTCATAACTCCGGGTATCGCGAACTTCACTTCCTCGATGGCTTGCAGGGCCCAGGTATTGATGCCGACCATGCTGTACATAGAAATCATAAGAATTTGACAGAGACAAAGAAGGAATTAGTTGATGGTTCATACCTATCAATTGCGCCCATCGCTTTCGCGTCAAGCTCTTCAAGGCTATCTCCAGCATCGACTGCGTCTTGAATGAAGGTTCTCAAAGAGTCGACAAGGTGTTTCGCGGTCTTCAACGTGCTATATCGAATAGCAGCGATACGGTCACCGGTGGCGAGTTCTGCCTGGGTAATCTGGTGTGCCATTTTAGATGCACCAAAAGTGTCTCCAGCAAAGGTGTCTGCGAGTACATTCTGTACCATGACGAGGCCTGGATAATCGGCCCATTGTGCTTGTTCGAGTCGTCGTTCAGCTTCGGCGTATATAGGTTCAAAATTGTGACGATATGTCTTGACGCAGAAGTATGTACGAGAAAGGATATTGATGTCGCAAAGAGGTGTAACGATGACCTCAGGAATGTGGGGAACTTGGAATGCTGCACAAAGGATGAACCAGACAACGACAGCGAATGGCGTCAAGTGAGCAAAGAGGCTCATAGCCTTTTTAAATGCTCCCAAGGTGGAACTGAGAATTACGCCGTAGGCGTGAAGTATAAGGCAGGCCCATCCAACGCGGGTCGCATTGTCGTCTTCCTGGGGCGCGAAGACACTTGGAGAGGGTTCAGCTTTAAGGGCCTCATGGTGGACGGGATGTTCCTTTGTGATCTCTAGAGCAGGATGCTGCAGAGAGCTCGCAAGTTGATCATCATGCCAATGTTTATACTCTCGGTCTGAAGCCCATATTGACTCTTGTGGGTCCATTAGCGAGCTTTCCATCGAAGAAAGCTCTGATAGCCTCTGTGACTATGGTCAGCATAACGATTGACATGGGCAGGACTTCACACACAGTTGGTACTCGACGGTGTACCGCCGCGAAAGTTGCTTCAAGCGCGTTATCTGTGTGGAGGATGGGCAGCATCATCGTGAATGTCGATGAATGAGAGTGAACGACAAATTTATGCTGTCAGAAAGATACATCCGAGAAACCTTTGTACAATTGTAACTGAAAGACAAAGACTTTGAACTCGAGGCAGAATAAGCTTGGAATATGCGGAAGCAACTTCTCTGAAAGGACTTTAGACCGGGCCGGGTGGCTGATTCATTCACGTGATTGAGATATCCCGAGCGTGCCTGAATTGAAACTCGACGTCTGGCCGCTGGAGACTCCTCTTCCGCACCACCTGGCAAGCGCCCCAGCGCCCCCGTTCTCAGCCATCTTGGGTAGCTAGCCTTGCCCAGAGATATCCGTGTTACATCTCCACCAGAGCCATCATGTCGTCCGATCCAAAGGTGTTACACAGGCTCATTCGTCAAATCTCGGATTGGGCCCTCTCGTCATTCTTCACCGAAATTCGTGTCATAGGAGGAGATAATGTGCCCAAGGATGGGCCCATTATAGTGTGCGTATGACCCTTCTGAAAACGCGGGAATTTCGCTAGCAAATCCTTCATTTCAGAAACTTACGAGATTTCACGCCCATAGGACTGCCACGCACCATAACATGATGCTTGACCCAGCCGTTCTATGTGCGTTACTAATCACATCGATATCATCTTTTGTCTGAATCGGTAACAGCGGTGACGTTCCCTCATCACCGCATATTGAACTACTGGAGCAAAGGTGACACAATTAAGCCGAGTTCCGTGTTCGGCTTTCTTATACCTCGTAACAGCGAGCTTGTTTATAAACCCAGTCGTCCGATATATTCTGTTCTCCTCGGGCAACATTCCAGTCGACCGCAAGTCGAAAGACCGACAGGTTCTCTTTAAGGGAACTTTCGAGGCGCTTTCAAAGGGCCAGGCCGTAGCGTTGTTCCCAGAAGGCACGAGCTATACGGAGCCTAGAATTATGCAAGTCAAGGATGGGGCAGCATGGGCAGCATTGGAATATTCCAAGTGGCGACAGGAGAACCCTGGAGCAGCACCTGACCAGGACGTGATTATCGTCCCGGCTGCCATTGTCTATACCAACAAGTCCAAGTATCGAAGTGATGCAAGTATTGAATCTCTAATTCTGAAAATCAATTTCTTACTCTGCCTATTATCCAGGTTGTGGTCGAGTGAGATTTTGTTAATATGTCTGGTGTTCCGCATCTTATGTTTGTTAGGTATGGTCGACCGATCACGCTGGACGCGTACAAGGAACAATTTTTGTCTGGCCAAGAAGGTGCGCCCCGGGCCGCTGTCAAACGTCTGACTCGCGCAATCGAGTCCGAACTTGTCGAGGCTACCGTCAACGCTCCAGACTGGTGATTATTTAAATTCTTTTGACACGTTACTTGCCTCACCAAAAAATTTATTGCCGTAGGGACACGCTTTATGCGGCTCGTATGGTCCGTGACATACTCTGGGAGGGGAAGAAAGCCATCAATCTCGACGATTTCGTTGTAATTTCGCAAACGTGAGTAGTACCACCCTTCTTCTAAAGTCAATATAATCAAGAATATTCCAGTTTGGTGGACTTGTTCTCCACACCGAATGCTACTCCTAATTTTAATTCGGCCAAACGGAACCTTCTTGAATATTACTCGCTCCTGCAATCATCTCATCTCACGAACTCTGTGTTGTCTTCCCTACCGCTTCCTCGTTCGCTTGACCCGAATACACCGGCCCCCGTTCCTAGTCGCCTTTACACCATCCTTATTCTCATCCGTGACACGATCTCTGCTCTGATCCGCCTGCCCTTTTTCCTCTTCCCACTGATTGTTCACTCACCTGTGTACTTCATGGGCCGTCTAGGAGCAAAGCTAGTCAAGGACGAGGAAGAAACGCAGGCGCAGAATAAAGTCGTTTTCGGGTTACTCTCTCTGCTTCTCATCTACCCTGCTGCCTTCTTCTTCCTGTGGGCCCTGTTGTGGTATACGCCAATAGGCGCGCTGTTAGCCGCAGCCACCGTCTACTTGTTTGCCAACTACCATAATAGGATGATTGACGGTCAGCCTTCTTTCCCTTTTTGTTGAGCTTAAAGCTTACGAGTTACTTCTTGCAGATAATTATGAACGGTATCCTTATATTTTGCGTTGGGATGAGATATATTCTGACCGCAAATTTTGGTAGAGCTAAACGAATCATCGCCGCATGGCGAGTCCTAGTTGGCGTTTGGGTGCCCAAACGTTGGGACATGTCACTCGCAGCGCTCTCTCAGTACACCACCCCCGCCGCGCCTAAGGAGAACCCCTGGGTAGACAAACCGAGGACACCGGAACAAGGTTCGCGGAACGCCAGTCCTGCTCCGTCGTCGCCTGGCGCCCCTTCCTCCACATCACCATCGACTTCTGGCGCCACAGGACCTATCGAAGAACCTCCTGTGAGGGCCCGCCCGAAGCGCAGGCCCCCTTCCCGGCGCCTTGTGCGACACGTACTGCGAGCGCGTGTTGAGGCAGTGAAAGCGCTCGCAGTATTTTTTGACCACCTGCAGAGCGCCCCACCGTCAACCCAGGTCCAAGCGAGTGTCCACCTGGCGAAGAGCTATGGTCAATTGACTGAGGCGAAGGAGTCCGACACCGAGGATGTAGAACTCCAGGGATGGAGGAGCGTGCATGAGGTGGTTAGCTTCCTGAAACAGAGGGGAGCGAAAATTCCCGTGTTGCAGTTGGGAGCTGTGGAGGGAGAATGGGCTGCGCTGAGCAGTGAGGGTGAAGGATTTTCGACTATGGACGAGTCGGAACCTACAGTGTGGGTCCCTCCTTCCAGATCTCTCTGAGATCTGGCGACTTTCATGTGAATTGTCCCTTTTTTGGCACCTCCTGGGTTGTATCTGCTTCATATATATATGACAGTTAAATGACTCTTTTCAAGTGTTTGGTTCCATTGATTGTCGTATTGGTACAAGATTGCCGTCGTGGTACACAGGTGGTACAGATGTGAGAAAGAACTCGTAAATGGGTATGGGTATGATAGAGCTCAAATACAGAGAAGAGGGTTGATAGCCATTACTGGAAAATTTGGATGAGAGACGTCGAGTGGATATTGTGATGAACATACTTTGACCGAAATATGATACGTGGGCGAGGTTGACAGCAGTAGACCCTGAACATTGAGGACAATTAGAAGGGCATGATTAATGAAAGGATCGGCAACTTACAGATGGAATCGCTGCAGTTAGGGTCGTCGCCTCCGGAGCACTTGCGAACGTTGGCAGGGGTTGCTGGATAGAACATTGCGTGAGATGTGGAGAAGAAACAACTGTCAAAAGTCATCAAACCTGGGTCTTTGAATTGCCAGTATTCGGTGGCGCTAAAGAATAATCGTCAAAATTGCATTTGGGTAGGAATCACAAGTCGCGACATACAAATGACGATAGCCCAAGACCTTGAAAAGAATCGTAGGGACACCATCTGAAAATTTCAGTGAGTCTCCTTCTTAAAAACGCCACATGGACCCCGGACTAACCATACGTGTGGACGCCTATCGAGGGATCAGAAAAAATCTGATATGCCAAGAAAATTGCCACATACCTCGGAATATGTTGGACGTGCCAATCCTCGATTCGACAAGTGCAGCAAACGCCGCATTTCCACTTCTCGGTTGGCCTGAGAGATAATAAACACATCAGCGGTGAACGTGCGACAAGAAATTACAACACTTGCCGTATGTGTACAACTTGAGGGGCACTGATGGATGGGCTGCACGAATAGACAGCGCAGCAATTGACGCTACGGAGCCTCCAAGAGAATGACCTTTTGGTAGAAAATGTCATGGGCTGCTTGAGTCTTAGTGTCAGTGAGGCGTACCAGTGGTGACGACGGAGTATCCTGGGTAAGCGGCAAGCTGCCCCTTTACTGCGGCGAGGACCTCGTTTGCAACAACATTGTATGCATATTGAAAACCGGTGTGGACATAGGCATCGCCCACATTGGAGATACCTGTCGATTTCAGTGGTGACATGATGATATGCAAATCTGGGGCCCATGAATTAATAACCAAAAATGTTTCCGTATTGAAATATACACACCGATAAGCGCATCGATGACCTCCAATGATCCACGGAACGCCACAACGATTTCCTTGCGTGCGTCATCCCGTACGATGAAACCTTGCGTGCCGGATTTCGTAAACTGAAGATGTCGATTATAAACACCCCCGACTGTGAAATGACGAGTGAATATGTTACCTTATTGACCAGCTTATTCCCCAAGGGTGCAGGGCAGATCCATTGATACACCGCGGACGAGTATTTGGTGTAGCGAACTAGATCGTCGAACACAGCCTGCGAGACGCCGTCCGCACGAGTCTCCAACAGAGGCGAGGCCAGCGACACCAGAGGATTCAGAATCAAGAATGCACAAGCATACGCAAGGGAAGAGAAGCGCATTGTGACGATTCAGAGATGCTTTGGGGTTGGAACAGCCGGGGGGATGAACGGGCTAGCGAACTGTTCTTTCATTTGCCCGATTATATAGGAAATCATGGCCGAAACAGCACGATCGTCTGACGCGTAAGTTTTCGCGTCGTGGCAAAAGAAGCTAGGAACGACGGTATGGGGTCGGTATGGGGTACATGCGGGGAAGGTGCCTGCCTGTAACGAAATCTAACGCGACCATGCGGGAAGTCTTGGCAGCATGGAGATTTTTGACAGAATTTGCGATTTGTGATTTAAGATAGTGATGATCATTGATCGAACGACAATCAGCGTACAACGCAACAATCCCAAAGTGGATAGACTTTTCTAAGGAGTGATCGTAGGTGGAAGTCCACTTTTGGTGTCACTGCTGGAATTTATATATGTAAACTATAGGAAACCACAGGGCATCGAAGGAGAAGCGCACCGATCGCCAAGTAGAGGAACGAAAATAACTGGGCGCTGATTAAGTGGATACCAGAATCCTCGAGACGCGACTCTTTGAACGATTAAGGCCATCGAGGTAACGACGATAGCGGGCACTAAGGTCCGAGCAGGCTCGTGATGATTTATTGTTGACCTTTGAACGTCACTTGACCACAATTGTGCCACTCGTCCTTCCCATCAACGAGTTTCACAAAAACACAAGCGGATAAATGACTTACTAAGATAGTTTCGTTTTCATGCGCGACCTTGCATTGCCTCGGATTGCGACCTGGTAACAGAATGAACGGAGAGCCGCCTGTGTTCCCCAAAGTCAAATGATCTATATGGGATGGAAATGTTTTCATTTCGGCGACAGCCAAGCACCAAGTTCTCTCCTTTTTTCGGGGATGCGAGAGCTGGTCTCCAAAAATAGATCCTGTGATGTGGATAATATCTGACAGCGTTTTAAAAAAAGGCAATATGGAACAGAGACTAGTCAGGATACAAAGTCCGAATATCGATTTACCTTCTCGTTGTTTGACGGTCCAATCAGCCATGAAAGTGAACACACAAAAGGTTGACCTGGCAAGCAAAGCCTGGTTGTCCACGAAAACATCGCACTTGACGACGCGGTAATTTTATTTCATTTTGTTGAGTTGATGCCTGCTGCCCGATGGTATATTGAGCAATTATGAAACCTCCCTCTGCAAGCTGTTTGATTGGATGTAGCGGCTTTAGGGCACATTTAAAATAGGTCGAGAGCGACGTCCGTTAGCCATTGGTGTGTCCTTCTAGTGGGACGGTGCAGGTATACGAGTTTACAAGGTCCGGATGGACGAAACCGGATGATTACGCGGCTGATATAAAATAATCAAGTCACTGCGGATGAACTGGAATTACCTGTTAAGAAGTCAATGACGGAACCATGCAAGAATAATGCCGACATATCGAGGATGGTCCGGGACGCGATCAGATTTCTTGTATCAATTTTGGTTTCAAGACAGCGGAAGCGGAAAGCCGACAAGGAAGTCAGGAGACTTCTCAGGAAGTTCACGCGTGAGCAAGATCTAGGGCTCTTTACAGACCAGCAGTGAAGATCGACTCGCATGGCATGACGATGCGCGCAGTCCTAGTCAGCAGCCTACATAGGTCCATTGGTCGCACACCGAAGGCTATGAGTTTCTAGGCGGCGTTGAGAAAGTCCATCAACGGATAAGCGGACCACTGCGGGCGCAGCAACATTAAATTCATAAGATAGTCTGGCAAACGGAC
This sequence comes from Tricholomella constricta, assembly GCA_013368375.1. Taxonomy (NCBI): domain Eukaryota; kingdom Fungi; phylum Basidiomycota; class Agaricomycetes; order Agaricales; family Lyophyllaceae; genus Tricholomella; species Tricholomella constricta. The sequence goes on along the minus strand of JAACJP010000003.1, from coordinate 1,336,129 downwards.
TCAGTGAGGACGTGCTGCCCATTTTTTCGCAAGTGAAAGTTGTTTTACTCTGGCTTAGCCAGCGTATCCAAGATTAAATCCAGAACTGAGCGTTCACAATGAGAAACTGCATAGATGGATACCGGCATTTGAAGCGAGGATTTTGTCCAGATATGTGGTGCAGATACTTAGCTATATTTGATTCGAGCGAGCAAATGATAAATCGATGCAAAGTGCCTTCCTTGGACTGTCCATTGAAGATAAGGAAAAACGAATCGTAAGCTGGTAGCATGTCCCAAAGCTGATAGACCGAGTTCATCGATGATTATTCCCTACGACTTCTTGCGGCGAAGCATGAGATTTGGCCTCGCTGCCGAAAGCTGCCTGCGTATAAGTCGTAAGGGTAATAATACACTCCTGCCAAGGTGAAAGTTCTCAGTCGAAAGTGTGAGCCGTTCAATAGCAGCGTCTGCTGAACACAAGTCGCGATGATGATGAGGTTTTCCTTCCATGATCATCGGGAAAGTTATCGCCATCTGTCCTTGGTAGAACCGAGTGAACCTCCATCGAAGAGATTTAGAATCGGCCATGAGCTGCCGTTGATGCAGGGTTGCACGACACAGAAGCTACTTGAATCGTTAAAGAACTGGATCTGCTGTGGGCGGTATTACCGTACTCCAGTTTTTCAGATATCCGTTGTTATGTGACGTGACACATTGCCGTTTCCGGAGAAGGTTTCAAGTGATCGAACTCTCTCTTAACTTGTACGGCACCTCAGCGGGTGGTCCATTCATGTCGAACCGGTCGGGCTATACGCCCATTGCACAGTCCATCGATGAGGCGGACGAGGAAGCAGACGTCGGAGAACCCAATCCAGGCTCTTCAAGCAGGCCTATCACCACTACACGTGGCCCTCGTCGTCCAGGACGTCCAGGAAGCATTGATCTCAAGAAGCTAGACAATGCTTTCAAACGGCAGGTCTTATTCAACCTCTTGGTCCATTACTACCTGACACGGTTTACAGATGGACTGAATCAATAGCACAGAAAGTGAAGCGGAAGAAGAAGGTGGGGCCGAGCCATGAGAGGAAACCAATCTGGCATAGTGTTTTCGAACCACAAGTCATAATACCTGGCGTGTTCTCTGTGCCTGTGCGTTCTAGTCTATGTTTAATTTCGAATATATGCTCATCCTTTGCAAGGTCAAGACTCTGGACCATAAATCACCGATGACGCAAGAGGCTTATGATGCGTGAGCTTCCAAACATTCTATTCGTTCCCCATTTATAGTGAATGGCCTAGTATTGTGCAATCTGTAAAGGCTGCCATTGCAGAAGGCATCCATCCTAAGATGATTACGAAGGGCTCTTCAGGCTCATACTTTGCTCGCGCAAAGGTTGATGGGCGGGTTCAAACAGTGGCGTACGCTTCATTAAATATCAGGTGTCATTGAACCAACGCTCACCAGTAGTTGTTTATAGCGTTTTCAAGCCGAAAGACGAAGAACCTTATGGACGTCTGAATCCGAAGGTGAATTTCATACTCCGGTCCTGTGTTGAAGCACGAGTTTAAGCACACATCTTCAAGACAACGAAATGGATACATAGGCAATTCAGATGGATTATTCCCTTCGGAAGGGCATGCCTTATACCCAATCTCAGGTCAGTCACCAACCCACTGAACCCTAACGAACCTCCGTGACCTTTCTTTAGTTATATTTCCGAAGCCGCCGCCTCCTTGTTGGATGATCGACTTTTTCTTCATATCGTCCCTCCTACTCAGTTGGTTTCCTTGTCAAGTCCCGTGAGAAGTCTTCCCTCGTCCATGCGTCTCGTTCTCAAATCGGCTTTGTGTCAAGGCTTTTTTTTATGATTGGCTAGATCGGAATGCGGCCAAGAAGGGTAAGCCTCTACCAGAGAAGATTGGTAGTATGCAATATTTTCTACATGGCTTCCAAGGTACACACCTCTTCTCTTGGCATAATCGACTATTCCTTATGGCGCCATCGTATCCACAGACGCATCAGACTTCCTCCGGAAACATCCATGGCCAGGACGTGCCATCGCGGATACTTTCGACGATTCAAGCCATCGGCAGGGTAATTTTTCGAAACGCTTCCTCAATACGATCAAGATCGTCTGCGGAAGAACGGGCGACACGGAGGACCTTTATGATGATTCTGACTACGACGATGAACGAGTTTTGTATGACGCCAGCGAATCAAATAACTCCGAACGACCTTTCTATTGGAGCCAAACCCTCCAAAAGAGCTTCCGCGAGGAGTTAGAGAAGTGAGTCTATGTCAGCATACTGGATCAATGATTATTTTTACCTCTTCATCCCAGGCTTGTGATTTTGGGTAAGGACTGTGAGCTCTGCAATCAGAACTTGCTCGCTGAATAAAGGTTACCCCCAGATTATCTTATGCTGAACACCGACCGTGGTGCCGATAATTATATGATCAAATATTGCGAAGGAGATCACGAAAAGACACTCGTCGATGTTGCACCCTCGCGCTCCGTCCGGAAGGGAATGCCCGTCATGAGCGAGCTTAGAAGAGAGGCCTCGTCAAGTGCTCCCAGCATGACCACATCCTCGCCATATTTTACTTCACCAGTATCTTTAGAATCTTCGTTCCCTCAAACCGAGTATACCCGGACTCCTCATATTCACATTGCAGCGATTGACAATTCGCTGTCATTTCCTCACGAACATCCCCAGGGCTGGCGCTCATACACGTATGGCTGGCTATACCTTCCCGTTAGCATCATTGGACGACCGTTCAGCGAAAAAACGCGGAGTCATTTCCTCCCATTGTTGACCTCCAAAGCATGGTGGGAAGAAACTACTTTTCAACTTGAGAAACTCTTTGCTGTCGATCCTGATTTCCATCCGAAGATGTTCAGGGTAAGGTTTACCTTTTATCGACGTCAACTCAGCCTGTTGCTGATATCGTTGTTGTAGCGGCAACTTGCTGTTATCAAAGGTTTGCCGGCTTCGTAAGCTTTCTCGAACGGCGCTGACGTAGTTCCACAGGGCAGGCCTGGAACATCGTGCAGTCTCTCAAGCATTCCGTACGTGTCATCCATTTTATATCTTGTATGTGTGAGCTCATATGATATCATGACCTCAAGGATGAGGGTAAGTGCTGCGTTGAGGCATTGAGGGACTTTCTTTTGAGATTTTCTCAGGACCGTTGGAATTGACGAGGAGAAAGAAAGCCCTCGTATGGGACGATGAGCTCGAGATCTCGGAAGATCTTCTGGAGTCTCAAAATGGCAATGCAACTTCCTCTCCGAGAGCCTCCATCAGTAGCGTTCCTTTACCTCAGCGAACCAGGAGTCACAGTTCCAGTGGCGAGTTTCCACCCCCGATGCGGCGGACATCGACGGATGCTACGGGCGTGCCACGGCCGGTTTCATTCGCCACCAAGTTCCAACGAGTCCATCCTGGCACCACGGGGGTCACAGTTCTGGAGCACCTAGAGCGGTTGGATGCTGTGGAGGCCAGCCTGCAGAGACTTGGAGTCGATGAGGCTGTTGTCGAGGAGGAAGTCGACGTCGGCGTTGCCATCCGTCCAGCTAAGACTAAGCAGGGGTCGAGCAGTCCTGTCACATCTTCCTCCAACCTAGCCACCTCGCCGTTCTCGCCACCTGGGAGCCCTCTCCCCACGGTACACGAAGTCTCGTCGTCTGCAAGTTCAGTTGCGGAGGAGGATCTGGCGGTGATGTCTAAATCGATGTCATATGTTGAGGCGTCGCCGTCAACCGGCCGTTTAGGGAGTGCGCGGGGAATAGAGTGGATACAAACACCCGAAGTAGCACACAAGCGGACGGTTGTCGCAGAGGTGCGTTGTTTTCCTGCTAGATCGCCCTTCAACCATTGATGATAGTTTTATTGCAGCGGATGGAAATTATTAACAAGAAACCCCTCTGTTCCTGTTGGTGATAGATTTCATAGAGGTTTTATAGGCCGTGGACAGTGTAGAATAGTGTACAAAGCATATAGGTTCATTTGAGTTGGCATTGCTCTGGGATTAGTCGCCTTCTGTAAGTAGCCACTGCGCGAAGTCGTCCAAACGCTTCTTCTCGGCTTCTTCGCCTTCGTCCTCATGATCGTCGCCTGCTCCGCTCCGTTTGAATCTTTGTTTGCCAGTGAAAAGAGACGCCTCAATTCGACGCCCCGCAAAAAATCTGCCATTCATTTTCTGATGCCCAGCTCAGTCAGAGGAGAGAATTTCATGAAGAAGGAAGGGAGCGCACTAATAGACACGCCTGTGCGCTAATGTGGTCCCGGAATTTGACGGTCATAATTCCATCCTTCTCCTTCTGTTCTCATCGAGGTTACTTAGCGCGGCTCGCAATATGCATGTTCAGTACTCACATCATACAAGACGACGTTCGTAACATCACCCAACGACGCACATTCCTCTCGTACATCTTCCTTCAAGTCGAGAAGCAGCGCGGCGTCTTCTGCTAGCTCTTCAAGAGTGAACATATGTTTTAAGACGACCACCCTGGCGTTCTGGTATGCCGCGCTAGCGGCGTTGTCTTCTGGTTCGATCATCGGTCCAAAACCATCTTCGTCATCCCACTCCAATAGTTTCCTGGAAAGACTCAGTTAGCGTCAAGTAGAGCAATATTTCACGTACTTTTGCATTTTCCCTATACGCCGAGACGCCTTCTTCTTGTCCATCGTTTTTCGCGGTTTCTGCTCCTGTCCCCCAGCATTCTTCTCCTTGTGCGCGAAATCTGCTTTCGTCACTTTCATGACCGTCGACGCGTCGCCAAAGCGCAACTCCGCGTCGTCGAGGATATTGAGGGCCAGCGACACGGAATCTTCCTTGAAGTACACCACCAGTGCGTCTCCATTGAACGTCCCGTCCTCCTTCGCGTACATCTTCACCTTGGGCTCGCCCTCGTCGTCCTCCTCGATCACGCCGCACCTGGAGAACCGCTCCACCAGCTCATCGGGCTCGGTGTCCAGGGGCAGCCCTCTCACGTATACGGCGGTGTTTTTGGACTTTCGTTCGGTGGGTGGACGATCCTTGTCCCGCTTGTCGTTCCGGCCGCGTTTAATGGATGGCCCGGCCTCTGAAAGCGGCGTGGCGGATGTGTAGTCCTCGGGCTCCTTTCGCTTTTTGTTCTCGCGGGCTAGCACGGGCGCAGCCGGAGTCTATTCCAAGCAGGTATACCTTTAATTCTGGATTGATTGATGAAGCTGTGCCGCACTTACCTCCTCGTCGACACCGGCAACAGCGTACGCGGCTTGCTGGCGTTTGACGAGATCCTCGTCGACCTGTGGCGATTTAACGCGAGATTTATCAAACTACGCAACAAGGCACATACTAAAGGTATCCAAGCTCCTTTGGCAGCATCGTATTCCAGCTCCGTGCCATCATCTTGTTCCAGTCTCCATGTATTCGCAGTTTTCGAGAAATATATCCTGCATCGAGAAATAGATCAGTTAGACTGAGAATATTTGGGCAGTTTTATAATGTTTCGCGCACCTGGGATCGTCTGCAAAGGCTGCAGCTTGAGCGCCTGCGGACGCGCCTGCAGCTGCAGATGGTGGTGCACCAGACATTTCTATGTTTGCACGTGTTGAAAATCGTTCGTCGGGGCACATTTGAGCAAATAACACCTGTCCATATATGGAACTCGAGGACAATCGCGACTGGTGAGTCCTAGCGTCGTCATCAATACATCATTCCTGGAGATATGACCTAGCCCTCGTCATGGCATCGTCATCCAGTAACACCTATATAGCCCGTCGTTCAGATGAATCACTCTCTTCTTGACGTACCGTCAACCCATATCTACACATTTTCGCCTCATGTCTCAACAAACCCTGATCGATGCAATCAAGCAGGACCACCACGAGGTAGCTCCAAGTCATCTTGCAGCCAATTTGACGCTTTAATTACGGCGTGGCTTCAGATAAAGAGTTATTACAAGCAATATGTCGACGCCTCTGGCAACGCCGATGCGCAAGAGCGCTGGGCTCGGCAACTCACTTGGGAGATTGCTCGCCATTCTATTGGCGAGGAGCTAGTTGTTTATCCTATGCTGGAATCGAGTCTCGGCGAGAAAGGCACCAAAATCGCCGACCATGATCGCGCGGATCACCAGGTATGCCAGGACCGCTGACTCAACTGCCTGTCTGACAATTCTGCAACCAAAGGCCGTCAAAGAAAGACTCTACCGTCTGGAATCTTTGAACCCGGGAACGCCGGAGCATGCGGACCTGCTCAAGGATATAATGGATCACTTGAATGAGCACATCAAGAGTGAAGAGGGCGAGGATTTTCCCGCCTTGGAATCGGCCATTGGCAAGGAAGCTAGCATGGCTGCGGCTTCCAAATTTACGAGGACAAAGAAATTTGTTCCAACCAGGTTTGAAAACACCGTGTTTTGACGCTGAATTGCTTCAGCTGATGTCCTCGCTTTATTTACAGGTCTCATCCTTCAGCACCCGATAAGCCACCCTTTGAAACCGTTGTGGGTTTGATGGCGGCACCTTTGGATAAGTTGAAGGATGCGTTTTCCAAGTTCCCTACAGAGGAGATGATAGAACAAGCGAATATGTAAATGAATGTGATTATTGTGATACAATATATACGGCTTCCTTTTGGCGAGTTTCATGGCCGTGTGCTGAACGACTCTTCAAAGATCAAAAACAATTGAAAACATCAGCAATAAGAGTGTGTCTGTGGGCATTACAGTTTAAGCATTGGTAGAAAACTTTCCGGAGAGATTTTGATGCCTCCAATCTTGCACCCGTCGTTTATCAGTGTGAATTTTATTCCAATTCCATCTATTGAGTTCAGTACGACGCCCAAGCTGCATTGTCATGACCACGCCTATCGGTATAAATGCATGGGGAAATATGCATGAGGGTCATGAGGTGCGTCGGGGGCGCGCACAGGAATCCAACGTTTGTGAGGGACAGGGAGAGCAGGTGGCAGGCGTGACTCGGAGTACACCTTCTGCGTGGTCGTAATGGAAGCGATAGCTTCGGTGAGGTCAACAGATACTTTAGTCACCACAGGGACTTCAGAATTATCTTCGGAAGGCGCAGCGATACTGTAGGTGTGCTGGGTCATTACGACGACATGAATCGTTGAAAATGCACGCACGGCCGATTTTCGGAATGCTCAATCAACAAGGCTGATAAGTCATCCTGGGTGATGACCGAAAGCTGGGGATATGCGCGTCGGACGTCCCGTTTCCAGTACGGGTTCTGTGCGGGGTCGGAGGCTGTCGGCATACAGAATGAGCACGACCCGAGAAGACATCTTGAAGGCCATACCTTTTGTTGCGGGTGTACTGTATTTCTCCGGTCGTGACGCAGGTTGGGGGCGACGATTGACGCTTGCAATGGGAAGGCCCGTCGAGATTGCGGGGTTCACGACAACAGCATCGCCTGGCACCAAATTGTGAGCACGAAGCAAGCTATTAGTTCATAGAACTGACGGAATTTCTTCCAAAAGCCGCGTGGGTTGAGATGGTAGAGCGTCGACTCGGCCGCTTTCTTGCTCGCCATGGTCGGACGTGGATGATTCGAGAACTTGTTTGGTTCTTGTTTGTCGGCCAAATCCGGACCTCTTCAATTTTATTACTTGAAGTCTTGAAGACCCTTCATTCTATCAACCCCGTTGTGTGGCTTTCTGGCGTTCTTGTTGTGTCTACAGTCTCTCTCCCAGGAATACAATTTGCCGATATGTTCCGTTGCGCGTTGCGTTATAACCCCTTCTCATCTTAGTAAGACTGCTAAAAACACATTCCTGAGGCTACGGCAGAGCACCTTGGCGACAAGTCGTCTAAACTACTTCGATCCATAGTATATCCATCCCTGGAAGCCAGAAGGGTACAGTTGTACGGTCTGCGGATGAAATTTTGTGCCGCGGCTCGATCGTCATTTCAATACGCCCAATGGCGCAATTATTACATGTCGCCATTGGCAGGTAACGTTTTTTGTCATCCGGTATAAAATAAACTTCGGCCTTTACAGAGCTCGTTCTTGCCCCCCTCACACTCTGCATTCCGATTGCTAGGAAGGATCCTGCTTCCGCACCATGAGCCTCACATACACTCACCCGCCACATCCTGCGCACCTCCGTCAGGCTGGGCCTGTCACCTTGTCTGTTTCTCTGACAGTAGAATCTGCTGAGCGAGACCCCCATGAACTGCCCTCCTTCAACTCCACCAGCCTCACGCGCCCGCAGGCTCCCATCCTTTACCTGCCGCCCCTGCTTTCCTCACTACCCGACAGGTACCCGTCCGAGCCCATCTCGTTAGACCACCCACCACTTGTTACGGAAACGCGCCTCCCAGATATTGACCCTGCCTCTCTCTCACTCCACAAAGCGCTACATCGCTTTACGCCCCTGGACGCGGATTACGTCAACAAACCATACGCCGAGGCATTTAACTGGTCCCAGCTGGTGCTTCCAGAACACGAGGAGCGCGAGTGGTACTGTGTTGTTTTCCGAAGCAAGCGAAAAGCAGGGAGTGACGGCGGAGGTTGGTCATCATTTTTTAACATCCCGTCTCGACGAAGCACTGACGCCACACTCTCCCCCCAGCACTATACGATGCTGATAAGCTTGCACACGAAGAGGCAATACGCAACGGCGGGGTAAGTCGTCCACTCCATTCCAAGTTTTCTTTGTGCTTACCAATATTTGCAGTTGATCCTCTACTGGTACGGACTTCCTAATCAAAACACCGGGATGAACCTCGCGACGTGCATATGGCAGAGCCGTCAGCACGCCGTCGCCGCAAACTGGCGCCCCCATCATATCAAAGCTATGAGGCTCGCCGCCAATTCTTACGAAGTATACTCTCTAGAGCGCCACGTCCTTAGGAAGGAGAAGGGTTCGTCCGGCGTTGTCGTAGAGCCTTACGTCGGCGGAGAAGTTGGCTGGTGAGCGTTGTCGTCGCCAGGGAATAGAGCCGAAGCCCCTCTTCATCATATTGCTATCCTTGTTGTCGCTGTTCACCTCATGATACCCACTACACTACACGCGCAGCCCATGTTCGTAATTAAGAAGAGATGGAATGGAATAAAGTCTATTATTTTCACTGTTGCTTGTGCCGCCAGCTTAGAGGCCTGAAGACGTACTTATGTAAAGTAAATACGTGGAGGTGATTTGGAAGAAGAACGTACGGCATAAATAAGAGGAGAGATGAAAAGGTAGAGTCTCAGACTATTGGGGCGCAAAGATGTATGAAGTCACCGCGTACTGCGCATGCTTGGCGAAGGGAATAGCAAAATATTCGAGATCTTTTTCATGACTGGATACTATTCGGGTAAATCCATAGAAGTGATGCCGCCTTCACCTCCTCGTGTCTTCAAGGTCTATCCCCCGTTGCGTTTGGTGACAGGGTCATTTTTGTTCCTCCATGCTAAAGCCCTAGAGGAAGGGAACGTGGTACACCTGAAAAACCGCCGGTGCTCAGTACGTCAAGCAGAAGGAGAAAGGAGGTAAAGAAGCATTCGAGATTAATTCAGGGAGTCACAAGACGTGTCCTTGAATTTGAATTGATTCGAAACATGGCGTCGTGTACGTGAACACATACACGTCTGAGAAAACGAGTTGCTGGAATCATTATGCACAGGTGGCACTAATACCACACACTCCCGCATTACTCCACATCCCGCCACGACTCGATACTATCATCTGACCCTTGGGAGTTGGAAGGCCTCTTGTTTTGGGTGAGACGCTGCAATCCCACGCTCGTTTCATCCAAGGTTGTTTGCTACGTGTGCAAACGATGATAAGCAGTGGAGACATGCGATAGACAGGACGCACAGTCACAGGAGGTGAATTGGACTTTCCACGGAGGGGTGAGATAAAAATTCCAGGAGCAGGGGCAAACACTGGCGCAGGCTGTTGTGGTTCCGGCGTATGTTGATGTTCAGCTTGAAGTGCTAGTTCGTGAGTAAGCGGTGAGAGAAAGACATGTTTTGACGGGTCGGAATAGGAGGAGAATCGGAACGGACTCGGCGAAGGCAGGTGTTCTGGTGCCAGAGCAAAATTTGAACGTGCATCGTCAGCGTATTGAAGCTCGGGTTCCTGAACTGCCTGACGAAGGCTCGGTGTGTCGTATATCTCGTGGTGGGGGCCAGTGCCAGGCATCCGTCGTTCATCGTCAATGCCTTTCCTGTTAAACGGTTCCCACTGAAAGTCTATGGTACCGTAATCAATCTCATATCCTGGCTGCAATGGATCTGAGTCAGACGGGTCTTCTATCGGAGAGTCGAAGTATATGGGCCGGGGTGCACAGTATCCAGGACCAGGAGTTGCAAAAACATTGGGCAGATGAGAAGCATCGAACAAAAGCTGGTCCAGAGGTGGTTCAGAGCCTGTGTCGTCGGTTAGACAGTGGTCTTCATAGTAGCTGTATTCGGGTATATCATCAGACGAGTAGGCAGGAGCTGGGTCAGAGGGTGCAGCATTGTATGGTGGTAAGCATGAGTCTACCGGCAGACAGAAGGATGGGCCGTCTGAAGAAGCTGGTTGGGTGGTATGAGACGCTGTCGGTCCCAGCGTAGAGAAAGGTGAGATGCGAAGAGATAGAGCAGAGTCATTCATATCTGTGAAGCAATCCTGGGGGTAAAGTTCAAAATTAGGAGAAGGACCTTGGGGTGCTGTGTCAGATGCCAATGATAGCGTCGATCCCGGTCCAGGTGTTGAAAAAGGAACGAAATCCAGGTCGTCTAAGCCGGGGAGTATATTCAGACCTTGAGCGCCCACTTGATCACCACCAAAAGTTGAACGATGGACAGGCACGGATGATAAAACAGAGGTGGAATGGGAGGTCGAGAAGGGCTTCATAACAAGAGCCGAAGACAGATGGTCGCAGTTTGGTGGCCGTGATTGATACGGAAGCGTGTCCTCCTGGTCCACAGGTGGAGATCGTGGAACGCCAGTTGAGAGGAGCAAATGGTGTGCATCCTCATTGACGTCGATCTGGTTGGTCGGATGGTCATCGAGCATGGCGTCAGACCGTTGATGAGGAGAGAAGGCAAAGATCGAGTCAGGTTCTGCTTCTATCGAACTGTTCGAATGGTCCACGGGAGCAAAGGGGACAGCTATCGAGGTGTCTTGTGGGCTGAAAGGTTCCTTCGGTAACAATAAGCGCAATGGATGTTTGGCGTCCAGAGATGAGAACGTCGAGCAAAGCCACTCGGGTAGGGCTTTTGAGGCTTGCGGACTCTGTCGGTCCGCGCGTGAATTCAGTAGTCCATTTCCGGGATTCAGCGCACCTGTGATATCTTATTGGAAGCACCAGCCTCTTCCACGTTCGACATCGTAACACTACTGCTAGATGCAGCCGGAGGCTTCATTTTGATAAGAGAGAAACCCTTTCCTAGGCACCCTTTTTCCAGCCCATTATATGCGTCCATGTTGGGCGGTTCGGAGGCACTAGATGAGCTGGCTGTATGCGTCCGACGTCGTCCAGATTTAATTGGAGAATGGTGGGTCGCATTCATTGCTTCGACCATGCGGTCAAATCGAGAATTAAGGCCAGCTGTCTTGCGCCGTTTGGTTTCGCGTCCATTGCCTTGAAATTTGCACAACTCCGTTCAAGCGACGCGGCCACTACGAACAACGTTGTCGGTCATACCGTTCATACTCCTCCCCAAGCTTGATCTAAAGACCAGTTTCGCGTCAAAACGAGTGTCGCTACGTTGTGTCAAGAATTACTCACCTGCTGTTTGTAAAAACTCCAATACTCGACTCCGGCGAAGTAGGGTCGTCTGAGATTTGAGAGAAACGACGAGTACCTGCCATCGAAACCTGTAGATCGTCTGCTCAGTATGTATAAACGTTTCTTTGCAGAGATACAGACATGGGCTGATGGCCAAGCAAGATGTCCGTATACCTAATGATGTGAGCGTTCAGAGGGAAGGTGGGTTGGCCTGGACCGTTGACGCCCCTCAGCCAGTTGCATCGGTCGCTGTTCTTTCTAGCTTTGCCAAGTTCACAATTCAACGGCTCAAAAGCCTCCTTCACGCGTATAAGACAAGCATGTCATTCACTATCAGGGCTGCTGTCATTCCGTTTCGCACATTTCCTTTCTGGACGCAGCTGCGTTCCGGGTTCCGGCCTCTCAGGAGTCGACGATTGCCCAACGATTGCCTCTCTCCGTTGGGCGGCCCAACCTAATCTCCTTTCGTCAGTCGTCCCCATTCTGTGTTGCGTACGAGTTGATGCTTACGCAGGTGACCAGGCGTGATATATAAGTCATAAGCCATAAGCCTGCCAACTTCGGAATCCACAATATGGATAGCATTGGGCGATACTTCAGCGATTTGAGCTCTTCCGACGCCAAGCTTCCCCTAGTATGTACCGACAACCTATCTCAACGTCAGAAGCGTTCACAACGATCAAGATGGACATCGTTTCTACTTGTGATCGCCAGCGTTTGTTCATGGTTCTTTCTGTCTTCTGCGTCGTCCCACCACCAGAAGACCTACGTCAATAGGCGTCCTCGTGCTGGCTACTTGAATCCTGCATATCTTATTGAAGCCAAGCACGGGGCCGTTGCCACGGAAAACAAACGCTGCTCTGAAATTGGGGTGCAAGTTTTGAAGGATGGAGGAAACGCGGTCGATGCTTCTGTAGGTGCCGCGTTTTGCGTGGGGGTTGTCAACATGTTTTCGTAAGTTCTCGGGGTGAGTCAATTACAAGGCATCTGACGGCGCACACTACAGCTCTGGTATTGGTGGGGGTGGCCTTATGACCGTTCGACTCCCTCCTTCGATTCCGGGAGGACCTTCAGAGGTTTACACTATTGACTTTCGAGAAACTGCTCCCGCCCTGGCCAATTCTTCCATGTTCCACGACTCTCCTGAACTGTCTAGATTCGGCGGTTTGGCCGTTGCTGTACCGGGTGAAGTCTTGGGACTTGAGGAAGCACATCGTCGATGGGGAAAATTATCATGGGAACGACTGGTCCGACCCAGCGTTGAACTGGCAAAGGGATGGAAAGTTGACAGGGAGTTGGGAAGGCGTATACCCGTGCGCTTGTCATGATATTCTTCAAAACCGAAACTCAAACCGCTGATTTTCCAGTGGTTCCCAGAACTCATGTTGAATAACCCTGATTGGAGTGCGATATTCGCCCCCAATGGACTTCTTTTGCGCGAGGGCGAGATTATTCGACGAACCAATCTTTCGCGATCTCTAACATTGATCGCCAAGGACGGCGCAAACGCCATGTATAAGGTGTGTATTCCTTCGAAAAATTAGACGGTTTTCGAACCCAAGTTATTCTAGGGACCCATTGGGGATTCTCTGGTGCGCAAAGTCCGCGCCTCTGGCGGTATCTTGTCGTATGCCGATCTTGAAAACTACTCCGTCAAAATACGGCCTGCCTTGAAAGGCACTTATCGTGGCAGAAAGATATATACGACCCATCCGCCTTCGTCCGGACCCGGTCAGTCGGTCTTTTTCTTCTGTTAAAAACTTGCTCACCCTATTTCAGTTTTACTACATATGCTTAACTTGCTTGAGAAATTTGATGTGAAGGAGAGGGATGTCCTGACGATTCACCGGTTTGTGGAAATCCTGAAATTTGGTTTTGCATCGCGGTGAGCCTTTCGGTTGTAAATGGTTTCGACTTGCTCAAATTAAACGATGATCAGGACTAAGATTTGCGACCCCGATTTCAATAACAACACAGCACGCATGGATACAATTTCTACGAAAGAGTTTGCGGATTTAATTGCGAAGAACATCACGGACGTAAGTGGCACGCTTTCCGTTGATATATAGTCCAACATAAGAGCAGGATCGCACCCATTCTCCAGAGTATTACAACCCAGAATATGATGTGACAACCGACCATGGTACCGTGAGTTAGATATAGAACACGCTTATCATTGAGCTGACTTTGCATCTAGAGCCATACTTCCGTTGTGGATAAAGATGGTATGGCAGTCGCCTTGACTTCCACCGTAAACTCGGTGTTTGGATCTCAAGTCCTTGACCCCGAAACTGGGATCATCCTCAACGACGAAATGGACGACTTTTCGACTCCTGGTATTCCGAATGGATTCGGCTTATGGCCTTCGCCATGTACGATACTTTTCCGCACGAGTCATAAATCGTGTACTGAGGTTTTACCGCAGTCAACTACCCAGCACCTGGCAAACGGCCGCTGTCTTCGACAACACCTACAATCATCGAGGACCACGATGGTTCGTTTTCCCTTGCCGTTGGTGGCTCGGGCGGTTCCCGGATCTTCGGCGCCGTCTTTCAAGTCCTTCTCAACCTGGAACTTGGCTTGGACCTCAGCAGTGCAATAGAGTACGGGAGAGTTCATGACCAACTATACCCGCTCATGTTAGACGTGGACAATGTATATCCGCGAGAGATAATCGATGGATTGCGGACCCTGGGTCATAATGTCACTGGTGCGTTGCAGTTTCTTCTGGACGTCCCTGTTGTCGACCCATCTATCTATAGTGCTGGATGTGAACCGCGTCGCAGCCGTTGTTCAAGCCGTTGCAAGGGTCAATGGAAAGTTATTCGGTACGTCATGACAAATCTCCCTCTATGAGGCCCTGATTCCTGACTGTAGCCTTACAGCTGCTAGCGACTCTAGGAAGAATGGAATCGCTGCTGGGTATTAACTATTGTATTGCGATTTTTGATTTTTGATTTGCAGATCCCATTTGAACTTCCAACTTTTAAGCTCGGAATATTTCATTTAAACGGGCCATCCTCCTGCGCTTCCTTAGAGTTCCAGGGCCTGCGCTATTTCTTCTGCATAAACGAAACGGCAGGGACATTCCATGTGCAATCCTATGGGTATTCATCATCAAAAGTTCCGGCCCTTGTCGATCTGCCTTGAGTGCAGTCCTCGCCGCTTTCGAATCATCTTCTGATTGGAAATAACCTGCTCCACATGTCGCATCGGCACCCTCTCGTCAACACCGGAAATACTTTGGCTGCAGTGCCCGACATCGGCCGATGCCCTGACCTGAGTACCTCGTGTTGAGGACGCGAATTTTTTTCTTCTTTTCTTTTGTGACATTGATAGAGGCTTAATTAATATCTGATAACACTATGTAGGGTATACCGAAGAAAGACGCGGACCCATCACTTACACGTGTGGGTAAGCGATGCTCATATGACTTTTATGATGTTCTGCTCACTTCATTGCTCGACCGCATTGTGCGCGCGAAATGTTGGAGCAAAAGTCCACATTTGACGTAAGCTGTTCACTCGTAACCAAGGTGAGTGGGTTGGATGCGTCAAATATGCTAGCCACATTCTCAGCTCCTGTGCCGGGATCGACATCTCCTCTCGGAACTTAGGAATGCCATTTATTTACGAATGTCGGGGATATTGTTTGGCCCGATAGGTGGTATGGACTCGCATCATTGCTACTGTGTACCCGGTGAGAAGACTTCGGTAGGTTCTTTAACTAGAATTCCTTTATGCGCAGGGTCAGCGAAGAAGAATGCGCTCAAGTTCGGACATAGTTTGCTCTAACGTTCTGCCATCATGCGAATACATCAAGGAGTCGCATGGCGGCAACACGGCGGCATGGCGCGACCACACCTAGCGGCCCTATCGTCTAAGCAGTGACCACCCTCGAAACCAGCTTTTGCCCTCTGCCGCGGGCCGTACATCTGTTAAAGCATCAGCACCCACGTCTTCGTGACGGGGGCGAGCTCGGACCCTGCGGTAAGTATTAACGTTGGAACATTTTTATCATACGGAGTTGCCACGGAATACTCTCGGGGTTCCCTTATCTCCAACATTCTTTCTGCCTTCGGAAATGTGGATATCGCGCAGGGGTGGCGTAGGTTGTGGGTAGGTAACAACTTGCCCCTGATGACCAACGGGGCAAGATCGCTGTTCGTAGATAATGGGAATTGAGCCTCACGAGCTCGCGAGAAAGGTCAAGCGAGGACGGCGCCATACTTGTCAGACACATTTTTTGCCTTTCGCCCTCTCGCTTGTACTTTCCCATTCAGGGCAAGATCGGTATTCGTGGTTAAGGATTACTGTGTGTTTGGATTGTAGAATGCATGTAAGTAAATGTATTCACCTTTCAACGCCTCGTCCCTCGGCATAGACAATACTATTTACAGCCTGATTGGTGAACTTGAAGAACGCCCAATGTAGAACCCTTCTACCAACTAATGAGCAACCCACGGCGTATATTACTTATAAAAATTTGCCCTACGCGGGATGTTAGGGAGCGCACTTCTCGAAAAAAGTCACACATACCGGGAGCGACGTTATCGTGAGCCTGACTCTCAGAATAGCGCGGCCGAGGAGGAGCTACCGACACCTGCCGACATCAAAGCATGAACTTCGTCTCGACTCAGCCTTGACTGTATTTTCTCGATGCGCCTATCGTTATGAACGTGCCGTCTCGACGATAAGAGATTTCTAAATATATCTGTCCCAGGTCCTTGATTACTAATTATATAGCGATTAATGCCAAGACTGATCGGGATTCGGAGAGCACACGTCACCAATTGAAATCGCTTGGACTTGAACTCTTTCAAAATGAGCAGTCCAGACTGGGATCTCCTCTCGTCTTATGCAGGACTGTTGGCCCTTGCGTGCGGCTCGATTTACGCTGGGTCCTTCGGTTCCCTACCCGTACGTGCTGCTTCACTGCTATGTAGATAACTTGACCAAAATGAAAATTGTATCTTGTTCATCTTAAGAACCCTAAACGCGAGGATGGCAGTTCTCCAGACGAAGATGACGAAGAGGAGGTCGCTGAGCGCATGTCATCTGGAGACGCGTGGCTTTTCCCTGTTGTGAGCAAAACCTCGATCCTTCAATGCACAAAGCACTCACGCGAATTAGTTCGGATCTGTTGCCCTGTTTGGGCTTTACACTATCGTTAAATATTTCGGAAAGGAGTGGATCAACTGGTTCCTTGGCTGGTACTTCTCTGTCGCTGGTGTGATGAGTGTCTGGAAGGTGAAGACGATCTTGCTGATTTAGGAACCTCCCCTAACGAATCATCAAAACCTTAGTCCTCAATTTCTATAACACGTTTCTTCCTTGGGGCTACACGCTGGAAACAATTCGAAAAGACGACTTTCTTGATCAAGAAAGGCTCGAACTGTGGGGCTTTTACTCTGTTGTAGCTTAAACAATTCTGATCTTATGGTCTGTAGCGCTGCTCTCCCTGTCATGGAGGACACCTTCTTTGTGCTTGTTCCCTCTAGCGGTCATCCCGTCAGCCATCTACTCTCTATCTACCGCCAGCCGTAGACCGGTTCTGATGACAGATATCCTATCACTCTCGTTTTCACATAATGCCCTGTCGTTGCTGAAAATCGATTCATTCCAAACGGGTGCGGTCCTTCTATCGGGACTATTCTTCTACGACATCTGGTGGGTCTTCGGGACCGAGGTAGTAAGTCACAAGTTTCGGATATGTTTTCGTCGACAGGGCTGCTGACGCGTTGAGGTGCCCTGCAGATGGTCAAAGTTGCAACCACTTTGGACGTGCCGATTAAACTCTTGTGGCCCAAGTCGCTGACATTTTCAGATGCCCGAGGATTTACAATGCTTGGTCTTGGAGATGTAGTAATCCCAGGGACGCTCATCGCCTTTGCGCTCCGTTACGATCACCACCGGGCACTTAAATCAAATGCATCTCCTCAAAGTTCCTTCCCTAGACCGTACTTCCATGCGGTGTTAACGGCGTATTTCTTGGGCCTCGTTACAACCATGTCCGTGATGCACTTTTTCGGAAAGGCACAACCTGCGTTGCTCTATCTCAGGTACGGACTCCTCCTGGTCCAGCACGATGATTGGCTTATATCATTGGTCCTTTGTAGCCCTGCCTGTATCCTGTCTTTCGTCTTGACCGCAGCTATCCGTGGTGAGCTCCGTGATGCCTGGAACTGGAACGACGATCCAGAATCGCTTGAGACTGCCGCTGCTGCGGACAAGAAATCAAACTGATTGAGACCAACATCGCGCACCTTGTCCATTACCCTTGTCGTGTATACCATCTGCGGCATCCTCACTGTAGCCCGAACTGTCCACAATACAGTCTAGCACCTCTTCCCACCCCCTTTCAAATAAATCTATTTCCACGCCACACCACCAGGATCCGAGCTGCTCCTCTTTACTTGCCTCGCTGAGAGTCAACGAAAGTCGAACCCTTATTAAGAGCAAAACGTCTACGCACATGTAGATTTATGTGTCACATCGTAAGCTCCTACTTGTCCTATTAAGATCACATCACGTCTGTCGCCCACTGAAGCCAGCTTTACAGCCTTTTCTGCCCAGCCCAACTACAAATGGAAAGGAGGTGTCGAGGGTCGTGCACCTCCATGGACACACAGGTAGGTCACAGGGTCAATGCACCAGCCAGAGGGATTCAAGCCCCTTTCGGAAAGACCGGAAACTTACATGCCCAAAGTGGTTAATGTCGGCTCCAATGACTTGTTGTTTTGGAGCTGGAGCAAGTATGAGAGCGCGGGAGCAGGGTGAGCAAATTGGGGAGTGTGATTATAGACAAAAGTCGAAAGTACAGGCCTTCATTGAGATGAGGACCGTGTATACATCCTTTCGCAAGGTAGCAGCTGTGAAGTTCATATTGCGATAAGTAAAACGGAGAATGGTCGTTGTGTGGCGGGCCCCAAGCGGCGTCAGGTTTGCGCCAAATGGCGAAGGGCCGACGCAAATGACGAACGTGGATCTGGATATCGCCATCTTGGATCTTACTTCCAAGCCCTTCGTTTGCGGAATTAAGGAGAACGCAAGAAGCATGCCTGTTTTAATTATTCCACCATGACTCAAACCATGTGGTTGGACAACAGCGTTAACATGAGCCTTTGGAAGGCCGCTGTGATATCGAGTACTCATTCGATGTACAAGAATGGTGCATCATATAATTTAGGCTGATGCCAGTGGTGGCACGGTTCATCGGAGATTTATCTCCACCAGAATTTCCGTGTTGACTAGTACTCTAAAAGGCTCCATGACATCGAATTAGAGTGACATTTTGAATACTTAAATATCTGTAAAGGTTGTGCGTTTTGTTGCAACGGCTCTCACGAGACCGTCACTGATTTCTATTGAGTCTGTACTAGGCCGTCAGCTTGAGCAAGAACTCTTGAAAGCCTGGAATGCGGTAGTAGACGAAGTCAGGGTCTTGCCATGGGTCTCGTTGGTTCCTGCATGCGATGCCGAGATTCACATATCTTGTTGCCCACTGCACGGTTGACAAGAAGGAGCCCAATGCGGCTGGGAAATCTGGCGCGACTCGCGTCATATTTGTGGCGAAAAGGCCTGGGGCCTGAATTGGTAAATTCCTATGAATCTGGTTTCGAGCACTTGCAAGTTGCGATGAGATCAACTCGAGGACCCAAGAGTCGGCAAGGTACCAAGTTTAATTGATCCTACGGTCGGGGACACACGTTCTTAGCCTCTAGCCGATCGATCGACAATTTGATCGAGATTCAGCAAGGAAGGAAGCAAAGTCAAACGAAAAATAAAAGACTGGGGGATGGCGACTGGTGGGTTCGCTCTGAGAAGAAGTGTAGGCTGAAGAATTAAAATTTGGTGCAAATTGAATGGCATGCTCATGAGTAAAAACTGACTGAACCGAGCGACGATGGGCCATGACGCTTCTGTCGGCTGCCGGCAGCAATTGTTGAGAGGTGGAAAGACGCAGGACCCCGAAAACAAGCGCAGAAATTGATGTGACCATCGTGACAGCGATGTCCAGGGGTCTTCCCTATGCGGACCGGAGATTTGTTCCATCGTCGGTATTCAGCTGAGTTCTTTCTCCTCCCTGAGCCTGCACGTTGCCCAGGCCGCATCTGCTTACAGGCCATCTCCTCTATTATCTCTTCATCTCAAACCCCGTCTCTTCACCCATTTTGCATATACAAGGTCGTAGTACGCTCTCTACCCGTTCGAGGGTTCTTCAGCCGCCATTTGCGCTTCTTGGAGCTCAGCAGGCAACCATTCTAGCACTTACTGTCCATGGAACATCCCTCATCGTCTTCGAGGCGATATGTTGACGGAACCCACAACAGCAACTTCTCAAATGTCCAGGTTCATGAAAGAGCTTGGTCCCCGACTTCTAGCCCCACTCTCAATACCTCGTTGTCCAACCATCCAAATTCATCCAACATGAGTCAACAGACATCGTCTTTGGCGTCTTCTAACCATCCCTCCCCTTGGTCTCAGAGTGTCAATCTTGGTCATGGGCACAACTATCTCCTCGCCGAATTAGTCACACACAACCTGGGACCGGACTTACCTCTATCCATGCAGGGTTCGTTCGGTAATGATTGGAGCCATTCATATCCGTCACCTATCCATCCCAATGCATACGCTACTCTTACGGCCAATAATGGTCTTGTCTCTGTTTCGTCTTCCCCGTCCGGAGGAACCCCAAGTCTCTCGAGCTCTTACCACAGCTCCTACCAAACACAGATGTCCAGCGCATCCCCTGGTTCTTGGTCTCAGTCTCAATCTTTAACAAACTCCAAGTATCCTCCTGGCTTCCCAATTAAGGCTGCCCTTCCACGGTCAAGCTCTGACCTCAAGAGCAAGGCAACGGGTGGTATGTCTCATTTCCTCTCCTCGGTTTCACCCTATTAACGGACTTCTCTCTACTTACATGATTAGTTGACGATGGAAGGAACGGTTCTCTTTGGCCGCGACATCATATGGCCCCAGCCGCATCAATTCATCGAACAAGTAGTGGCCCTAACATAGGTCTCGGTTTCGACCCGTCTCTGGCCAATGGGTTAACAGACAATCCTTCTCTCAGCTTTCCACATCCCTATCCTCCCCCAGGTGAGCGTTCAAATCCACGCCTTCCACCGTCGCTATGGATGTCCCCTGCATCTACATCCGTTACCTCTTCCCCAGCGTTTGGCACGCTGAATGAACAACCGTCTACCCCTCTGTTAGGATCGAACCCATCTTCCAACAACAGGAGTCCGTATGAACAGTCACCAGTATCATCGAAGTCTCCAAGTCTTGACTCGAAATCGACGTTCTTTACCAACATCTTCTCCGAAGAACTTTTTGGCCCCGCCAGAAGCTCTCTATCTCCGCAAGCCACCAGTCCATTTACTTCCCCAAAAATATCCGGATCCCCTGTTTTACAGTCGGCTGAACTTGCCCCTGATCCAGGGCAGCTTGCGAGGGAAGATCCTTTGGCGACTCAGGTGTGGAAAATGTACGCACGCACGAAGGCAACTTTACCGAACGCACAGAGGATGGAGAATCTGACTTGGCGGATGATGGCACTGGCGTTGAAAAAGAAGAAGGATGAGGATGAAGAAGCGGCAGCGAAAGAGAAGAAGAGGGAGAGTACTGACTCAGAGCTGGTTGTTCCAGAGGCCAAACCTGAGTCGTCGCAACGCCAGAATGTGTCGGAAGTGGAGCCCGAGACAGCCAGGAATTCCGATGAGCGAGGTCGGCGGATTGATAAGGGCAAAGCTAGAGTACGGGTCGTTGGGTTCGATGGCACCAACCAAGACGGATTCGATGAAGCTGAGTAAGTTACATCCGGCCTGCCACGTGTAGATGTAAGATTCAACTAACTGCAACAGTGTCGTCCCCATGGACTGGCGGGCGATGAGTAGGTCAAGGTCGCGGATATCAATGGACTGGAGACCTACAAGTCGGTCGAGATCAAGGCCGCCTGAATCTACACCGACATTTGACCAACACGGATCACTCAATTTGGCGCAATATGATGCTAGGTTTGTGTTTCCTAGTGCGCATGACGCCTTCAAGTCGGCAGACAACGCCACTTTTCCCAAGCCTTCTTCAAAAGTCTCAACGTCTCCCAGTATACCTATACCTGGGGCCGGACCATCTATGCTCTCCTTCGGCCGACGCAGTCCGCCATATTCACTCCACCATCCTCAGTCTGAGCTACCATCCGTGTTTGAAGACCAGTCTGAAGCGGCAAGCCCACTGTGTGACACCCCCGAGTCGCGATACCTGAACGCTGTCAACTACAACCACACACATTCTGCCTTTCATAGCCCGGTGTTTGCCCCATCATCCCTACCTTCTACAGGCCTCCATGGCCTTACCAGAGTTCCTTCGGCGCCCTACGGACAGGCGCCGCCCATCGAACGACGAACCTTCCCTCGACACGTGCGCAAGACTAGTTTCGATCATACTGTCTCGAAGGATGGCATCTTGACAGGGGTGGGTGGACGCCACCAAGTGAATGGCAAGCCCTTGCCACCTGATAATATCGTGGGTACGAAGCGACGTGCAGAGACCCCACATTCCGAAAGCATGCTGCGCGCCGACCCATCTATCCTCAACGGTGCCAACGTGTCTTCCCCCCTCCACTCTGAGCTTTTGGACGAGACCGGAAGCCCTTTCCCGAGCGGCGCGTTCAATTTCTCTTTCCCGCCCTACGAGGGGTTGTTTTCACTTTCCGGATCTGAGCCCTCTTCATCTGCTGGGAGAGTGGCCGAGTTCAATCCGTATCGCCACCACCATCATCAACAGTCTTCGTCCCGCTCATCGATCAACGCCCTGGTCTACCCATCTGCGGTTGGGTCATCGCAGACTCCGACTAACGAGGGCCTGTCGGCTGCGGCTGCGGCAGCAAGTGCAGTGATGGCAGAAGGGTATGCGTCATTGAGTGCAGCAAATTTGGCGGGGGTAGATGATTCACTTTTTGATTATGGCCAGCTGCTGGGCCTGGTATCGTACCCTGGGTTGGATGGGTCGGGGTCGCTTGGGGGTAGGAACCCGTATACCCATGTTGATCCCGCACAGATCTTGTCGGGCCAGGGTGATGGTAGTGGGGGTGGAAATGGGGGTTCTGGGGCACCAAGTGGTGGCGGAGTGGGCATCCTTGGTGGGTACACCCATTTCCATGCGAGTCCCTCGAGTGATGGGTGGGGCAATGGTGTGGGTTCCAGCACAGGTGCATCTCCAGAGCCCCATAATATCTCCAATGCGTCTACGCCCCCATCGACGGAAGGTCCTTCGCAGGCGCCGAATGGTAGGAAGTACATCCCATTGAAACAGGAGGCGCTTCAGCGGAAAACGTCGTTGTCTACTAATGTCAATATCAATTCGCCGACCGAACTTAGGTCGTCGGCGAGTACGCCGGATCTCACGAGAGTGGAGAAAGGTGCGAGCGAAGATGGAGACCAGCCTCCGACGCTATGTACCAACTGTCAAACAACAAATACCCCTTTGTGGAGGAGAGATCCTGAAGGCCAACCGTTATGTGCGTTATCGTCAGAATTTTCGAACAAGGATAAGCTGACTTGCTTGGCATCATCCAGGCAATGCTTGCGGACTGTTCTACGTGAGTTCCTTTACTCTTATCGCGACGAAGTACGTTGTATTTATATTTCGATAGAAACTACATGGCGTGGTCCGTCCGTTATCGCTAAAAACAGACGTGATCAAGAAGAGGTACATAAACACTACCCCTATCTCACTTTCTTCCCGCCTGATTGTCTGTGTTTTCAGGAATAGGGCCTCTGGAACACCAGCTAGCAATTCTCGGAGAGGTTCTTCAGCCCTTCCGAAACTTGCTTCATCCACGACCCGACCCCGTTCGCATTCAGGCTCACTACTATCAGGTATAGGGAGGAGTCCTGGCCCTCCTGCTTCAGGTCGTGGTGGAGCATCTGCAGCAGCTACCAGTATGCTTTCGATGAAGCGACAAAGACGGACTTCTACTGGATTGCAGATGACATCGACAGATACTTGAAACACGAGCCTGGTTCTCTTTGTTACGCATGTTGTAGACTGTATCACTATCATCTTGGTTCTACGTACTTACTGTTTATGTCACACTCCATACTACTGTCGAGAACTGTACATTAGTAGTCGACTCCATGGTAGATGTAGTTTTGCACTTATAGATTATTCTCCACAATTTCTTCCTTTGTTTTGGATGCACGATGGTGGCGTGTCAATAAATCCAATCAATATTGTTCTGTGAGAAATAGTAGGAGTGCCCCTTGCTAATTCCCGCCAGTGGTATCTGCAGCTCCTCTCTGCAGCTCCTGTGCCCATCCTGGCGTCCATATTCCGTCAGCATGCTGCTCCTATGCGATCCCCGCAGCCGCCCACGGCATTTCCCTCTGGTCTGCAGCCCGTTGCATCCAAGGACGTGAATGGAAACAGGCAGATCCATCGTCGGGTGTCACGTACTGACCTCGACTTCGAGCAGGCCCTACGAGCAGAAGGTACAGTGATGCTCAAAGAAGGACTCGACGTCAATTCTCTAGGTGTCGACACCAGTCCTTCGCCAATGAACGCGAGTTTCGGCTCGCCCTCGCCCTTACGACAATTTACACCCCGGAACCGCCAGCCCTCCACACCAACAGTTGTCCCACCCACACCGTCACCAGTTCCCGGACCTTCGTCATCAAGGAACGGAGGGTCGTCATCCCAGTCATCCTCGTCGCATGACGTGTTTTTCGATGCAGAAGATATCACGACCCCGACGTCCACGGCAACGACTGAACGACAGACAAATCGCCGTTCCATGTACAGATCTTCAGGCACTTCAAGCAGCCCTGATCTTGCAACGCTGTTGCGCAAGGCAAAGGAGAAAGGAGGCGGTATTGGTGCTCACCAGAAGAAGGAGAAAAGACGCGACTCGCCGCCACCACCGCTACCTGATCGACCGTCCAGCAGCGGACGCCAACGGTCATCTACGACTTACTCCAGCCCTTCAACGCCTCAGGCAACACCGTCATCCAAGGGGAAGCTCAAATCTCCGAAGCCTGACAATACTTCAGAATGGATACTTCCAAGCCCACGTCCAACGAAGGAGAATGGTACTACTAAAGTATGGACTCCATTTGATTATTGTGTCTTGCAATTCGTCATTCATAGTCAATAGGCGCCCAAGACCTCTGTTCGAGCAAAGACGAGTGCATTCTTGGGAAAGATGCTTGGACAGGGGAGTACAGGAACGTACCGGGAACGATCCGTACGAGAATCATTTAATCATTTGCTGTGCTCTCACCGATGCCTTGAACGTCAACAGAAAACCGATGCGTCTTTGTCATCCGCACCCGTTTCCTATGGATCACCATCAATCTTCGACGCATTCACCCCCCCTGTGCCACCTATACCCACTGAACACAAGCGCACTCCTGTCGGGTCACCCATAGCGGATGTCTTTACCGTTCCCCAACGCGCACCTATCACTTCAAAGCCCTTGCCACCAATAAATCCTCAGATGCGAGAGAGCGACGACTTAGACGAACGGTCCATGGTCTTTGTGGAAAGAGCCATTTCGCATGACGATACGACCCCGAAAGCTGAATCATTGAGCGCCGCGAAAGCCCGGAAACGGAGAAGTATGAGCGTCGGTGATGCCGAGCTGAAGAAAGCTATGCTCGCTACATCATCCATTTCTCCACTTCCAGAAACACCAGAACGGACGTCCGGTGCACCACGCATTGAAGACACGACGCTTAATGGGATTCTGGACGATTTCAAAGGTGAACTCTCTCAACTAGACCCAGTCTATGGTTCTTTGGATCTTCAGGATCCATCTACTCCTGCACGAAAAGTCCCCTTTCGATCCGCGACTGACGGCCTCGTTTCACCTTGTGATGTCCGTCCAGACTTCAACAAATCTAAATCGGTACCAACTACACAAACCAGCCCCATGCTCACACTAAACATACCATCTCATCATCTTAATACACCCAAGAAGGAACCCCCTCCTTCCCCAATCGTCCCACCTCGGAGTTCCTCCCTTCAAATGCCACGAACAACTGCACGGCCAGTCTCCATAGGATCCCCACGCGGGATGACTTCAAGGCATGCGTCAAGCCCATTACGATCGAGAACTGGGCCTCCCTCCAACCTGCCACCAGGTAGTCCCCGAGACACCGCCCGGCTGCGGGCACTTCACCGTTCGAGTGCGTCCAGCTCGGAACCTTCACTTATTCCAAATGGGGAGGATGCGCATACCTGTAAGCGTAATTCTTTCTTACGAACTCTTAGGCTTAAACGTTCCTAGTCCCTCACCGCAGAGGCTCACAGCAAGACCTGACAGTCAATGATCTAACGCTGAATCGGTTCTCATCCGCTGCTCAGTCGTTGAGTGGACTTTCTCCCACACCTGACGATAGCACAGAGATGGAGGCTCGCGGAAAAGAGCTTGCTTCTCGATGTTGGAATGAGGACGAAGATTTTTTGGCCAAGGAAAAAATTGCAGAATGGCTCGGTGGGCAGTGAGTTGTTTCTTTGTCCTCGTGCCCTGACAGTCGCTGAATATTCGACAGTGGTCGCATTAACAAAGTGGCGCTTCACCACTATGTCGATTTCTTTGATTTTTCTGGCCTGAGGCTGGACCTCGCATTTCGGTAAGTTCTTTATTTAGGGACTGTGGCGATGCTCAAGATTTGCAGACGGCTTTGTGCCAAGCTGTTTCTCAAAGGCGAGACGCAGCAAGTGGACCGAATTCTCGAAGAATTTAGTCGACGTTACTGGGAATGCAACCCAGGCGGTCTTTATGGAAGCGCTAGTAAGAAATTTACTTTTGGCAAAGGACTCATCCACTGATACCTCCGCAAGACATTGTTCATGCCGTCTCATACTCCCTCCTCCTTCTCAACACTGACCTGCATGTCGCCGAACTAACAACCCGGATGTCACGGAGCCAATTTGTCCGGAATACCCTCACTGCAATTCAAACGCAAATCCAACCTTCGCCCCCTCTCCCGACAGACCTTTCAGCTTCCGACCTCACATACGACGATTGTAGCAGTCTCCGTGAAGCTGCGCATGACGGCAGTGAAAGTCACGCTCGGTCGAAACGCAGCGATAGTATCACAAGCTGGAACAGTGTTTCTCGGGAAGGTGTGATATCGATACCGATTGTCCACAAGGAAGCAAATGGTAGTACACCTTCCGTGCAACTTTCAACCGCACACGAGCCCAGAACGAGCTTAAACCCAGTCTATGGTCGTGGTTGGGAAAATGACATGGAAACTCTGCTCAAGGTTGGGTTTCTGTTCCTTGTCATGAAGAGCATCACATTAATAATGTCTTTGTCCAGGAAATGTATAACGCGATTAAAAGCCAGCAGATCTTGCAGCCTCTCGGCAGCAGCGTCACTCGCCCCTCAGCCTCGCTCAGTCCTGGTGGTGCTACGATGATGCGAAACCGGAGCCTGCGCGGTCAACCTGATCGATTGACAACTTTGAAACGAGGCAGCATACGTGGGCTGCAGTCTATTATAAACGCACAGCAGGGTATCAGTCCCTACAGCAGCAATAGCAGCATAGATGGCCGCGTAAGTCCTTCACCCAGCTTTGCAACATCAACACACGAGGTGCGTTTTTAGCTTCTCTTCTGACGCCGCAGCATCCTGACAATTGCTACCGAAGCTGTATGGCTCAAGCTCCTCCTTCCTCTCACCCGCACTCGGCTTCGCTTCGAATTTATCACATACCATCATCCGTGAAGCGCAAGAAGACGACGACCGGAGCGTACACAGCACTGGTTCCACCTCCACGACAATCAGTATCACTGATGAAGAGCTGGCACTTCTTGGAGCTCCTTGGGCCAAGGAAGGGATGCTCTGTCGGAAACAATATTGGGAATCTACTGGGAAGCGCGCCCGGGATAAAGCTTGGATGGATGTTTTCGTCGTCATACAAAAAGGAGAACTGAACATGTTCACCTTTGGCGACCACTCTAGCGGCGGTTCTGACACTGTCGGAGGTGGAAACTGGCTTGTACGTCTTGTCTGCAGCTTGCGGGTCATTCCACTCAACGAACCTAACGATATCTAGGCGAATGCTCATTCCGTTGGGACAGTCCATCTTGCCCATTCCCTGGCTCACTCGCTACCGCCTCCAGGATACAATCGACAGAGGCCTTATTGTATGGTTCTCACCATGGCAAATGGCGCCGTTTATTTCTTTCAGGCTGGCACAGAGGAGCTGGTGAATGAATGGGTCTCCACATGCAACTATTGGGCGGCCCGCACCAGCAAGGAGCCTCTTGCTGGAGGCGTTTCCAACATGGAATATGGCTGGAACCGCGTGGCTGACCCATATTCCCACGGGCGCTCACAATCCGATACTGAGTCTGTCAAGGACTATTCAGATGCTATAAGTGTCCGAAGCGGTCGAAGTGGCCGAAGTACTCGCAGCAGATTTGGCTGGAGGGATGGTGCTGCTACCGTTCGGGCGACTCATTCACCTTGGGCAGAAAAGACGTTGATCAACGACTGGAAGCCCCCTCTTCCTCCCACTGTGTCTAGTGTCCATGACGAGGAGACTCAGCTGGATGCTCTCAGGAAGCATGTTTCAGCCATGAAAAAGGACCTGGAGAGGCATAATGACCACCGCGAACCAATGACTGCTTTGGTGCGAATCAAACCCTTGATGCGTTTTCGTTCACTGATTGACATTTTCTTTGTAGTATCAACCCAGGACGGCAAACGCGATGAAGGCGCAGAGCAATTGGGAGAAGAAATCTCAATGGCTGCTTACGGAGATCGTCAAATACGAGTCTTACATTGATTCGCTGCAAGCGGCGATGTCACTGCGCCTCAAAAAGAGGGGAGAGAAAGGTTGGCTCGATTTCCTCCCATCCTTATTGGTTCAATACCCCTGATAAATTTCGTACAGCTCTAGAGAGGGCTTTGAGTGGGACAGCTCCATCGGATACGTCTTCCATAGCTGTGAAGGGGAAATGGAAAGGCCCCGAGGAAGAGACAATCCGTGAAGAGGCTGAGCCGACCACGCCAGCCCCTGGACAACAATTCAATACCCAGCTGCATAGGAGAGAGACTGCAGAGGGGGGAGAAACCGATGATTAAGGTTCGCTTCGATTTTTTCTTTCTTTCTCCATGGACTATATGTATATGTGATTTCACCGTTCTTGATTTCTTTCTCCGATCTTATCTTCGATTCGCGAATGGATATCTCAACGTTCTACGCCACTTCAATATGATACCCGTATAATATATATACTACCATATGCTGGTCAACATGGGCCGTACTTCGCTGCTGCAACGTGTGCTGCTAAGCCACTAGCGCTGGTCTTCGGAGTGAAAATAGAACCGCCCTTGATTTATGTTAAGGACAGCAAACATAGGAAGGCCGATGGCTCCTACCTGATCTGGAGCATACCACACGGAACCAACGTCGTTGTTGGCATTCGTACCAAAATGGAAAACTCCTGAAGACTGCGATCCGAGCCATGCACTGTACTTGGCCGTACGCGCTGGATCATTGGCGTAGTCGAGATAGAACTGTAAATGCTTTGTCCATATGCCCTGTTTGATAGAACCCCGAGAGTTAGTCAAAACGATCGTTTAAAATTAACCCAAGGAGCAGCTAATGACCTTGAATATTTGCTAAAAGGGAGGACGGTAGTCAAGTCAGAACGTCTAGATCTAGATCTGCATCGATACAATCGAATGGTGTACCTGATCTTGGTTACAGACTGGTCCTCCACGAACTGCATCATCGCACGATTCTCTTAGAATGTTATTCGTAGACAGTCGGGAGATCGTGGCGTCAAGGGTGAGCTCTGCTTGGGTCAAGAGCGATTTATCACCAGTAGCGACGGAGAGAGCCCCCAGCCCAGATGCGATCACTCCCTGAGGAAAAAGTATGTAGGTCAATCGAAAAGTAGCGCAGGGGTTCCGGGAGATGCTTACTTGATTGTATGTCCAGGTGGTCTACGTCGCACGTCCAACTGTTAGTCCGGACGATGTAGCGGCCTTCTCGACACGCTTACCTGACCATTGTTCTTGCAATCATTAAAGTTCAGTCCATCATTCCAGAGGTTATTTGAGTTTCGCATCCCTGTGTTGCTCACTTGGTAGATGTATGAGTTTCCATCTCGCGAGGAAGAAGTTTGATAGACCTACTCCAAGTCCAGGTCTGCGAATAAAGTGGTGAACAAATCAGTTCTTTCAGGTTAAGAACTCCTTTGTGTTCACCTTCTTGGCGTTGTCGAGATAAGCCAGCTTGCCAAATCTCAGATACCCCTGAGCAGATAGCAGAAGGAACAGCTCGTTGGTGATCGCGTTCTTGTAGGTGTGGGCAGTGGACCACCATACTAAAGTTTTGCGTATTAGTAGCTCGCGAGAAAAAATAGGAAGGATTTACCTCCGCCACCACAGGTACTGTCCCACTGGCCGGCGATGATATCGTAGATTTTGCTTGCAGCATTCTAACAAATTTTCACATCGATAATTTTCACTGGACGTGGAGAGACATACGATGTACGCGCTATTATCCTTACCGCGGCTTCCCTTGTAGTCCGCGATCTTCCACAGCGCCAACACGATCCACTAGAGTGGCATCAGTACAAAAAATTCCCAATTGATATGTTCGTAAATACCCCCGCATCATCATTGCTTCCGCCGAGGATGCTCTGCCAATTGGTGTTGCTGTTGACGGCAGATCGACCAATGAACGAGGTGTCAGCAACGGTTGAGAAGTCGTCCGTCCCGGTTGCGAGCATCAAATTGTGGAGGTCTTCGAGCGTGTTCTGATTAGATATTGGGTTTAGCCAGCCATGATAGAAGGTTGCCATGGGGCTGGGCTCACCGCGTCAGTCCAGAGTGAGCCACCGTTGTATTGACCGGTCCCAGCGTTGTAGTAGTGGTCTTGGAGAGAATGGGCCACGGACTGCAATTGTTATTAGTTTTCACCTTGAAAATGTATTTGCACGATGTACGTGCCAACGCAGTGTTCAACGTCGCCTGGCATTGCGCTCTCTTTTCAAGCGGGCCAGGATGGGCGGCCGCAGTCGAAAAAATCGTCAATAGCCCGAGGATAGATATGGAGATCAGCATCAGTTGGAGGGATGAATCAAGCAGTTGTGGTCAAGGGGTGGCTGAACGCTCCTTCTTATAACACACGAGTTGAGAAGCACACAAGTATGTCTTCTCGCCCCGTGGATATGAGCAAGGTGACGACATCAGGCGGTCTATTCTGACCTCCAACATGACCGTTGCAGCCATCTTCGTCGTACAGCACAGAAACAAATTCCTGACTCTTCTCAATTTCGACGACGTGCCTCGCACATGGTTTCAAAGTAAGGCAGCATACAAGAACGAGGGAATGCGTGGGAATGATGACGGGAGGAATGTCGGGTTGCTCTTTCCTCTGTCGTGTCGTCAGATGATGCATGAGATCGAACTAGAATGCTCGTCGAGAGACGGAAATTCCTCTGACATGTGTACTCTGATCTTTTTCTGGAGAGAACGACTGCGTAGTGGCCGCATGGCAGGGTGGGCTAGGGTTATCACGAGTGCAGTCAGAACGAGATGGGGTGCCCAAGAGATTGGCTGGCACGCATACATAGCAGGAGATCCCCCGGCAGTGGCTTGTATGGATCACGGCAGACCAGAGCGTGACAAAGAGACCCAAAAGCAACCTCTGGAGATGCCAATTACTCGTTTCAGAATATGTGCGCTGATGAGTGGCGGCCCGCCCAAAGGCCATGCTGGTGGTAGTCCGGTGACAGCTTGATTTATAAAGATGGGCCTCTTTCGAATAAATCAACATAGATGATAGCGGGAGCGAAACCATCGACAGCGCGGCCGATTCCGAAAATGACTCCCGACATCAAAGCATTGACCTCGACTCCGCCCTGTCTGTTTCCTCGATGTCCCGGCTTATCGTTATGAATGTTAGTTGATCTATTGTTTGTTTTGGAAAGATATCGATGCGAGAGCGGCAAAAACAGGATAATATTTCGACATAGCGAAGGTGGAGTTCTTTTATGCTTCCGTGGTCTCCGGCGGCTTGTATCTACGAGGGAAAAAATGGCCTTGTCAGGAGCGTAAGGAGTTGATTTTATTACTTGTGTGTATTATAAGGGGGTAAATCGGCGTCGCGATGATCCATGGGGTATCGCATTAAGCTACATAATCTATTGTGTACATATTCTAAATTGTCCGTTACGTCTATGCTGGGCTCTGTAAATTGCTAGAACCCTCAGAGGAACTGTGTTCTGATTGCTTCTCGACAGGTGTTGGTTGCGAAGTCGATAAGCAGGGCGCGACAAATATCGAGGTATCCCACACTATAGGAATAGTTTTGACGAACAAGATGATCCATATGATAAGGACAATGACTGCGGATATTCGTTAGTGGCCTGTCGGACGAGATAAGAATGACAACGCACTGCACCAAATCGCTCCGAAATAATTGAAGAATGGGCTGTCAAGCACGAGTCCGAGTTGCTCCGAAAGAAGACCGAAGACCCCCGTCGGGAAAATGAGGCCCCAGTACGCAAGTGAAAACGGTATTTGCTGCTCGCGAGCGACCGCGTACACGGATATCAAGGAGATCATCAGCCATGCGATGCCCATGGACCACAGTATCCAGGCCGCGCAGAAACAAGCGGAATATAGAAGTTCGCCTGTCAACGCGGCGTGGGGAAACGTTTCTCCCAAATGCACTGGTAGAAGGATCGACAAATTTTCGCCGTTGATGAGGAAAGAGAATCCTCCCTGCCCAACTGGGCCAAGTGTAATGAAGGCAGAGAGTATAAGGGAGGTGTCTGGGGGTCCATGAAGGATGAGACGTGTGAGGTAGACAGTAAGAATCATGAGGGCGAGGGAGAAGCCCATAATGAGTGCCGTGAGTGAGACTGCGGTCGTAATGAGGGCGTGGTATGTTGAATGGCTGATCAGCGCATTCGCCAAGAGGCCACCACACGATGACGCGACGATTAAGGTGACCATAGGGAGGACCCAAACGCATGCCATCTTGGGCAGCGAGTGATCGTGTGTTGTCATCCTAAGGAAGTCCAATTTACAATGCTGAAGGGGTGAGACATTGTAGGACTCACATGGTGAGGAGCATGCCAAAGGCACAGAGGAAGGATATTGCCATATCTGCCCACCAAAAGGCCCATAGCGTGTAAAGGAAGCCTGTTCCAGCAAAAGACCAGTCCTGATGTGCCGTAAGTGCACTATTGATCAAAGTTGCGACTCCCATGGGGAATGCTCCGACGAAGAGACCTTGTCCTGGATGGGAGAGCATTTTGTTCCACATCTATCCGGCGCGGGTTGAGCACGATTTTGGACCATAACAGATATCATGACGTACCTCCGGGTATAGCCAGTAACGAGCCACTGTCATTCCACAAATTATGACGAACAGAAAGAGGTTCAGGAAGAAGAACATGAGGGAAATGACTTCAAGCGCGATGGACCCAGCGCCGAAGGGAAAACGCGACGCAAGTGCTGATATCACTCCGGTTCCCATGATTATCGTGAACCATGCCGGGGTGAAATTGCTGAAAGGACGAAGTTAGGTTGGGTTCAGGACTGTAAATTAGGTGCGACATGCTAACCGGACACACTCCCTAAGACTCTGCCGGCGACAGGGCATAGCGAAAATGAGGTAAGGGTTGAAAGAGTGGGTTGTGAAAAAGGCGGCTTGTGAGACCTAATATACACATGACCCCGATTGCCCCATTCCGAATTCAGCCCTCCATTCGGAATTCAGGAAGATTAGTGAGCAGAAGCGTGATCTTGACTTGAGAAATGAGTCAATGGTGAAATGTAGCGGAATGTATGGTGTAGGCCGCACGTCGTTGGCAGCTTGAGAACTATTGGGCTAAATTAGCAGGCCTTGTTGACAGTGCTAAGTCCTTCAAGTTCAAGCCCGCCGGAAAAAAAAAATTGCAAATCCGAATTGGTTCCGCATTCGGAAGCTCACGTGACGGAACTGCCAGTATCACGCTTGATGGCAACGCGCGCCGTACGAGGAAATCCCTGCTTTCTCAGGGATGCCATATGTTGATATCCGTCATTGATCGCCTTGCAACTATCTGAATCTGACTTGGAATTTAACTTATTTGTGTCCCCTTTCACCGGTCACCAGTGAAGCCCATCTGAGAGGGACTTCATGACATCGCTCATACGCTCTGTACTACGAAGAAGTCTATACAGATCCCTCTGCGCATCCTCATCCTACTACCATCGCCCCTCCCCCCATACGACTCAGACCGCCAGTCAAGGAGTTGCGACTGTGCCTGGGGATGCATGCCGGGAGCACTCTCGAGCCTTCCTCGGACCACCTCTTGTGTTCTCCTTCTTTGAGAAACAGACATTCACGTGGTGAGCACGAGAAGGCACGATACTATCCTGATATCTCAATTCAAAGCATACGTCACAGGCAGTATTTGGTGGCCGACCCTGCTACCTTGGAAGTGGCGGTGATCGACCCAGTGTTAGATTACGATAAACTCACCGGCACGGTCTCCACGACCACGGCCGACTGTATACTGGATTTTATCAAGCAGAACGGCCTGAAAGTCTCTCGAATCCTGTAGGCCTTCCTGTTTCGATGCCTCGGACCTCTCACAGCAACTATGACAGTGAAACCCATGCGCATGCAGACCATCTCACTGCCTCACGATATTACAAGGAAAAGCTTCCTGGAAATGTTCCACTGTGCATCGGGAAGCGAATCACGCAAGTCCAAAAGACGTTTGCCCCGAAATACGGCATAGATCTATCGTCCTTGAATAATGCGTTTGACATCCTCCTTGAAGACGACGAGGATTTTAAACTTGGAGAGCTATCTTGTCGAGTGATCCATCTCCCTGGACATACCCCGGACCATGTGGGGTATGTCATGGGAAAGTCCGTCTTCGCAGGAGATTCAATATTTCAGGTATGTCAATGAGTTGTGCCTCTAAGATCTTTCGGCGCTGATGCTGTGCATCTCAGCCTGACGTTGGGTCAGCTCGAGCGGACTTTCCAGGCGGTAATGCGAAGGACTTGTATAACGTGAGTCTCGTCCCCCCGCCCACCTTTCTTTAGTATCTCTGACACGGGTTTTTAGTCAATGCAGCGGCTGCTCGCACTGCCTCAAGATTACAGGCTCTTCGTCGGGCACGACTATCCCTCGGGACTTCGGCATCCAGTCTGCATGGCGACCGTCGGCGAACAACGGCAGTTCAATAAGCACGGAAAGATTGGGACTAGCGAGTCGGCTTTCGTCGAGATGCGGGAAGCTCGGGATGCCAATCTGGGTGAGCCCAGGCTCCTGCACCCTTCACTTCAAGCAAATATCCGGGCTGGTAAACTCCCTACGGGTCATAGTGGTCAAACAGCCTAATGTCCACAATGAGGCGGCTTTGAACCATTCTGTATTAGCATCACTGTCTGGCATTACATTCACAATTAATTACCAACTACTTATATGTACATACACAATTAAGCGCCTTGGCGGAGATTCAAGAGTATATTATTTTTAGAGACCTACGTACGACGAATGCTGGGGCAACTACCATTCTCAACCCCACCTTTGTCTTCACAGCCCAATAGAGAAGTGGAGTGGGGGATCTAGAGCGTCAAGGTGCAACGCTGGACCTTCGATGGTCCACTGGAATGATATCAGATGACTCTAACCCGCCATGCTCGTCGCAGAACTCGGCAAAGGTTCATGTTTAGCCGTGGAGTTGTCATCATCCATCGACTCGACGAAGATCGTGCGGTCATAGACCAACGCCACTGTGCGGCTGGCCACAAATATCCAAACAAGGAGTGTGGCGATCGCATAGATAGCGCCGAGGACACGAAAGAATGACGAGTCAAACGTGACTGAGAGGTTAATGGTGAGGTTTGCGAATACGCCCTGTGATATTATCACAGTCACGAAATCGGCATCGTATTCATGGAGCGTATCATGGACATACGTTTGGGAAGACCAATCCCCAAAAAGGCAGCATGAAGGGAAAGCGGGTTTGGCGGACGGAGTCGTGGATCCCTAGTAGCGCGAATACGATGCACATTACTGCGAGTGACCACAGCAGAAATGCGATGCAGACGCAGACGGTGTTGATGGTTTCTCCTGCGCTGCCAGACCTGAGGAATTCGGAGGTTCCATGGTCGAGAGGTAGCAGGCTTTTGAAGTTTTGGCCGATGAGAAGGATCGCGTAGCCTGATTGAGCAGTGGGGCCCAGAGGCAGGAAGACAGAGAGTATTTTGTGGCCGGGAGGCAATCCGTGCACGATAAGCCGCAGAAGGTATATGGTTATGATCATGAGAGCAAGTGTCAGGCCGACGGTTACCAGGAAAACTGCTACTGCCACAGAGATGAGGGCTTTTAGGGGAGAGTACTGTTCTAAAGCTCGCGCGAGCACCCCTCCCGACGATGCTGCGACAGTTAAAGTTACTACCGGGAGCAACCAGGCAGCAGTCATTGCTTGTAGGGAGTGTGTATGAGTAGTTGTCCTGAAAAACCGTCAACAACGTTGATAGAATTGGGAATTGAACCCGCCGTACATTATGTGCACCACTCCCCAGCAGCATAACATCGATATGGCAACATCTACCCACCACACGGCCCAAATGAAGTAAAGAAACCCAGGTCCACCGAACCCGTAATCCACGTTGATGACTTCGACGGCAACGTTGATGAGGGTTGTTGCCCCCATAGGAAAACAGCACATGTAAAGGCTCAATGTAGTATGATGCAGGATGGAAATCCAGGTGTGCGGGTATAAGGTGAAGCGTATGATCGTGAGCGCGGTGAAGAGCACGAAAAGGAATAGGTTTAGGAAAAAGAAAAATAGCGCAAGAA
The DNA here is from genome assembly GCA_013368375.1 of Tricholomella constricta. Classification (NCBI taxonomy): domain Eukaryota; kingdom Fungi; phylum Basidiomycota; class Agaricomycetes; order Agaricales; family Lyophyllaceae; genus Tricholomella; species Tricholomella constricta. Next base: position 1,299,581 of record JAACJP010000003.1, on the reverse strand, counting down.
TCTTCATCGGCTGGCTACCATGGCCGTAGGGAAACGAGGCGAAGAGGATACTGATTGCGCCGGTTCCTGTCAGAGCAGGGGAACTGTGAGTGTGGGATGTAGCAGTACATCCATGACGCGCTAAAGTAGGTGAGGCAGGCTGGTATGCAACACTTCCTGACGAAGGAATGGGATGGCGGTAGACAAGCGCAGATGTCTACCAGCCTCCAAAGAGGTCTGATTAGGTCAAGAAAGAGAAACAGCCAGGCTTACCCATGGTAGCAGCAAACCAGGTGGGCGTAAAGTTCCTTTGCCATTGATCCCATAATTAATTATAAACCAGAGAGCCAAAGGCAAGACATACCGTATTATCTCTTGAGCAGTCCGAGGAACCTGTCTATCATGAGCAGATGGCATGGCTGTTGTCGTAAAAGTATTTATAGGGTATTGGTGGCCGTTCAGCAGCCTCCTGGAGTTTCCCAGAAGCGGAAGACACTCTAGGTGATGGTGTGTTCAAGAACCTTTGATGGGCATATAAGTTTGAAGGACCAGCTGCAGAAACAACTGTGCTTGGGTGATGCGAAGTGTAGGAAGAAGGGGAAGGAGGCCATGGCTTATAAGCGTCGAGTCCATCCTGTGAACTCGGCCTGATCGAGTCGCGCGTGTCACGTCTTCCCCTGAGTCCCCTCCCACTTCCATCCAACTGAATTTGCGATGGGCGTTTTTGCGTTTTTCTCGTATTCAGCACGGTCTACGGAAATTTCATCAACCCACATCGAGGAGAAGGCGATAGAGGAAGCCCAAGATTCCCAATCCTCTGAACTCGGCGACGCTGTTCCTCAGCTATCGGCAACTGAAAAGCCAGAAACATCGCCTAGTGGCGCCGAGCACCCCGCGTTGTCTGCATTGCCTTCGAAGGAGCCCCAAGCCATTCCTAAGATCGTAGTCTCGAAGCCTTCGAAGAACGATAGCGGAAGTGATGCCACCGCTCCTGCTTCCGATGACCGCATACAGGTCAGCTTCCGACGGTTTTCCCTTCGCGCCTTTTCCTTCAATCGCAGCCACGAAGACCACAAACCAGTGCTCTCTTCCGTCCAGGAGGGGAGGAAGAAGAAATACGCCACTACTGCTTTCTCGAAACGAGCGAAACCCCGTTTCTCCTCCTCCAGTAAACGAGCAAAAGAGTCAGCTCTGATCGTTCGCTCACTCATCATTGGCCCCGCTGCCGCGTCTCCTCAGCTTACCCGGGCCAATGCGAAACCCCAGCTCAACAAACTCAAATCCCAGCTCACCAAGCCCAAGACTGCCAACAAGGTTATCGCTCAATTACGCGCCTTGCCGATTTCGGACGAGCTGATCGATGGGCATGGGTCATGTGGCGCTGCACATCTTGGAAGGACACAGGGTCCCATTCACGCTGTTTGTCTGGAATATTCGGATGCTGAAGAAGACAAACGCCATTTCGCACCTCTCAAACAGGCCTCCCAGGAGAAAGACTCCATGTCATTCATTGGTGGATCCGCCTCGATTGAACAGGTTACGAAGATGTTCAGAGAGATGAATATTGTCGACCTGGTCAATTCGCCTGATTTAGGACTAGGGCAGCCTGCGGGCGGTAGCGGTCTCTTGGCTGGAGCAGTACCAACAGCGGAAACCGTTATGAAAGGGATCGAGCAAATCACACCACAGTTGATGGCTCTTGGTTTTGCGACGGGGCGGACTATCGTTCCTGATCATGCAGGTATGAGCGCCATACTATGCGGACTTGGGGATATTGAAACGCCTTCCCCCTAGGAATATACCCGCCCACGGATCGTATGACTATCCTGACTTGTGAGTAGTACTTCGATATATTCGGATGGTCTGTTTATCTGACTTCATTTCTAAGACTGGTGGGGACTCGAGCTTGTACTACCGCCTCCGTCGTTGGAATACCTCGCTGTGCGTCGCCTCTCGATCATATTTACTTAAAAACTGACTACAGCATCTTACAGGATGCGCAGTCTATTGCGGGGACCGTTGTCAACTTCCTTTCCGCACTTTCTTTGATCAACAATGGAGTTAGAGAGATCCTCCCATTCGTTCGCTACATAGCTCAATTCATCGATTATGAGTTCAATACCATTAAGAAGCAAGATAAGGGCCGTGGCGTGGTTTGTGCTGCGACTTGGTATGTTGCACTTTCGAATATAATTGTCTGTTTATTGAATCACCTATTACTCTCTCTTAGGATCATGCCTGCTGCTATGGTATATACCTTTCCCTATTGCTTGAGCTTGTATACCTTGCTAATCAAGAACCGGTACAGGTGCCACGTCCATGGGACTTCCCGGATCCACCAGCAGACAAGCAGCCCACGACAAACGGTGAAAACCACAAGCCCAGTCTACCAGCTTCGGACGCACCTTCGGAGCCTCTTCCACCTCCAGCTGGATCTCCTCCGCCTGTTGTTATACCTCCTTCTCTGCCAACATTCGCGGACAGTATTGTAGGAGCTTATGCGGATTCCGTCCACTTCCAGACTGTTGCATCCCCAGCGAAGGCCAACGCCAGGTGATCACCACCTTCTCCTGCTTCACACACTCCCGCTTTTTTGAAAAGAAACTGTAAACATTATTCTCCTCACCCATCACGACTCCTTATGCGTCACGACTTCATGATTGACTCGGACACTCGAAATTCTGCGACATATCCTTATCCACGTCAGCGAGTCTCATACTGGAAACAACATCATCATCGCGTTTTATCCTTCGTTCCATCCATCCATACAATACCGATACCCTTTGATATACATAATGAACTCTGTGCGACCCCCTTAAGATCTTGAATAAATTAGGCGAATGTCGTCACAACACCATCCAATTCTAAAGGTTGGAAGTAAGCATGCGTAAGGGCTTGAGCTCGAGATTGGCCATGTAACTATCTTTGACCTCTTCCCTAAACTGGCACTTACCGATGTAATCAATGGCACTGCCGCGAATTCTGGACAGGGACTGTAGAGTGTGGAGATATTCGTTCGGAACATCAGCGGCGAAGCCCTGAAAGGTCCACTTGTAAGGATTGGTATTATGGGACTGCAAAGATTGACTGCAAACCTTCATGATGGCGTCGTAGACGTTCGTGATGCGGCCCCCTGTTTGAATTTGGTGATATCGGTATTGTCAGTGCTCGGTTTCTCTTTGGAAAATTCCCGTAGGAGGCTATTGTGCTGCTCGAACCTTGTTGCTTCACTTGCTCCATGACGTCCTTGACTTCGTCCGCTGTAGCGGCGTCTTTGAAGACTATAATGGATCCTGTATGTATAGGAGGCCGGTCAGAGGAACAGTGTCAGCCATTTTGAATAGCCAAGCCAGCTCTCGCTCAGAACTGACTGGTTTGTGACATGATCGTTGAAAGAGTGTTCGCGATTAAGGTTGTGCGTAAAGCTTGTGGCTCCGAGTCTGTCTTAAAGGTGAGACGATTGAGATCAAAACCTTGACCTGCGCAAGCTATAGAATCTAGATTCCGCACGGCTTCTCCAAGCCGCACATGTGGGTTGCAGCTGCGTATGTTATTAAAATGATGGTCATGCATGTTTTCTCGTGAAGGTGATCCTTTTTGTATCACAGCGCATGGGGTTTGATCAGCTGTACAAGCCTCAAGCGTAACGGATGGAAACCCCTTTTTACAATAAACTCGGATTGTACGCCAGTGTAACTGGGCACGCGGAACGTCGCCAGTGGCATGCGATTTCAGTGGGTTCTACGCAGCGGCGTCTGCGAATGACTTATAAGAGAGACCACCATCATCATCACCCTGACTTATTCCGAGAGGTGCTGTCCCAGTGTCTGGTGCTGACCGAGCGCCGTGAATGTCGATGATGCCTCGGATGGCTTTCCTTCCGTCGACAGACAGAGAAAATTGCATCGTGGCTGCTCGTATCAAGCTCTTAGCCAGAATGAAGCTATCCGCCCGTCGATGATAGTGACCTGAGTGAACGGATGAGTGGGTGGCTTGTGGAAAACATCTCACGGAAGGAAGATGATTCATCACGGTAACTCAGTGTCGCATGTGGAAAGAATCTCCGACGCCAGTGCTGATCGTGTTAAGCGCTCGATTCAGGTGCTGGTATGCGGCCGATGAGCTTGAGTCAATTAGAGATCGTCCATAAGTTGTCATCCTGAATAATCGCGCTCGGCCCTCATCAAGCAGTCCTCTACAGTTACAACAAGATCCGTTGACACAATACCTTACACTTTAGATAACGAACATGTTGCGATGACTTTAGTCGACAATCTACTGAGTGGTGACAATGCCGTCGGGTTCTAAAGTCATTTTGTCGCCAATGAGATCAAATAGGAGCCATGATGATCGACGTCCGCACCGATGTAGTCAATGACGTCCCCTTGAAGAGACTGAAGAGACTGTAGAAATTGGTCCGGAATCGCAGCTGCGAAGCCCTGGTGCATAATCGGTTTGACATATGCGGAATGACGGGACAGAGGACTAACCTTCAAAAAAGTGGGGTCGTATCGATTCGTAACGTTGCCACCTGCGGGACACTAAGCTCAGGGACGTTCGATACTCTCGGCTCACACACCATTGTCGCTCACATCTTGAGCATACTTGTTAATCTGTTCCGGAGTGACACCCTCCTTGAATACGACGATATATTCTATGAGCAACGAGTTCAATTTAATCGTTCGCTGTAAGAGAAATAACAAAGAACATACTCTGCGACATAGTTGAAGAGCGTTTGGTGGATGGTTGTGGTGAACGATAAGAATCAGTGGAGAGTCTACGGATCTGACGCCATGTCCTCATAGGGGGACAGTCACAGGTGACGGTGACCAGTCCAGCCTTACGTCATGGCCGATGCTCAAGTTAAGTATACAAGCAAGAGCAAATAACGCGTGATCCACGAAAGGAAGCCTGCGGTCGATAGCAATCAACGAGAGTTGATACGGCAACGTTGCAAGAAAAGAAAGGGTCTATCGTTATGAAAACGGCTGTCATCCAAGTGACTTTTGCGGTATGTTGGATTTGCCATATGGTGGATGGATGGATGTATTACCCGCAGCGGTATGCATGTTTGTGTGTGATGAAGAAGCCAAATATTGGTCAGCTGCAGCGCGTGCCTTGACTCGGACCACCGTGACCAGACCTCGACGTCGGCAAGTTTATGAACTAATCACATCTACCAGTATGCGAACCACCCGCTCAAGCACCCGCGCTCAGGCTACCGCTAATGCCGCAGATATTCCTGCCATTGCCGCACCAGGAGAAAAGCGCAAACCAGAGTCAGAACCATCAACTAACCAGAAACGTGCTCGTGTCGCCAAAGCTGCCTCGATGTCAGATGCTCAAGCTCCGCCTGGCGCCCTCGTGCCTCAAGCAACTTCAAGCGTCGATACTGCCGCGACCTTTCAAGAGGCTCTTCCATTGGTGCCTGCAGTATTGACGTTCTCTTTTGAGGACGCGAAGCAACATCTCATTAGCGTCGACCACCGCTTTGAAGATCTATTTAGCAAGATGCCGTGTAAACCATACGAACACCTTGAAACAGTGCATCCTTTTCGGTAATATACATGCCTCCTACAGGAACAGTCGCGGTGCTGAATGTATCCCAGGGCTCTCGTCAGTTCTATTGTGTGCGACACGGTATCTCTTGTTACTTAATCCTCTCCATTGACGGGTCTTGGGATCTAGAGGTCAACAAATCTCCTGGTTGGCGGCTCGATCAGTCAACCACAAATTCATCAGGCTCTACGACCCGTCGCTCCCAGAGAAACCTGACGATTATGAGTCCGTGGTCTAATTCCCTCTATTAGTTATGTGTCACGACTAAGAATGATATCGATACTTAAGTGCGCACCGGACTCCGACGTCTTTCTTCCCCACCCCAGAACAAGTCACTAAAACAGACATCACAACACTAAGGACTGCTGGACTAAGCCAGCGCAAGGCCGAGTATGGTCAGTAAATCCTAGCATCCCAAGGGTAGTGGTAACCTCGAGGTCTGCGCGTCTTTAGTCCTCGACCTGGCCAACAGATTTGCTGATGGCCGCCTCACGACTGAGAAATTGATCAACGCTAACGACGAAGAACTTGCGAAAATGCTAATTGAAGTGAGGGGAATTGGTAGAGTACGTTCGTCAATATCTTTGTTGAATTTTATCTAATGTTGAAATCCAACTAAACAGTGGACTGGTACGTTTGAGTCGCTGCATCGAAAGATACTTTTTTAATTTACGCACACAGTCGACATGTTCGCGATATTTTCACTCCGCCGTCCTGATATCCTGCCTGTTGGTATGTCTTGGCTTCGTCCATGCAGCATCCCTCCTGACAAAGTTTCTCACCCCAGGTGACCTTGGTGTTCAGCGTGGCCTGGTCATTTGGTTCCTCTCGCTTCATTCGCCGAAACACAAGTGGGGTTTCACCCCTCAGAAAGTTGGTGCATCATCCAGCAAGAAAAAGAATAGAAAATCAAAGCCCGCCGCCCCCGTTGCCGATCCCGACGAGCTACCGGCCTTTGGTGACCAAACAGCCTCTAGTTCGAATATACCTGAACCCGTTGCGGATGCGCCTACGCCGGATATATCTTCTGTTCCACCGACCACCGTGCTGGAAGACAACGATGATGAGATACCCTCGATGCCTTCAGCCTTCACGCCCTCCATCACGAAGACGTTAAACAAGACGGGAGTTGATGAGGGATCCATACCAATCCCATTGCCAGATGGGCTCACTGTTGAGGTGCTTAAAAGTCGGTTAGATGGAAAGAAGAAAATTAAGTATGCATCGAATATCTCTCTCTGAATTTCCGACATGACTCGTTGACATATCGGTCCAGAGGGGCGTTTTTGACCCCGAAGGAAATGGAAGATCTAACAGAAAGCTGGAAACCGTACAGAAGCCTCGGTAAGTTTGCACCGGCGTGTTACAGCTGGTCTGTTCTTTACGATGATTTACAGGCGTATATTACATGTGGTCCATGGCGGCTGTTTCTGACTGAGCACTGGTCGGAAGTAAATAGTGTAGAATATAATACAAGGATTCGGGATGTATTGTGTTGTGTTTCAGCCTCATCAGGAAAAATACACATGTCCTTTTGATATCTTATGCACCTTTTGTAAGTGACGAAAGAATCAAAAGTGCCGAAAGGAGCGACACTTACAAAAGAAGGTCCCACATTCTTATAGAAGGTATTTCCACTTTTATAAGTGTTGAAAGACACGAGAAAGAGACTGAAAGGACCTGTGTAAGGGTCCAAGTAAGTTCTTTGAAAGTGTCAAAAAGAGCTTGCCGGGATCGCACTTTTGGAATTTAAATAGGGTATATTTGAAATACGTTGTAGAGAACTATGTATTATATCAGGCTTGGAGGTCGTCGTCAACAATCTCCACGTCCGACGAGTCCGGACCCTTCGACGATGCATGGGGAGTCGGAATCGGAGCTTGCTTCGCTTTCTTCTTCCTGCCCAAAGCAAATGGTGCCGCTGCTTGGAGGATCAATCTCCAATTTTCGTCACTGAGAGCTTTCACGACACGAGTGAGATCGGAAACTGAGGTAGGTCCTTGAATAACGCCTTCGGGAAATTGAGGGAAGCTTTTCGGGTTGCGGCCATCGAGATCGTTCCAGTTTTCACCGGAAAAGTCGCCATACGGGCGCGGAACTTCAAGGAACTTGCCCGACGTCCAACGTGAGATTGCACGAAGCGCCTATACAGAGAAATAACAGCCAGTTAGCCTGATGCTCCTAACACCACAAAATGGTACTCACCGCTTGAATTGCCATAATTAGTGCAGTTTGGGGGTGCTGCTTGGAGCGCTGGTTTGCTGGTAGGTCGGATACACGATTCAAGTGGTGTCCCAAGCCAACGAGGATCAGTGGGTGCTGAAACATGCCCTGCAAACTCGAATGAGTGCAGAGCAGGTTGAGAAAACGATGTACGCACCCGACGAACCCGGGGCTGACTCCCATCTGGCGAAGCGTCAACATATTCGCGCCAATAGAATGGACGCGCCTTATATGTTCCGCTGAGAGCCCACTTGCACCACTTGGAAATGTACTCGGGAGTGTCTTCGGGAAATTCGAGGTCTTCAGACATGTAGTCCAGGGCGGCTTTTCCAATCCTTGTGCGCCAGGCACCTAGTCGATCGTCCGCCTACGAGAATTAAAGTGAGGATCGAAAAAGAATGAGGTAGCACTTGTGGGACTCACCAGTTTCATCACAATCCGTTTCATTCCACCTTCCCCTGAACCAAAGGCTACTTTGGGAAATACCTGAGCCCACAAGTTGTGGATTTGTGTTTCATAGTCGTATATCGACCCCCACGGAGTTTCGACGGCGAAAATTTCATGTAATTTGGGGCAGAAGATGTTGTCGAAATCGTCCTTGATGGCTGCAGGGATGTCCTTTGAGGTACGTATTTCTTGTCGGCGTCGAATGGGGCGAGGAATAAACCGTTGAGGTGAAACAAAGTCGGGGACATCAGTTGTTGGTACAACTTTGGCTAGCGACTGATGTTGATGGTCGTGAGTGATTAGTCCAGATTCCTCAGCATCACACACCTTCACGTTGGCACCCTTCCTGCTCTCTTCTTTCTCGTCCGAATCGCTGATACCACCAAGTGGCTCGTTATCACTGGTAACACCATCCTCGGACACAGGAACACTAGTCGGTGCGGGCCCAGAGGAAATCGACATTACTGAACCACGAGAGAAAGAACGTTTATGAGATGAAGATGCGGGCCAGCCAGAGTCATCCCAGGCTGAGGTGTTATCAGTGTCATCCACAGGCTGGTCCCAGCCGTCACGGAGGCCTGTCTCTGACTTCTTAAGTTTCTTGATGTTTTTGTCTCTACGTGTTCTGTCAAATTTGAAAGCGTGTATTTTCAAAGGAATTTATATCTTACCTGTCGTCATGTGCTTTGCGCTTTTTCTTGTTGTGCTCCTCGTTCTGGCTTCTAGCGCGTAAAGCTTGGACTTCAGAGCGTAATTGTCCTCGCTCCTTCAAGGTGTGTTTTTTCTTCTGGTTAGCCGCTCCCTGTTGCTCATCCGATTCTTCTTCAGCAGAGTCATCAAACAACTCGTCTTCCTCCTGGGCAGAAAGTGGCCTGTACTGATCCTCTGAACTTGGGTCATCGAGTAGCCCTCCAGATTCAGCAACAGCTATCAGCGACGTCAACAAAACACGCAATCTAGTTTCATAGTCACTTACTTGCAACTGAATTGACCACTGGACGCTTTCGAACAACACGGGGTGGTAAGTCGGCTGTCTGTGTATCCTGTTCGAACACCTCATCCTCCTTTTGCATAGCATCTTCCATTGCAGCGGTATCACGAACAGAACTAATGCGGTCAAGCTGCTTCAAAGCCTTTTCGAGAACCTTCTTTTCACGTTCGGCTATGACTACACTGGACGGGCGTCTGGCTGCAGGAAGGTCTGGTGCCGCTGGGTGCAGGTTTCGATTAGGACGAAGAGTCCTTGTCATTTGGGCTGTCTCGTTCGAGGCAGTGGAGGGTGTTGCGGGGGCTGACACTGCAAGTAAAACAGGGGAAGAATCACTCGGCAGAATGGGTGGAAGGTTCTCTTGAGCAGGCCCTGTTGAGGTCAGCGATAGCAGAGACGGACCAGATAATTCACTGGAGGCACCTGCTCCTTTGCTACGCCCCCGTCCACGCCCTCGTCCTCTGCGTCCTCGTGCCATGTCAGTAAGGTATTGAGGATAAAGGTGGAGGTGAGTTCTGTGCCACGTTGCAATATTTCAAATTGTAATGAGTTCGACCATCACAACAGGATCCAAACAACCCCCTGTAACTGCCCCTCTCTGCATCGTTTTTCCTCAAGTACCAGTATGCGCCGGCCCCGAAAGCAGTTCAAGTTTGCTCCAAAAGCCTTCGCCTGCCCATATCCCGATTGCCGTAAACGATGTACACGCGCCAGCGGCCTACGTCAGCACATATCCCAGGTCCATGAAGTGCCTTCTGCGTTACAGCCCCCATCGCGACAAGCACCTCCTGGAACTCCTCGTACTGTATCTCATGACGACAATGGTGACGACAGCAATTTATTCTCTCCCACATTCTCTTCTCGTCGTTCTCCACGTCGAACACCAAATGGATCGCCTCTTCGCCCATCACAACAACTGCCTGAGTTTCTATTAAATGCTGCCGGACTTCACATTGAGAAACATCCCATAATTGATGGAAAGTAATTACTCTTCACTGCAGGCCGTCAAAACTGATTTTCTTTCTTCATTAGGTGCCAAGTGTGATGCTGACGGCTATGAGCTTGCGGAAGGAGACCCTCCCCCTCCCCCGCACCCACCCAACCCAACCGACTATTCTCCGTTCAATAGCCGCGCCGAGTTTGAGCTAGCCGAACTCGTTTACACCGACATTGAGATGTCGCAGAAGCACATCGACCGATTTCTTCACATAACCTCTGCTTTATATAATCAACCTCCGCCCTTCTCGAGTCACGATGAATTGCACAGTATCATTGATCACATTGGGGTTGGCGATGTGGAGTGGGACTCATTCAGTGTGGAATATGACGGGTCCTGTGCTTCCGGTGCTCAAGAAATCCCAGTGTGGATGACAACAAAACACCAGGTCTGGTTCCGCGACCCCCTCAAGGTCTTGGAGAACCAGCTCGCAAACCCGGCCTTCAACGGTAAGATCGATTATGCACCGAAGAAAGTCATGAAGGGTGGCAAACGACGGTACAAGAATTTGATGTCAGGGAAATGGGCATGGGCGCAAGCGGTAAGTTAGCTCTTCTTTGACATTTTTCATACATTGATAACCTCTCAGGATATCATTGCACAAGATACAGACTGCCACGGTGCCATGTTTACGCCGGTCATCCTAGGAAGTGATAAGACAACAGTATCAGTCGCCACGGGACAGAACGACTTTTATCCTTTGTATGCATCTCCTGGAAATGTACACAACTCCGTTCGCCGGGCGCACAAGAATGCAGTTGCATTGATAGGCTTTCTTGCGATCCCAAAAAGTATGTGAATAGCTTTTGCACCTGTTCATGTAGAATTGACCCTTTCTTTTGCCACCAAGGTTCTCGTGAATATGCCGACAAAGCAGACTATCGAAAATTCCGGCGCCAGCTCTTTCACACCTCTCTCGAACGCATCCTCTCGTCACTACGCCCACACATGAAGAAGCCGAGGCTTACATATTGCGGCGATGGCTACTATCGCCACGTCATATATGGTCTAGGCCCCTATATCGCTGATTATCCTGAGCAGGCCCTTCTTGCCTGTGTGGTGCAAGGTTGGTGTCCAAAGTGAGTAGTTTTGTTTCGCTTCATCTAACAAACATTCTCACTGTTGGAGCAGATGTACAGCAAATCCTTTAGATCTCGATGGCTCCGATGCAAGTCGTAGATCACATCAACACACCGAAAATCTTGCACATGGTTGTTCGCTGGCTGACATGTGGGAGAGTTATGGAATTGTCGGTGATTTGATTGTGAGTGACGTGTAAACCTTGCGCCTTCGAAATGCTGATGCAGTGTATTACAGCCGTTCACAATGTCATTCCCTCGTGCAGACATTCATGAACTGCTAGCCCCCGACCTTCTACATCAAATCATTAAGGGAACCTTCAAGGATCATATTGTTGACTGGGTTGAACAGTATATTAGGGCTGTGCACCCTAAGCATACAGCGGATGAGATTTTAGCTGATATTGACCGACGGTCAGTATTTTGACATGCTCCAATTTTCAGCATCTCATCTCCACTTAGGATTGCAGCTGTACCCCCGTTCCCGGGCCTGCGCCATTTTCACGAGGGCCGCAGGTTCAAACAGTGGACAGGTGACGACTCAAAGGGCCTTATGAAGGTTTGTCCTGCATTTTCATTCTTCTGATATAATATGAACGCAATTTCAGGTCTACCTTCCAGCAATTGCGGGCCATGTCCCAGACCAGATGGTGCAAGCTGTTGCTGCACTGATCGAATTCTGCTATCTTGTTCGTCGCGATGTCATCGACGATGACACCCTCACTGATATCAGCAACGCCCTCGATCGCTTTCACGAGCACCGAGAAATTTTCCGTCATGCTGGCGTACGGCCTAATGGTTTCTCTCTTCCTCGACAACACTCTCTCATCCATTATCGGCGACTTATTCAACTTTTTGGGGCACCCAATGGCTTATGCTCATCCATCACCGAAAACAAGCACATCAAGGCCGTCAAGAGGCCGTATCGACGTTCTAACAAGTACAAACCACTGGGCCAAATGCTTATCACCAATCAACGCCTCGATAAACTGGCAGCAGCTCGTGTGGACTTCACTGCCCGTGGGATGCTTCAAGGATCTGGGCTTCCGGCATATCTACTTGCTGATGCACCACCTCTGCCTCCGCCGCCTCCGCCGCCACCACCTAAGCCGATGCCGGATGACGATGAACATCAGGAGATGGGCTCCGTTGATGATCCTGAGTCACAGACAGAGATCAAACTGGCAAAGTGTCATGGTATGTCGTATATCCTTTTTTTCATTTATAGAAATTGATTCTGCATAGTCCGAAAGGTACCAGGGGATATCTATGGCCTTTCTCGCCATCTCAACCTGCGGCGCCTCCCGGAGCTCATTTGTCGCTACCTCTACCACATCGACAATCCTGATGTGTCTGTGTCTGGCTCTCATGTTCCTGTCGCCCGTCTTCCTAGCATTTCCGGGTTAACGAGGATCCGAGTCTACACCTCAGCTCGTGCTGTTTTCTATGCACCGAGTGATTTATCGGGAGTCGGGGGCTTGCACCACGAGCGTATTCGAGCGACGCAGTCATGGTATGGTGGACCTGCCAGGTATGACTGCGTGTTCGTCGGCAATGCAGATGCGGCTGATGAGCCGGGTTTCGGGGGGCTCAATGTTGCCCGTGTCCGCCTATTTTTCTCAGTCGAGCATAGGCAAAAAGTGTATCCATGTGCATTGGTGCATTGGTTCTCGCACATGGGGAGCACGCCGGATCCAGTCACAGGGATGTGGAGAGTCCGGCCAGATTTTGATGGACAGAACAGGCCGGTGCTCGCTGTCATTCCTCTCGATGCTGTTATGCGGGGTGCTCACTTAATTGGTGTTTCCGGGCAGGATCGCATTCCTCGTTACAATTTCGATCGTAGTAAATCCCTTGATTCGTTTAATTCATTCTATGTAAATAAGTATGTAGATCATCATGCACACGAAATTGCATATTAAGAGTTCTATGAACCACTTTTGTCGTAAAAGGGATTCTGATTTCATTAGTGACAAAAGTGTACAGGAAGGGACAGGAAAGGGATCTTCGTAAGGATAAGTGTTAAAAAGTGTAAGGGTAAGTGTCTGTAAGGAAAAGTGTCATAAGTGAAAGAGCGTGTAGTTTTCCTGATGCTGCCTGTTGTGGAAAGTTGTGGACAAGAGGCTCTCGTCGCAACCACGCCAGTGCCTGCCCAAGGCCTGCCTGCGTCCTCGCTGCCCGCTTTGTCCGTTCTTGTCGCTCACGCCAATTGTCAAACCAGGCATTTTGTTCTCTGCCCGTGGCGTTCCAGGCCTAAGCATTGTAATCCCCGCTTTGCAAACTTTGCAGGCGCTTTGGCCAATACTTTTTGTCTATATATCGTTGCTTCCTCCTTGCTGCGTACCCACAGAACCCGCCATATCTTTCATCTACAGTTGAATATGACTCCTGAGCTCATGGATTCACCTCTTTCTCCCTCGGATCTGAGCTACTCTTCTCCGCTCAGAGGACACCCATCACCCACGGAAAGCGATACCCTGCAAACGCCATTCTTGGACCACTATGAACTTGGGAAGGAACAAGGCGCTGCCCGCATATGCGGTCATAGGGAGCCGCAAGGAGGGCGATTCGCGTCAGGAAACGACTTACCACCACTGCCTCAGCTTTTCCAACCATCTTCACCAGCGAAATCGCCTTCGAAAGGGAACGGGGAATTGTTTCCGGCAATAGATTATGGATCGCCCATGGATTACGACTTCGATGCGTCGTTCTCTGGGAGATTCGAACGTTTAGGCGATCCTCCTTATGACCCGGCCCCCATCTCTCTAGTCCTGTCGAATCCATCAAATATAGATGCACTTCCCTTGAAGACAGGAAAGCTCAAGCCTAGCCAACAAGTACCTCTCAATCTCGATGCTTCCTTGCATTCTCCGCTATTTCCAGCTGGTCACAGGCTGAATCCTCATTTCGTGCGTCACTACCAACTGGAAGACGAATTGGGCTCCGGCGGATATGGTTTCGTGATGACAGCGCGACATCGCATCGAAAGCCATGAGGTCGCGGTCAAGTTCATTGTCAAAAGTAAAGTACCCGACCATGCTTGGATGGAGGACGAAACGATCGGAAGGCTCCCCACGGAAGTCATGTTATTGAGCTTCATCGAACATGACAATATCGTCAAGTGTCTTGATCTTTTCGAGGATTCTCTGTATTTTTATCTTGTACGTTTCCTTCCGAATCTGGTAGACCCTTGAATGAACCCTCTTCAGATTCAAGAACTACATGGCTCGCCGTGGCCCAAGGCCCAGCGAGTTCATCGCGCATCCCTTCCCAACTCCACTTCATCCACATCCCTCGCGCCGTCGACGCCTGCATTGTCTCCATCTATATCAACAAATTCGCTCCCCAGTTCTGCTAGCAGCTCCCCGACTGTTCCACCTCGACAGTTACAGGCTTCCCATCAACAACTTAGCTGCACATCCGATAGCTCAGCTATATCTCTCAAAGCTAGTCCTGCGAAACTAGTTCCCCGGTCAGTGTTCTCAAGACGCCCCTCTCATGATCTTTTCGAATGCATCGAACAGTCGGAACACAAGCGGCTTTCTGAAAAGCAAGCGCGCTATGTGTTCACTCAGGTCGTTGACGCTGTATACTACTTGGACAGCCAGGGGGTGACGCACCGCGATATCAAGGACGAGAATCTCGTCATCGATCGAAATCTCAAGGTAGGACCTTTGTTGCCTACAATGTCGAATAACTTCCCTCTGACCGTAGCCAACAGGTCAAACTTATTGACTTTGGCAGCGCCGCGGTGGCAGATCCAAACGAACCTCGACCATACTACACCCAATTCTATGGAACCACCGCCTATGCATCGCCCGAGATCCTTCTGAAGAAAGAGTACCAAGCTCCTCCCGCGGAGATATGGACCTTGGGCGTGCTCTTGTCGTATCTTCTGACTGGCACATCACCTTTCCCAACTGTTAAAGATGCCATCAACGGAAGAATCGTCCTTGCAGATATACCCGGTGCGCGGCTGTCGAGAACACCCATGAGCTTGATGAAGCGGTGCTTGGATCCAAACCCACGAACTCGCGCTACCATCGCCGAGGTCAAGGCACATCGGTGGCTGGCCTAGAGCACAAGTCCTGTGTCTTTTCACTCTTCTTTTATATATATCATCCTCGTCATTGATTTAGTCTCCTCGGACCTCTGTATACCTACATAGATACCATTCTCAGCAATTGAGACACTACATTTGTACTCCATCTCATCGTTTTGTTGTATTTCTCACATCGATATGTATTACCCAGAACTTCTAGTCTAGACTGTTGTATTTTTACGTTCCTCACACTTGCCCTTGGATCACAACTCTTGAACTTGTAGCAGCTGCAGGATGGAATTTATCTCTTTATTTCACCGCTATCTGTAACCGTGATGTCAGATTTGGACTCCAATAGATCAACTCCCGCTACCCTGCAGAGAGTAGTTTGTAAGTCCGTAGTGACTCGTGAAAATCTGACTAAACTAACCATCTCTTCCAAGCCACCCAACAGGCTTTCTCGAAATTAAGCGTCCACCTCTCAGTATCAAAAAGCGGCATGGTATATCGATTGCGATGAAGATCTCGACGAAGGGATGTGAGTTCGCTTTCAGTGCCGTCAGCGTCTCCTTTCACTCTTTGGTGTTGAATTGCCAAGAAAATGGCGCGTTCCTTGTATTCTTCGACGCTCTCTACTATCATCTTCTCTCCGAAACCAGTGGCGTTCGCGATCGATGCTCCGACACGACTACACATCTTGTGACGGTGCTTCGGCCAGGTGACGATAGGCGTTCCGGACCAGAGTACACTGTGCCAAGTCCATGCCTGTCAGTATGCATCACTATTTCTTGAATTAAATTAGACCTTACTCTGTGGCAATGGTATGGGCGCTGCACTATTGGCATACCTGGTTAAACCAGTCCACGCGGAGACAAATTTAGCACTTTACCTCAGCAGTGTCGAGGAACAGGTCGGCTACGCGCCCTCGCTGCACGTGTTCCTCTTTGGGCGCGACATCGGTGAAGCGAATCCGGCTTGCAACCTCTTCGTTTGCCCAAGCTCGAGCGGTCCGTTTCAAATGTTCTTCGCCTGCGGCTGGGAAGCGTAACAACCAAAGTATGCTTCCTGGCACCCCCTGCAGGATCGATAGCCATGTAGCGAATATTACCTGTTAAGCACCCAGGCATTAAAGATGAAGTGGGAGATATGAGCAGCGTGCTGACTGGATCAATCTGTATATGGCCGAGCCTCGCGTGAACATGTCGAAAGCAAATGCATTTACAGATAATTTCACCTTGTACAACTATATTGTATTGTAATGAATGGCTGTGCAAATACGTCAAATGGCCCAGACGTACCTGATTAAAGTTCGCAAAAATGAAGGTGTCCCTAAATTGTGTATCAAAATGAATGGCTAATTGGTGAAAACGCGCAGACACACGATGTGAGATCTGTGAATATGGTTCGTCGTTTCAGGAGCCGCTCCTCCTCTTCCTCTTCAAAATTCATGCGTGCGCCACGGTTGAATGATTGTTTGTGGTCGGTGACCATGAACGTATGCTGCAATCCTCATGAACGAGCGAAGTCGAATGTTTCGAAGAACCACCACCCACAGGCATATATATTATCTTCTCCGTGCTGTTGCAGCATTTCATCAACGCCATTCGGTAAATACCTGTATACCTTACAGGCTTACAATATCCAATCACTGGCAGGTCCCTCTGGGTCGGGCTCGACTCCAACGTCAAGCACTTCGTCATCGTCCTCTGACCCGGAATCTCTGCGCATGTCCTTGGGACAGGAAATAACATCACCGACGAGGTAGTCACACCAGCCTGCAAGGCTGCGCTTAAGCAAGTCTATTTTTAATGCTCATTTGACTTACCTGCACCAAGGGATCCAGGAAAACCCATCATAAGGATTTGAACAGGGCAGGGGCGTGCTGCGAATATGTCATTCTTGGAGCCTCGGGCGAATCCGCCAAGGTTGATCACTGCAAAGGCAATAATAAGGTTTTTGAAGTGGTACAACGACGGTCGATCTTACGAATGTGTATCTGGTCGTCCACAATCCGGTTTACGATCGCGTCTAACTTCCATGAAGACACATCTAAGAATGCAGGGCTCTCCTTCGCGATCTTCTGGCGGTATAATGAGCCGTCGTCCTGGCTCGTGGCATATACATGAACATTGAACTTCTCGGGATCATGGAATTTGAAGATCGACTGGACAAGATGAGCTAAAGGATGGTCGCTGTAAGAAGGAAGAGCTGAGATGCAGACATTGGCATAAAAAGAACGAAAGGCCTCGTACGTGAAGTCGCGGGATACATAGCCTATGTTCAGGCGACCCATGTAAGGCGGCGGCGGCGGCGGGTATACGTGCTGGGGTAACCAGGACTGGGTAAGCGTATCGTAAGAGATCCGCAAGGCATTCCGGTGAGAGATGAGGCGGATTGTCCGTGGATCTAAAGGAAAAGAAAACTAGAGAAGGGTTATTTACCTCTACGCACAAGGGCTGCGAGCTTCACGTACCGTGTGGAAGGGAAGAAGGGCCGGCACGGGAAAGTGGCCGATGGATGGTACAAGGGGCCGAGTGAACGCATCTTGTTGCGCTAGCTTTGGACGACTGTCTTGACTGTGAAATTGTGACACTTGGCCGTAGCTCTCGATGTACCACCTACGCTGCAAGCCGCGCGAAAGCCACTCAACAAGCCGAACCACATAACCCCCTTCGTTGACACATCGCTGCACATGGTCGAACTCCGTGTAAAAGAGGCGCAAGCAGTGTTCCCATCGGTCCCATTGCCGCCTGCAAAGGGGGCGATCATACACGGACTGCACTTTCTGCAGCCATTGCTGCAGTGTGTATGTTCTGCGGAGAAGCCCTATGTTCTGAGCGTACCCCTCCCGCAGCTGCTGTTCACATGTCGCGACGAGGTCGCGGATCCACCCAGAGTGGGAATCCTCATGCGGTAAGCAGGCGGGCAAGGTTTGCACCATGCCCAGCTCCGGCTGTAGCCACCCACGGCCGCGCCAGTCACAGATTGCGCTGAGAGTGCTCGCGAGGCCGCAGGTAGCATCAGGGAGAGGCTTAATGTCCAATGCGCGTTGATAAAACTGGATTGAATCCCAGGGACGGCCCTGTAAGTGTTCGTGAGCATGATGTTCAAGCGACGAGTAATAGCATTACCGCGTCGCGGAGGGCGTTTCCTAGATTCACGAGGGCTACATCGAGTTCCGGGTTCATTTCTATCGCTTTGGAGTACAAGCTAGATGGACAAGGTTTGTGTCGTCTCGTAGTAAACATGTATGTACATACCGGATAGCATCAGATACGTCACCTTTTTCCTTGAGGGCTGAACCCAAGTTCGTCAATAAATGGGCATGGGTGGGGTCCAGCTGCAGACCACGTCGGTAAAACGCCGTAATGAAATGCTCCGTGCCGACTGTCTTCCGCTGGCCGTCGATTGAGAGAATCATCGAAGACCCCAGAGTCGATATCATGGCGCCAAGGTTGTTGTACGCTATTGCAGATGGGAATATAGCCAGCGCGAGGTAATATAGGACCAGCACCAATGACGTGCTGATGCTGGAGGATTGAAACGTGCCATCGACGAGGGTTGCACCGGCCAAAGCTTCATGAAAGTGCTTCGCGATCATCAGGATGACCTTCGATGAAACTTTGTTGGTGACGACACGGACGCTTTCTGGCAGAAGCGTCAAGGTGCCAGAAGAATCGCGCGTGCAATTCGAGGGTAGGACGCAACGCGAGGCAGCGAACAGCAGCCGTGGTAGGTGCTCGATCTGCTCCGGCTCGAGCAGTATCAATGGCAAGACGTCGAAGCCGATTTCGTGGAGTGCTGAAATCAAGCGGTTGCCGAGCCTCTGGACGGTGTGGAGGATGCTGAAGCCAGGGCGCCGTAGATCCAGTTTTCCATCGAAGCCTAGCAGACGCGCGATTTTCTTGGGTATCATCGACTCGTCCATAAGAAATAACGCGCTGATGCACGTCGCGGTGATAAGATCGCGAAAGCTGACCTGCTCCGAGTCCTTGTCTACTATTGGTTGCGTCATGAGGGCGAGATCTATAGCGTGACTGTAGCTGTCGAGTGCTTGCCCAACATATCGTTCCGTGCTCGTGTGGAGAAGGTTGGCTCTTGTGCAATACATGTTTTGAAATCTGAATAATTGTTCAGGTGGAACCTGCCCTCGCAGGTGGCCAGTCTCATCGACCAAACTAGATAGAACAAATTCGCAGACTTCCAATGCCCTTTTGTTTATCATTGGAACGTCTGATTGGCCTGATGACCGACTCTCGAGGATTAGGTCGAGTAGATTGTCCTACTCAAAGAATAAGGGTTTCAAAAGAAATTAACATGGGATATGACCCACCGTGACATCCCAGTACATAGGTTGTGATCGCAACGCCTTCCACCACCATTCGTAGGCGGCTTCAGGTTTGTTCATGGCTTTCATGATACAACCTATGTTACACATGGCCTCAATCTATCTTTGCTGTGAGGATAGCAACACGAGCCAGGACTAGCCCACATACATGATTTGGCTCCAAACGAAGAATATCCTGATTTATCTCCAAACTCAAATCAAGGTCCCCCGACGTAAAATACAGACATCCAAGCAACAGCAGCGTCGGTAGATGCGTCGGGTGGAAAGTCCTCAAGACCGTCAAAAGCGCATGCATATCGCCGTCTCTGCCTAACGAGTGACTAGTATTGGGTCGGTGAATCGGCACTGGGGCGAGACGACTCGAGTTCGGCTTGACCGAAGCAAGATAGTCACGTTGCACATAGGATAACAGAATGTCTCTGCAGAGTGTGCTTTCAAGAGGATTGAACTGTGACAACCTCGGCGAGTCCTCCTCGATAGGACGGATTGCTTGGACCCTGGATTCAAGCTCCGTAGTGGCTTGAGGGTTCTCTGAGTGCAGCTGCCTGGTCGAGCGACGGTCATGCGATGTGCGTGGGCCTGAAAATGACGATACATTATTCGGAAGATCTATAAGGTGCATGAGGTCGAAATGAAGGCGAATAAAGTACATTGGAGCACACCAAGTGACTCGTCCGTAATCATGTTAGAAATGATCGGAAGACATTGGCTGTCCACTGGTCGATTTATTGCAACATACGGGCCAGGATTTGACGCCTGATCGTGCATTTCATCTAGCAGGTTGTCCTCCTCGTTTCTGTGTCCCGAGGAACTACCAGCGAAAGATCGTTTTTCATGTACACCACTGGACAGGCTGTGAAAGGTATATATAGTGACATTTCAGCGGGGAAAAAAACGACAATGGGCTTACTTCATAGTCACTGGGTGGTTTTTTGATAAGGGCTTAACAGAGGTTGAGGGCACTTATGCATCCGTTCTATGTGGGATGACGCAAGCAAAGTCGTCATATCGTCCGAACCATGAGTCTAGCTTTCGTTTGGAGAATCATCCAATTCGGCAGAGGCAAATTCGGTCAAGAAGCCAAGATCCGGCTATGAAGATGTCCAAGACGTGCGCCCATAGCATGGAGTTGAATGGTGCTTAAAAATGGTGCACTATGTAAGTTGAACACAAGTGGTCCATTGGGTCTCCGACTTGCAACAATCGTAAGCATCACACATGGGTGGTAACTTGACACGGCGTAGGTATAGTCTATTCAAAGTGGTATAACAGGAAGGTCTCCTGAACATTCTCAATTCATGCTGCATAATTTATCCGCTTTCTGCTCTCCTCAGGATCCATAAACAGCGCATCGAACTCCTCCGACGTCTCGCCGATCACTCCAAATGCCGTCTGCAAGCTCCGGCCCAGAGACTCCAATTCCTCGGTTACACCCCTCATCGTGAGGGCATATGCGAAAAAGAGAAGCTGTCGTGATCCCTTGACGTTTCGATTTTTTACCACGTCAAGTTTGCGTATCGCCTCGACCTGCGCACAAATGTCTGTTAACTGTGATCATCCGTGATAATGCAGGAGCTAATATACCAAACGCTGTCGTGCATTTTCCACAGGAGGGAGATATGGCGGCAGTGGAGCTTTTAACCTAAATGCAGAAGCCAGAGTGGAGAGGCTGAGAATGATATTCCCCGCCATCTCACGCCGCTCCTTGTTCACGGGGATAATAAAGTCCTGCCGAACGCTCTGTAAATAGCACGAAAAGTCAGCTACCATTGTGACCAGCGACGATCATTACATCGCGCGCGCCGATCGCCATATAAAGTTACCCACCGTATACCTGCACCACACGACGTCATTAGCAATGTATTATAGAAACACAACGAGATTCGGTTACCATTCTTCGCGCGTTGTCACACATCGTATGCTGTGGAGCTTGTCCAGGATCGTCTGAAGGCTTGTCAAAACCCCACGGTATAACAGAATTGGGAAGGGCCCCTTCAGACGTGGTTCATGCTGCGTCTGAGCTAAGAGACCCTGGAGCTCGATCAGCTTTATTTGGAGGTGCAATTCCCTGAAAACAAGGGATAAATATTCGATGACACGAGGGGAAATCGTTTGGGTGGTGGGAAAGGGAGCGTACATTGCCATAAACTCTTTGATGGAGTTGTTCAGTTTCGTGGACTGCGATGGGGCAGCGAGGCGCGAGGCTCCTTCGCCGGCGTCATCACTGTCATTGTCTGAGTAATATTCAGGAGCGAACGAATTCGATGCCACCAAGCGTGTATACAACCATCCGATGTTCAGGCAAAATCTTTCCCTCAAGTTCAATAACATGTCCGAGTGAAGAAAAGAAAGGCCACGTACTCGCCGAGAGCTTTGCCTAACTCCCGCCTGGCTTCAGCCGGCCACCAGAATCGAGACACAAATCCAGCCCACAGAACACCAGCCGTCACCGCAAGGGCACGGTGGAGCGCGACATTCACGACGGAAACGTCTTTCTGACGGAGGTTATAGCTGATTATGATCCTTCAACTCCCGCTTCTGCTGGATATGATGAAGTGGACCACTCACCAGTATAGACAACTCAGGTTATACGTGAGAAGCACGAATCGAGATGCCGAGAGGTACTGCGGATGAGCCACCGCATAGTAGAAGCATGGCAATGAGAACAAGAAGCCGAAGACGGCAAGAATGGCAGGGGAGTTAGGGTAGAGCGTGAATATGCCTGCTGCGACCGCGGCACCAAATCTAGGGGGCAAATCTCAGCTCCGAGTCATTCCTAGAATTAACATATACCTACAGGGTGCCTAGAACACGTTGTAGCCCTAGATAATTTGTCTGACACGGTATGTCAGTCGGCAGTCGGGCATTGAACAGGAGAGGGATTACATACAGCACCAATAGTCGGCGAAATGACTGCGAAGAACTAGTCATAGCCAACTTCGTATCAGCACCCACCACCAGACCATGATCATACACACTTTGACAGACTTACCGAGATCAAAGCCCAGTCGCCCCAATACTCAACAAAGATCGAACGCGTCGCGTCAAAGAATGCAGGTGCTGCAAACATCGCGATCGCCATCCCAACCTTGAACGCGTATTTTGTATCCCTCTCGGTCATACGGTTACCGATCGTCCAGAGCGACTGTTTGATGCGGCCGATGAGGGGCAGATTGTCGCGCGGCGGCGTTTGGATCGTGTTCGGCGCATGTGGGCGCACCTTCGGGAAAGAGGGGACTGGGTGGCGGATGTCCGGAATAATGTACGCAGCTGGTCGTGAATGATTAACCGATTCTGGTACAATACACGTTTAGTTAGAGGGGACGTACAGAAGGTGCGTTTGAGTCCAGGAAAATTTCGTTTTGGGATGTTGGAGGGGCGGTTAGAGGACCACCTTAGCCTGAGCCGGGTCAAGCGGTCGCCGATCCCGTGGTATAGTAGGCGCTTCCACCATGGGCCGCGGTTAACCCTGTCCCGCTCATAGTGGTAGATTCGACCCATGGCATCGATGAGGGACACGACTTCCCGGGCGTACTCTTGCAACGTGAAAATGAAGCTAACATTGGGTGTGAGATAACACTAGATGAAAGCAATAATTTGCACGCACAAATAAACCAAGAACACATGTTCGTTCTCCGCCGAGAGCAGCAATGCATTTTCCACCTCTTCACCTTTTGAAGAGTAAACACTGCTGCGGCCCCGCTGGCTCGCGACAGACTGAGGCCTCGGAGACGCAGGTGTGTCGCTCTTGCGATACAAACGTAGGACTGCGTGATTTGAAGTACTTTCAAACCTTACCAGTGCCCGCTCAATCCCGTCCACGAGCTCAGAGAACTCGTCTTCTCGAAACGCACCCTTCCTCCGCCGTTGCGATTGTGACTGTTCAAACGCTTCCCGCAAACGTTTCAAGGCAGTGGTGCATGAAGTCTTTGAAGAATAAGTCAGCACAGTACAATTAATAAGGTGAAGCAACTCACGGACAATGCCTTGAGCGGCGGAGCAAGATCATCCACAAGGTCGCCAAACATGGCTGCAGCAGATTTCAACATTGCCGCTTCCTCGTCATCCATTGAAGTATCAATGTCGAGCTCCACCAGCACATTAGCATTGTTACCGCGCCGCTTTGTGTGACCCTTCACCACACCCGCCTTCGTAAGCTCGTACTGAAGCCGTGTGCCGCTCCGCAAACCGTTGAGATGCTGTCCGAGACGATTTAGGCTGTCCACGGCGTCTTCATATGCTCGTTTCCCTTTGTCCTCAGGTCGGGCATTCACAACGTCCCCGCGGAGGAACCACTCTGTGCGTGCCTCTGCAAGGTTCTTCTTGAGGCTCGTGAAGCTGCCCTGGTGGTCTTCGACTGCGCGCTGCATCTTTTCGAGATGAGCTTTCTTGTGCACGCCACCTTCAAGGAGAAATGTGTTGGTCAGCATGGTGAGGACGGTGGAGAAGGAGTCGAGGGTCTTGGTCATGTTTGTTCGGAGGTTGTATAGGGCGGATTGGGGCCATATTAGGTAGCAAACGAGGTTAGAGATGAGGGAACCACAAATGACAATTGTGGTTACTTGAAGGAGAGTGCGAAGCCCTCCTTCTTTTATGATACTACAAGAGAGTCAGTCTCTGAGGATAATTAGAAAAAAAGCGAGACGAACACGACACAGATGATGATTGCTGTCATGCTGCATGCTGTATTCCTGGTGAATGATGTTGTGACTCTTCTTCGGGTCGTGAAACTCACCAGTGTTGAAAGAAGGGCTCGCCTAGGTATAATGTGAGAATGATACGTCATGATAGAAGTTCATCAACTCACCATCCGGACTTTTGACCAAGCGACGATACTCATACTAAAGCCGATCCATAGAATGGCAACAAGGTCGCCCAGCCATTCCCATCCAGGGCTCAATTCGAGCCACCAGAACATCGACATGGATGAGAGGCAGACAAATGCAGAATAAAGCAGTCCAGCGAGACAGAAGATGTCGGCTTCAATCATACCTCCCTGTGTCTTCGCTGGATTGAAGTAGACAGCGCTACAAAAGCCAAGCATGTCAAAAAAAGGCTAGCTGCCAGAGAAAGCACTTACATAGTTGCCACCATATGGCCGCCTGAGAGTGGTACAGGACCAGACCAGGTAAATTGTTTCAAGAGTTCCGAAAGATAAGGATTGAAGGTGAACAGGGATGCTATGAAGTAGGCTATCGCGCATTTGAGCACGTTCCGATACAGAACTGGGACACTGGGGATGCGACGTAGGGAGTACCAATTCGCTGATGACTGTTCAGGAGATACAGGAGGCGTGTAATCTTGGCAAGAGTCCGAGTCTGAGCATGAATCAGAAGAATCATACTCGTCGTCGAATACCGTGGCTGATATTCCTTGAAGTGACGGTACACGACTGGAAGGCCTCGAGCCACCATGGAAATCCTCTTCTGCAACTGATTCTATGTCCAAAAACGGGTCCGCATTGCTTCTGCGTGTTGGGGTGAAGCCTGAACTAGACGCAAGGCTTCCAGGATGATCAGGGTGCATACGCACCGTAGTACTTGGCCTTCGTCGTGCTGAGGGGGTGGGGAGCTGGCCCTCGTTCTCCATAAGCTGACCAAAAACTGTCCACTCTTGGTCGGACTGAGGGGCGCCGACACCGATATTGGACAACCCAGAAACGACACGGTGATTGGAGGACATGGCCCGCCGTCGAGAGCTCAGAGGATTGGAAGTACTGCGGCTTCCAAGTAAGGGCCTAGAGCGTGGCACGCTACTGGAAGGATGGACGAAATTGAACGCAGTACGAGGTGGCGTTCTGTATCCACCTAAACCTTCGAATTGATCGGGCGAGCCAACAAGAAAGCTACTCGACGCATCTGTCCCCGAGTATATAGGTTGGTCTTCAATGTCCGGCGAGGGCAATGGAATGTTGACTGACGCCGTTTGCCGTGTAGGCGTCCTTGAGCCTGGTCGATGTTCATCGTATTCCGCCATGACTACCGCTAAGCGCCAATGGATGCTGTCGACAAAACTGAGAGCCTTAAGCTTGAGAAGCCGCTAGGTTTAGGGTTAGACTAAGACTAGCTCACTAAATGACGCGTCACCCAAGTGATTGTAGTTGATGAGCTCGACGCTGAAGCCGCTGTGAACGACGTTCAAGGAACCGTGGAAGCGTGGAGGACGTTGAGCGCGCAAAGTAAATTCTCTTTCTCTTTACCAATCTTATGTTTGCAGGCAAACAAGTGACGTCAGTTGGCTGCTTTCGGAGAGTCGCGGAGTTGTCGCGTCGACGCGTCGCAATCGACTTGGCATTGGAAATAAGCTACAGCCCAGAAGAAGGCTACAGCTGGGCCAGTTCTGCCAATTCGTCCGCGATCACCTTTATGTAGCCAAGCTATATTTGAAGCCGGGCAGCATTGCAGATGTAGGCTTGAGAGGGCAGGCGAAATGACACCTACTATACCAGGGATGTATCGCTTGCGACTTGGTGGATCGCTGAGGTATAGGCTGCAGGCCACGCCACCTCTCTCGTCCAACTATTAAGAGTGAGTTGAATTCATTGTTTCCAGTCAAAAAAAATCCACGCCAGCAAGCAGAATTGCAACAAATGTATCTCTCATATGAACGAGTGGGCTTTGGGCGATTGTGGAGGCTGAAATATTTGTAGTGTGGCTGTGAGAGCGTCGAAAGCGTTGGCAGAAGCTGTAATGCCTTGGGAAATTATGGCCGAGCCGGTATCCAGGAGGTCATGCTGCGAAATGGTGCGATGATGCTAGATATGCAGTGCATTAGATACAGATAGTAAATCTCCTCGAATAGTTCTTCAATCAATTCGCTCCTTGGGAAGCTCCACTGTCCCCTCGACGCCACCCGTCTCGATGAAGCGTCGCGCAGCGCCATCAATTGCGACTGGCTCCCCCGCAATGACATCGCGATCTGCTTTCCGCAACGAGGCGAGAGCCGCTGCGTCCAGCGCCTTGCGGATCGTACGCTGCAGCCCCGCTGATGGCTGGTAACCCTGCTCTCGCATCTCTTGGACGGCGACCTGAAAGCGCGGATCGTTCGAGTCCAAGCACTTCTCGATGACTCGCTTGTACACGACACTTGATGGCAGGAAGCCCGCAGCCTTCATCTCCTCGAGGTAGAAGAACGTATCTTCGTAGTCGTCCTGGGTGAGGCACAGAGAAATGAAGCTCTCGTACGTCTCTTGGTCAGGCTTAACCTTCGCCGCCTTCATATCCGTCAATAACAGGTCTCCAAGTTCGCGATGCGATGCCCGCACGCAGGCCTGGAGGAGGAGGTTGAAGATAGTGAGGTCTGCCGACGCGCCATAATCTGCTAGGCTCTTGTACACGCCAATGGCACGTTGAAGGTCCCCAAGCTTCACAGAGGCTTTAATCATGGCCTGCAAAATGGTAACGTCGACCTTCTTGCCGTCCTTTTGCAGCTCGTCAATGATGGCCCAAGTCGAATCGATAGTTTTCGTATCGGTCATAGCCTCTGCTACGGGGTATGCAGTCTCGGGTAGCGGTTCGATGCCTTCTGTACGCATTATTTCTAATGCTTGGAAGGCCTCTTTGAATTGTTTTTGTCGAGAGAAGGCTTCAACAAGAGGCGCGAAGTGATATTCCTGCCACTCGGTACCGGAGAGCTTCAGAACACGAAGTACATCCGTTGCAAGGTCAGGAAGGCCATTGCGGGCGGCAGTGTCGAGGACTGAGAGGCATATACCCTCGCCCGGATTCATTTTCAGATCGTGCACGACTTTTTTCCAACATGAAAATACTCCATCCATCTTTTGAACGAGAAATAATGAGAAGGGATGGCACAAGTTTAACAAGCCACTCACGTAGAGATGTTCCGCGGAAGCAATCAGGCACCTCACCCAGACAGTATGATCTAGTCGGCGAATTGAAGCTTGCTCAAACCAAGTGGCCAAGTCAAGAGCGAGTCTGGGATAGCCAGATTGTGCAGTGAAGGCAATCAGAGACTGCGCGACTTGGACCTTGGGAATGATCTGATGGGATTTCATGGCGCAGAAGTATTGAATCGCAAGCTCCATGTTGCCACCTTCCAGATATCGACGGATGATAAACGAGAAAATATCTGCGTTGGGAACTACACCCAACTCGTTCATTTTGTCCACGACTTTCCATATGTACTGGCTGTTGCATCGATGTTGCGCCTGGATCAGGAGTGTAAGGGCAAACAATGCTAGAATGCTCAACGTTGGACAAAACCTTCAAAAGCGCGTTGAACACGGCTACATCAGGCATTACGCCCACTGCCATCATATCGTCCAGTATAGCCCAAGCATCTAACCATTGACCCTCACGAGCAGCAGCGTTCATAAGGGCGGTGTATGTCGCGATGCTGGGTTGCAAACCCGAATGTTTCATTTGGGTCGCCATGTCTAGACATTCGCGAAAATGTCCTCTGTCCGCTGCTGCCATCATATCCATTGTAAGACGTGCTCTGGTTGTCCGTGTCATTGCCCTTTGAACATCAGTGTCGCCTCGAAAGCCTGGAAGCCGCTGGCGAGAGGCCAATAGGTGAGGCGATGGCGCAAATTCATCTTCTGTGGAATTTGGTTGTGGTGCCTGGGTTGTAGCATGTCGCCGGGACCATTGGTTAGCTATAAACATGAATGAATTCGTCTGCGGCGCGAGATGAGAAACAGGGAAACTTGCTCAGTGAAAGCGGTTCCGCCCTGCGAGCCGAGGCAGAGCATATGTGGGAATGGACGCGCTTGAGCGATGACCTTGAGGAGGACGCCAGCATCGGGAAAAGCCTCTTCAAGCCTGTTCGCGTTCAGTGAGAAACTTTTCATGACGCACCCAAATATGGGTAAATACGGCACGCCACGTGCCACGGTTTCATTTTCCAAACACATCGCCTTGTTCAGTCTCTGCCACAGTCGCGTCGGGCGCCACATTCTCGCGATACCCCTCTCTCATGGTCAGCTTCTTCGCCACTTCTCGCGCACATCTACTCACACACAACCCTTAGTTCTACTCGGAAACTATTCTCTCAAGGCGGGGGCCTCTGGGAAAGGTATGGCTCGCCGCGCACATGGAGCGCAAGCTCTCCAAGACACAAACTCTTCAAACAGACATCGAGCAATCCGTCGGCGCGTTTATATCTGCTTTTTCGCGCTAATCCGCGTCTCACTTGTGACTTGCAGACGCGATCATGGGCCAAGAAATCGAGGTCATGGCTCTCCGCCTTAGTGGTCAGCTACTCCTTGGTGTCGTGCGCATCTACAGTCGGAAGGCAAAATACTTGTTGGATGATTGCAACGAAGCACTTCTGAAAATCAAGTTGGTGGGTTCTTCCCAGTCGGTCGGACTCCCTGATCCTGACTTGGTCCCTAGGCATTCCGGCCAGGTATAGTCGACATGACGGAGGACCAGCTGGCTGTAAACAAGAACGCTATCACACTGCAGCCCGGTGGGCTTGATTTGGACCTTCTGTTGCCTGATGTCAACTGGTACGCTCAGCCATTTTATTGGCCGCTGCCGATCTGGCTAAACTTCAGTATAGGGAGGTCGACTTTGAAGACCGCCCAATACAATCCCACGGCCACCACCAAGCACACATTGAAGATATCACTCTCCGCACCGTTAATGATTTCCAGGACTTTGACCTCGATGACCCGTTTGGTATCGGTCCCTCGGACGGTATAGGATCTCAAGATTTTGATGTTGACCTTGGTCTTGATTGGGATGCTGCACCGGAGCAAAGAGATAAGGATGATGAGATGAGCGTAGACGAAAGTATTGGCGTCGGTCGTGATGCAGCAAGTCGCAGGGATTCTATTCATTCTCATCTACTTGGACGGAACGGCATGGACGTCGACATGGACCTCCTGTCTAATCGAAGCAAAACTCGTGAACTATCGGAGCATCCGTTCGATAACGATGTCAACATGGATTTTCCTGACCTTGTGGGGATGGATCTGGGTGATTTTGGCATCGGTTTTGACGACCTTCCACCAGCAGAGAACCTTGACAAGACGCCTGGCCAAACAAGGGCTTCTTCGCGTGCCTGTAAGTGCCAACATAATGTAGTTTATATCTTACCCCACTCACGCCTTCCCATAAGCATCGCCTCTTACTGAACCACCAGTCACACCTCCGCCTGATGAGCCGTTAACAACCGAGATACCACAGGAAGCTGCCAAGGCGAAGCGAAAGCTCAAGGAGAAGAAGCAGATTATAGACTCTGTAACGGAGCTTGCAGACGGCCCTGGTGCTAAAATTGGCCGAGGCCATGCAGGAGGGCTTGGTGCGCCCATGACGAAGGACGTCAGCGACATCATCACCGAGCAACAATTCCTCCCTCGTTCCTCTGTCGTCATGCGTCTACTCGCCATTCGTGATGACCCCCTCTCCCACTTCCTCCCGACTAAGGTCACTCCCAACGGTACCTTTTTCTGTGCCGCGCCCCCAGGTTTGGCCCCAGAACTCGCTGAACTTTTTATGCGCCCTGTTGCTGGCAGTGCTTCGAAACGCCGTGGGGCCTCTCCCGATAAGAGTCCGTACAAACGTCGACGCCTGGATGGCAGTGTTCATGGTGACGATGAAATTGAGCAGGCGCGACGGGCGGGCAGTCTAGCGCCAAGCCACGGTCTCGGAAGCGACATAATGGGTAGAGCTAGTGTTGGCCCCGACGGTGTCATTGACTTTGCGGACCAGACTGGTGGCCCGGATGACTTCCAGCTGGAGGTTCCTGAATTCGACCTTGGCTTTGGAGGTGATGTGGACATGGATCGTGGACGGTCCAAGTCGGCTCCTCTTTCTGAACTCAGCCGTCTTTCTACGCCTGCCCCCGATGGTGTACCTATTGAGGAAGGCGATGAGACGTATGCGGATGCTGCATGTCCGATTGCGATGTTCGATATGCGGCCGTCGCAGACTCAAACTCAGACTCAGACCGTGGAGACAGAGGTGTCGACTGCTGACCATGAAGGCAAAGGTTACAGTAAAAACACTGTGAAGGCTGTGGGGATGATCAGGAAGGAGCTGCAGCCCATTGCGGGTCAGGAAGACGAGGACAAGGCTCTCAGCTTCAGGAAATTGTCGGATAAGGTAAGTCTTCCATACATGCACCATCCGGCGCCGACGTTGACGTCGACACCTAGGCATCCCGCCGCGCCGCCGCCTCGTTTTTCTTCGAATTGCTCGTTCTCGGTACGCGCGATTGCGTCAAACTGACACAGTCGGCGCCTTTTGAGAACATCGAGATCAGGGCAAAAAACAAACTCTGGGAGCAGCAACGCCATGGATCTGTCGCGCCGTCGAGACACAGCTCTGTCGCTCCCTCTCGCCTAGGATCCGTGGCGCCGTCGCGTGGTACTTCCGTTGCCAGATCCATTGGGTCCGCCATGGGTTTGTAGGTTTAATGAATATTGTGCTATTGTCGTTGTCTTGGTTTATTACAGGGTATCTTATTTTGTTTTCCTGGTTGGGCTCCCTGGACAGCTACAGACTACTATCTCTACTCTTTCTATACCGTTCCGCTCATGCTTTGTTGTATTACCCCGTTTTTATGTAAGCCCAATAGTTAGTCGTAGATAGTTTTGGAACGACGAATGCAACGTGTTTGTCGTAGCCCTGGGGGCATTGTTGTCGCAAAAGGCTACGAGGATGGCACAAAGATCATATGTATAAAGGGAGCATCTTCTTCAGTTGGGGATCGGCACAGGTACGTTGTTCTTCCCATCCACATCCAACGCCAGGAGGAACCTGCTGACGAAGTTGTACCCTCCGACAGTCGCTGTCGCCTCCACCAGCTGTTGATTATTGAGGAACTTCTGCAAGTTTGCAAACACGCGATCAGGCACTTTGGCAGTCTTGGTGCTCCAATCCGTGAATGCCATCATTGCGGCGAGGGATGACCCTAGAGTGCTCGTCACTTCTGTGCTCTCCTTGAGTGGAGGAGTCAGACGGATGGCGCGAAGCTGCTTCGTCGTGAGACCCTCTGAGCGACCGACAGGTTCGTGTTGCAGCCTACATCATGAATTTGATGATTTGCTCACTGAAATCCTTGTGATGCAGAAATGGCCTACCATTCATACGACGCTTCGTTCAAGGCTGCTATGCGCAAGATCTATGATTCTTGTCAGCGAATTGGCCAATCTTGAGGGCGAATGGGTTTACGATTAATTCTCTCATAGTCCCAGGTATTGTTGTGTTTCTCCTGATCACTCCGAAGAGGTCGTTCCAAGTCGATGCTACCAGTGGCGCGTTTAGCCTTGGACCGAGAGGATCAATGAAAGGCTTTCAGCATACAAAGTAGGTGGACTCACAGAGCACCATCCAATGCCAACAGTGTTCCGTTCGCTCGCCTGGCTCGAATCGCGTCTGCTATCTGTATTGTTTCTTAAAAGCTATTCCGGACGGGCACACGCGGAGAGAACTGGAAAGCCTGCTTACTGGGTCGGTTCCAGGTTCGGGAAACACGTAGGGAACGCGGGCTGGAAAATTGTCATCTCGTTTCTCCTTCACGGGCGGTTGGAGTGCCACGCCGAACGAGCTGACCACGAAGCTCATTGCCGCCAGCAACAGGAAAAGATGTCTTAGCGCCATAGTCCCTGAGGGAAATCTACGACAGCCTCACGAAAAGTACCTCTCTTATACCCCATGAGTGACGTCGCGTGAGGAGATCTATGGGTGTTGACATGCGAAGCCTTAAACCAATGACAGGAGCTCTATATGTAGGCGCCGTCCTTCACACGTCTGACACATGGTTCCATGAGAACTTTCGTGCGCCCGTTTGAAGACCCATGTAATGCACTGCCGGGAACGCTTTACTCGGAGCACAACTGATACATAAAATTAAACGGATAAATATATTCAGGGACGTAGAATGTATGGCGGCCTCCGAAATGTATGCAAGTGCTATACATGTATTTGAAGGCCCAAAGCAAAGACGTCGTGGCGCCCTATAAATAACGAAAAAACGAATACGAGGATAGTTGAGTTACTCATAAACGCGGAGCGAGTTGATCTCCCAGTATGCTTCCCTGAAGCTATCGGGGTTCTTGTCCACGACTTGAAAACCATAAGTAAATACGGCGTCAGGTCAGAACTTGGAGCTAGACTCACAGTCGTTGCAAGAACCAGGCCCGCAGTTTGCCGACGAGAAGGTCGCACCTGCCCAATCGCCCTACACAGTCGACAGATTATAAGCCCATATTTTCACAGATGAAAGACAAAGTGCTTACGCAGAAAGTGGTATCAAAAATCATTCGGTGCGGGTCGAAGAACGTGGCATGGTTGCATGAATCAGTGGGGAATCGAGCCTCGGGTGGTCCCCAGCTGTCATTGGGGGAAAGGGTCTTGAAGCCTTGGCTGACTGAGAGAGGAACAGATGGATCGCTTCTGGACCAAAACCAAATATTGATGCCCTCCGCCCCGGACCTTTCCAAGACAAACCAACCACCGCCAACGCTGTTGAACCCAGCGCCGTACGAGTTGCCCTTGCTGAACGACGTGCCGCAACCTTGATTGTAGTTCACATTTGTGTCGCAGTTAGACGAGATAACCTGACTACCAAGAAGGCATAAGGGTGTGTAGCATCCACAGACTAAAGACATACCCATTCTGCCCGCGTGGCTCTCGCATCGAGCATCCAGGAGTGGTGTGTAATGAGGCTAGATTTTGCGTATTCTTGTGTACGCCTTTGGAAAGATGATTGTAAGGTAATCATAGGGATGTTAGAAGGCGATGATAGTTTGCCCACCTTCGATAATATCTATTTCTCCACCGTTGGGCCAAGGGCCTGCCCTGCTTAAACTCCAAAAGGCGGGCCATGTGCCGCATCCGACGGGCATATGGGCCAAGTCGAGAACAGTCACAGAGTCACCATACGCTGCGTTTGAGATGATACGAACGCTATCGCGACCGCGAGCGTTTCCGGATACAATCTGGTACGTGTCGACGCGCATTATGAATTTGTTGTCAGAGGCTGATCACCATAAAGTTAGAGAGGAAAGCATGCGCAAGTGACAAAGCCAGTTACCGTAGGATAAGTTCGCAGCCTGGGCAGCCCATTTATCGACGTAGTTGACTCTTCCATGGGTTGGGTCGTCGAAGGTCTCCCATCTCCAATTATCGAAGAAACTACTCCCGATGTAGGTGTCCTTGAGGCAGTAGGCTTGCGTTATGGTCGCATACACAAGAGCGAGAAAGGCTAGGCTGAGGATGCGCATTAATGTCATGAAGAGAGAAAGTGGGATGAATGAATGTCGGGGGCGTAAGGAACGAGGTGTCTGAGGCCCAACGGTTCAGAGGTAGTGCGATTCCTTTAAGCCTGCTAACCTGGTGGCTGACGCCACGAATCAAACAAATCAAGAAGGTCTCATTATTTGTTCGGAAGAGTACATGCATGCGCGGTC
Source organism: Tricholomella constricta (assembly GCA_013368375.1). Lineage (NCBI taxonomy): Eukaryota > Fungi > Basidiomycota > Agaricomycetes > Agaricales > Lyophyllaceae > Tricholomella > Tricholomella constricta. The sequence continues at coordinate 1,265,536 of JAACJP010000003.1, read as the reverse complement.
CCGAGTCGCGATATGGACCATCATGCAAGTTTAAACTTGGACCAGGCTCCAAAGAACAAGTGCCAGAGTCCTCTTATTGAAAAGCCGATGTATCCAGGGTATTCTGTGCTTAAAAGCATGAGCTATGAGCTAGCGAAGCCGCCAAGGCCACTTCAGCACGGGAGTCTGGCAGGACGGAGAATGGTCACATGACCGCGTAGTCGCTTGTGAGGCAGTGCTGCCAACATTCAACAGGCTTGACACCGCTAGGAATGCAACAGTGGCATCAATGTTGAAGAATGTCTGAACGTAGCGCGATGAGGACAAGAGGTGCGGGTTTACACAGAGCCGTCGACGGCCATCAACGCCGAGCGGTCTGCTGTGGCTGTGGCCTTCGAGTTCTCACGGTGACTTACCACTCCTGTAAACCTCAGTGTACCAGAACAAGAAACGTTGCCGGGACAAGGGCGGGTGACGGGTGGAAACGTCACGTGAGCCGGCCCGATGGCGCGGTGTCACGCCCGCTGGTAACGTTGCGGTTTCGGCGCCTGGTGCGACCGCAAACGCTGGTCCCCGCTCCCCTCGATAGCCCTCGATAGACCGAACTGCGACTTTCTGTTCCTGTCTTTTTGTGTGACAGAACGGCCTTTGCATCTTTTGTACGAGATCGCGTCCAAGTCAGGAATGATGAAAGTTCGATCTTGTTCTCGGTCTCCGCTCTGAGTCCAACAAGGGCGCCTGCTCACACCTGCACTCCCTCTCGCTGCACAGTCTCACTCTTGGGCCTCTAATGCGACTTTGCACTGCGCTCACCTGCCCCGATCGCCTCGAACGGCATGTGGGGCACCCGTTCCAGGCTTTCTGAAGGCGCTCTGCATTTTCGCGCTCTCTCTCCTCTCGCACTTCCCTCCCCGCCGAGTATCATGAATCCTTCACGCTCATACCAGCTCCCTGAACTCGTGTACGTTTCGCTACTGCTCCCTGCACATTTTTCTTTGCTGATAACGACTTTATCACAGCCTGCTCAATAGTCGAGAACTCCGTGCCCTCGTCGATAAGCAGCCGGATCGGTGGCCGAAGGACGTGCGCCTCAACTCCAAAACGGTGAAGAGGACGTTTCGAAAGGCCCTTCTTGACCCTCGCAACGGCTTTACTACTGATGAGCCCCTCGCCATGGACGATTTCGCCGGTGGCGCAGATCTCGACGGTGCTCTCGATTCGGCTTCTGCGAGTCTAACGGCGAGTTCAACGCTCCCTGTCTTTCTGTTACCTGACACATAGATCTGCAGGACAATATCCTTGCTCTACACCCTGGATCAACAACGGGCTTCAGCTCAATGCGTCCATGCCTTGATGGGCCTCACAGACGTGTAAGGCTGCTCCTCTCCCTCTTGAATCAATGCTGACCTTATCTCCAGTCTCTTCACCTCTACGTTGAGGACAATCGCACTCGGTCCAAGTCATCGGTGACCATCGGAGCCCTCGTTTCGGACCGCATCGCCTGTGCTTCTGGTGAATGGCGAGTTGAGGCGTCGCATGTCTTGGAGGAGCTTCAGAAGACCACTGCACAGATATCTGGGCGAGGTAAGTACCTCCATACCCCTTTGGGTCATCTATATGTCCGAAATCCTTCAGGTCTTGTCAAGGTCGGCGTGCCTGATGTCACATCGCCGGACTTCACAACATATTTTGTCCAGTCGACCGTGAAGAAGCTTATGACTGCTCCCACCAACCCAACACATCTCGTGGTCCCAGCAAGCAACTGGGCATGCCTGACCCTTCGCGTTGAACATGTGCGTCGCCAGCGCTCTCCCATTTTTCGATTTTTTTGAACCCATCCGACGGTCCTTCGATCAGGTCACGGGTATCTCAGCATTGAAGTTGGCATGTGAGGATTTACCGAGCGGTGGGTGCTTCATCTGATAAGCCGACTCTACTAACAGCACTTATAGATGATGAAGAAAGCCCCGCCTCTCGTGTGCAATTCCCCAAAGGCTTTCGTCCTTTGGAGGCTGCCCGTTCTCGTGCTCGGGTAAGCACGTCACATCTTTCCACCACCCACCTGCCGCGCCTCTCGGACTTATGGGATTAGCAGATCCACCAGTGTCTCAGCACCCTCGTGAGGCTCCGGCCTGAGTATCAGTCATTTATCGAGACACGACATGCAGTGCTGCAAAACTCTGACATTCTTTCTATCTGGAGGTTCATTTCTGCTTTCAAGGAAGAATATTACGGAAAGGACATCAGTGAAATCTCGGACAATGCAGATCCAGTGAGTTCTTTTGGTTAGATCGATCATGCGCTGAGCTCACGATGGGCTGCTATGCAGGGTGCACGAGTGACTAAAGCATCAATTCGCATCGCACTTGGGCTAGGGGAGACGTGCTTCAAGGAGGCTGAGGAGGGTGCACGTCTTGTGGGTAGCTATGGAACAGGTGGTATATATGAGGCTGCAGAGGTTGTTGAAGAGCTGGAAGCGAAGCGTGATCCTCCGGGCGGTAAGGGGCGGCTTCTGAGGTTCCTCCATGCCTGGGAGGCTGCTCATCCGACTCCGCTGGCGGCAAATTAGTCTCTTTTTTTTTTTTTACTATGCTACATGCTCTTCAGTCATTACCGTTTTCATTATCGGATATTGGCCTACTCCTCAAGACAAAATTGAAAATTCCATTTCGCAAGTGGGTATAGGTTGTACTGTACTAGTAGAATAGCCATTAGAATAAGGGTGTTATGAGTAAAAAGCCTTTGAGCCTTCAAGGATCTCCACGCGCAGCTTCTTGTCTTGCTTCTGGAGGCAGTCAATAAATGCGCGTGTAGTTCGTAAATAAGGAACGGAGCGTGTTGGGATGGGGTATTTGGTTTCGAGATACTGGAGTGCAAGCTCCGGGCGCCAATTTGGGTTCTTCGACAGGTCCTCGACTAGACCAATGATCTTGTTCCTTCGTGACATTTCGGTCCTTGCTGGACCTTGGCTCCGCCAACGTGCATCCCATCCTGCATTCAACTCACTGATAGACAAGCACCCGTCCATCCCGAACTTGTACTCTGTCCATATCTGCCTGACTGTGGGGTATGCATTCTGGCCTTCCGGCGTCCAAAATGAGTAGCGAGGCAGAAATTCGTCAGCTTGATTTCGTCGAGACGAGATGATCCAGTCAAATTGATGCTTGGACAAGCGGTCGCGGCTGAACTTTGCCTCCAACGTGGCAATATAGGCAAGTTGTGCACCACGAGTTGGTAGATCCTGCGACATGGGAAAAGCGAGTGCTGGATATAGCTGTGAGAGAGAGGGCTCTGAGCTGTGAGGTGGAGGTGGCACTGTCGTCGAAGGTGTTTCTCTGGCCTCGTGAGATATCTGTACCAGTGGAAGGGGTGTAGTGGCAGCATCGCCGTTCTGCTTTCTCTTTCGCTGCTTTGGCCCTTTACATGTTTCCAGAATCACACCCAGACACTCCTCGATGTTTTGGAGCTTTTCGGACAAACGAGCATTATCGTCGTGAATCTCCTCACGTGTTTGCTCCTGGTGCATCTTGCTTGTCATCACCATTCCCCGGAAAGAGGCGGCAACTGATTCAGGTAAGTCCTTGAGGCGGTGGCGAGCTTCTTCTTCTGCACGATGGATTATAACAGAAGCAGTGCCGGCAAACTCGCGGAACTCAGTACGGTTGAATGGAGCTTGTCGCCATAGTGGACAGTCAGGAAATTTAACGAAGAGGACAGCGGCGTCCTGGAGGATGATGCGCCGAAGGATTTGGAGGAAGTTTAAAAATGAACGGAGCGTTACGTCAGTGGCGACGTTCCCTAAAATGCGAATACGCTCATCCAGGGCAGCCAGCTCAGACTCTGCCCAGGGAAATAATGTAGAACAGAGGTCATCAGGAGGTTCTGTAGACCCGAAGCATTGAGATGGTTGATAATTTATCGATAAACTAATGAACAACATACCAAGCTGTCCTCGAGCAACAAAGTACGAGTCTTGTTTCTTTCCATTGAACCCCGATGCTGCCAGCATAGCTGCGACTGGAAGTACCCGGTCATATGATTTGTCGTATGAAGAAGTCGCCGTCCACCCGCCACCATGCCTTGTGTCTTCCTTGGCAGAGCCACGTTCGCGAGTGTAGAGGACAAAGAAGGACCGTCCCGTATGTGTAACCTTTGATATTTCGATGTTGTTCTGCTTTTTGATGATATTCACGCGCCTATTATGGTCTTTGTAATCCAAGAAAATGACCGTTAGCACGTACACGGAGAATAGAAATAATTAAGTACACACTCTCGTAGGTCATTTCATTTCCATTTGAGCCCGGAAACAGCAATTTCGTGTACCAGTCTCGGTATCCAAACTCGCCTGCTCCAGGACGTGCGAAATCTGGGACAAAATTGGGGGGACTGGCATTGATGAGGTGGTAGTGACCGAAAAGATGAAAACCAAGGGCACCAATGGCACAAAGCTCTGGAATGCGATGGCGAAAGGCACCTTGGTCATCAATGCGACCAGTATCATTTGTTTTCCCTTTATTGGAGCGGAATATGGTGGCCTGGCAGGTCCCCGTGAATGTTGTATCGAATAAATCCTAAGAAAGACTCACCATCACTTGAACGTCAAGACCAACGTCAACCATGGGAATATTCCGGAAACTGATATCAGATAATTGAAGGCGCCGAAGGTTGTCCCCGCGGTAAGCTGTAGACGTCGATATCAAGAGCATCGCTCGGTCCCTCAAGGCGAGATGGATTTGATTTACTGTCTTGCGTGATGACCGAAGTAGCCACATGGAGCACCTGATTAACTCGTCATCTTTGAAAGTATCTATAACAGTGGTCAGATACTGCCTCAAAAAACAACGGATAGTGCGGTGCATACCTGAAGTAACTCCCTTCGCCTTGAGGACTTGTGACTCAGCAACACGCTCCGATTCAGTTGCATATGCACTCTTCTCATATGTAGTGATGCGCTCGTCATCGCGGAGTGTCACTTGCGCTTCTGGAATGTCCTTGTAGCGTGGATCGCTCCCCTTGTGATGGTAGCGATAGCTTTCGAGTGCATTAACGCACTGCTTGATATGATCGGGCCCAAGGCGAGTTCCAGGAATGTCCTTGCCATCGCGAGTCCGCTGGAACAAACAGTGTTCAGAAGGAATGATAACGAGAGTGAGAGCTGAGTTTTCTTACCTTGTTACGGGTAGTCTCGTGTTGAAGGAATGCTGCGGCCTTCGTTGCTGTGATCGGATGTGCTGGAACAGGTGTCCAGAGTGGATTCTGCTGAATGCGCCTGGCCTGATCCCCCTCCATGAACTCAAGGTAATTCTTGAGGTGCCGTGCATACAGATCTCCGGTCGCTGTGTCTGAAGTCATCTTTTCGCGAATTGAAAGCCGATTTTGGTGAGTTTCGATGCCCATAGCATCGAGCGAGCTGCCGAGCATCGTGGAATCACTGATGGTCACTATCGAGCCCTTGTCCATGGACTCCTCGTCCGTGCTAAGGAAAGAGTATAGAGTTCCACCTGTGGAAGCATTGGCAGAGGCGTTGGTCGAAGGTCCGAGGTTTCCAGATGATGTGGTGGTGGAGGCTCGATGTCGTTTCATGCTGAGGGGAGACGGAGGGTGTCCCGACATAATGTCATGCCGACGCTTCTGCGGTGAAGGTGGAGAGACCATCCTGATTGTTGTAAAGTGAGAAATAGACTCGATGGGTTGAATTGACAGAAAAATTGAGCTGGTGGGCACATACCTTTCAAAATCATCGGAGAGAGACCACACTAAGGCGGCCACTACGTAACGGAGGCCATCGCAAATTCCGAATAAGAGTGACTGGTGTGAGTTGCTGCTGGCCAGAGAGATGATCGAGTGCGGTGCGATCGAGATTTCCGAGCCCATGAAATGAGACCAAAGCAAGCTCAGAACTCAGATATTCAAGACCCAGCAGTTTATAGGCGAACCGATTTTATAATTCAAAGAGACATAACACATACAGAGTATCTAGAGTGGAGGAGGACGATGGCAGAGACGGAGGTTCGTGAAGAGTGAAGAGCGTGATTAGCTAATCAATCGGCCGAATTAGGCCAGGTAGCCCGCTTAAGGGTATTTCTACTGGAAACGTTACCCATCCTCAAAAGCCCGTTACCTACGGTCACCGGTAACGTTACCAGCGGGAATGTCAAGGTTGTCATATACTCTGTATATCTGAAGTGTTCCCTATTTCTGTCTGAACCAAAGGACCCTATTTCATGTCTTATCTCGTGTATAAAAGTAACTTAAGTCTCCGGCGTCCAATGCCCCTTTACTCCAGGAGATACTTCGGTCAGTCTACCCGTTCAGCGCTGCTGAATCGACGCGAATCAGAGGATCGTTATGAATTCTGCAACCACGTCTCACGAGCCTCTGTCCATCCGTCCAATTTCAACAATTTCTCCCGGTATCATCGTCTATAGCTACTCAACTCCCATTCCGTCTGAGTCGAACGGTCTTGAGGACGTTCCGCTCAGCACTCTTGAGCCCACATCTACGGCTTCTACGGTGCGCTTCGTGCCACCACCCCCTCATATATTCCCGACATGGTCTGTTCCTAGCCAACCCCACCATTCTCAGCCGACCGCAGCCAACATGAGTCGTTCCAATGTCAACACAGGGGCTATCGCAGGCGGCATCGTTGGCGGTTTGGCACTGGTCATACTTGCCGTAGCCGCCATCTTCTACTGCCGCTCTAAAAACCGGGTGCCTTACAACCGCTGGAAAGGATTGGCCCGGGATAGCTGGCAGGACCTTGAGGGTAAAACGGGTGGAGCAGCTGCACCTTCGGCCAGCGCCTTTCCTCCCCTCAGTGAGGCGAAGACGCCCGAGTCGATTGCCCAAGATAACTACACGAAATATGTACCCCGTTCGGAAGGAAGGTTTTCGCCTTTGACGAAGACCATCAACCCGACGTTTAACCGCATCGCCCAGCATCACTCGTCCTCGGACCCTTTCTCAGACCGTGCGTCGTCTCAGTTTAAGGACGGGTTTGACGGGCCTTGCGAAGACGTAGACGGCTTTGAGATGAAAGTCAATCCATCCTCGCCGGAACGTTTTCCAAAAGAGCTCGATGCGGAGCGCAATACATGATGGCAACATCACAATTGACTAGCGAAAGTGGCCATTTTCTACTGTGCGTATCGTTGAATTACCTCCTGGACGTGTATCTGAACGTTCAACTTAAAACAGGACATCTACTGTACAAGAGTATCGAAAGCATGATGTATTTTATTCTTTGGTTCAAATTTTGAATTTCATATATCCACACGGCGGAATCTGGCGAAGGTCGTCCCAAAATATCGGGACTAAAAGCACTGTATGTCATGTGAAGCCTTTGTTCGTCTGCTCTCTCCCGCGGACAGCTGCTGCATTATGGACTCCGACTGTCCGTGTACGGCTTCACTAATTTACCGGTCTCATGGGTAGGGATTTGCCTGTTTATTCTTGAGTTGATATATATCTCGAGCGCAGGATTGCTCAGTTGCTTCTTTTCGCCTTGTCTTATAGGAGGCAATCGCGAGATGCTTTGTAGCGAAAGCTGTGGTCACTCCCAGATATTGTGTTTTTGTGATATCCAACTTTCCTGCATCAATCACCAATTCACTCTAAAATCGTTAGTGGGGGGTTGGTTCTGCATTCCCCCCTTTACAATGTATACCAGTTCCGTCATCAGCTCCTTTTCCTGTCAAGAATTCCAAGTCAATGATTGATTTTTCTAAAGTTACAATAAAAATGGTCACCATTAACATCAAGAACGAAACCATAATACCTGAGGCATCGCCGTGTTTGGGCAAAACGTGCCGAAAGAGGCAAGAGCAGATCTATATTTGGGTCAAGAGGTTCAGATTTGAGACTCAGCGACTCATCATTAGGGAGTGTCTTCGTTACAATTGCCACCATCGTGTTCTGATCTACCACCGAAGCTCAAAGTGGCCTCGAAACTGCCCTCCACAAAATATAACTTTTCCCCCTCTCGTGAATTTGACGGTTCTCCGAGATGTCGTGTCATGCTGTCCTTTCAGCTGACGGCCTCTCCGACGTGGGATAGAGCGATCAGAACGACATTATCCTCGATCCGAGGTTCCCCAATCCTCTTCTGCTAATGCATTTTCTGCTCAGCGAGATCAGCAGAACAACGGCTGGAATTTGAAGGGGCTCTTGCCGCACGTGAGGAGGGATAAAGTTGCGCCACCGATGTGAAATGGCTCTGATTACACGCGTTTAGGCACACCGTGATGGAGCTGCAGCGATTGCTCGATTTATTTTTTTGAAACTGGATTTGTCTTCTCTTCTGTTCACTTCTTACCTCAAATAGGTGTTGCAATTATGTGATTTGATACCATATATGATCGAGTGCTTTACGGTCCACGAGAGGCCTTGGACGGCGGCAATCAATACAGAGTCTCGATCACTCATGAGGATATTCAGACACGCCGAAAGAGTACGATGGACCTAAAATGTCAGATAGAATTTGGTCCATGATCGATCATCGGGTACTATACGCTGGTTGGCCAAGTCCATGCCTTTGTAAATGATCTACGATCAAAAGATAGAATTGATGATTCCACTTCCAACGGCAGAGCCTATTGGTAAATGTTCCTTCAGTGACTCCTCCGACGTTAAGAACGGTTGTGTTACTTACCAGCTCCAAATCCAACACCCCCGACGGCCGCATGAGCCAACTAAGAAACAGGGTTATAAGCACGACTCGGAGTACGGCCGCACCGATATGAATACAACGTACGGTATTTCCAAGCTTGCCGCCAAACTTGTTTTTATTCTCTCCTGCTGGGGGTTGATCTGCCGGCGGCGGCGCATTGACAGGAGGCCCCGACGGCAAAGGTCCACCATAAGGAGCATAGCCCTGGCTCGGTGGCGGCGGGCCCTGGTAGCCACTCGGTGGCTGGTATGGCGCGTACGCAGACGACATGGCATAGCCCGGGCCACCCACAGATGTGTAAGCCTTCTCCGAATACAGATTGGGAGAAGCCGAGGGGAGGGCGCCCGACGGCTGTGGCGGCGGTGGGAGTCGCTCAACGTAATTAGAGGGGAAGAGCCCCTCTTTCCCGTTGTGGCGGCCCATCCACCAGTCGGCGTTGGCTTCGTCTACGATGTCGATCGTGTCGCCTGCGTGGAAGGAGAGATCGCCTGGGTTCTAATCGGACAGGCTGATGGTGAGATTGATTATTTCTGCAGGATGAGGTTACAAGAGACTACGCGCCTGACCGGATTCATTGTATCCCCAGGTTGCCTTTGCACGGAACAGGACACCCGGGATAGCGGCAGGTGACGGAGGTTGGTAGCTCGGGGTGTAAGCAGGCGTGACCACCGCGTTGGGTGCGCTGGTCGTCGTGGCCCCGATATTCAGGTTCTGCGTTTTCTGAACAAGTCTCGAAGTGGCGTCGTCGGATACCTTCATAGCATTGGGAAGCTTCAAGAGTATACTTTGTCCATCATCTGCAGAGATCTGTTTGTGGGCAATAAGGAATTCAACATTTTGCCGCGTCTGGGAGACGATATGGGCGAGAAGAGCTGCAGTATCCATAGCGGTGCTGGCTGGTCACCGAGTTTTCTCAAGTCGAATCTGTGGCGGAACCGCGCAGCCCTGGTATCACGTGATGGTACGCGCTCATGGTCCGTACAATTAATTCCATTTCCAGGCCCAAGTGTGAACTGACTAAACAAGACGTCTAGGCAAGCTAATAGTAAAGTCGTAAGCTAGGGGAATATGGGATATCCGCCGCAAATAAGTTAGACACGTCCATGAGTGCCGGAGCAAAGCCTTATCACTGGCCCATCCCTCCCCCGCCCCCATCCGGATTTCGCTGCATGAACGACTGCAGCATCTCATAATTGATATTCGGCGGCGCCACATTACGCATCCCCGCAGCATTGACGTTCACAGACCGCGGCATCCCCCCACCCATGCCTACGCCCATCATGGGCTGCGCCTGCTGCTGCCCGATCCCCATCGTGTTCATCATCCCCATCCCACCATAACTCCCCGTCGGATGGACGTTCCCCCCAAATGCCATGTCCGCGTGCTGCTGCTGTGCCTGTTGCTGCTGCTGCTGTTGCGCTTGTTGTTGCTGTTGCTGTTGCTGCTGTGCTTGTTGTTGTTGCTGCTGCTGCTGCTGCATCATTCCCATCGCATTCATGACCAGCAGCGCATTATTCGTCCCCACATTCCCACTCCCACTCCCAATCGCCACGCCTTGCGCCTGCGCCTGTGCCTGTGCCTGTGCTTGCGCCTGCACCATCATGGCCTGCCGTTGCATTCGATGCATCTGCTGCTGCTTGAGGTGGGTCAGCACCGCGTCGCGCTGCTCCTGCGGCAGCGACGCGAGCCGCGCGCGGAACTCGGGCGTGTTTCCCGGGTCAAGCCCTGCGATCAAGGCTTGGATGTTGACGTTGTTGTTGTTGTTGTTGGTCGGCATGCCCGATATGCCTTGCGGCTGGGACTGCGACTGGGTTTGTTGGGACTGGGGCTGGGGCTGGGGCTGGGGTTGGGCATGGAGGGGCCGGGGCAGCTCGGGGATTCCGGTGACGGGAAAGCAGGCGCCACCGAGGCTGGTGCCGTGGATTGGGAAGATGAGGATGTTGTTGCCTTGTTCGCCGGAGGGAAGGGTCCATGCTGCGACGGCGAACTGGAAACGCGTCAGTCGATCAATCAGTGGTTGGATCTCATGGCTTGTAAAGAGGATAACGGGGAGGACTCACAGCGTTGCGGGAGAGCAGTATGCCGGCAAGGGCTTTGAAATTGGTCTCGTTCCCCACCGGGTCGGGAATGTTGTGCATTTGCGGTGCAAACGTGCAGATGACGGGGCGCGTGCGCTTGATCCATGCTTGGAGATCCAGCATCGAGACCGCAGGCTCGCGCGTGGGCATCAGTGTCATCGTCGTTGGCCATGTCTCTGTCCGGCTGCGAGAGGAAAAAGAAAAGGAAAAAAAGAATTAATGATACATCAGACAATTTGCATCACAGTTGACCAAAGGTTATGGCTTACCTGTCGACAACGTTCCCAGGCGACGAGCTCGCGACCACCCACACTATCGTCTCCTTCTTGTTACCCATCGGGTCCGTCCCACTGTATGACAAACAACCTTGCCAGATTGGAGAGTGGCCTTTCCCACCGTGTTGTGGCTGCTGTGGCTGCTGCTGCTGTTGCCGCTGGTCGCCGGACGGTTGCGCAGGCCCAGGATGCTTCAGGCTCATGGCCATATTTGGGAGCCCGCCCATGGCCTGCGGCGGCGCCGGCTGCATCGTCCGCGCGCGCTGCTGCTCGACCATCTTCTGCATCTGCGCGGCCATCGCTGCATTCTGGACGCCCTGAGGCATGTGCTGCCGCGGGACGGCAGGCATTGTAGAGACCGCGGACATCGCGCCGGCGTGCCCCAGGGCCTGCGGGTCGGCCTCTTGGGGCTTCGGGACGGACGACGAGGTTCCCAAGGCCACGGACGCGCTCTGCCCTTGTCCGGGATTTTGGCTGCCGGTCTGTGTCTGTGGCTGCGGCTGCGGCTGCAGATGCTGATTCTGGTTCTGGTTCTGGTTCTGGTTCTGGTTTTGGTTCTGGTTCCGGGCCTGGGCCTGAATTCGGTTGGAGTTCATGGTCATGAGTAAACGCTTCAATTGGTTGCACAAAGTCTGCTTCTTGACATACTCTTGCTGCAGGTTCTCGGCGAGCGCGGCGTTGCCGGCGCTCCGCGCAGCTTGGATGGAGAAGTTGAGGCTTTTAAGCTGTTCTTCAAGGTTTTTGGCGGCGGCGACGAGATTGGCGGCCAGGATGGGGCTCTGGGCGAGGTTTTGGGGCAAATTTTGGGGTACGTTTCCTGAGCCCAGGCCGAGGAGCTGGGCGAATGTTGGAGCCGTGGGTTGGGCGGGTGCGGGAGGGGGAGGCTGAGCCCTTGGCTGTGATGGGAGGATGGGGGATGGCTTGGGCTGATTGGAAGGCGTGTTCGGTGTTGCGACTTTAGGGGAGACGTCAAGGGCTGCATGGGATGCAATTCGGGCTCGCTTTGGATCTGGTGTGCTTTGGGCATCACCTGAACGTTTGATTGCTTAAGGAGTTGGTTAGATGAGGTTTGGTCCTTGCGCAGAGGTGAAGATGATAACGTACCTTTCTGTGGAGGCATGGGGAACCCGGACAGAAGAACAGAATGTGAATGTCGTGTGGGGAACCAAGGTTCCTTCGGTGCACCTGGTGCGACCTGCGAATAAATTTAAGATAAGACAGCCAGCAGGGAGATCACGAGGCTACGTACAGCAGAATGGAGCTCTGAGAAGCGAGTTAGATTAGGCCGAAGGTTAATTGTGCTATAATTGATGTTCCGCTGAGAGAGAGGGGCATGAGGGCGTTTATGGAAGAAAGGCAACATGGTGCGCTGCACCTTTTTAAATTCATTGGGGATATCCTCCCAGGTAACTGAATCCAGGATTGGAGAGTCGTTCCATTGGGGGTGCAGAGATGCGTCAGGGGGAGCGGCGGCTATGTGGAAGAGATGGCTAATATGGCGAGCTTGTGGGAGGACAGAGGTCATGATATCGAAAAGCTGCAGTAGATGAGTGGGCGGCCTGTCGATGGAGATAGGCAGCGATCACCTCAATTGCAGCGACGAGACCCTCCAAGGCAGCCATGCCGCGTGTTCCTCCAGAGTTGGTGGACCCGATACCGAGATTTGCGGGTATATCCTTCATCTCCGCTGCTACAGGTCTGTGGTCAAGGAAGAAGCGTTTATGAAGTATGGGGGAGGGCCGGGTATCGGCGGTCGCATATGTCACGAATCCAATGCGGACCTGACACAAGCATTAGCTGGAGGGGCAAGAGCGCTGCAAGGAAAGTCGTACTCTGCCTCCGGGGATGGGTTCGCTGACGCGGCGGAGCATTTGGGCGATGTAATCCACGAGAAGGCGCGGCCAGTCGTTGGCGAGGGCCAAGGAGGAGTCGACGACGAAGGCGATAGAGAGAACGTCGGCGCCATGTGGGATAGCTTGCTCGGAGGCCATGGAGTGGGAGATCGCTGACCTCTTTGAGGAGGAGGCGCGGAGGAGAAGTGCGGTATGCAGTGGGATGCGCTCCGTCGGCGGTCCTGGACCACGTGGAAATCCGATCACATACGCATATATACCAGTGCGCTTATTTATTTATTTATTTATGGAGCTTTCCTGGTCCTTCCTATTCTTCTCGTTGGCGCTTGTACCCTTCACGGGAATCCTTGCGCGGTATAGGCTCGCCTACCATCCTGCCGCCGATGATAATATAACGCCTGCGCCCACGTTCCTCGGCGTAATTTCGACTGTCCATGCGATTGAGGTGCGCATGGCATCTACTACTTGATTGGAATGCCGACCTGAACTCTTCTATTAGGGCTGGCATGGGCTTTCCAATGGTCTTTGTGAGTAGTCATCGAAATAATCACCCATGCTGTTACTGATTCTCGCAGTCCCGACATTCATCGTGCTCTTGCTCGTGCCCGTGTTCGCCCGCAATCCGATCATACTAGTCTATCCTTCCCCGCCCACAATCGATGACAAGCTCACCGACTTCATTCTCGTAAACATCTTCTACAGCTTCGCATTCGTCTGGGTCTACCGGTGCGTTTCCGTCCTTTGAATCTCATCGTGTACTCATCACATCACCCCACAGCGCCATCACCACCCGCACCAACCTCCCGCTCCTCACAACAACCGGCACCACCGCCCTCGCCGCCCTCTTCACGCACCACGAGTTTAAAAAACTCTTTCCCGTCATATATCCCGGCGTCCTTCCCGCCCTTCTCCTCATCTCCCTCCTCGACGGCCTCGCCCGTGATTTCATAGCCACGGTCATGCGCGGCATCCATGACAGCGACGACCAGGCGCACGAATACCTCCGCTTCGCAGCCCTGCTAGCCCTCCTGCTCGCGCGCCCGCTGCTGTTGACCCCGCTGGAGGTGGTCGCCACGCGCATGGCGGCACAGAGGTCCTACGGCCCCGATGCCAAACCCAATCCCGCGCTGGCGCAATCGAGCTCTGATACCGATGCCGATGCCGCGCCGCCTGTGGAGGTGGTGTCGGAAAAGGCAACGTCGGAGAAGGTGGACCTCGAAATGGGTGTGCCCGCAGCGCCTTTGAGTTCCGAGCTGCCACATGAGGCAGAGAAGGTTGCTGTGAGGTACGTGTATGGTTTTGGGATGTTGCTCTTGCGTTGCCTGACGTGTCTGCTCTTGTCCTCAGGTTCCGCGGCGATGACGATCCTTATACTGGGATACTTGACTGCGCGAGGAAGATCATCAGGTATGAGGGGTGGGGGGTCTTGTATCGTGGCTGGTGGGTCACGCTTGTGCGCCTTGCCTAAGTGAGAGGACGTGGTATTCAATACCTCAATATGCTTCTCGCCATCCATGTGAATCTGTAAATTAAATTGCAGCAAGAAATCTCTAGCTCTACTAGTATATAAGGCTCCACACAAAAAGTCATGGTCATAATTCGTAAGCAGGTACGAGTTTTGCATTGGGGCATATCAGTTGGCTTTGGCGCCTTTTGATTTCGCACTGCCCTTTCCGAGCACCTTGCGCCGCTGCGCAATCATATACGTATACATCACGTACAGACCTAAGGGGGGACAAATGTGAGCTACGTATATATCCACCGGCAGAGAGCACTCACCCGGCCACCAGATGACAAACAGCGCTGCACGCCCATAGTCCGTGGGCTTCCACATGCCGTGCAACCACGACTGCCACCCGGGGAGCGGGGACGACGCAGGAAGGGTCGCGTAGATGAGGAAGGCCTCCGACGACGCGCCGGTTGGGTACAGCAGGAAGAACGTTGTGTAGCGCAGGTAGAGGAGCACATGGGGCTCCGAGCCGAGCAGGTTGAAGGCGTAGTAGGAGTACCGGATCACTTCGGTTGTGGACCAGGAGAGGAGCATGGAGGTGTAGATGGGGTTTGTACGGACCTGTAGGGGGTAAGTAGGGGTCAGTTGGGGAGAAAGAGGAAAGGGAAAGACGGAAGGGGACTCACGCTTGCGAATTGCTCGACGATGCCCCAGACGAGAAAGAGGCGGCTTGCGACCTGCGCTGCTGTGGTCTGCAGCGGGCTCCTGACCCACCCGAGGAGGACATGCACGACCTCGAGCACGGCGAGGCTCTGTACGACTGCGGTGGGGGTCCCGACGCGGGTGTACGTCGACGTCGAGCGGCGGTACAAAGGTCGGAGTGCGGCGGGGAGGCGGGACTCGAGGGACGCGGCAGACGCGAGGCCGGAGGACTTGAAGACGGAAAAGCTTGAGAGGAAGCGCGAGAGGGCGGAGGAGGCGGTTTGGGAGGCGGCGCTGGTGGTGGAGGGGCTGCGGCCGTCGAGGTTAAAGAGGTGGATGAGGGTGAGGACGAGGAGGTACGTCCAGCCGAGGGCGGAGACGACGTTGAAGGCGACGAGGTAGTATTTGACGGCGGTGGGCGGTGCTGTGGGCGACGCGTCAGACAGCGAGTAGACTCGCGCAATCGAACTCACATTTCCTGGTCTTTGATGTCAACTTTGGAGGGACGGGTGGCGCTGTTTTTTGGTTCGCCATCGTGGACGAGGTTTGAAAGGATTTTCAGGCGGCGTTGTCACCATCACGGCCGTAACCATTCCGAAACAAATATTTTTATTGCTCTCGTCACTGGTCGTAAACTTTCGTCTCACCATGCCCAGGCGGTGCGTAGTAATAAGCGGGCAGTATGTACAAGAACGGGGGATAGTAGCTAACGCGCGCGACCCAGAATAAACGTAGGCGATCTGTCCCTGAGTAGGTAAACCGGAATATGGACGAAGGGTATGCAACAGATATTGTGATGTGGTGGCAGATGGGTTAGTTGAATGTGCATAATGTTGCGAATAAATAAGGCGAGATGTGGTCATCAGATTCAAGTGAACTAGTGAGTGGATGAGTGGTTGTGAGTTGAGAGACAGAGACAAAGAAAGAAAATAAATGAGCGTGGAGAGGACGAGACGGGCCTCGCCTGTAGAACATTTGTTTTTCCTGGATCAAAAACCGTGAACATGAATAAAAAAAAAGGAAACTCCGGATCCGCGGATGTGCAAAGACAAGTCGGGGTGGGCGCGGGGGTATGAATGGACTTGCGGGGTATATGGCGGGGTGGTATGAGGTGTGTGTGGGGGGGATAAAAGGTTGTAAGATGTCCAGCGATTCAGTCCGTGGTTAACTGATGTGAGCGTGGAGCTGGATTAACACGCCGGTCGCGTTGAACTGGGTCAACAGTTTTCGTCCAGCCAGAGACTATCGCGCGCCATCTAAGATGCCTCTGACGTCGCATACGGAGGTGAGGTCCGCGAGGAAGGGAATGAGGTCTGTAAGCTCTGCGTCGTGAGGGTCGTTGAACCAAGAGGAGACGGGAACAGCATTTTTTGGGTGGAATATGTACGACGCAGGGGAATTGTCGAGGATGATAGTGTCTGCTATCGGTCGGCCAAGTTGGGAGAGATCCTTGACATAGTTGCCTTTGTGGCTGAAACAACTCTCCCGGAATAACCTGTGTGCAACGACACGATGGATGTCGAGTTTGTCCAGCACGGGGTCGGCATACTGCAGACACATATCAAGTCAACCAAGACGCTAAGAATATCTGAAAGGCATCACGCACCTTGCTCAGACTGGCCGTGAAGATGACAACCTCGTATATCTCTCCCATCTTCTTTAAGAAGTCATCAACACCTGGTCGCTTCAGCACGTGGAAATGATGCCAGTGGTACTCAATTTCGACAGGGACGATAAAGTCCGCCTGCTGGACCGCCTAGATCACCAGAATCAGTGCTGCGCAAGAAGATGATGGTGGAACGCACCTTGAAGCTACTATGAACCAAGGTCTCATCCAGATCGAGAACCAGACACTTCCGACCAACGTGTTCAGGCAACACAGGCGGCAACAACGGCTTGGGCAAGCCATCCTAAACGCGCGGGCGTCAGAAGCCGCCCGTGAAAAAGAAGGGCATGATAAAACGTACAGGACCAATCGGTATCCCAGAACCCCCCTTCCTAATCAACGCCTCCTCTTCGTCCTGCTCCAGCACCATACGCCTGTCGTCCCCGTCATCGTCCGTGTACGACGTCCCGTCCGACTCGTCTGCCGATGAATCGTGTGTGTGCGTCCGAACCACCTCGCCCGTTGACCCGGGCGGCTGCACCGCACCCGATGTCAAGCCGTCCGTCTCATCCTCGGGTAAGAGGTGCGTGCTCGGGGGCGGGGTCACGATGATCTCAGAGTCTGTGGGGGATGGTGGAGGGTGGCCTGGCACGGAGGGGATGGACAAGGGGAGGAGCTCGAGGTTGATAGCATCCGCGGTGGCGGTATGGGTCCCTGCGGGGATCTGTTGCATTTCGTGGGTGGCACCCATGGCGTCGCTCTGGGTGGTGTTTCCGTTGTTGTCCTTGAAGGAGTTTCGGGGTTCGGCCACGGCGAGATCGCCACCGTTGATGTCGTTTTGGAGTAGCTGAGGGTCAGGGCTCACGCATGGGACGACTCTGTGGACGACGCGCGAGAAGAGCGAGGGCCGTGAGCGCGAGGTGGAGGATCTTGAGCGGCCTGATTTGGTGATGGAGGGATCTGAGAGTGCGCCTTCGGAGCTAGAGGATTTGTTGGCGGCCATCCGACGGTAGAATGGAACACGCCGGTTGTTAGCGGTTAGCGTCGCGTTGACAGATCCCTGCTCCCTGTCCATGTCGTCCGGCTGATGAGCCCCAAGGACGGTAGCAGGGACTGCGCTTGCGGATACGGAAAGCGGCTCTGGGCTGCTTGACGAGACGGGAGCCTGCCCGTGGTCGACAGTGGCGAGTGGCTCAGCGGTAAGAGTACCTGAAAAGTGATTTATGAGTATAGCAAATACGGAGTGTGTTATCTATGGCGGATGCTCACTGCTGGTGCTGGCCGAATTCTCGACGGGGTGGTTCACCTGGGCAAGGACAGTGTCGGCTGGTGAAGACGGCTCTTTCCCCTGTCGCGCTGCTGCTCCTTTTCTGCTCCCGCTGGAAAAGAGACGCTCGCGTAAAGACGGTCGTGCAGCAACAGGAACGTCGGGAGGGGTTTGAGCTGGATGTGAGGGGGAAGAGGCCATTCTGAGAGAGGGAAATGGCGGAGGGGGGGGCGACGAAGCGAGAGGCGAGAAAGCTTGGAACAAGGGCTGAGGCAGCCTGAGCCTCGAGGTTCCTTGTCAGAATCTCACGCTCATCATTTCTGGTTAATTTTGAATATATATCGCCTTTCGACTTGAAGCCAGTTTCTTATTGTTTGATAGCGAATATCTGATTGTTTTTAGAGCGAACAATGGACTACGAGTTGCACACCAGACGAGCATGCGCCACGCCGAGTCGAGACTGTGTCAGATGTTCCCTGCTGTGTCGAGACCGGCAATGGCCGAGTACAAAGGCATCGTTACGGGTAACGGCGTGACTTTTCTTACTCAGCCTCTTACTAATACACGGCAACCACGAAATCGCCATGCTAGGGCCCTACAGCGCCAATCCAGCCGACACGACAAATGCAAACGGTCTTGCCACTGTCCGTCTCCGCGACGAGCCACCCGTCATAAATCAAGCTGCACGCACAAGCAGAAAGCGCAAGTCACCCCCCGACTCCACTACAAATCCCCAGGAAAATCACCAGATGGCCCAGCAGCAGCCACCTCCGCCCCCACCTCCCCAGCAGCCACAGATGCATCATGTTCTCCCCCCCATGATGCCCCATCCCATGCAAGGTGGCCCCCCTTTACCCCCCGGTTATCACTACGATTTTACCCCCGGCGGGATGCCACACCCACCCCCTCCGCAGCCCCAGGGCGACCCATCTCAACATCCCCAGCAGCAGGGCCAATCGCCGCCTCCCAATTCAGCCGCTGGCCGCGCACTCAGCTCCAGCAAGCGCGCAGAACAGAACAGAAAGGCCCAACGCGCATTCCGCGAACGCCGCGATCAGTTGCGTATCCCGCCCTCCTTATCGCAGAACCCGCTGATCGTTCGTTCCAGACACGTCAAGGCCCTCGAGTCGCGCTCCCAGCTGCTTGATGCCGCACTTTCCTCTGCAGATGAAGCCAATCGCCGGTGGGAGGAGTGTCGCGCCCTCGTCGACCAGCTGCGCGTCGAGAATGCTGCTTTGCGAGCTGCGCTTAGCCAGGCTCAGCTCCTGCCACCAGGCGCAGGTGGACCGCCGCCACAGCTCCAGCAGCAGCAACAACAACATCAGCAACAACAGCAACAGCAGAGTAACGGAAGTGCCACCAATGCGCTGCAACAGCAGCAGAATAACGGTGCGCAATTGGAGGAGGCCACCAGAAGCCTGGAAGCTGTTGTCAATGAGCTGAAGACTGATTCAGCAGAAGCCGTGCCGGAGCAGAAGACTGAATAGACCCGCCCGATGCCATTTTCGACATTTTTTTTTCTTCAACTTCTTTTCCTTTGATGGAGAGTGGGTGATGGAGCGGCGTTCGGTAGTCCGTTTTCTTTTGTATTCTGCTTTCTTCTCTCCGTCTGTCGGTTTCAAGCTATCCTACGCACCTGCGATGGCGTCTGATGCCTCCCGCTTCTCTTATCCTTCAGTCATCTTCTTCCTACACGTTCGCCGTCGTTCGAGTTGCTAGGACACTGTATATATGTATCCAGTATCCATCGCTTGCCGCTAGAAGTGCCCTGTGTCGTATAGTCGAGAGAAAATATATCCTGGAGGCACAAGGATGGCGCCATGTTGTGGTTGATGCTGAAGCGGTGAAGAACACTTTTATGTAAGGTATCCGTCTTTGTCAACGTCTTTGTCATCTTGCAGAAGGTTTTCCACATCACAGCGAGGTCCGTGTCAGCGACGAGAGCAGGCCAGTTCAAGAGACCAGGCTGGTATGTCGCGCCGTTGAAAGCGGGCTGGGGGTTACCTTGGCTAGGCTGACCTTAGCCGCTAATCTCCAACCCTTGTCTGACTTTCGGCGCCATAGCAGGCTGTTCACTATGAGGGATATGTTTCTTTTCAGAAGGTGAAGTTGAAGGTGTCGGTGGAGCCACCATCGACCGCGACCGTTCAACCCGGCGCACCGTCTTTCCCGTTGCAGACCAGCTCCGAGCACGGATCAGCAGAAGCTTGTGGCTGCGAACCCTCCCAGAGTGACCCCTTGTTGAGCCCGAAATTGATTCCGACGAACTCTTGAGACAGATATGCGATCGGTATGTATACTATGGATACTTTTCCGCCCTCCCGCCGTGGCTCAAACGATTCCTGGATGCCTCTTTCTTTGAGCCCTCCTGCTTGCCTTCTTCTCCTCTTCCGCCTCCGCCCGACTTCTTCACCGTATACTCTGGTAAATTCGTCTGCTGGGCCAGTGGTGGAACAGGCTCGCCAGCGAAAGCACTTTTTCCGTCTCTTCGGCGTCTGTACTGGTGCTCGACGCATGGGTCCGCACGATGGGCACCTCGAAGCGCGTGGAGAGGTCTAGCGCCTTCATGGACTCAGGAATTTGCGCCAGGAGTCCTTATTTGAGCCTGTCCGCACGTGTGATGTACGTCGAGTAACGGCCTGCGGGTTCTTTGGGCGATCCGACGGCTGTAAAAATGTATGCGAGTCCTCGTGCGCAGGATGAGATGCTGGGGGATACGTACACGGCATCTATACAACAGGATCTCGACTTTAGTGGAGAGGGAGGTCGCTTCTTCATTTACGTGAGTGGCATACGCCTAGTAATCACGAAAGCTTTCCGGGGCGCTACTTCCTTAAGGAGTTTCCACAGGTCTCTCTTTACCGAAGCGTCAATGGCAGTTGAGAACTCATCAATTAGGGTAACCGGCGGGTTTCTTGCGAGCGAGCATGAACCTTCGTGTTTCGAACGGTAGAGACATCATGGAACCCAGTATGAGCGCGATGACGAGCCATTTAGAAAGCCTTTCGCTGGTTTCCCCCCGAAAGCTTGTTCGCCAGTCGGTCGGCATAGACATCAAGTCCCTCGCCTTCAATTGCAGGTCCACGTTGCTTTTCAGCTCCTCTCCGGGGTAGAGTCTCTCTAAATGGACCGCAGAATAGGAGGTGCTCCCGGGCAGTCACTTGAGCGTCAATACTGGGGAATTGAGGGTAACCGTCCAACGACAACGGTGCCGCGCCTGGTAACCGTCAAAGAGATTCCGTTGATCATGACATCGTTGAAACCTGTGTCTATCGACCCACCTACAGTAATATTTACTGGTCGCGTGAAATATCGCGTGGTCGAACGAACTACATCCAAAGTGGTGATGGTCTTTCCTGCGTCATTGGGACCCGGCATCGCGAAGGTAGTATGAAACACCGAAATTAACGTCGTCGACCACCCGTTTGCGCCTCTTTGGCCTTCGCTGCGACGTCTGCATAGATCGAATTGATAGACCTATTCCTGACGCATTGCTTTCGACTAAATGCTTCCATGGTTTGAAGGATCCAGAGTCTGCTTAAACGAAAATGTATAGGTACGCGATAGATTGTAGATCCAGGTATGTAAATTTATTCCTACTTCCAAATTATTTCGGTCAGACATTCCCTTGGAACTAGGCTAGATATGCAGTAAATGGTCTACATGAGTGGTTTTGTCTTCCAGCCCATATGACATACGTGACTTTGAACGCGTTTATATAGGTCACCCGTGGTCCGTGATATCCTCAGGAAACAACGAAGATACGTGCAAACATTCAATACGTTCGACGCCTCGTCGATACCCTTTCTTTTTCTTTCTACCCAACAGGATGACGGGAAAACCGCCAGACGGGAAGTCCGGTATTTGCCAAGCGCATTTAAATATGAACGCGTTAAACAAAGAACCTTCCAAAGTGTGGCGCCAAGTATCAGCATCAACTCAACCTTCCTATGCCCTAGCTGACAATCAATTCGATGATATTTATAGGTTACAGGAGTAGCTGTTTGTTGTAAGAAGATAAAGACAGATAACCAGGTATGTGCACCTTGCCGTCCCCTTGAATCGTCGGCGTCAGACTCAGAATCATCGTCCCCAGCGCAGGTCCCGCGATGATGCCAGAAGGACCTCCAATGCAGCCTGTGAGTAAGCCCTGTTCTTTGCTTGTATGGCTGGGAGCTTGGGCAGATGAAACGCATATTTCGACATACATAGATTTAAAAAAAATTAAGCTGCAGCAAGGTTACTTGGATTATGTGTCCAAATGCAAGTAAAAACGTGATTTCTGCATCGAAATGAGTAGCACTTCAAAAGGATACATTCTATCGATAAAAGCATGTCGTGACAGACATTTGCTGCCATCCGGGAGCCTGGTTTCAAATGAAAATGAAAACATCCCGCAGCTCAAGGCGAAAGCAGACATCACTGAGCTGCCGGTCCAGGTTTCCAGACACACGACAAGGTGGTAACGCACGTACATAATCTTCTTCAGGCAGCGTCTCAGTACGCAACCCCTCTTCCCCACGCGGGCTAGAGAATGATTTCCATCGGATCACGCTTGAGTACCACCTCAACCTTTCCGTCGATCCCGGTTTGTTTGGAACAAGATGCTCTGCAACATCCTCCAGGTCAACAACGGCCGCGATTGCTCCGCCAACACGACCACATCCAGCTGCGCAGGGAGGACGCTCTTTAGAGACGTTCTGCCATCCCCAGCTCCAGCTCCGGATATCGGTTCCGTTTTATCGGCGTCATCGTTCTCGACCTCGTCCCTGAGCTCCGAAGTATGCGGCCCCTTGGTCTCCAGTCGCCATTTCTTCTTCGTATGTTGGAGGCTCGTGTCGCGAGGGTCACTGTCATCGGAATTCATGTTTCTACCTCGGTTGTTGCCATGTGCCGGAGCCCCACATATCTCCGACGACAGCGCACGTGTGCACGGGTAACGGTTCCGATCCTCGTGTGAGGGCACTTGTCGCTGCGGAGTCGGTCGTATCCCATCAGTCGTAGAATGGGTGAGAGGAGGCGTTATTTTCGTGCGAGAATTTTTCGTTTTCGCGGGCAGTGCAGGATCAAGGGAAGGCTGCGAATTCGGGAGACGAGACTTCCTCAGAGCATGTGGCGCAGGTGCACGGCTTAAGTGTATCGGGGATGGTAATTGGGCGGTACTCGTTGTGGCGAGAGGTTTGTGTGTGCTCCGGGAGTTACGTTTCAAGAAGCTTGGAGCAGCCCAAGCACAAGGCTGATGCTGTACTTCATCCACGCGTGGATCAGCGTCAACGTCGGAAGTCACATTGTTATCGTTCTTGTATTTGATAAAATCTGTTTGGTTTGTGTGTCCGGGCGGTTCTTCTGGGAATCGTGGCGCTTGGTCCAGTCCAGGTCCCACTTTCGTCGCCGCCACAGCTTCAGCAGGTGAGGCTACATGTTCGATGTTCCATGGAGCATCTGGAGGAGGAGCGCTACAACCAAATAAATTGAGATGGGACTGGGCGTCATCGTCATCAAGCTCTCGAGTGAAGTCGATGGCCTGCGACGACTTTTTAACAAGATCGTCCTTTGGAGGGTGAAAATCAGGCTCTGCCTCGCTGAGGTTGTGAATTTCTGACGGTTCAAGGTCCAGATTGTCATCAAGAGGCTCTGGATCTAGCTCTGCCTCGTCGACACCAACCGACTCACGATCCCCGGGGTCCAGATCTTCGTCGTCTGACCCTTGAAGTTGCGTGACTGCAGGCTCCACGGCAACCGAAGCCTCCCCAAGGTGACCATTGGAGAGGGCATTCTCGTTGCGAGGATCTAGCGAGGCAGCAGGCTTAGTGTTGAAGGTATTCTCTTCTTCTTCTTCGTCCTTTATTTGACTGTGATCTGAAGCTAGTGAAGCAGGGACAGGCTTCGCGGCAGCGCTTGCTAGGAAGGAACTGTATGTTGCAGGTGACTTCCAGGGCGATGAATGGTCTCCGTCATATCCGTCGGCTTGACTGAATGCCTGCGTGAACAAAGGGTCAGTAACATGACCCACGCCTTCCTCGTCTGCGTTGATGGCCTGTTCTGGCTCAATTTCTCCGGATCGTTGTAGCTCAGGCTCTGGACGCTTCCCTCCAGCTATGGCGGATATTTGAGATAGAATGAGTAGCGGAGCTTCCTTCTGAGATTGGGACTGGGACTGGGACTGTGAGTTCCAATTTGACTGCGACTGCGACTGCGGTTGAATTTGACCGTACGAATGTGATGTGTCGGAATCGGGAGCAAGGATGACAGGCTTGCCCATTGGAGCAGTGGACTGTAGGGGTTGAGGTGGACGGGGAACTTTACGTGTAACTTCACGTCGAGCATGAGTGGATGGGGAAATGGTGGAAGACGGGACGAGCACGGTCTCTGATGCCTTTGACGGCAAAGGCGTGAGTAAGGGAGGTATTGCGTTGGTATGTGTTTCGATTTCATCCGGTTGGGTTGGTAACGGCGGAGATGAGGGGGGTAATGATTGTGGCCATTTCCTTGGAGTTCGTTGAGCAGGCGTGGGAGGCCGAGGGTGAGAGCTCGAGACGGTGTCTGGCTTTGCAGGAACAAGTGAAGGGCTCGGTGGCGGAGGAGAAGTGGCGAGGGGAGGAAGATCGGATGGCGGCCAGGCGGTTTCCGAAAATGGAGTGGCACTTCGAGATCGCGAGCTTTTTGAGGCCGTAGGTGACGGGGAGGCTACTGTAAAATGAACTGCCTTAGCCACAATTCCGTTACTAAGGAGCAGTAGAAACTGACAGGGATTGAATCGCCGTCGTTTACGGGGCGACTCCTGCATGTGGTCCTCTTCATCGACTTTTGGTCGTTTGCCTGACGCACTGTCGACGCCACCGTCCACTTGGCACCCTCGAGGTCAATTTGGTTTGTGATAAGGGAAAGCTGACTTACCGTTCATCGAGGCAAGCACGTTTGCTACTTCCTCAGGTGGCCGTCTGAACGTGGACTTTTTTGTGATCTGCGGAGGAAATCAAAGGAAGTTTACGCGTACAAGGAGAGACAGGCGCACCGGCCAGATCTCCTGAATATCGCGGTAAGTAGTTGTGGATCCATTGATAGTTTCACCGGTTTCTGTCATCGTGATTTTGACGCCCATATGTGTCGCCTTTCTCTTCGCTGGTTGCTGCAGTGACGAGTTCGTGTGTACAACAGGAACTTTGGATACAGGTGGACCTGGTAGGTCTCTCATCCGTGATTCTTGTAGGTCCTGCTTCCGATCCCTCAAACAGTTTCTACGCGCACAGGTACCCAGATGTCACGCGGGCAATTTGGAAGGTCTACAAGGAGAGGAGCTTACCCACCACCTCCTGGCTGCTTTAACCCCTCAGACCATTCCCAAAGATCATTATTTGCCTCCAATGGCTGTGGATTGCCGAATCTCGCCTCTCCGATACTGCCAAGGACGGAAAAAGAGTTGCATTCGAGTGCAAGGAAACTGTCTTGTGACATTCGACCTCTCCCTTGAGGGACGCGGGAGAAGAATGGTTTGAAGTTTGAAATGCAAATAACGGCAGTCTTGTTCTGGGTCAAACGTCTCCCACCTAGTCTAGTACTGGGTTAGTAGGGTTGTGGCAGGAATGGTGGGCACGGACTTGGTATACTCCTGAACCGCATCGCGGCTAAAGCGAATGGGAACTAAGTGCTCCTTATCCGACACTCGAGCCCAAATTATCTCGTCAGTGTCAAATGTCAAAAACTAACGAATACAAGGATCAATGGGTCAATTGCGACAATGTCTGAGAGCGTGTGCGCACCTCGATGAGTTGGACCTTTTTCCTTTTGGAGAAAGTAGGAAATTTAAAGGTATCTGCGCCACACGTCTCCGCTATGTCGATAAAATACGCAGAAATCCATGGAAGGACGGAGTCTGACATGACATGGTAGTACAGGATCAACTTCAGTCGCGTTACGCGAATAATCACATCGCGTGACCTGGTGGTGTTCGCGGTATGAGCCGGCTGAAAGTCAATTCGTCGGGGTATGCCGGCATCTCGAAATGCAATTTGAATTTAGGTAAACGAGAGTGAGGATAACATGTGCATGAACAGTGTGGACCGTATGTAGAACCCTTGAAACGTCAGTGTGCAGCACAATCAGCAGCGAGTTGAGGACATGTTCGCTTCCAATCATCATGTCATGATGGTTGAAACCACGCGTAGATCTTTCTATGTTTACTTACCTCAAGGCGAACATGCAGGCAGTATCGGGGTTGATCACGGACTTGCCAGAAGACATATGTATGCAGTAGTGGTGGCGTTAGGCCCATCGATAGAAGAGTGAATAGAGGAGGATAGTATTCAGGTGATACGAAAGATGGACGATAAACCTGTCAGGAAGCACGGAATCATCGATGGAGATCGATGCAAAACGCATCAGTACTGCATTGACCGTGGGAAAGTTGGCATGAGTAATTCCGTTGTCTCGAAAAAGCTCTTGTCGACAACCTCGAGTCCGCCGACGACTTTCTATCATTGTCTAGTTTTGGTCTCTCGTCGTCGGGCAACACCTGCTCGACGCCTTTCTCATCGACCTCATCTTCCTCCGGTCGGGGACCCTCGTCTGCTCTCCTCTCGCAACACTGTCGGCCCAGCTTAATCTTCCAAGCTCGTTTACTGCCTGGGATCCTACCTCTCGATTCGCAAAACAGTCCTGGAGGGACTCCATTTTCATCCTCATGAGCGTCTCCGTTGGTGGCTTGGGTCTCATGTCTCTCCGCAACCCTTTTGCAGAGTTGGTTGGTATGGTCTTGGGCAAAACGGATCTTAGGTCCATGTTTTGCCTCGTCGTGTTTTTCATTGTAATATCTGTCCTCGGTTAGTCTTCACTTCTCTCTTGTGCCCCAATTCCTCGTTCACATATGTCATTTTCACCTTTTTACACGCCACCCATTCTGCCACTAACCTTGTCCATCCATACCTTAGCTTATCTCACCAATCCTACCGAGAATTCCTTTCGCGCCTATCTCACAGAACAGTCCTTTCGCCAGCACCTCAGTCGACTCGATGACAACGCTGATGACGATCACAAGCGGCAATCCAGTAGCGCACGCCCGGCTAAGCGCACTACCTTCCCCACGGCTCACACTCTTTCTTACGACAATTCTTCACCTTTTCATTTCGCAAATCGGGCCTCGATATCCCTCAGGACTCCGAAACATGTCTTTCATAGCTTCGGCCTCTTCACCATTGCTGCGATGGTACCTCTAGCGAGAACTGCGCGTCTTGATGAACGAGAAAACCTGATCATATCTGACTCCTGGTATGTCGGTGCTTTTGGGCGCTGGTGGCGCGGGGGGATCATCGAAGCTTGGTATCAGGATGTCATCGCAAGGACAAAGGATGAAGAAAGTTGGAGCTCTGGTATATTGAGCATGAAGAACCTGGATAATCTCACCGAATATAACGGTGACTATCATTCCTTTCGGAGCCCTTCTTGAGATTGATGAAATACCTGTTCCAGGACTCCCATTCTCAACAAAGAATCTTCCCCCTCACTTGCTTTCCAGGGGCTCGCCACCGAAACTGAGGAATCGCGAAAGGTCTTCCCAAAGGCCCGCGATGCTACCAGCTCGTAGCTCGACTCCGCCTCCACTCCCGAAATCAGCATCTCTGCCTCTGCATACAGCCCGTCTGCCATCATCAGTGTCGGATAGGCCACTTCCCAATTCAACACAGCCTATTTTGCAGAACCACACGTGCCTCGCCGCTGATCAAGTCCGTTTGGGTTCACCGTTGCTTTCGAGGTCTCCGTCAACTTTATTCGATCAATCACCTCGCATCGCCGAAGTTCTCCGTCAGATCACGCATTCGAAGGCCACAGTTCTCGAACTCCGAACTCAACTTAGTGATTGTCAATTATGCGCTTCCCAGTCCCATGACCTGCTCCAGGGCGAGGTAGACTCATTCCGAGAGCGAAAGCGCCAGGAGGACGCTGCCAAGCTGGAAACCAAATCACGAACCAAAGCCCTAGACGATTCCAGACGGAGTGCAGAGAGCTTGAAGAAAGATGCGGAAAGGAAGTTGAAGGCTGCCCAAAATGCGCGGGATAATGCAACTCAGCGCATGGACCACCTCGACAAAGAAATAACCAGATTACACCAGCGGCTTGTAAGCGACGAGGTACTGATACACCAATCGGAGGAGAATGTTTCGGAAGATGAGAAGGAAATCGCCCTGGCCTTGGAACAGAAGAAAGAGGAAATTAAGATCGCGGAGGATGTTGTTGCTGCGCTCAACCAACGTGCTCGAGAGTTGGAGGAGAAGCTGACAGAGGAAAAGGAAAGACTCCCGCTTTTGAAGGAACGGCATCAGTCTCGAATGCTAGAGCTCTCGTCGCATCCAGGCCAGGTCGCTAGCCACTCCGACTCCTCAACTCCTTGGACATCCGCCGGTTACGCCCTGTCCCAGGACGCTGTCAATGGGCCCTCCACGCCTGACATCAGGGACCGACACTTATCATCAACTGCGTTCGAGGCCATGAACGGACTCGGCCGTCGGCCATCCATCACAGTTGATACTCCGGTTCGGTCTGCGAATTTGGCACAGGGCACTTCGACTTTCAACTCGTCTCCCACTTCTGTTTACAGTAATGCAAACGCAACGCAGGCTGCGTTACGCGCAAACGGGTATTCAGTTTTCGATGACAGCATCCTCTCCGCCGCCCCTCAGCAGACATCGTACCCCCTTTCGACAGTCTTCTCGCCGTTCGGTGATCTAGATGGATCTCAACCTAACGGCATGTCGGGGGTTGTGTCACCCACCAGTCAATCTTTGATCCCTTCCACTCTTATAACCTCTCTCGAGAACGGCGTCGGATTCCCTCGGTCGTTCCAGTCTGAGAGTGACGTTTATATGGACAGGGAATGGCGAAACAACAATGCCCCATCCTATAAACAAAACGTCCGGTCCCGATCGAACGACAGCCATGATCTCGACATCACGACGGTGACAACCTCCCCTGTCTCTCCACAAGGCTTCTCTGGTCATAGCGTGGAGCACGATCCTTTTGAAGTTCGGTTCATGACGAATGAGGGCGACTATAGGCGGGAATATGGACAGGATCACCAAACGCACCAGTTGGCCCCCGAGCATTCTATGGACATGCAGCGCGCCTCATGGGTAAACCGTTCGAACTCGGATCCGCATCCCAGCTACTATACTCAAGAGGAATCTGATCAACCAACTTCAACGGCGATGACAAAAGCAGGTCGGCGCTGGTTCTCGTCCGCGTCCAAAGAGAAGCCGAAGAAAGGCTTAAACCCGGACGCGAAGGTCTTCAGCCTCGCCAGGAAGTCCCCGCCCCGAGCTTTCGGACCAGGCCCCGTTTTCAATGTATCTCCCTCCGGCAACTCGATAGCGGCGGCGTACGACGCTCTGAACCCCAATGGGCTGAGTTCGACCGCCATGCCCGCCCCGGCGTCAGTGACCGGCTCCTTCACCCGCGTATTTGCGCCTTCGCCTGCAGAGCGGGAGGCCCTTCAGCGTGCGTTGGGTGGCTCAACCAACGCGAGCTTCGAGCGCCTGCCGAGCCTCAGCGATGTAGGGAGCATACCCTCGTCGCCGTCGCATGTCCATGCCCTTCCAGCCGCCGTTCCTCAGCACACGCTATCCAAGCTCCTGCCTGCGTGGCTGCAGTCCCTGCCGCCGCGCAAGGCGAACTTCAGTCCATGGGATGACGATGAGCCGGAGGTGGGGGTCGTGAGCGGCAGTGGTTCTGGGAGGCATCGGTAGAGTGTGGGTTGAGCTTGCCTGGTTGCCTTGAGGGCTCGGGGGGTTTAAGGGGGAGGGAGGTATGCGTGGTGTGTGTGCGACGCTGATTTCATGGCCGTTTTGATTTATAGAGCAAGGGAAGGCGTGGTATTTTTGAGAACCAGGCTGATCAGTGTCTATGTGTGTACTTTGGCAAAGCAGCTCTTCGCTTGGGGGAGGACTTTGGAAACCCCCTCTCGGTGATTGATCGTGTTTCTTGAACTAAATAACGAATCACACAATAACTACTACCACAATCCAATAGGATGTATTTCTCAGAAGACGACCATCCATACTTGTCACAGGTGCGCGTGGTGTGGAAGTTATTTTGGTGTCTTGAAGCCATGAGGCCTATGTGCACCAATTGGCTGAATGTATCCCTGATGTATCCGCATTGATTTCTAAGATTGTCAACCCACGGAGCACGTTAGTTTGCCCCATATTATTCTTGCTTATGGGTCCCATTTGCGGATCTTAGAAATGATACGTCTCAATGGGAACATCTTGCGTATCAGTATCGTCGTGTCGTAAAGCGTTCGTATATCAAATCGTGAACAATGGACAAGTGGGGAATAAGGGTGTGGACGGTAATGGTAGGTGAAGCAGCGGTGCGAGTCTAAAAGTCTGTCCACTTCGTGTATCGAAGGCGTAGGACTTGACGTGGTAGGATGAGATAAATACAGACAAAGGGTTCAAAGTAGTCGACAAAAGTAGTTGGCGGTCCTGCTGCATGCTCGTGATATCTGTATGCTAAACGGGAAGCGTTCCGAAAGGTGGGGTGGTCAGTGTCGGATTGAACGACGTGGTGAATGGACGCCGGAAATCTGGATGGTGATACTGGATTGCTTGCAGGGTATATTAGGAAAGTTCGACGGTGTATGTACCAAAGAAAACGATGAGCGAGATGATCAAGAAGACGGACCACAAGGTATGAGAAGCGAGGCAGTGCACAACGGCAGAATTCGCAGGTCATGCGACGTAGGGGAATTGCATGTGCATGCGGTAGGAGGGTAGGACAACGAACAGGAAGCCAGCAGATCCGGGATATAAACAAAACATCTGTGCAGCTTCCACCTTTTGTCACATCATACTACTCAGCAGGTCGTTGTTCATCGAGCGCCATCTAAGACCCCTCTCACATCATCCACTGTCGCGAGATCGGTCAAGAAGGGAACCAGGTCTGTGAGCTCCGTGTCATGGGGGTCGTTGAACCAGGAGGACACAGGTACTGCGCTGTTTGGGTGGAAGATATATGATGCAGGGGAGTTGTCGAGTATGATCGTGTCTGCAATCGGCCGTCCGAGTTGTGACAAATCCTGTGTTGATATAAAGTCAATTTACACTATTCAGGGACCGTAACAGACCTCATACCTTGACATAATTGCCTCTATGATTGTAACAGCTCTCGCGGAATAAGCGATGGGACACCACCTGATGGATGTCCAGCTTATCTAGCACGGGATCGGCATACTGCAATATCCCGGTTAAGCAATTATTATAGAGGATCAGATGTGTTTGTGTACCTTGCTTAAACTCGCGGTGAATACGACAACCTCGTATATCTCACCCATCATCTTCAAGAACTTATCGACACCTGGACGCTTGATGACATAGACATTATGCAAGTGATATTCGATTTCAACTGGCACGACATAATCGGCTTGTTGAATCGACTGCCCTATGCCATCAGTAAGCTTTCTTCAATGAAGTAAAGGAGTCATACCTTGAAACTACTGTGAACTAATGTTTCGTCCAGATCAAGAATAAGGCATTTCCTCCCAGCATGTTGGGGTGCAATTGGAGGCAGTAGTGGTTTGGGTATCCCGTCCTGCACGGCCACCGTCAGCTCATTCAGTCGTACATGCCAAGGGACGACCGAAAAGTAGAACTCACCGGCCCGATAGGGATGCCCGCGCCGCCATTCATGATTAGTCTATCCTCATCATCCTCCATCTCATCCAGGCCGTCGATGTCCTCATCTTCGGTAAAACTCGTACCCTCCGATTCTTCCTCAGCGCTAACATTACTAGGGGGAGTCGACTCTCTCGAGTGTCGTTTACTTTCCAACGCTGGGGAACCGCCGGTTGATCCGGGTGCTTGGACAGCTCCCGACGTCACTCCTTCTGTCTCTTCCAGAGGCAGAAGCTGTGGCACGGAAGGGGGTGTCGGTGGGATAATAATTTCACCCTCAGGTGATGGAGTCTCTGGAGGAGCGATGGCGGGTTCAACAGGCGTCAGGCTCGCGGCTTCTGTTGCAGGCGCCGCGGCTGGCGCTACGTCTTTTGCAGAGGCGTTAGACGCAGCCGAGTTTACTTGCACGCGTTCCGTGGATGTCAATGACTGCTTTTCTTTCGAGCCGGATATGGAAGGGATATCGTGAACTTCGATCGGGTGAGTATCGGTGGACGGGGAGATACAGGGAACCAAGGCACGGAGAACTTTAGACAAAAAGGATGGTTTTGAGGTCCGTGACGCAGCAGGTTTATGAGTGCCGGTGCCGTTGGCTTTGGAGGCGATGGGAGTGGTTTTTTCAGCACTCTGACTGGGAGGGGGGATTGGCGAAGAAGATTTTGTCGCAGGAGAGGACGAGGGGCCCGGTGTATCCCCGTCTTTATCCTTTTGGCCCTCTGGTCCACGTGGCTCTAATTGTGAGAGTGCGGTTGGCACGGCAGGGTCCGCACCAGCAGGCGAGGAGGACACAGGGCCTTGCCCTGTGCCAGCGGCTGAACCAGCAGCCGAGTCTGTGGAATTTTGAGGGACCGAGGCGTTGGGAAGCTCCGTATGTGTATCCTTCTGAGAACCAGGCCGCTGTTCTGCGACGCCGTTCGCAGTAGGGACTTTTGGAGCTGGTGCATCATCAACCACAGGCTCCGAAGCTTCGAGAACAGGCTCCGGTTTCGACGAGGGATTTTTAAGCGTAGTTTCTGACGATACACCTGGCGAGGAGACGGCGGGAACAGCCATGGCGACGAGGAGGATGGGTGAGATGCAAGAATAAAGCAGCTCGGCCAAGTCAGAATTTCCTGCTAACAACTCTCAGCCGACAAGTCCATTATGCCCATGCTTTTCCCACGCCCGACGCCCGAGGCAAGCATGTGCAAATACGACAGCCGAATACGAGTCCTCGCGAAACCTCGTGAAACATGGCACGCGGTAGGCCTGGAGACATTTATTCCTTTGCTGCGCTGCATCTGTTAACTACCTTTGCCTGTTGGGCATGTGCTGCTTCATGTAAATTTTCTCGAGGGCGAGCCACACCCATGATATAATCACGTGATCGCTTCACGTCGCGTCAATTGATTGTGTGTTTGGTCGAGTTCTGTGTCTTCTAGGAACCTGCACCCATGTTCCCGAGAGGACCACGGTTTGAGCCTATAAAAGGTGAATACTACGCCACCGTGTATGCTTGTCGCTCATCGTTCTGTAGTATCGGACGTCCCTGGCCCAAACAGTTACAACCTTGTTGCAGGTTTGGATATTCACTCTCATTCCAAGTGTCACGCTAAACACTTCAATGTCAGATTCACAACTAGAGGACTATAAGCGCGGCGCATTCCTTGAAAAGGCGGATCGCTTCTCAAAAGAAAAGGAGTCGGAAGCTCATGGTAAGACGCCAACCTGAATGCAACAGTCCTCCACCAACTCAACATGTTGTAGGGCCTGGGGCATACGACGTTGAACCTAAGAAGAAGGCAATGAAGCTCAGCGGATTACAAACCAAGCCACAGACTAACTCTCAGAATCTTGGGGACCGATATGCCATCCTCCAGCGAAAGGTTGAAGATCTGGAGCGGGTACATAATGACGGTAAGAAAGCGGTGAGCCTACGTTCACTACTCCTCCCTCGCATATTCTGAATTCATTTCACTCAAGCATCACGCCGAAGTCGAGCGCCTCAAACTCGAACTCACACGTTACCAAAAATCCAATGCTGAACAAACGGACCGGCAGGAGAAACAAAAGAAACAAAAGGACCTTCTCGACACGCGGATACAGGACCTTAAGAAGGCTGCTGCTACGGACCAGGCCGAAATTAAAGACCTGCGCGTCAAGCTCCGCATGTCTGAACACGAGCGAACCCAATTGGCCACTAAACAGGGAGAAGCCGGGGAGCTGAAAAAGTCACTGCAATTGTTGGAGTCCAAAAGGAAAGATGAGTTGCGCGATAGGGATCGACGTATTGCGGAATTGGAAAAGGCGTTGGCTTGGGAGAAGAAACGGAGGGAGGAGGCAGAGGCTAAGTCGCAAGATATCAAAGGAAAGGGCGACGAGGAACTCCACGCTGCTCGATCTACCGCTCAGAAGCTCGAGGCAGCTATAGCGTCCGCGCATGCAGAGGCCAAGGAGGCACGGAACGCGTTGGCATCGCTTCAAGAGGCTGCTGGAGGCCAGGAGGCGGATTTGTACGCTCAACTTGACCATCACCGATCTCTCGTTGCTCTAATTGCTGAAGAATATGGCCGTCTGGCTCGTAGTACCGTTCCCGCCGCCACCCATACCATTTTGCAGCACCAGCTCGGTGCTTCACAACTGCAGCTATTACGTTGGGAACGCAGGCTGGATTTCTCCAAAGATCAGTTGGAGGAAGTTGTCAGCATGGCCAGAACGGCGAACGAGCAGAACGCGTTTCTATCAGAGAAATTGCAGGATCTCGAGCTTGAGATTGATTTCTACCGCAGCGTGGCAATGGACACAACCCTAGTACCTTCAAACGACCCCAGCGCCCCTTTCAGAAGTGCCATTCAATCCATAGAAGCAGAGCGTATCGCGTCGCAGAACGAAGTCCAATCCCTCGATACACGGACGGCCCAGCTGTCCGCAGAATTCTACCGCCTCACCTGCGAACAGCTCATGTTCGAGTATGCCATGGCCGACAACCTGCTAAAGCACGAACAGCAGGTCTCCCAGCAACACTCTACCTCCCTGTCGAGTGCTCTAGCATCACTCGAGACCAGCTCAGCGCGACTAAAGAGCGTTCAAGAAGAAAAAGCCGCTCTGGACGAACAGTTAAAGACTGCCACAGACCTCGCTGACTCGCTTAAAGTTTCTTCGGATTCCATGGCACGCCGGATAGCGGAAGCGGAAACGCAGGTTACGGAAGCTGCTGCACGCCATGAAGCTGCTCTGAAGAAGGAGCGAGATTCAGTTCGTAGGTTTGCGGAAATGGCCCAGAAGAGTAGGATGGCAGAGGATGCGCTGCGTGCTGAGATCGAACAGTTCGTATTGATTTCTGGGTCCCCATCCTGGAATCCTGGCTAATGACGCATGGGCATGGCAGGTTGACGACAGAGCTAACTGATGCCGAACGTTACCAGGAAGCCTATTGTTTACTTTCAGATGAAGTTGAATCGCTTGTCGCGAGAAATCAGCTGGCGGAGGAAGAAGCTCAAAAATTGAGCAAGTTCAATGCAGAGATTATCGGCCATAATAACCCTGCGCAACGCATCATGTATGTTGATCGTATACGACGAGAGTTAGCGGAGACAAAGCACGTACGTGTTCTGTCCTTTCGTCGACGTCCCGCGTGACTGATTTGGCGCCTCGCGTTTCCGTCTCAGAAACTCGCCATGCTAGGCCGCGAGCAAGAAGCTGCTGTAGCGATCAATGACGACCTCCAGCATGAGCTCGATATGTACAAGTCCGTCATGGTTCCTGCTGAACAGAAGCCGCGAACGACAATTACTCGAATCATACGCCCGCCACTCGTGAACCTGACCCGCAGTCTTAACACAAGTAGCCCCGCAAATTCAGCGGCTTCAAGCGGAAAAACGGATGGCTCGGCCGAAAAGGTCGGGGCCCAGCGGATACGTGTGCTGGAGAGCATCCCAGGTGATATGACGATTGAGGAAATTATGTAGGTTGCGTTGCTTCCCAAACTTTCTCCTTTTTTTCTGTTTTCTATCTGCTTGTATTTATTATCCTTGATACCCATGCGCTGTGTAAATATATATCAATGGTATGTAGTCCTTGTCTATATTTCCTTCTTGAATGTAACTGTGCGTGAAACAGAAAGTTTGAAAAAATCTCAAGCAAAGTCAACCGAACGATTTTCTGGGCCAAACCAATTTCATTTAAATGCAGGCGGGGTTTGGACAACATCTATGAACACACATGGCAAGTTAGTGGAATTGGTGAGGAGAGATAGGAAAGAAAAAACCTTAGTCCGGACTGGGAGTGGTAAAAAAAGTCGAGGAATAAGGGGAGGACGTGCATCTAACACATTAATATTGCCAGATACGACCGATGCCAGACGGCCCAGACCCCCCTGTCAGACGCCTCCTGGCGCGCAGTGACAGGTGTGTTGCTGAGGTGGCTTCTCGTGTACGTTTGATCGAAAAACGAATATTCAACGGGAGATAATAATAATAAAATACACATTTAAACCGTACAGAACTGAAGACGACCTGGAAGGAATTCCGGATACTAAAGAAAACGATTAAGCTACCGGTATCGTAGGTCACTGAGGTGCAGGCACCCACAAAGGATGCCTAGTAACCACTCTTCGAGCTCCCTGCAGATTGCTGATGCTGGAGCAGTGGCGATGCTCGAGGCAATGTCGGAGTGAGGGGTAGACGCGGAGGGGAATGTAGAGCTCCTGAGATTGGGGATGAACTGGGTTGAACATGGGGTGACATGCGACCAGCGAGTTGCGCATTGACTCCGATACGCACCACGGGTCTTGTCCCGTTCGCTGATGGTGTGCGCACCGGCGCAATCTGCCCTGCCCCTTGACCCTCCGCCATGACTGGACTGGTCTTCATCGACGACGGTGTGCCAGCCACCCACTGCATCTGTCGGCTGGGAGGGAGTTTGAGGTTGATATTCGAAG
Organism: Tricholomella constricta; assembly: GCA_013368375.1. Classification (NCBI taxonomy): domain Eukaryota; kingdom Fungi; phylum Basidiomycota; class Agaricomycetes; order Agaricales; family Lyophyllaceae; genus Tricholomella; species Tricholomella constricta. The sequence goes on along the minus strand of JAACJP010000003.1, from coordinate 1,229,076 downwards.
CAGCTGCCATTTGTTGTACATTGAAGTTTACACCAGGGGTTTGCAGATACGGCGGTAGAGCACGGGCGACTCCTTTCAAAGCGGAAGGATCCTGGCCAACCTGGGCGTTGGCGAAGGCAGTTTTCAGGTTCTGCACCTGTTGCAAGCTTAAACCGTGACTCCCTGGGTAAGTAAACTGCGCAGAATTTACGAGAGCAGCAGCAGCCTGGGGGGTAAGATGATAGGCGCTTGCTCCACCATTCATGGCCATACCCTGAGGCTGACTGTGAAGCAAAGCAGTACTGTTTGGCTTAGGGTTATGGGGCTGATCGGATTGCGCAGGTTGCTGGATCTGAATTGCGCTGCTTGAAACCTGTGCTCCGGTTGAATCCAACTTGGAGGCATCGATGTGCGGAAGGTTGATAGCAGCTCGGCCAATTCCGTTGCTGGCTGATGGCGAAGAGTGAGACAGGGCAGCTGGGTTCGGTGGAGATGACTGTAAAGAAGAAGAGCTTTGCATGCTTGCAACGACCGGCGGAGGGCGCATGCCGCCGTTCGAGGATATACGCATTGAAGGTAATGTGTTGGGTGGCGGCATCTTCTTGAGTTGTTGCTGAATAGAGATGGGGGTTCCGTTCGACAGCGCCGAAACTGCCGGTGACGGCTTCTGGAATCCCTGGGGGCCACCTGGTCTAGGAGCTCCTGGACCGCGACGCAGCTGGGGCGGTGGTAGGCCCAACCTGAAAGGAACCACCATTTGCTGACGGCCATCGTTAATAATCGGAATTGCTGCATCGTTGATAAGATTCTGCTGATCCGGATCAAGCAAGAGTGTCATCGAGTAACGAAGAATTCTGAGATATCGGCGTAAGTTGCAATGAGATGGCCAAAAGAAATGAATAATCGTACTTAGGAGAGTAGTCATCTATGAGGACTCGACTCTGTTCCTCAGGCCCGTCGGGGCCAATGGTTGGAGTGTCATCCATGTCGAACCTCCACCTTTCTTCCATTCTTCGTATTCTCTCGTCATCCTCACTTTCCATCTCGACATCTTCATCCTCGTGTTCAAATAATGAGGATCGTCTGACCGATGAGACGGGACGAGGGGCGAAGTCACGCCTATCGACGTGAAGTCTTCCACCACGACCACGCCGTGGGCGGACAGCACGCGGTACTCTCTTGTTTTCCAGATTTGGCCGCCCATTCGACGACGATGCATTGACGGGTATATATTTGAAAAACCGAGCAGGATGGGGGACGAGCAGCGCTTGATAAGGATTCTGAATTATTACATATATCAGCGTGAATGGAAAATGGGCAAATAAATAAAGCGTTTACGGACATCGACTTGATCCTCCCAATGATGATCTTGCTCTTTCTGACGAGCTAGTCTGGTCTCCATAGCCTCATTTATAAGAGCCAGGCGCTCCGTTGGACGCAATGCAACAACCTCGGGACGATTTAGTTGACCCTGCTCCGTTCTGATCTTGGGTGGTCGACTGGAAGCAGAAGATATTATAAACTTGCGATGACGGTGATTCAAGTGATACTCACGGCAAGTCTGCTTTCTTGGGCTTCTCCTTGTCGACAAGAAGGTCTTCGTCAGCCTTGTCGCCCCAGTATGGATACTTCCGCTTAAATTCAGCAAGGCCCAGACGTCTGTTACCAACTATGCGAGCATGCTGTACAGCGTCTCTCTTGAGATGTTCCCGTTGAAAGATATGTTTGGCGAGTTCGAGGGGATATGCAAGTTCAGACTGGAGCCGGATGAGCTTGTCCGAGGAGGTAGCTTGAGAGGCGCGCGTTTTTCGAACGGTCTTTATCTCTCGTCTTCGAAAGCAAACGTACGACTCGTTTAGGGTATCTGTTTCATCTCCCTAAGTCTCTTGTCAGAAGGAACAACCTCACCACCCAGAGGACACGTACATTGAGGGTGGGTATAATCGTGTGTCCTCCGCGTTCGATTCGTCGTTCTTTCCAGTAGGGATATATAGTACGCGCTATGCGAAGAAGGTGGCCTGGGGGAGGAGTCCATGCCGGAACAGAATACGAAGTAAAGGTGGAGGGAGGAAGAGGAGATGAAAACGTGTCTTGATAGTCAGAGAATGCGGGGAATGTCATTCCAGTCTCAAGGCTCTGATATCACGATCATGAGTAAACAAAAAAAGTATGCACGCGTGCGGGTCTGGCGTACATGATGCAAGTACTCTGTCTTTTCATGCGTCACCTTCTCGAATACACCCATCACCAATTCAAATTCGTCCTCAGAAATGGATAATGCGTGAGATGGTTCAGGCTCCTTTCCCTTGGCCTTTGCGCTACGTGCAGAGGTTCGGGTGCTAGATGCAGAAAGAGCTCCCTGGGCACTGGTGCCTTCACCACGAGCCTCTTCGTTATTCTTATCGAGCCATTCCTTGTCACGTTCGTCCATATAATATGTGAAGCCATTGGCGATGGCACTACTGCACGATTCCTCGGGGGTGATGGAGGAACATAGATATGTGACAGGATCTTTCCATCGGTTGGGCGGATATAAGTCCGAATAGTGGCCGACGACACCCGTCGAGCCAGGCGTCGGAATATAGGCGACGGGTGGCGCGTTCTGACGACCTGCGCCACGCGCTGGGCGATGAGAAGGCGCGTGATTCTGGGACTCGTTGAGGACTGCCTGTAAGTGGTGTTCCTACACATGTGTCAGCACCTTTGTCATCGAACCGCGGGTCGCACAGCCACCAAAAAGGACGGCCGTGGCATCGGCGGGAGGGCGATATGGAACTCACATTCGCGTCCTCTGCATCGACACCAGCAACCAGGTTCGTGAAATGATGTCTCTCCTCATCCTCGTCAAGTATATACAGAGGATCGGCCTCGAGGTCACCATGGACGATCCTCACGCGGGCTTTGAAGGAGATCGGACGGTGGCGATTTCTGGTCGATGCTCCGGTAAGGCGGGCCATACCATTGAGAAGGTGAAGAGCTGAGGAAGCCAACAGAGAGCTCAGCGCTGCTGAATCGCAACCTCTGTTTCCAGTCAAATCAGATTTTTGCTGAATGAATGAGGGGAGCACGTGGAAAATCGTGGGAACTGCTGTCGTCGCCACTTGCTTGGCCTTTGTTCAAGAGAGGGCCATTCAAAATAATGCGTTACGCTACAGCGATAATGCCTTCTTGCTTGACATTGCGTGGGCCCCAAGAATGGAGGCCATCCTTCTTATCGATCTCCAGAATGACTCAAACTCGCCGAGTACGCTCTTCTTCCCACGAGATGGGGTTCCAAACATCTCCACACAGCGCGTCCTCTTTTCTCGTCCTAGGCTCGAAACTCGACGAGTTTCGCGAGCAGCTGCTCAGCCTAAGGATGCGAGAAATCATTACAACCCCGGCTGATGCTGCTGTCCAAATCGTAGCTAATCAATATCTCCAGAACTCGTGTTCTTGGAGTCCCATCATCTGGGCTTCAACAGTGGTGGCCGAGTCGCGACGCGTCAGTGCCTGTACATGTTACCGCTCAAACGTGAGCACCATCGATACCCCTCTGGCTTCACATTTGACTCACATTGATAGTTTCTATCCTCTATAATCTAGTTCATGCCGTGCATGAACTGTTACTTCAACATCGCCGCTGCGCCGCAAACAGTCGTGCTTTCCTGGAAAGTCTCCGCTGCTGAGCTTCCCAAAGACCGGACTTGCTCTCGTGTTAACGATAGGCTTGTAAGTCAAACCAATAGTAAAGGCAGACACTCTGTTCTGCGATTCTGTCCAATACTATCCAGGATGGATGATTTACCCGCAACGGTCCCGGAAAAGAAGAAGCTTATGCTACGAGCTTCATGGAATTGCGTTGCTGACTGTTGCTGATAGAGTCTCGCCCGGTTACTAAACCACGTCGGCCTTTAAATACTTACGGCAACTCCTCTTTACGCCCTAGCCATGTCAAACCAAAACGAAAACATTCTCGTACTTGGGGCAGGTGAACTGGGCGTGTCCATATTACGCGAACTTACCAATCCACGATGGGGCTCCAGCCGCACAACTGTTCTCCTCCGACAACCTACAATCACGTCCACAGAACCACAGAAACAGAAACAGGTCGCCGAAATTCGCGATCTAGGAATCCATATCCTGTCTGATGACCTCGTCGCCAACGACGAGACTGAACTCGCCCAGCTCTTCAAGGGCTTCCATACAGTAATCTCAGCCACCGGATACGTTGCGGGCCCTGGGGCTCCGTTGAAGCTCGCCCGTGCCGCGTTGAAGGCTGAAGTCCCGCGATACTTCCCTTGGCAATTCGGTGTTGACTATGACACCATCGGCAAGGGTTCTGCTCAAGAGCTCTTTGACGAGCAACTGGATGTTCGCGCCCTTCTTCGCGCGCAAACGCGCACAGAATGGGTCATCGTTTTCATTGGAGTATTCACCAGCTTCCTCTTCGCCCCCTTTTTCGGCGTCGTTGACCTAGACAAGTCCATGCCTTGGGAGACTTCGAAAATCGTATCACAGTTACGGCAGTTGAGGATACGGGGCGTCTCACGGTAGAGATCCTACATGCAAAACCACGGATCAGGAACGCAGTGGTGTTTATTGCCGGCGACACCCTTTCGTATTCCCAGCTGGCCGACATCATTGATATCCTCCCTGCTACCAAGGGCCGCCAGGTACAGCGAGATGTGTGGGACTTGCCCACTCTCCAACAGCGATTGGAGGACGACCCAAATAATGCCATCAATAAGTATTCAGTTGTGTTTGCGGCTGGTAGGGGTGTGGCTTGGGATATCGGACAGACGTACAAAAGCCAGCACGATATACCAGTTGTCAGTGCGAAGGAGTGGGCGTTGGCATACAATGAATCACACTATATTACTTTCCTCCGCAGGATTAGGATTGGATACAAACGAATCATCATGGCATACTGCAGTGGATCTAATGATGTACATGTGTGAAAAGTGGCCCGATGTGAATAGAATACCGAAAGCAACCTAGGATACGAAAAACAACAAAGCATGCCGTGTGTGGGTGGATCAAGACTTCATCTGACTCTGGCTGAACACCTTCAACCAACCATCCCCCATATCCTTCTTCAGCGCCTCTATTCTCCTTCTGTATGCATCGGCATTGTCCCTGATATCCTCGCCACCTCGACCGCCATCCTCTCCGTCAGAAATATTTGGCGGTTCGTACACCGACGCACTGACACGCGCCCGGCGCATGCCAGACGACGAAGAAAAAGTGGCTGAACCGGACGCGCGACCGTTTCTCAAGGAGGTTGAGGTCATCGGCGACGTCGAGCTCGAGCTCGAACTCTCCTCTGGCGACTTGATTGGTGAAGAAAACAATTCGGGAGCTGCACGGCTTGTGGAAGCCGGTATGAAGTCGGTTTGGTACCGCCCGTGACCATGGCGTGTGCGACGGGCTGCCTTCTGCGGGCTCGTGCTAGGCTGCGCAGGCACAACCGTACTGGTAGAAGACGCCCTCTCAATGGGCGTTGGAGCGTTCACATGAACCGAAAATTCAGGTCTTGCAGGCCCCTCGTCCTGGCCCGCATCCAATGTTCCAATTTGACCCCATTTCTTAACAAGAGGGGATTGCTCCGGCAGAGGGCTGCCCTGTTTGGCTTCCTTCAGTTTGACCTTGGTCTTCGGCCTGAGCTGTGAAGACGCTGTTGATTGATTTCTGGAATGGTTTGCTCCCGCAGAGCTGCCATCACTATGCTCCCCATCGAGGTCTACGACTCTTCTCAACTTCTTCCGGCGAGGCTTACCGCCAACACCAACAGCACCGACGGGAGCAAGAGAGGGTGACGCATTGGAGGATGGCGGAGTAGGGTATTTGTCAACAGGAGCAGGCCGAATAGGGGTATGTTGATGGGGGTGAAGCCCCACAGCGACGACTGGCGGGGAATACGCTATTGATAATGGGCGCGAGGAGGACATTTGCTCTGGCGGCGAAACAGGAAGGTTCCGCCTCTCGTAGAATCCAGGGGGTGTCCCATCCAACCTAACCGTTTTCTCCTCCTTCCAGAATTTTTCAAAACATTCAACCCTGTAGTTTTCTTCCAGCTCCACCAACGGGTTTCCTTCGATCCACACATCGGCTATGTTGGGGAGAATGGCAAGCCGGCCGATCTCGGCACTCTCCTCAATGAGATTACCACGGAGATCGACACGCTCGAGCGCAACTAACCGCTCTAAGCCGCAGATAGACTCAAGCCGGTTGTGCGCCATGTTGAGCGAAAGCACCTGGCCCAGATTGAGGTAAATGCCAAGAACGGAGTCGATCATATTGTCAGACAAATTCAGAGAAACGAGGTTGTAGAGTGCACCAAGGCCTGGAGGGACGGAAACCAGGAGGTTGGAGGCGAGATCAAGGTGCACAAGGGAGGTTAGATACGGTATTGCATCAGAGGGGAAGAAGGTCAAAGAATTATCAGGTAGTGATAAGTGTTTCAGGAAGGCCCATTTGTTTGAGGAAAGCTCGGCCGGAGGGGGGGGTGAGGATGAACCACTCTCCAATTGGGGTCCAGACTCTCCGTCGTCATTCAGTCCACTCTCTTCAGCGTCTGACGCCTCTGGTACGGAGTCTGGAAGACGTGTGATGAAGAAAGATGTGTCCTTCGCTGGCCCATGGGGTATCCGTCGTCGCCGTTTCCGACTCGTGCTGCCCCCTCTTCTCGCCTGGTCATCTATCACCGCCCCAATGAAGATAACCGATATATCTTCCAGCCCACTCTTCTTTACCTTCAGGCTTCTCAAACCTTCCGCCAGCCTATCCCAACCGAGCAGCGTCCTTGGGTCAATGTCTACGCACTCCAGGCTCTGTAGATTCTTGAATGCATCAAGCGGGAGTGCGTTCTGGTTCGGGGACTCGTTCAACAATTCAGCGATGATTTTACGACCAGGTGAATTCACGCGTAAAGCAGGGACCTTGGTGAAACTGCTGAAGAGATACCTGAGTTCAGAGTCGACGCTGGGTGGCTCTGGCCGGCCCCACCACCCTCCCCCGAGAGATAAACCAGACACGGCGGACAGAGACGAACGGAAGGAGGCCAGAGATAGTGTGTCCGACTTATCAGAGTCGGAAAAGATGTTGATATAACTCATGGGTCGAGAAGGATTGTCGACCTGGACATCGAGGGTTCCGACCTCGAAGCCTAGGGCTTCCATGCGCATGAGGACGTAGAAGAGGCGGTGAGTGTCGACGGAGAGTATCACAGGTTTTGGCGGCGGTGTAGAGTGGCCAGTGGGGTCAGAACTAAACCATCCCAATGGGTTGAAGAGAGATGCCGCCTCCGGTGCAGGACGCAGTGTACGCCGCCGCCGAGGAAATCCTCCCTCTGCAATGTTCTTCTCATTGGTGCGAATGAATGAGGCTAGACGTCGAATGTAGTCGTCTCCTGGCTCCTGATCCATGGCAGCTGGTGGTAGAAAATGAGGAAAGGTTGCCGAGTGGTGGCAGGCAAAGAGGAGGCAACTTGCTGGCGGTCACAAGATCTCTCCGGGTGGTTCCAGCGCGTCCAAGGGTGGTTAGGTGTGGCTTCTGTCAGCTTTAGGGCCACTTAACAGGCAGACAGGAGCTTGCAGAGCTTATAAGACCAACGAAGGGAACATGGGTTGATGGGCTTACAAGGTAGATTGATGATTAAATAAACGGAGCACAGCCACACCACGCAAGCCTTCCTGTGCCCATCATGAAGGTCACCATAAAAACTACTCAACAGAAGGTTTTCCATGCAAGTCTCCCTTGATTTCTCTCCTTTCCTGTCTACTCACCCGCGATCTCACAGATCGATCTCGAGGGATCCGATACAATTGCCACTCTCAAGGAGAAGATCCAGGAATCTCAGAAACATGACGTTGCCTCCCAGAAGATCATCTATGCTGGTGCGATTCACCGGCATCCTACAGCCTTACTATAGGCTCACACTATATTCTGTCAGGTAAAATCCTCGACAATGAGAAAACCGTCGAATCATGTGGGATCAAGGAGAAGGACTTTCTTGTTCTAATGGTCTCGAAGGTGTGTGCCAATCATCTCCCTAACCTACATAAATTCAAGCTCCAATCATAGCCCAAACCAACTCCAGCACCTGCTGCGGCGTCATCAAGTACACCGGCACCAGCTGCAGCCCCCGCCGCGGCTCCTGCCGCTCCCGTCTCGCCACCTCCTGCTGCTGCTCCAGCTCCCATCGCTGCCACTCCACCCGCCTCCACAACGCCTGCTGCTGCTGCACCAGCCTTTGGTGACATGAGCTCTTTCTTGTCTGGAGAGGCTCTCCAGACCACGATTGCCAACATGACTGAGATGGGTTTTCCTCGTGATCAGGTTCTGCGCGCGTTGAGGGCTAGCTTTAACAACCCTGATCGAGCTGTGGAGTATCTCATGACAGTGCGTATTGCGTCCCAGCACTATCTGCACTCTGGCGCTTATCATGGCGTAGGGAATCCCTGCACACTTGGAGGCTGAGGCCGCCGGCAATGCACCTCCTGCTCAGGCTGCTGCGCCTACTGCTCAGCCCGCTGCCCCTGCTCCTGCCCCCGCTGCCACAGCCACACCTGCAGGGCAACCCCAAAATCTCTTCCAGGTAAGCTTATCGCTTGCTTATGGATCTGATCCATTAACACCTTGTCTTTTCCAGCTTGCCCAGCAGCAACAACAACAAGTGGGGGGAGGTGCTGGTGCCACGAACTTCGTCAGTGCTCCTGGGGGCCAGCAAATCGACCTCAATGCTCTGCGCAATAGCCCACAGATACAGCAGCTCCGCGATCAGATGGCGGCCAACCCAGAGAACGCACAGCTGCTGATTCAGCAGCTTGCACAGCAGAATCCGCATCTTGCACAAGTACTGGCGTCGAACCCTGAGGCGCTGATGCAGGTGCTTGGGGTTCAGGTTGAGTATGATGAAGAGGGCGGGCAGATACCCCCTGGTGCGCAAGTCGTGAGCGTCACGGAGGAGGAGAGGGCCGCCATTGAACGCGTGAGCACACATTCTGCCTCTCCGTAAACTCTGTGTTCTGATAGCGGTTTTAGTTGGAGGCACTTGGCTTCCCAAGGCAAGCTGTATTGGAGGCTTACTTTGCATGCGATAAGAACGAGGAGCTGGCTGCTAACTACCTGTTTGAGGGAGGCTTTGAAGATTAGGGGGTGTGACCGTATTTTGTATCACTATTATGTGCTGTAGGATTTGCAATCGAGAGGTTACTAGAGGCCATTAAGGGGTATAGATTATTGAAGGGTCTTTTAATTCAATCCATGATCGCTCCGACTTGGTCGCAACGACCCTGCCGGTTGCAGCGTGGCGAACAACAAGTCAACTTGTGTTTGTTGCAGAAATCACAAGAAAAGCAAGCACCGGCAGCTGTGTTATAGAAGTCCGTGATCGCCACGCTTAGGCAGCTCGCAACAATCCATGACGGTTACGAAACCCCTGCTGCCCGAGGCCTATAACACTGCCTCGCAACAGATAAAGATTCCAGTTACTCCCTCAGCCCGGCCATAGTCCGCCCTTTCTCTACAAATGTTCCATCTAGTGCCTCGGAGGCGCCTCAAGCTCAGGGTCCTGCTCGCAATCTATCTCCTTGTTCCTGTGACCTCCCAGGACGTCCTTGAATCACAAGACTCAGTTATAGACTATGCACCAAACACAAATGTCCAATGTCCAGACCTCTCGACAACCTCTCTTATCCGTGTCTTCACCCCCCAAAATCAGACCCTCCACCCCGAGGAAACCGAATACGTCAGTAAACGCGCCAGCGATGTCCTGCCTGACGCATGGCGGGACTGGCTTGGCGTCAGTACAGCGGAACATGGGTACAACCTTTCAGCATTCCAGGGGAACTTTCCCAGGGTCGGCATGGCCATTCCTGGTGGTGGCATGCGTGCCGCCCTGTACGCTGCTGGGTGCCTTAGTGGGCTTGATGCACGCAACGACTCGGCGAAGGCAGCGGGAACAGGTGGCCTATTACAAGTCGTGTCATATATGTCAGGGCTGTCAGGTGTGTAAAACACTTCGTTGCGTGAGGTGATTCTAAATTCTTGCTAGGCGGCTCTTGGATTACAGGATCGCTGTTCTTCAATAATTGGCCGACAATAAATGAAATGGTATTGGGGAATGACAAGGATATGGAAGGCTGGCTCCTGGAACTTTCTTTGGCCACTCCTGACGGTATCAATCTCTTCTCGGACAAAAACCAAGCTTTCTTTGGAAGTGTACTATGGAGTGTTATGGCAAAGGCCAACAAGGGAGTGTTAGTAGCCGCATATTCCTTTGTCTAAGCGACTGATGTCGTGCATTCTAGTGATACCAGCATAACAGACCCATGGTCACGTATGATCTCGTACCATTTCCTCAACCAGACAAACCGAAAGAATTTCTTTACGAATGATACTGCTCACGGTGCAGGCCAACTTTGGTCCGATATCCCGTTGATTCCCGCATACCAGCAGCACAAAACGCCATTTCCAATAATCGTGGCTGATTCTCGCCCAGTAGGCTCAAATTTGACTACCTCTCTGTCCCTCGATCCTGTGGTATATGAGGTATCGTTTACCGAGCGTTGCTGCAAGCATCCAGCTGAAATTTCAAAAAGATAACCCCCTTGGAATTCGCATCATACGACCCGAATTTGTCTGCGGCCATGAATCTCACTTATGCAGGGACACACTTGTCCAATGGAAAGCCAGAAAACGGATCAGCGTGTGTGACTAGATTCGATCAGGCCGGTTTCATCATGGGGACGAGTGCTAGTCTGTTCAACGTAAGTATCCAAAACAACTCTCGAGTCTGATCTATCTTTCATCCCATTTGGCCAGCAACTCTTTGACTTTGCGCGCAACTCGATATCAGCGTTTTCAAGCGATGATGGTGATGGGTTGCTTTACGTCCTCAAGCGGCAGTTACGAGAGGTGCGAACGCGTGCCGACGATGTGGCGAACTGGCCAAGCCCATTTAACGGATTGAAGAATACCACCTTCGAAGACTCAGACAAGAATTGGCTAGAGCTCATCGATGGCGCGTCAAATCACGAAAATATCCCATATGCACCGCTGTTTGTGAGGGCGAGAGGGATGGATGTGATCGTCACTATCGAGGGGTCCGCGGATGAGTCCAACAATTGGCCAAAGTACGTTCCAACGCCTTCAACATCGAAGAATCTAACATTCGAAATTTTTTCCTTAATACTCAGCGGGTCCTCTCTGGTGTTCACCAATCAAAGGCAATCGACCCTCTTGCGATCCTCCCATCAACAGTTCCCACCCATCCCTCAAACCCCTGAAGCATTTATCGAGGCAGGTGTCAATGCCCGTCCAACGTTTTTTGGCTGTGACCCGAAGCAAGACCCGCCTGAGTTCCCACTCGTCATCTACCTACCGAACGCGCCTCCCCTCAATGGTGATGACCCGGTCACCAAGTATGTTTTCATTTTCCCCGCAGTAAATATGAATATTTATAATATCGAACAGCACGGGAACGTTTAAACTGAGCTACACCCGCAAACACCAGTCACTCTTCCTCTCCCAGGTGCACCGAAACACAATCTCAGGCTTCACCCCAAACGCCAATACCCCCGACCCAAACTTCGGTACCTGTCTCCAATGCGCCGCCATCGACCGCGCCCGCCTCAAGGTCTCCCCACCCATCCCGCGCTCGGCGTTGTGCGACCAGTGCTTCCAGCAGTACTGTTACGACCCGAGGAATCCCCCATCGAAGCTAGCTCTCCCCGGGCGTAAGCAGGTGTTTGTGGATCCGGACCCGGCAGGCTTCAGCAAGCTCGGCAATTTCTTCTCGAAGAATAAGTTTGCGTTGATCGGGGGCCTTGCGGGGCTTGTTGCGCTTCTTGGGGCCATGATTGGTGGCTTGTGAGTGGCGAATGTGCTTGAAAACCAAGGATGCTTGGAGAGCTGACTTTAACCCTTTTTCTTTTCTTTTCCCTTCCTTGCCATCAAGGCTTTTGTGGAAGAGGCGCAAGACTAAACAACAGACGTACAAGCGCGTGAATACCTTACACGAGGACGATGCGCCGTGGCAGAGGTATTTGGACCATCCTCGGGGCGAATCGTATGAATTGCCCAACCACCGTGGCTCCCTTGCTCATTGACACCCCAAATCAAGCGACATTCGCTGTTGCTATTTCCTTTCATCGTCAGTATCTTTTTTGCTTTGTACTGCTTTCGTTTTTAGAACCTGCATGGACTTTGACCCGTACCCCGCATATGTATACCCACTATCACGTCGCATACTTACATATCACCCTGTACTCTGACATTCTGTCACTGCAAACACTTCTATCTTCATTGGATGCAGCTTGGAGTGGCCCTTTGGATGACGCAGATATGTAGATGGACGCGACGGACACTGAATTTCCCTCCAGCCAACGTGAGTGTATTTTCTTACTATTAGTGTCATAAATAGCACTCTTTCACCTGTTTACACTATAGAATAATTGCAAAAAGGACGTAACTGGACAAACAATCACCTGAATTTCGTTTAGAGGGCTGTGCTGTAGCTCTCACTTCCACGGGAATCGTTGGTGCAAGCACGGAAAGCCAACAGAACGACATGGCAGGTGCTTCGGTTGACCGCGTTGCACAATGTAATACATCGACGGGGTCCCGCAGCACCAAAAGGACAGGACTCCTTCCCGGAAACTATTGACGCGTGAACAACATAAAAGCTGCTTTGATTGACCGCGTTGCGCCTCGACGCGGTCGTAAGCCTGAGCCCGCGACAAGGGAGCACCAGGAGGACAAGACCTCCTTCAAGTCCCCGGAACATTTTGGCCCAGCGCACGACGATGTGCAAAGGTGTTGTTGACGAAATTCCGTTCCCTTATCTCCTTGCCTTATTCAGATCGCTTACATCTTACGCCACGGCGCAGAGCGCTGTCGTGGCACGAACTACTCGATCACAGACGGTATTAGTCTTTACTGTAAACCTTATATTCACGCGGTCAAATTTTTCTCGGTCATGCGAGCTTGATCGATATGAAGCTACAGTAGTAAGAAAGACGTCGAGGACATCTGCCTCGTCACCACCGCCGCCATCGTCCAACGTCCAACTTGAATGTCCGAGTGTCGGTTGGGGTTATGTAAGTTAATCAAAATTGTGATGATTGTAATGTGACGCGGTTGTGACCGTTTCTTTCGACCTCCACTTGCGAAGGTCCCGACCTTGCGACCTGCAACCCTCACGCTCTCTTTTAACACAAATTCCAGCCCAAAGTCGCTCTTTACCTTCTACCAGCAACTGTTACCGCAATGGGAGCCAATCTTTCAAAGGCACTTGGTATGTTCAACTTTCCACATCAACATGTCTTCAACAAGGTGCCCTGACTGATACGATTTCTGTCTTGAATTTCCTTTTTTTTCTTCTAGGCAAGATCTTTGGGAACAAGGAGATGCGATTGTTGATGTTGGGTTTGGACGCAGCTGGAAAAACGAGTCAGTCAGGAGGTTGTGTCGCTGGAAGCCTGTTGAACTAAGCCTGTGTTGTCCCACAGCAATCCTCTACAAACTGAAGTTGAACCAATCCGTCACAACCATTCCAACAGGTGCGTACTGAACCCCAGCCCTTTCCGTTTATTTGGACCTCACACGTGTCACGTTCGTCCATACGTTAGTCGGCTTCAATGTGGAAACCGTGACATATAAGAACGTGAAATTCAACGTGTGGGACGTCGGCGGTCAGGACAAGATTCGACCTCTCTGGAGGCATTACTATACCGGCACCCAGGGCCTTGTTTTCGTCGTCGACAGCCAGGACCGAGAACGAATTGACGAGGCGAAACAGGAGCTGCACCGGATATTGAGTGACAGAGAGATGAAGGAGTGCCTGTTGCTTGTCTTCGCGAACAAGCAGGATCTTCCGGGAGGTGTGTTTGACCCCTGTCTTTCTGAAGACGGTAACTGAGGTCCGTTTACAGCCATGTCGCCCGCTGAGGTGACAGAGAAGTTAGGTCTCCATAGAATGCGAGACCGATCGTGGTACGTTCACCCAAGGTTTGTCAACAGCTTTTCATAATCTTGGCGTCCCATTAACCATCATTCAATCTTAGCTGTGCTACGACTGGAGAAGGTCTATTTGAGGGCCTGCAATGGTTGTCACAAAATGTCAAGAAACGCCAACAGTAATCACTGCCATACTTGCCTATCACTCCTTCTTGGCGGCTGTAACGTATATCCTCTGGAATCTTCTGTGCATACGAACATTCCCATTTTTTCACATACCCTTCATATGCTCCTCCTGTTTCTACTATACTCATGGCCATGCACGAAATCCCGCAACGTATAAATGGACATTCCTTCACAAAATGTCCACACGTCTCTTGACGTTATGACTTCACTTCTCCTCGTCTCTCTCATACCTACACTCAATGCCTGTTCATATTTTGTTTGGGTGGTTGGTACTATTCACACTTTAATAGGATGCCTTGCTCTGTCATTTGTGCGCTGACTGGTGTCAGTATTTCTTATCGCCATCCCTCAGAAAGAACGCGGTAGGGGGGAATTATGACAGAAGTCGACGACACTTCATGACACGGTCATGATCAAAGGCAGATTATATAAGAGGATGTCGTGCTCACTGCTCACCGTCATGAGGCTCAACAAACTTTGGAGTATCGTCATTCTCTTTCACCCTCCACCATGTTGTTGGCTTTCCGTATAGCAGCGAGGAGCAGGGGATTCTCCACCGCTGGTACTGTTAATGGCTTTACAGAAGCTGTTGGAAACACTCCTTTGGTAGCTTCACTAAACTCAATTGCTTGGACACGTAGCTGACCTCTATGTGGCTATAGATTTATTTGAAAGGGCTCTCGGAGAAGACAGGCTCCAAGATCTACGGTAAGGCCGAGTTCCAGAACCCAGGCGGAAGCGTCAAGGATCGTGCAGCCCTTGGTGTTGTCTGCAACGCAGAGGAGAAAGGCTTGTGAGTCGTCCAATCACCTGGCTTCGATCAAAAAACCTCATTCTCGTGTACAACAGGATCAAGCCAGGTGGAACTGTCGTCGAAGGGACTGCAGGAAACACTGGCATTGGGCTCGCCCACGTCTGCCGTGCAAAAGGCTACAACTGCGTGATATACATGCCCGACACGCAGGTCAGTCGCCTCCCCAACCTACAATACTTTTCAGTGTCCCCCTAAACATAGATGCCTATGTCCAGAGCCAGGAAAAGATCGACCTCTTGCGCATGCTCGGCGCAGACGTCCGCCCAGTCCCCGCCGTCGCCTACGACAACCCTAAAAACTACAACCACCAGGCGCGGGACTACGCCAAGACCCTCGAGAACGCTATCTGGACGGACCAATTCGACAACACCGCCAACGCACACGCGCACTACGTGTCGACCGGGCCCGAGATCTGGGAGCAGACGCAGGGCGACCTGGATGCGTTCATCTGCGCGACGGGGACGGGAGGGACGCTGGCCGGCGTCGGGAGGTATTTGAAGGAGAAGAGTGGGGGGAAGACACAGATTTGGCTGGCGGATCCCCCGGGGAGTGTATTGACGAGCTATGTCAACAGCGGAGGGAAGCTTGTTGAGCGTTCTGGGAGCTCTATCACTGAGGGTGGGTTTCCGTGTTTTTATTCTAGGTCCTGGGCTGATGGTAATGGCTGCAGGTATTGGTCAGGGCCGTATCACGAATAATCTTGGGTTATTTGTGAACGAGCTGTCGGGCGCGTTTACTGTTCCTGACGAGAAGTCTATCGCTATGGTTTATGAGCTGCTGCACACGGAGGGTTTGTACATCGGTGCCAGCACAGCACTGAACGTTGTTGCGGCTTTTGAGCTCGCTCAGAAGTTGGGCAAAGGTACGCTTCATCTCCAACAACTCTGAATATCATTTTAATTTAGGCATTTTAGGCTCTAAGGTCGCCACCATCCTGTGCGACGGTGCATACCGCTATCAGAGCCGTTTGTTCTCGCGAAAATGGCTCAAAGCGAAAGGCTTGGAGGATGCCATTCCTGTGCATCTGAAAAAATACGCCGTGCTAGACTAGAGGCGCCCAACCAAGCACACCTAATGTATCTAATAATCGGAAGAACATTCAGGAAGCTCCGACTCCAGAGCATTCTGCGTTGTAATGGCAGAGCTCGAGCAAGTTTACAGTGCTTTCGAAAGCTAGTTAACATCTACAGTTGAATTAGCTGCATGAGCGCATGGGCATCTAGAGTTCGATTGTTGAGTCAAGGTATTAATATGGATGAGGGGTGCGGTGTTAGCAAATAGTACAATAAATGTGTGCGTCTCTCCTCTATCTCTCTGCGGGCCATACGAACAACAACATCAGCTCTGAGGCGGAGGGGGTGTCTCTGTTGGACCTGGGGTTGTTGGACCTGGTGCCGGAGGGGCCTCCGCGGGCGCTGCGGGGGCCTCGCCCAGCTTGTGCTCGGCTTCTATTCGTTCCCGCGCGCGGAAAACTTTTGATTGGAGGTAGTGGGAATTAGTGGGTAAGGGAATTTTCCCTTTGGCGGCCTTGTCTGGTGTGGGTCCGGGGGAATTGGCTTTGAATAGGTGTTCGTAGTTCTGCGTGGAAGGGATGTGTGAGACAGGGAAGAAGGCTTGAGAAATGGCGTACTTTTAGGACCCGTTCGAGCGAGTCTTCACGCTTGACGTTGAGGATTAGATTGGCCTCGTCGAGCGTCATCCGGTGTAGTCGAGTAATTTGGTCGGTTGGGGAGCCGGACGTGGCACTTCCTACCCCACCGACGTCGCCGCCTAGCGCACCTTGGGGTCCTTGCTTGGCATCTGGTATCGGTGAGAAACTTGGAAGAGCGAGAAGATGTAGTGTAGACGCACTTTTGACTGCTTGTCTGCCGGCTTCGAAGAATGCCTTGCCTAAGATTCTGCTTCCAGTGATGAGGATCTGGATGAGGACCTTTGGGGAGGACTAGGTTACGGATTGTTAGCTTATTGACTGTGAAGTATTTCACCTTTGACATACCATTAACGAGAGTCGCGGGGGTGAGCAGGTGAGTATGTTGCCAAAAAATGTTTCCAAGGCGGATTGAGTCACGTGAGGACCTTTTTTTTTTTTGAGAAGCCACACTTGGTCGAATTCCTCAGCCGCGACCATGCCAGAACCCTCCACCAAGAAACGCAAGCAGTCGAACATTGCCAACGAGCAGGATGTACCCGCGAAGAAATTGAAAAAGGAGAAGCGGCAAAAAAAAGAGAAGGGCAAGGCGCGCGACACAGAGTTCCATGTCGTCAAAACTTCGCTCATGGTGTCGATTGCTCCTGTGTTTGCTGGAAACCTGCGTGCTGGGGTAGACGAGATGCTGGATTCGATGATTATGAGGTCAGTTTGTTATGTATCGTAACAGCAAAGCTATAAAAAATATGAAATCGTTCATCTCATGCTTAGGTACATCCCAGCCCTCCGCGGCGTGGTACTCTCGCACTCAAATTTGCGATTCCTATCAACCACAGCTACTATACAGGCTGACTGTCCATTTCTTGTGTGTAAAATCGAGTTTGACGCGACGATCTGGAGCCCCCATGTCGGCATGAAGCTTGGTATGTTGATCATTTGAATTTTTGCCGAAGCCATTTGATAATCCTCACACATACAGTGGGGAAGGTCAATCTATGCTCTCCAGACCACGTCTCACTACTCCTACACCGCACGTTCAATGTCTCAATACCGCGGTACCATCTTCCAAAAGGCGAATGGGAATTCGAGTATGGACCTGCGGAGAATGATCCAGAATTTGGACCAGATGCTGATGCCGCAGAAGACGAGGAAGAAGAGGGCAAGACGGAAAAGACAGAAGGCGACGGCGGTGGCAAGTGGGTGCATCATTTGACAAACGAGAACCTCGGTGGGGTTGATGGTTTTTTGGAGTTTACGGTGATCGGGTATGGATTTTACGCGTGGTTGTCTACAGACGCCCAACTGATTTCCACAACAGGCTGACGGTCGCGAACGAGATGCTTTCTTTGCTCGGGTCGATCCAACCAGATCCGTTCTCGCCAGAGCACCGACCCGAAAGCAGTGCGGCGGAGAAACACCCGACTGAATCGGAAATGGAGGATATCGAGGTCGAGCATGAGATGGAGCTCCAGGAGGAGGACGAGGAGGAGCTTGAGAGCGATGAGGAGGATACATTCAAGACGCTTGGGAAGATGACGGACGAAGCCGCTGCGGCTGAGGCAGAGAGACGTGCGGCGGAGGAGGCTGCGCTTGCTGAGGCTCAGGAGAAGAAGCGGAAACGAAAGGCAGAGAAGGCGGAGGGCAAAAAGAAACGAACAAAGTCGTGATTTTTGTTTCTTGTACCAGTGTGGAATATGAATTTTGCGTTCAGTCGTACTGAGCGAAGTGCAAAAGAGAAAACAAGGTCCTACCAGGGCTCGAACCTGGGTTCCGAGAAATCCAAGTGATCAGAATCTCGAGTGATAACCACTACACTATAGAACCGTTATGACAGAGAAGTGGTGAATATCAATGATCGCTGAGATCGGACGAAAGGTGGTGTAAGGAAGTGGAGTTGGGCTTGGGTAATGACCACCAACCCGTCGCACATCCTGATCGCCCGCAACTCGAGGGGTCCTAATAATCCCTCAGCCTCCCTTAGCTCTCCCACTGAAACTCATGCTGCAGCCTCTGGTATCTTCAGATCGTCTGGCTCGCCGCCCTGGCTGTTGCAGGAATGCGAAACTGACGACATCGTCTCTGAACTGAGCATCAACGACGACGGCGAGGAAGCAATTGAGATCGACGAGGCCTTCACCAAGCACAGCCGTTTTCCGGGCACCGTGAAGATCGTCGTCGAGAGCACCACATTCTGGTCAGCGTCGTAAAGTCTATGTGATTCGATAGGTTCACGCCAATAATCACCTCTCTCCCCTTTCCACGCGACAGGGCGCACAAGGAGGTCTTGTTCTTTGCCTCCCCGTTCTTTGAGGCCGCTCTGAGTGGGAACTGGTCAGAGACCGGTCGCCCTCCCTCGATGTCGAGCGTTATCACTATATCGCAGCCTCCGTCTATACCGGGCGAGAGGACGAAGACGGAGCTGCCCACAGAGATGACCTTTGCACCTATGGACCCTGACTTGAACCCGGTCGAGCTCGATATGATCGCGGAGCATGATACGACGAGAGTCGATACCGCGAGTGAGAGCGAGGACGGAGACCCTCATACCGCCTCAGGGACGGAGTCGGAGCCGGTTGCCCCTTTACCTGAGGAAGTCGCGCGCGCAAGAGATAACAGCCTCGCGAAGTTGCAAGGCTTTGACGAAGGAAGCGGTCGTAACTCAAAACGGACTTCTGTTGAGAGACTGCCTGAAAAGAAGGCTGGCCGGAGGAGGAGGCTCCCACATGGACCCGATGCGGTGATCGTCCTCAAGGAAGAACGTGTATGTCGCTCTTCCAATCATTGTTCCTCTCTCTGACGTCTGACCAGGCCAACACGTTCCATGATTTCCTCAAATTCGTATACCCCCAGTATGCGTCCCTGCTAATCCATCCTTCAATTCCTGCTAATTGAACTGCCATGCAGTCTTGAATGCACGATCACCTGGAACAACGTGGAGAGCCTCATGAACATCTCACACAAGCTCTGTGTGCCCCCGCTGCAGCGCGAGTGCCTCGCTTTCCTCCTCACTCACGCAGCGGGCAAGCCGATCAAGGCCATGCGCATCGCGGAGCTCTTTGAAGAGGAAGAGCTCTACCGTGAGGCAAGTCGGTTCGTCTTGGACAACCCAGGCGGCTGGACAGAGCAGGAGATGGCGACCCTCTCACAGGAGACGCTGCTGAAGCTCGAGAAACGGTGCTGTTCCCGTTGTCGTCCTTTTTGCGGACAGTTTCCAACCGTTTTATTGTAGGCGGACTTGGTTTCTCGAACGCGTCCTGAAACTCGGCCTGACCATGGTTGCCAAAGAGTACCAGTGTGTAGGTTATTATATTCCATGCCCATGCCAATGTACTGACACACATTCCTATCAACTAGTGCGCAACATGTCCGGATTCCCTGGCGTGTGCGCGGCTACTCGAGGAAAAATGGAAGCAGGCTTACTTTGCCGTCTTCAGGTTTGGTGAGCTGTAGAACGTCTATCCATTCAACAGGCGTGTTGATAAAAAGCAGGTCCTCCACAACCGTCAATGGTTTTCCGATACCTCCGCATGCTGGAGGGTGTCAGTCCTCCCCTGTCACTCACCCAAACAGCCTGCCAGGCCAGCGCAAAAGCCTTCACTGCGACACGTACGCCTCGCTCATGTTCTGCACAACTCGTGTCTTGTGTAACTAATCGCCGTCTTCTCCAGTATTCGATCGGATGTTCTCGCTGGGAATCCGAGGGAGCGGCACAGACGCTGCTCCACTCGGCGGGCGGGTCACCGCTGCCGCTGTGGCGGGCGCAGCAACGGGCCCCAGGCGTCATTTCCTGTTCTGTACTCTGAAGCCTGATGTTGCACCCAAAGCACGCCGCTCGCGCGAGCTCTTGTAGTTGGACTGCACGGCGCTGGGTTGAGCCCGGGGTGGGGGGTTGAGCCGGGGATGTCTACTCTGCTGTCAATAATTTATCATCGTCGTGTGTATATTTATCAATTAACGCTCATTTTTCAGTTATGGGGCTCACGAGTTTTGTACACTTTCGGGCTCTGGTGATACTTATGCAGAGAGAGATACATGACATCCAATCCGGGGGTTATGTAGAAAAATGGGGTATCACAAAACTTTGAAAAAATGGGATAAAATGAAGAAAGAACGGAAACAGACTGGCGAAGCTGAAACGACGTTCCGACAGAACAATCGAAATGTGTCCAGAAGTCGAGTTGGAAAAAGGTAATGTAGCAAGGGGCAGGGAAAGCCTGCATTACATATATGTAAAAGCCTGTTATGCATTCCTGGAAGCCCGTAAGACAAACGAATAAGATAATGAATAGTGATAGTGATCAGGTGTTGTAGCCGGTCAGTTCGTTGTGGCCTTGTTGGTTGAAGATTGAAGGAGCGTTGTCCACAAGCCACTCGATGGAAAGTGCTTTACCGGCCATATCGTGGAATTCAGCGCCTGGGTCTCGAGATCGCATCAGAGTTGCTGGCGATAGATGTCCTCAGTAAAGAAAAATGCTGGAGCGTACAAAGACAACGTACGACCAAACACAACACCCAGATTTCGCGCGTTCATCTTGTTGATCTCTGCGCGGTCCCGGACACTGGATGTGACAGGTAAGAAACATCATTACACCGTAAATTAAATAAATACAACACACCGATTGAGATGCAACATGAGCATCCGCAATGTGTAGTAATGCTCATCCGGGAGCTTGTTGACCAGGTCGACCAGTGTGTTGTGCCGTACCGCCTGGTCCTTTAAATGAACAGCCGACATGAACTCGTCATGTAGGTCGTAGGTCAGCAGTGGAACAGGCAGAGCGCGAAAGTAGTTCTTAAGAACGGATGTCACGCTGCAGATGTCGTTGAAGCGATCCGAGTCCCGAAGATCGAATGACGAGAAGTCCCCACGCTCAAACAGTTGTGTGATGGCTTTCGACTGCCCCGTACCGCCCGTTTTCCGATAGATGCCCTCGTAGTCCAGCGCTAATGAGTGAAATGACTCAGAAAAAGTTGGAAACACTCTGGAGGGAGGAATGGGGCTTACCGAGAGCTTCAACGGCTTGAATGCACTTTTCGACAATGACAGGCACCTGACGGGCCTCGCCTCTCGAGTCAGCATCCACCTGCTCAACGAGGTCGCGGCCAAACATTGACGGTTCTACGAAAGAAAAAAAGTATGAGAAACGAAAGAATAGGGATCAAGGTTTCTCGACATACGCAATGGAGCGTGCGGAAAATCTAGCTGTGTATTTACGGACTGTTGTTGTTGCACACATGACGTTTGCACATGAGCCACGCATCGCACATGAATAGAAGTGGGACAGGCTAAAACAGCAGAGTCAGCCGGCAGGGCAGGGCTATACGTCGTGAAGCCACCACGCACCTGTGCAACGCAATTGAGAACCCCACATCTTGTCCCCGCAGTGGTCGCACCGCGTAAATCGCAGAACGCTCAACTGCTGGAAGTTGTGCTCCAACCGCGCCTTTCGCTCCACTATGGCCGGCAGGGAGATGACTTCCTTGGCCTTGGAGCCCCACTTCATGAACTTCACCTTCGACGACGGCGTGTTGTCCGGTTCCTGCTGCTTCTGTACCTTGAGATGCCGGATGTCGATTGTGCTGTCGTCGTGAAGTGTGGATGAACCGCTCGTGGAGGAACTGAGGGAGGGAGGGATGGGAATCGGTTGTTGTTGCTGCTGTTGGTGTGGCGCCTGAATGCGCTGGTGGTCGAATGAGCCTCTGCCTGTCTCGTGATAACCATTGGTTGGCACAGGCCCCTCGGGGACAGTCTCTATGCGGCGAGAGTAGGCAGCGCTTAATTGTGCCAACTCCTCGTTGCGGGCATTGAGGACAGTCGTTTCCTCAAGGAAAACGTCCCGTACGGCTTTAAGCTCGGCGATCTCCCTTAGGAGACTTTCGCGTTCTTGGGTAAGCGGGACTAGTTCTCGTTTATATTGATGTCTAATGCCGTCGAGACGTTTCGTCAGAGAACGACCAAGATTGGCTGATGGTATTTCAGAGGTTGCGCTAAGGAGAGAAAAGACTTTCAGTGCATCGCCTAATGCATGTGAAAGGCGTAGAATACCTCCTTGTCGCCTCCAATTCTTCGACCTCAGCCAAGGCCATGTCGCGCTCCACCCTGAGATTCGAGAGGTCTTGTTCGAGACCAGACAGGTTGTCATGAAGTTCCTTCGAGAGTTGTTGCCGTAGCTGATCCTTGCGATTATCGCCAGACAGTGCCGTGAGTTTCGCAACCTGACCAGACAGAAGAACCCTCAGCCGCGTCACCTCAGCCTCGGCGTCTCGGCGGGCTTTCAACTCTCGGTCGTATTCGGTTTGCGCGACCGTTAAGCCTTCAATGTACTGCTTGCTTGTTCTCTGCAAGCAGACAAAGAGAGTTAAGTCAGGGGATGCACGATGCAACCAAGAAAGAGATGTCAGTTGAATGATGACTAACCTTGACCCCGTCGAATTTACTCTTCAGCTGCTGGTGCTCCGCCTTCTGCGCCTCCATAGTTGACAGAATTGCCTCGACGAACGCCCGGTCCATCTTGAGCTGCTGTGCCCCGCGATCACGCGCATCGGCAACCGCCTCCTGCAGCCGCACAGCCACGAGATCCGCGGTGTCGTGTCGCAGCGTCGTGGGCACGGTGGAGCCAGGCTCTGTCAGTGTGATGCGAGTGGAAGTCGTCGACTGATTGAGGGTATGAAGGGACTCGTTTGTCTCCGTGATTGACTGCTCCGAGTTCGTTGAGGAGGAACTCGGCAGACGCGACGCATGAGAGGAGTCCGAGACACTGGATGCGCTGGGACGGCGGAATACGCCGTTGACTTTGAGCGGCCTCGTAGGAGATGTTCCAGATTTTACAGGCTGCGATGCGACCTGATCCAAAATCTGCTGGCTGTCCTCCTGCCGAATGGTAGCGTCCTCAGGCTCGGGCTCCTCGGCCATCAACGGCAAAAAGGAATCTTGGAGGGTCGGAGTCATACTCTCGTCAAAGCTGGCAGCGGTTGGCGGAGGCGTCAGCACGCCACCCGTCTGGCCTTCCCCAATTTTCGCGAGCCGATCCAGGGATTTGCGCGACGGGAAACCTCCTACAGAGTTGAACAGCTCAGAGAAATCAGCAGAACTCATCGATATGCGGATCGGAGGAAGAGCGGGGGCAATGTACGTCGAGTGCGACGTGCGCTCCACTGGAGATGATTCCGATAAGTCCTCTGAACCGCTATCCAAAGATAGGATGGACATATCCGCGTCGAGGATGCCGAAAGGATCTCTGGCCGCGGGAAGATCCTTGGCCTCCTTTGGCGGAGGCGCAGGAGGGATGGACTCGCGCGCCTGCGAGCGCTGTTCTTGTTCGCCCTCTGGATCGGTGTCGTCCGTCTCACTCTCAACGCTGTGCGGAACATCCGCGCGGTACGCGGGCGATACTGATCGCGAGCGCTGTTGCGGCTGGTGACTGAGGCTGCTGCCCGACAAAGGGCGTGAATTGGTGCCCCTACGGTCATCGAAAGAACGCTGGTGGCGCAGCGCCTCCAGCTCTTTGGGACCCACGGACAAGCGGGCATCTCCGCCTTGGGGGCCTCCGGCGTTGGGGTTGATGATTGGGGACGATGCCTTCCGAACTTTCGATGGTGGGACGGAGCCGACGGTTACCACTGAGGGCGCGGTCACAACAATGGTCTGATCCTGATCGCCTGACCGAGATGGGGATGATGGTCGTGACGGGTCCTGGTCTTCGGAATAAGGGAGGCTGGAGGATGAGCGATGGCTCGAGTTGCTGAAACGTGAACTGCTGTGAGATGTGTGGCGGGAGGAAGACGGCGATTTGGGGTAAAATTGTTCACGGAGAGGCGATAAGGTGGCCTGAGGTGATTCCCGACCACCAGGCGTGGGAGGCGTTGAAGCTCGATCGGCAGTTATATGGGCAGGGAAGGACATGGAACGAGGAGAGAGCGCAGGTTGTGATGCCTGAGGGGCGGATAAGGGATTGAAGTCTGACAGAGATAGAGCGGGATTAATCGATCTCCGTTTGTCACGTCGAGAGGTGGGCGCTGCTAGGCCCTGTGGTGTGGCAGGAGTGGCAGTGGGAATGACAGTGGGCTGCTCTTCAGTTTGATCACCTTTCGTTCCAAATAAGATATTTAAGGGTCGGACTCCGTCATCATAACTGCGTCGTCGCTCATCGCGAGTTCCATTAGCACCGGTGTTAGGTACCGGCAATGTGGTCTGCTTTGCTGGGTTTGGCCTGCTGGGTTCAGAGATGTCAAATCTCGCAGGATATGGCGGGTGTTGATCTGGCTCAACAGGAGGGGCGACCGTTACAGAGAACGATTGTGAAGAGGAGTAGGTTGAGAGGGGGGGTCGGGTGGAGGGGGAATGCGGGCTGGCGAAAGCATCGCTCACATAAGGTCCAACGGGCTTGGAAGGCGTTCGGATAGGTTGCGCTGCGTCAGGGTCGCGGGAGCTCGACGGGCGGGAGCTTGTGGAAGAATGGAGTCTTGGCTTTGAGCTGCTCGGACGAGGCTCTTGTAATACAGGAGAAGATGTCTGAAGGAGAGTGAGATAGAGCGCCCAATTGAGGAGAACATAACAACCAACGTACACCATTCTCTGCATGGTATTTTCTAGCCTCGCGTTCACGGGACTTAGTTGAGCCGCTTCCTCCAGCCCTTTTCTCCCTCTCCCTCTCTGCCTTTTTCTGTACGTGATTCCTTATCCTAGTCATCCTCTCGTTGTGACAATTCATGCAATAGATGCCTTGGCTGGTCTTGGCGAAGACAAGCTCGTCAATGCGGCTCTTGCAAACCTTACATTTGAAACAATGGGCGTGATATGAGTCGTCTCCAGTCATGATAGCTTCGTCGAGGATAGGTAGTTGGCAGACATTGCAGCTATATGTGCAATTGGTACATATTGGAGATCCGTCGGAGAGCAGCAGGAGGCTGGTATCGGCGGTCACTTGTTCACCGCATTTAGCACATTTGAAGCAGTCGACATGGAAGAAGGATTGGCTGTGGCCAATAATAAATCAGCCAAATATGCGGGTGAAAGATTAGCTATGGGTGCCATTGGGAAGACAGACGCACCCAAATGCAACGACCAAGCCTCCCTGTTCGCTTACGGCGGGATTTTTACACCCAGGGCACAAACGATCCTCGAGTGTCGGGCCTTCAGTCGACTGATCACGATTAGTTTGATGTAGGTCGAGTTCGCGCTGCGGAACATCGCGTTGCGAGGGACTCATAGTGGCCAACGGGCGCGTGGACACGCTGGAGGGGGTGAGCAGGACAGCCCGCCCAGATGAGGGAAGAGAAAAGCAGGGTATGGGCGACTCGCGGAGCGCCGGCGAAGAAAAAGTCAAGCAAGAATGGAGAGAACGGACGATGGCGACGGGGCGACAACGTGTCTGCTCATACGACAGAGCTGAAATTACCCGTAAATTGTCACGCTGTCACGCCCCAGTGATCGATTGCTCGGTGGCGGTGTCCGTTTGCCCCTTATTTTATTTGAGTGCTAAGCTCGATGTCGGGCCCAGCGACCAGCCAGTTGTCGCGCATCCCACACTTCCTGCTGCCACATGTTGCCCCGAATGTCTTGTCAGAATGCGCCGAGGCAACAATCATGCACCGATACCGCGCTGAGCAGCGCCGACGCCGTAATTAGGAAACCTACAGCGCTTGAGCTTGAGCCTTCGAGGTGGACGTTCTGACGACGTACTCTGAGTCTCTGACCATCAAAGGAACGAACAGACCTGGAACAGACTACAGCGACATACAAGCAAAGAAACATAATCTTTCGCATGTCACATCTCACGCATACTTTATCGTATCATAGCTTCATCCCCAAACTGAGACTACAAGCAGTGACTTGCCCTCGGTAGAACTTTTTCACGAGACCCACGGTGGTCCGTGCGCTCCCTCCACCTATATATAAGCCATCATCGCACGTTTCTGTTCCCCATCTCTTGTGCTCGGGCATGTACTGTCGTCAGTGAGGTTTTTACCGAGACACAGTTTTTTGCTGATTGCAAATTATACATCCGAACCCATCTGTTAGCTTCGGCTTTCAGTAATTTTTGGAACCCCTACAGTGCTTTGCTCTGTGCCTACCTACGTAATAGTAGTAGTAGTATTTTAACATCCGGTACTTTAGTTCCGCGCAATGAAAAATGTTTGGTCCTATACCTTTTGACTCACTTCCGCGTCGTTCTATCCATGGCTTTGGTGACGATATCTGGTTTTCCGTGTGCTGGCAAGACGAGGAGAGCAGAACAGATCCGTGCATCCCTCGAGCAGTACCTCAAAGACGAAACTTACCAGGGGCCGATTTCCAAAGTCGCCTTGCTATCTGACGATATCCTAAATCTCAATCGCAGCGTGTATGATGGTGAGCGCGATCCCAGCCATCGACCTGCTACCATTCATTCACCGACGAGCTCACTCCTAGACAGCCGTTCTGAAAAACCGGCCCGTGGCGCGCTGTTCACAGCCATGCAACGCCAGATGGCCCTGGACACAATCCTCATCGTTGACGCACTAAACTACATTAAAGGGTTCCGTTATCAGATGTATTGTGCTGCACGGGAGATGAAATTGCGGATCTGTACCGTGCGTCTGTTTCTTTTCCCTTGCGAGGCCAATGAATATATTTGACGTTCGTGCTGCAGATCTACGTTGTCGCAACTAAGGAGCAGTGCAAGAATTGGAATGAGACGCGCCAGGATGGACGTGTCTATGCGCCAGAAACGTGTGTCGTTCTTTCCTACACCAAACTAATGCCAATGATTGATGGTCAAGAAGGCTAGACAATCTTCTTTTTAGATACGAGGAGCCGTCGTCCATGGTTCGGTGGGATTCACCTCTGTTCACTATCCTATGGGACGAGGACGCTCCTCCCATGCCGCAGATCTGGGACGCGATCACCAAAGGCAACATCAAGCCTCCAAACTCTGGCACGCTTTCGGTAAGTATCACCCTGGAGTTCTGGAGTTTCATTATTCACTATAACGCTCTCCTCAGGTCGTAAAAGCGCCCACAGATGCTCTGCAGGCACTCGAGCAGACAACGGCCGCTATCGTTTCCGCCATCCTCGCCGACCAAACAGGCCTCGGCGCGCAACTAAATCTCTCAATATCCACGCTGTCTGCGACGCTGAAGCTATGTATTACCCTCCCTGCGCGCAACATTACACTATCAGAGCTGCAGAGACTCAAGCGGCAGTTTGTCACGGTTCACAAAAAGGCGATCACGCTGGGAACGACGGAGAGGGGCGCGGTGGATTGGGGAGACGAGAGCATTGCGGGCAAATTTGTAACATATCTAGAGGAACATATGAAGTCGTGACCGGACCGCCGCCGTTGGTTTTTGCAGTGGACGTTATTACGTGCGCTTCACTGCGCGCCAGCAGGAAGCATACCTAATAAATTTAACCCCGCGTAAGCCCTGGCGGCGGCTGGAAAATGGAGGAGACGACTGACATGTTGACTCTATCGATGGCGCTCGAACCGTCGCGCACTGCCACGGGCGTAACTTCAAAACCTGCCTTCTGGAACCTGGGAGCAGATGGATGAGGCTCATACACTGGCAGGTGGTATATGGATGCGTACATTTCATTGTACCATGGCTTCCGTGACGCAGAGCGCCAGAAGACAATACCGCCAGGTGCGAGCACGCGGTGAAACTCCTCGACCTCCTCAACGACGTCTTTGGAGCCGGGTGTGAACCAATCCAGGTGGTCCATGATCAGGGCCCGTGTGAGTGACCAGCGCGATAAGCCGCGGAGCACGCTATGCAAGAAAGTCCGTTTTCAGAGCTTGGCGTGGTGTAAAGGCTCATAGGCTTACTTTACAATGGAGTCGGTGTGGAGGCGAAATACGTCCAAGGCGCTGCTGCTGTTCGCTTTGAGGGCCTTGAAGCCGCTGGGAGTGAGGTAGTTGGGACAGGATGCAGGTGTATAATGTCCAAGAAGGGCCTAAATCACGCATCAATCTGAGCGACACTCTGAAAGGAGACTAGGGCCAGGCGTACCAGCAGATAGAAATAATTTCCAGTCTTGAGCAGGTACGTCGACGTGAGGGGGTCCAGCGTGTGGCAAATGAATTCATAAATCGAGCCCTCCTCCAACAGCATCCTGCGCTGGTTCAGTGGGACACCCAGCGCATTCCAACAAAATACGGGGCTCTTAAGCAGCGCGACGACGATGGGGTTCAGCAAGACAGGCCGTAGCTTTGTCCGCCAAATATTCTCCTGCTCCGCAATGGTGTCGCAGTCACACAACTTCTCGACGTGTTTGGTGACGCCGGCGAAGGAGAAGATAACACGCGCGAGGCGCAGGGCCCACCCACTATACCCGCGCATGTAAAAGCCGGAGGCGAAGGCGTCGTCGTTGAGCCGCCAGAATTGGTAGGCGCTAGAGGAGAGGTATGGCGCGAGCTTAGAGTCGAGGAGGGAGCGGAAGTGAGGGTGGCGGCCGGCGCCGAAGAGGGCAAAGAAGTCGTCGTAAGAGAGACTTGCGAGGGCTGCGAGCTTCAGCTCTAGAAGATGA